>CM033627.1:11904573-12639573 GCA_019453435.1 Rhinogobius similis | reverse complement strand
GTCTCTCGTGAATCTGATCAAAAGTCGACTGAACAGAATCCAATCAAAGACACAAAGCAGCATTGTTCATTTTGTTAAAGTCTGAATGAGAGGATTCAAGACTCACTTCACTTACAATAAGAACGGCAAAAAAAATTAAATTCTGTCAACTAGACTTAAGTTTTAAAGTCTATATGAGGGTTCTCGTGATATTGTAATTATGACTTAGTTTAGCGCTTGTGGTAAATGTTATGTTATGTAATGTAATCATAGTTTTACATCTGTGAAGTTGCAGTCTGTAATTTTGAAAAATAAAAAGTTTAAAGTCTATATGACAGGTTCTCATATATTCAAATGATGGCTTGGTTTGGTGGGAGGGCACTTGTGGAAAATATTTATCATAGTTTTACATTTGTGAAGTTGCAATTACAGAATAAATGTTGATAAATAAAAGTTTAAAATTATAGGAAGTAGTGCTGAGCTCTAAAATGGAATCCCTCCACCCATGTCATCAAAATGTGACGTACAATTAACACTCAACTGACAGTTTAAATAGTTATTCAACAAAATATACAATAAAGGTGTTCACATCAATCATAACTCTTGTTTACTTTACATGGATTTTGGCCCTTGTTTACAGTCTGGTTGCTAGGTAACAGTTGTGGAATTACCTCTATCTATGTCATATTTGCTGTCCATGTTCAACCAGGAAGTAACATTATAAAAGTTATGAAAGTTGTCAAACTGAGGACAAAAAGGCAAAATTCAAGGCAAAAAAACCTCTTAAATACAATCATATTTTCTACGTTTTAGTCAAACGTGTAGTCTAACCTGTCACATAGACTTTAAAATGACAGGAATTGATGTCATCAAAAAGCGACGTACCTTTGAAAACACACCGACAATTTACACACAACTGACACATTATTTTGACAGTTTAAACAGTCATTCAACAAAATAACCATTATTTATTGTCAAAATATAACTATTGTGTAATTTATTAGGATTTTTGCCATTGTTTTCAAAATGGTTGCTAGGTAACAGTTGTGGAATTAACTTAAATATGTCATATTTGCTGCTCATGTTCAACCAGGAAGTGACATTATAAACTTTACAAAAACGGTCAAACTGGGGACAAATGGGCAAAATGTTTAGTAAAATCTTAGATATAATCATGTTCACTACGTTTAACAGTTAATTGCACTTTTTCCATCATTACACAAATTTAGCAACAAAAGGCACAGACGTTGGACCGTTCAGAAGAAAGGTTTAGTAACAGTTAGTAAAAGCATATGGTTTCGGAGCAGTTGAGACTATTTTTGAGGGTTAAATGGCACTGATTAAAAGTCTGTCTTGTTTATCTTCAGGAAATGAATACTGAAAGCCACTTGTATTTGTTTTTCATAATGGATACAGTCTACAGTTGGCTAATTGCACCCACGACTCGCCCTCTGTCCCTCCCCCATCGTCCATCAGAGCGACCCACGCCGCCGCCGTCTCTGTATCGATCTGCGCGTCCTCGTCGCTCAAAGCGGCTTTCATTCAGAGTCCTATTGATCGCGCCGTAACTGTAAGTAAATGTTTTTGTGCATGAACTCACGCGCCCAGCCCCCAGCCCCGAAACGACGAGCTGTAAACCCGAGCGATGCATTAGGGAAACAAGGGCAAAAGAACGAAAGAGGAAGAGAGCGGAATGAGGAAGGAGAGGCAGGACAGTGGGCAGAGGCACATGCTCGGCTGAAATGAGCACAGCACGAGTTCAAAACTGTTGAGACATTCGGGGCATTTTGGATGTATCAAGTAAATCAATTTTTAGAAAGAAAATTCATGTCACTCGCAAGTTTCTGCAAAAAATATGATGCATCTGGTACAGAAAAAAGCGAAATATCCTGTAATATTACTTTATCGCACACCACTGCAGACCGGAAACCAGTGGTGGAAAGTACACAAGTAAAAATGTTGTTCTTAAGTAAAAAGTTTAGGTATCTGTACTTTACTTGAGTTGTTTTTACAGTGGAAACTTTTTACTTTTACTTCACTACATTTGAGACCAAGTATCTGTGCTTTTTACTCCACTACATGTCTTTAACTGGACTGAAAAGTAAAAAGTACTTGTTTGAGGGTTATTTTTAACACGTTGATGGTGACGTTCTGCCTGAAAGTTTCGAGTTCAAGCTCAACAACAAGCAAACAAAAATATTCACATACAATTCTTTACAAAAATTAAGAAATTAATTAGAATTCACCTCAAGTCAACCCAAACTGATTCAAAATGAAGCTCAATTCTTTAACAAAATAACGACATTTAAGACGTAAAACTGGTCTCATAATCTGCATAAAATGCTCTTAAAATACATTTTTAAACAGGCAACACGTTTACTTAGAAGTGATACTTTTACGTGAGTAATTTTTTGACACGTATCTGTACTATTACTTGATTAACAGAACTGAGTACTTCTTCCAATCACCATTTTTTTGTACTATTACGGGGATATCAAGAATAAAACCTATTCCTTGGTATCAAAATAATTCTTGGGGCAGATCTGCTCCATCAACAACATCTCACACACAGCATTCACACATGAGAGGCAAAGTGTGTGGAAACAACACACTCCAATCTGCTCCTAAAGATGTTTTATAACTTCATTTAATCCACTTCATCCATAGATTTCTCTGGGACATTGTAACTTCAAAGGCTGTTTTCTTAAAATGCACTTTTCTCCCTCAGAGACATGAAGATCAGCCTTAAATTAGATTCCACACTTTCCCTTATCCCTCACCAAACTTTATAATTTTGTACTGAACAAGATTTGGACAAAACGTACAGAAGGATTTTTGATGTCAAGTTCAAAAACTGATTTATTAAAGTTTTAAGTCAAAACATTGTATGGAATTTGTATTGCTTTTAGGCCAATTTTCAGTCAGTTTAGTCAAAAGCTAAACAAGAAATACAAACTCCCACCTGTAAAGTTATTTGTATCCAATGTGTGTCAAAATCGAACCAAGAAATGTAAACCTGGTTCTGTCCATTTTGTCCCAAATGTGTGTAATTTTTGCAATTTTTCCACATAAAATGCTTTATTTCTGTATGAAAACATGACATGATGAAAAACTTGAAATACATGTTTTCCTCACATTTATGGGAATAAACTACAGGAGAAGTTTACAATTGATGTCTTTAAATTAAAGATTTGATCCTGTTCACCTGCAGTGTCTCGACTTTAAGCTATGACTAAACATGATGCAAAATGAAGTGAAACCAGGTTCAAAATGACACTATAATCAAATCAAATCAAATCAATTTATTTTTATAATGCCCAAAATCACAACAACAGTTGCCTCGATGGGCCACAGGTAAAAGCAGTTCAGATAACTGTCCCAGAATGCCCCTGTCCTTTGACCCTCCTTCTCGGCGAGGAAAAACTACAAAAAACCCCATGGGAAAAAGTAGAAACCTCGGGGAATGGATCATGGATCATGGATAATGGATCATGTGGTTGTGAATAATAACACAAAGAATGACAGACTTTAACTTCAAAGCTGCCACATATTTCTTGTGAATTGCTTTACTTCTTCTTTATTTCTTTTTCTTTCATACATCAAACCAAATCATGTCACTCCTTATTCAAATTACACTGCACTGATAATTGCACAAGGAATCACATGTAAGAAAAATGAGCTGGAATTTATCTTTTTGAATAAAGAGTTCCCGTCAAAGAGACCGACGTGCAGCAACAGAAGAAATGAAAGCTGACGTGCCACTTACAGACCGTGAATCATGAGTCTCATCGAGATAAAAGTAGCACTAAATCAAGCTGGTTATATTTGGTTTGAATGAGAAACGGTAAATGACGTGTCAAATTGAGTTTATGACAGATGTGAGTTCCTAAAACAGCTCCTGGTCGTCTTTATGGTCATGGTTTAGCTCGCATTTCTCGTCACAGAGGTAACTTTCACTTTGACGTAAAGGTTTATCAAGAGTTCAACTGCAAAAACAGGTCTCTCCATTTTGAAAAATTGTCACATGCTTTAAATTTTTGTTACCATCGTCTAAATAATGTTGAGAGGAATTCATCAGAGAGGAACGGTGTATAATATTTTGTTTGCAGTAAAATACATTTGGCTTTTGAAAACATTACATTTCAAAGAATAAACTGCAAGCGTCCGACGACTTTTTAGTCGTTTGAGCTTTTTTAGCCTCAATATAATAGTTTCCTCATCACTTACTGAATTGTGTTTTGTTTCATAAAAAAAGAAAAAACAAAACACCCAGGAAATAAAGACAAGAAACTTGAGACTAAACCAACAATTTGTTCATCTTTTCACTAAATGCAAATTATTTCAGGGAATACAGGTCACTGAAGGTTAATCCTAAAAGAATCAGAATTTGACATTCAACTTGTTCCCGTTCATGCCCGTAGAAGATTCTTCCATGAAAAGACAGGACTTTCTATTATCTAAATAACTATAACCAACTCAAATTGCAGCTTAAGATATAGAAAATGGTTCCTCTGTAAAAGCTCTCAACGACAAGATGATGGAAAAGCAAATTGACACAGTTTATTTACTATTATGTCATTTGATGCTACAGGAATCCAATTCTAACTGATAATAGTCACCAAAACCAGAACCGACTGTATGCATCCAATAAATGACTCCCACTCATGTGTTCAGTTTAGTGCTGCAAGATTAATCGCAACTGAATCGAAATTTGAATGGTCAAAATGAGCAAATCACAAAGGCTGGAATTTTTTAAGTGACATAATTTCTTCCTCAAAGAAACTCATTTAATTATTGTGTAATTTTTGGTCAGTTTGCTCTCTAAATATATCGGCTTTCATGTGGAAACTACAAACTTGTCCGATCTACTTTTAAAATGTTTTATTCTTCCATTTAATCCACTTGATCCATAGATTTCTCTGGTACGTTGTAACTTCAAAGACCGTTTTCTTAAAATGCATTTTTCTCCCTCGGGACATAAAGATCTGTCTTAAAGTAGATCCCACACCAAACTGTACAATCTGGGACTGAATAAGATTTTGAGGAAATGTACTGAACGATTTTTTCCTATTCACTTGTAGTATTTCACCTTAAACATTCGCTAACGCTGTAGTTTAGAGCTGTACTTTTTCTGAAATACATGTGATTCTTTTACTAGTTTGTTTATTTCTGTTATTATTTCTAGTTCAGTCTATTTGTCGATTCTCCTGGACTTGTTTGAAATGTGAATTGGAATACCTTTTTCTCAAATTGTGCAGAACTAAGTCAATCACATGACTTTTTCCTGTTATTGACTCCATTTTGAAGACTTTAGACAAATTAAACAATCAATTTTTTTCTTTTCTTCTTTGTATCCTAAAGTATGCTGTATTATATTATATTTTGAAAATTCATTATGTCTTTTTAAAACATTAACCTGTGATTTTTTTCTAATAAGACAGTTGTAAAGAAAGGTAAAGGTGAGGTAAATCAACTCTTTGCTTCTTTACATGTGTCTAATTAGAAGAAGTGAGTAAAGCATGTTGTGTTCTGACGTCGTGTGTGTGAGACTCACTTGAGCAGGTGGTCCTTGGTGCTCCTGGTCTTGGTCAGAAACCTCTCGGACAGTTTCTCCAGGTTGCGGCTGTAGTCCGTCTCGATCTCGGCCTTTTTCCTGAAGAAGTCCTGCAGGTCCTGGAGCAGCTGCACCCTCAGCTCACACTGCTGGTCCAGGCACTTGAGCTGCTCCACCAGCTGAGCGCGGATCTCTGGGAAAGGAAGAAGACAAGTTCAGTTAAAGCAGAAGTAAGTAACATTTTACCTTATCAAACGTCTTTATAAGTCCGTGTGGTGGCTGCATATGTATTTTTGAGGCGTTCAAAGCGCCTGTCGTCGCCCCCTGCTGTCTCTGCACGGAAAGCCATCCTTGAAACATTTCCTCTCACCGACCCAAAGACAACTTGGTTCTTTTTTTACATTTGGCAACATAAAATGTGTTGTATGTGATTGTACTAACTTATTTCAATTAAAAAAAGAAAGAAAGAAAAAAAGAGGTTTTTGCGCCTTTTTACTGGCAGTGTATTTCCACAAGAGAACAGCAGGTGGAGTTAGTTAGTTCTGCTTAATGCATATGACAGATTTTAAACTTTATTAGGTGTATTAATACCTAAATTATAGTTTTACACCAATCAGGTAGCCATCAGGTAGGAAAATCCGTTGAAAATTACAGGAAATAAACAAACTGACGACATTTTTTTGACCCTTTAAACATTGATTCAACCAAATAAAAGGTGTTCAAATGTATTCTTCTTTGTCAAAAACTTAAAAAAATTAAAAAATCTATGACATTAGATGGGTTTTGGCCCAGTGCACAGGATGGTTTCTTGGTAATTTCCCAGTGTGATGTCATCATTTACAACCAGGAAGTAAAATTAAAAACCTAAAAAAAAAGCTAAACTAGAGTAAAATTTGTCAAGATTTTATAGATATTTATCTTAATTGCATTTTAGTTAAATGTGAAGTCCAACCTGTCATAGGCACTTTAAATATTTGCAGAATAAAAATGCAGAGAAAAGATTAAATAAACTCACAGTACACTGTCAAATGTAGAAACTGTAAAATAATATGATAAGATTCGATGTACGGGAGAATGTACACGTGTAAGAATATCACGTACATTTTAAAACACGGACAAAAGGACAGGATAAAGCGACACTTTTGAAACAACAGCCGCATTCCAATCCAGAGTCTTTGCAGAAATCTAATCCCAGTTTACAGAAGACGCATGACGCTGTATTTATCAGCAGATCAACACATTCATGTCAGCGCCAGCCGCATATTCAGACCTCCAGAGGCCGACACACATACCCAGCCTCCTCTTTCTCCTCCCCCTCGCACCGCTCTCCTCTCAGGGCTCAAATTAATAGCAGCTAGACGCACTGAGTAACCCGGTATTCAATAACACGCTACGCAAAATTCCCCAAGAGTCTCCTAATCTGAAAGTAAGAGCGTGCCGAGCCATTCTATCCTGCAGTCCATCTACACACACACACACACAGATTACAGCATGTATTTCCCTGAACTCGCAAACAGACTTCAGACGTTATGATATTTCAACCACCTGCGTGATACACAATGATCCACAGAAAGGCTCAACGACTTTGGAAACAATATCTAAGTCCTCGAGCTGTAGGTCTTTACTCGTTTGGTCAATCAAATCAATGAATGAAGTCGGATAAAGTTTTTCTTCATCAACTAATTATTTCACTTGGATTATAGGGATTTTGTTTTGAATTGTGAGTAGAGCTGCGACTAATTACCATTTTGCTAATCGCTTACTCTTTTTGGTTAATCGATGAGTTGTTTAGAACCCAAAAATGGCGTTACGAAAACATTTTTACAAAATCAAGCCCAGATGAAGCTGAAATTAATCCGTTTGAGTCTTCTACATTTATGGACGAAAGAGCGTTTTCATAAAATACACTCTATTTTACATGTTTCTCGCATTATTTTCATGCAATTTCGGCTAAATTTGAGTCAGAAAACTTCTACTTTTTCAGCTCATAGCATGTTTTGGAACCTATTAAAAGCACCATTCAAAACTGAATTTGTTTTTTCACTACTGATTACAACTGATCGATTAACTTCATGTAGCACCAATGAGTCAAGTTTCATTTTATTTCATTAATTTAAGATGGATTTCGAATGTCTTTAAACATTAAACTAAAGTGAGTGAAAAGGAACAATAAGAAGTATAAAACATAATATAATATCTAATTTTCACACTAAAATATTTTCGGTACAAAGTGTTGACTCGGAAACATATTTCTTGTTTTACTACAGCAGCTACTCTACCTTTTCATACTTTTATAACAGGGTATTTTACATTTACATTTACCGGTACATACACATTTAAACCCCTTCAGTTTCCAAGAACTTTTCTACACGACTGGTTTGTTTTAGGAAATCCTGTGCACTTGTGGTCTTGTAAGTTCGGTTTGGGTGAGATATTTGGTCTGATCAGCGAGACTTTACAGTTTTGAACGTCGATTGATAGATGCACAAACTAAGAATATATTTAATCAACTACATTATACATCCTTACTAATTGACGTTTCATTAACAAACATTAAGATTGTTGGGGTGAATAAACAAATAAAAGATGATCACGATTTTGTTCTTCACGTAGCTCGATCTTGATTGTCCATGTTTTCTCTTCAAAAGCAAAATAAAAATTGCTGTCGGTGTTGATTTCATGTTTATTTTTTCACATGAGCATTGGCTGTGGACGTCTCAATAAAAATAAATAATGATTAGACATGACTGAATCTCTATCACGATTATTGTAAATTCCAATCAATATCCCAGCCCCAGATTGTAGATTACCATTTTAACTTCTGACATCTACATTCAAACGCAGGGAAATAGTGAAGTGCTTTGCCCAAGGACACAACAAAAGCCTGGGATTGAGGCTACAAGTCGACTAACCTCTCAACTTTATGATCTGACCATATATTTGACTCAAAACTGCACAGATTTGACCAGTGTTTTTCAACCTTTTCTGAGTCACAGCACACTTTATTGGGTTTAAAAAATGCCATGGCACACAACTTATTAAAAAAACATGACCAAATCAGACCATTTAGTTAAAAAACTTTGTATGTAACGAGGCAAATAGTGTCTGTGCCGATTAACGGACCACATCTCACAAACTAAATTTTGACCACACATGAACTTGTTGCTTCACAGGGGAAAAGATGTTTTTAAGAAGTTTATGCATCTTGTGGTAACACTTGTGGTAATAGTGTTCCATTTTTTAAAATAAATAAACTAAACTAAACTAAACTAAACTAAACTAAACTAAACTAAACTAAACTAAACTAAACTAAACTAAACTAAACTAAACTAAACTAAATTAAATTAAATTAAATTAAATTAAATTAAATTAAATTAAATTAAATTAAATTAAAATAAATGTGCACTGAATTGATAAAAAACGCTAACACTTACAACACAAATATCACCACATTAGATCTGTTTAAGTTCTGCAGCGTTAGACTTTTGTGGAAATATAAAATACAAAGTGCTTTACAAACTAAATTTCCAATCCAGCCCTGAACCAGAATCAAACTAGGACTAGATACCAACCAGGTCTGAACCAGGACTAACCCAGGCTCAAAAAGATCTAAACCCGGATCAAGCCAGATCTAAAATTGGATAAAACCAGATCTAAACCCGGATAAAACCAGATCTAAACCTGAATAAAACCAGATCTAAACCCGAATAAAACCAGATCTAAACCCGAATAAAACCAGATCTAAACCTGAATAAAACCAGATCTCAACCCGAATAAAACCAGATCTAAACCCGAATAAAACCAGATCTAAACCTGAATAAAACCAGATCTAAACCTGAATAAAACCAGATCTAAACCCGAATAAAACCAGATCTAAACTCGAATAAAACCAGATCTAAACCCGAATAAAACCAGATCTAAACCTGAATAAAACCAGATCTAAACCCGAATAAAACCAGATCTAAACCCGAATAAAACCAGATCTAAACCCGAATAAAACCAGATCTAAACCTGAATAAAACCAGATCTAAACCCGGATAAAAGCAGAGCTACTATAGACCCAGATCAAACCATATCTAAACATGGATCAAGCCAGATTTAAATACGGATCAAACCAGATCTCAAAACAGACCAAACCAGGCCTAAACCAAGATTAAGCCAGATCTAAACTGGGATCAAACCAGATCTAAATGCAGATCAAATCAGATCTAAATCCGGATCAAACCAGATCTAAAGAAAAAAACAAAAAAAAAACAAAAAAACAGATCTAAACCCAGATCAAACCAGGTCTAAACTCAGATCAAGCAAGGTCTAAAAAAGTATTAAACTAAACTAGCACTAACTCCCGAAACTAAACCAAGTAAATATGAGAACATATATTGTTTTATATTTGAAAGACGGGTCACGGGTTGGATCAGATCGTTTGAAGACCCTGATCTGGGCCTGAAGTTGAATAGGTCTGCTCTAGTGTGACATTATCATTATTATTGTGAGTGTACTCACAATAATACTAATAATATCACCAAAATGTACCAAATATGAAAGTGTAAAGTCCAGTTTGACTCACAGCCTTGTGTTAAGGTTAAAATGACCAACAGTGGAATCCTTCATTTCTTGTCATATTGTCAAATAGACTACAGTTTACAACTTTCAACTTCATGAAATCAAACTTACTTGACATAAACAGCCAAATAAAAACTAAAAATCACATTACATTTATGCTTATAGTTTCAAAGAATACATTTCATATATTTTTCCCGCTAAAATTTGACGATTATTACATTTTTTTAGTTCTTATGGTTATACTGAGACCTGAATTATCACAATTAACCGGATAATCCTGACATTCCTACAGCCTCGTCATAACAGTTTATCTGACCAAAAGCTATAATACCAATTTGGAACCTACACCTAAAAGCCTAAGCACTAAAACTAAACACTGATTCCTACCTTTGCAGCGCTGCAGGTAAAGAAACCGGACTGCTTTGGCGTCCATCTTGGCTCTGGACCTTTATCCACATAGACCTACACTCTGCTAAATCCACAGGCTACAGCTCAGGTTCTGCTCTTCTTTAGCTGAGTGCGCAGTTTCTTTTGACCACATAGAGAAGTAGATATTTGTCTGTAGGTTTCGGAAAGGCAGGCTCCTCCCTCGTCTCACTTCTGTCTCTGCACAAACACGTAACATGGAGCCACTGTCTGTCACTCGCAGATTACAACATCAGAACAAAAGCAGTCTGTGGCCTCTGACACGGGCCGCACAATGTACAACAGGGCTCTTTACCGTGTGAGGAAAACATAGGAATGAATACATGTTTGAAAGTTGATCCGAGTTCGCTATTATTGTCATTTACTTCCGGGTTTATCAGTGAAACTAATCTTGAGTTGATGGTAGATACGACGATCGCACTAAAAATGTTTGGCAGTGTTTACACAAAGAGTAAATTTCAAGCTTCTTTGTGAATGGCAATTGGACCTGAAACCTTCAACTAAAGACAATGTTTTGAATTACATAAAAAATATAATAAAGCATGTCTTGATACTAAAACTTCAACCATTATTTCAATAAATGGGCACAATGGAGCTCACCAGTCCGTCCCGCCCACATGTAAACCAGGAAGTACATTTCTCATTCATTTTTGCCTTAGGGATTTAGAAAAATTAAAATTCGAGTTTGACAGCATGACGGAGGCTTATTCCCGTTCCCGGGGTCACGGAGAGGAGGCTAACCAGCTATGTGGTAACTAATGTCCATAACCAAAACCCACGTAAAACTTAAAATTCAACGTCATGTTTTATAAAGTTTCAGAAACAGATTTTAAAGTAGAACTAAGTAACATTAAATGTTTTTGTCAGTCCATGTGGTGGTGGTAAATGTATTTTCGGGGCGTTTGAAGCTCCTGCCATCGCCCCCTGCTGTCTCTGCGTGGAAAACCAGGAACTGCAACTTTCCTGACACAATTTTCCTGAGAAACCTTGGCTCTCTTTTTTTATATTTAGCTAAATTAAATGTTTTTATATTTGATTGTACTTCCTTATTTAAAAAAAAAAAAAAAAAAAATCTGGGAGTGTATGTTCACAAGAAGCCTGCAGGGGGGGCTCTGTCACTGACCTTATTGAGTTCTGCTTTAAGTAAAATTATAGGTCTTATACTCACCACAGATTAGCCTTGAGCAAGCTTTCAAACATTTTATACTATTATTTTTTTGGAATCTCTATGAGAAAAATGAATTGAAAATGTACTTCTGCAACCAAGGACTGGGCGGTGACTGGTGAGCTCCATACGCTATGCTAATTTCGATATCACATTGATGACAAAAACGAAAAATCTCTCTATGAAATGTGTTGGGTTTGGATAGCGTTAAATGCATTCTGTGCTGGAAATATAATATTTTGGGTCTTAAAGTGAGTGTTGTGTGTTGGATACACAGGAAACAGCTGACAAAAAGTTATCAACACTAGAAATATGGCAGTTTAACGCAAGAGGAATGATTATTTAGCATTTCTATCTGCGCTTTCGTTTTCGCCTGAGTCTGCATTCTCTTTTGTTCTCTCTTGTCAAACCAACCGGGGGCTAAAGCAGGGTTGCTAGATTTCAGCAGTCAAACCTGCACAAGAGCGTCTGAAAATCCGCCCAAAACCCGCACATACGGCATGGCTGTATTTTCAACTGTATTTATAAAAGTATAGTGCTCGTCCAGTGACACAGACGAGCCCGTCCTCTCTCTTTCTCAAACAGAAGATCCACAGAGCGCGGATGGCTTTGGATGAGGATCTGTCACTGAAATTCAGCACTTTCATTAGGTTTACTCTAAAATGAAAATTTTTCATTCAAAATTCGTCCGACCAAACCTTACGGATTATATTTTGCACCATCTGGGAGCTAGTAACTCTCCCGGCCCACTTCGAAACCCTCAAACGGGGCGGTACAGTTCACATATGACAGTGGAGACACCCGAAATTATTGTTCCAGCTATAATTTACCGAACGATAAATCAATATAGTATTCATCATGACAGACCTAACACCAAGTGGCTGCAGAATAAAATATTGTGCAGGCAGTTCTTGAGTGCAGAAGCCGAATGCCCAGACAGTGTTTTGACCATCGTAATGACCCAGCGTGGATATTTACTTTGACATCACGTGTTGTTGTCCCGCGGCCTGTGTGCATTTCGTATAATTTACTCATCAGAACGGCACAGTCAATGATAGAGAGTGACTCAGCCTCCTGCCTCGCCGAACCACAACGCCGCTGCCCTGTAATCATCCCACAAACAGGCAGACACCTCGGCACAAAACAAGCGCTCCCATCTGGTGCGAGCGCAGCGGCGGAGGTGACACACGGCGTAATGTGAGGAGAAGGGAACAGCTCGAGGGGCGGACCGACGAGCAAGACATCAATAAGGAGTTAGTGAGTTAAATCCTTCCCACTGTTGTCAAAAGGTGCACCAGTTTAATCAGAGGTGCACTGTGTCACTTTACTGGAGGGTCTGTTACCTGCTGGACACAGTGCGATGCAGAGGTTATGCAGAGATATTCTTTTGGTCGACAAATGCTCCTCAATATTCCTACTTGAGTGTAAGAATAATAAACAGAACAAGGGATAAAATGTGTTTGTTTGTTTGTTTGTTTGTTTGTTTGTTTGTTTGTTTTTCTGTGAAGCTTTTATTTTATTTTATTTAATCGGTAAAGTGTAAACTGAAAGTAGTTTCTCAATGTTGCTAGGAATGTGCAGATCTTAGCTAGCTTATTTGCTCAGGACAATTGGAGATTCATGACACTTCATCTGTTGTACAACAATTAACTCAGAAACATTGTAATTAAGGAGAGAAAGGTAATGAGTTCAACTGTGTGTGATCCTAAAGTCTGTATCAGAGATAAATGTGAGCGTATCTGCAGTGTTCCTGTTGTTTATCTGTTTTATACAACTGTTAACTTTTAAGTTTTCTTTTATTAGATGTCAGATACAAACTAAATATTCAGTCTACAATAGTTATCAGACTGATATCTGCATCGGCCATGAATAAACCCTTTAGTGGTTGATACGCCGAATTACGCCACAGTATTGCATTAAATGCAATTTTAACTGTTTTGAAAGATGAAAAATAGAACTACTGTTCTATTTTACTACTACTCGATCGTTTGTGGTCGAGTGGATACCACACATGCCTGCTGTGAGAGGCAGGGAGCAGCTTTGTGAGTTTGAATTCTGCTCCCATGTCATTCCCCGGCCTCATCCATGTTGCACGCAATCTGACCTGTCAAATAAAGCCTATGGGCGGAATAAAATAAAGTAAAATCTGTGTTGCCCTGGCACAGATATTGTAAAAGCATCAGGTGAAAATGAGACCACAGCACTTTCTCTGCATCTATGTATACTATTATTTCAGACTCATGAAAAGTGCTTACAAACTCATGGCAGTGAATATTTATGATGCTGGGACTGCATTAGGAAAGTGAGTGATACATGTGAATCACATTTCACATTTTAAAAACTGTAAAAATCAAGTACAGTGCATTTACAGTTACCCATCTCCATGGAGACAAGACGCCAGCTGATCACAATAAGAATTAATGTTTTTTCAAGATATTTTCTAGTAATTAAAGCACATGTAATTTATTTTATGGAAGATAGGCGAGTGTAATGCCATACTGTGGAACAGTTCAGGCAGTGCAATAACATCTCACTCTGGAGACGAGCAGTGGCGTATTCTCCACCAGGAAAGTGGAAAGCATCTTTAACCCTCTTCCCAGTATTGTTTGCGCTCCACAGTGAGGCTGATATCTCGTGTCCGTGCAGTGGGCTGTGGACAGGAATGCACCTCCGCCCTCTGACGAGCCGCTCACATTTTCCACAAAAGAACAGCCCTGAACTCTGGAAATCAGCTTCACTCATCCTCAGAAGATCCCATTTTTATTCAAGAAATATTTGGCTTTCTTTCACGTCAGCAAAAGAAGTCTTTCAAGCGGCGCAATATATCACAATCAAATATTAATCGCACATATTGACACAAGATTAACAAAGAGCAAAAATAAAAATAAAGAGAAACAAATTTAATGACTTGGGGGCATCACATCAAAAAAGTGGACCAAGTTGGGCAATGTGGAAGGACATGATAAAGATTGTAAGCAATAAAACCATACGATTTTCAATGTTTATCTCTTAAAACACAGTCAGAGAGTTGGGAATAGTAGATAAGACTTTATAATCATGATTATTTGGTGTGTAACTGAAATCACAATTATTCTGAACAAAATGATTCTGTGGAGAAAGCATGGACCGAATATATTTTATTAATGTTTTAGAAAAGTGCCTTCGCTCCAGTTTTTGAGGCAAATGGCGTGCACTTGTGATTTCGCAAGTAATTATTTTTGATAACAAAATTTTTGTAATTGAATAGATTCATAATTGAAATCACGATTATATTTAAAATGAATTGCACTACAATCCATCAATTAATCCACACAGTACACAAGATTTAGAAGAGACATTGACATGACTGTAAATAAAAATAAACTGTTAAAAATCATACGTACTTTACAAAATCATTTTCTAAGATCATGGTATAACGGTGTGATTAGGGCTTAATTTGATTGTGATTAGACGCAATTAGCAAATCCTACAATTTTTGTTTGAAAAGATTGAAAATTATAACTTGAAATATCCTGTCTTTCTCTGCATAAACGCCAACCCTGTGGTCGATGTTATTCCTTAGGATCGATGCATTGTAGAAAAGGTTCAAAGGGCCAAAGTCGACTAAAGGCCTGCCGTATTGACCACATCCCAAATATATTGCATGCATATTATGCATTTTTCATATATTTTTTAACCTTTAAACCTGCTCTTGAGTGTCTTCAGTTTGACATGTTTTAAAAAGAAAATGCTTTTGCAAAGAAAAACATTACTTTATCCCTGTGTTGGGAGATGCCATTTTGATTTTGCTGTGGCTCCATCTACTGGTTGTAGAGGCAATTACACACATGTAAATATATACCCACAATGCTTTGCAGTAAAGAGTGGATGTGAAGTAGTAGTTATTGTGATTAAAACGAAGAAATGTTCAGATTGAGTCTGACGATTATTTAAGGACTTAAATCAACAAAAGATTCTGTGATAAATGACGTCAGCTTCATGTACGTCACATCGAAGGAGTTCAGGACACAGTGTTGGAGAGAAAGGATTCATCAAGCAAACGTGAATCGAGCTAAATTCTACTCCAGGTGTGTTTGTGATGAAGGAACAATGTTAGAACAAGGTTAACAAAGTCAATTTTACATAACTTTAAACACAAACACAATCCTATCATTCAAACATAAATTGCAATAATCACTATTAAACTTTTTTTTTCTTTTGTAAATGTGACTGTGTGACCCAGCGCTGGTCAATAGAAGCTCAGTCCATTCCACACAGCAGTGACAAGTGTTTGCAGGTGGACGCTAAGGGTTTGAGGAAAGGCCCCAACTGGCAACAGAGGAACAGCCAGGATTTAACAACCCGAGAGAGGCCGCCGGGACAATGTGCGAAACCTCTTTTATGGACAGACACAGGGAGTATTGATTTTAGGCTTAAGGGCCGTGGTGTGAGAGGGAGGAAAGTACCCACGCTGCTTTGGGCCTGAGGCAGAATACATCACGGACAATAAGACGAACAATGACTCACTCGCACCTTTATTCACCGTGAGACGTTCACATTCGACAGTTTATGCTCAGTATTTTTAAAAAGTGCATACGTGTCGAGATTTAAAAGAGAACCGAGTAACATTTTTGCCTAATTAAATGTGTTTGTAAGTCTTTTTGATGGTTAAATATGTATTGCAAGCGTCTGTCGTCTCCCTTGTTGTATCTGGGCGGGAAAAAACAACCCAAAAATAACTCTGGAAATCCCTGACTCTTTTTAATATTTGGCAACGTTACATGTTTTTGTAATGTGTTTTTGTGTCTTATTTCAATGAAAAAACAACAAGAAAACACTGTATGCTTTATTTTTTGATAGGATTTAAACTGTAGAGAGAGAAATAGTGAAATAAGCAACTTTTAAGACTCATTATCGACATCGATTAACAACAAAAGTGTTTAATTGTGCTATTTATTTACAATTCATGTTTTATTTTTAACAATATTACACAGTTTTTTGGGGGATGTTCTTGCTGTTAGTGACATGACACAATCAGGTCACAATTTGTGGAGAAAAGTTGAGATATCTGTTGAAAATTACAGGAAGTAAACAAACATCACACTGGGGAAACAAACGTTATGCATAATTTACACAAAATAAACAACCCCTTAAACTTTGATCCAACAAAATAAAGGTGCCAAATAAAAAAGTTTTGTTGCACTGTACAGGATGGGTTCTTAGTAATTTCCCAGTGTGATGTCATCATTTACAACCAGGAAGTAAAAAAAAAAAAAAAAAAAATAAGCTAAAATTTGAAAAGATTTTAGCAGAATTTGAAATATATTTATGCTAACTGCATTTTATTTAAATAAGTAGTCCAACCTGTCAGAGGCACTTGAAGCAGTTTCATTATTATCCTTTATCGTGACGTTTTCTGTAGCAACAAATTACACTTCAAACAACGCTGTAAAATATCTCCTTAACACAGGATGTACATTTTTCTCACTTATGAGAAGAAAACACTGTCTGCTTTCACGTGTGCAGCTGCAGTTTAGATCTGACACATTATTTAAAACCTTAGCTCAAAAGGCGACATATTGACGTGCTTCATATACATCTATCAGGGACGAGACACACATTTCCCACAAGACTGAACACAAGATTGGATTCACGAGATCGAGACGAGACAAGATTTTGACGTCGTTGATAAGAAATCAATTGTGTGTTTCAGTTTACAATTTTGACCCTCCACAGTTTAGTTATTGTGTTAGATTTTTTTCTGCCATTGTAGAACTGCTTTTTAGAACTACTGCTTTTCAAAACTTCACTGACAAAGGCCTGTCACGAAAATTGTGACTTATCGTTCCATAAATAATAGATCAGGGCTGTTCAACTTAAGCCCCGTGAGCAAAATCTGGCCATCCAAGGGACATAACTCATTAGTGGTTTAGTCGCGGTTTAGAGCAGGTTTAGAGCTGGTTTAGAGCTGGTTTAGAGCTGGTTTAGAGCAGGTTTAGAGCAGGTTTAGAGCTGGTTTAGAGCCGGTTTAGAGCTGGTTTAGAGCTGGTTTAGAGCCGGTTTAGAGCTGGTTTAGAGCCGGTTTAGAGCTGGTTTAGAGCTGGTTTAGAGCTGGTTTAGAGCTGGTTTAGAGCTGGTTTAGACCTAGTTTGAGCCTGGTTTAGTCCTGCAGATGTTGATAAAACCTTTGGTGTTACTTTTGTTTTGGCCCTGAGGACAAAACCAACCAAAAAATGTGTCTCTCTGTAAAATAAAGTTGAATGGAACAATGTTTTTAGTGGAGAAATTGTTATTTTTTGTTGTACAATAAGTTTTGAGCTGTAGAGCCTTAATGATCAACTCCAAAGACTCGTTTTACATAAAACCAAACACTTAAGTGTTTAATTCTGCAATTTATTTATTGGGGTTCTTATTTCTGAATAATTTTGTACATTTTGAAAGTATTTTTTTGTGAATTGTCTAATTTTTGAGTTATTATTTCAGTGGAATAAAGTAGATTCAATGTTATCGTTTATTGTTGTTTTTTCTCAAAAAATGTATTGCGTGCCAAAATGTGTTATCGTGACAACTACTTTTTGTCTGAGCAAAATTTATAGAAGATTTAAGAGTTAAGAGAAGTGCCATTTTAAAAAGTCATCGAAGGCTTGCAGTCAAGTCTTTGTGTAGTAATGTTTTCAAAAGCAAAAAGTATCTTACTGCTATCAAAGCTGCATTATAAAATCCAATACAGATGATTTTAATTAAATATATATGTAGATTATGGTGACAAAAATTAAATACTTTTTGACAATTTTTCAAAATGGAGATTTTGCCATTGAACTCTTCAACTAGATTCTCATGTTTTCTCTTGCTCTTGTCCCGTCCCAAAGTCACTGTTTACACCTCGTCCTCAACACCAAAGTCGATATCGCTGCATCTCGGAGACCCACAGACCCTGTTACTTCGGCCGGATTATCCTCTCAGTTTGTCACAACAATAAGCTTCTCCAACCTGTGCCAAGTAATCAGCCACACAGCACGCCCCGCTCCCCCTGTGGCCCGGGGCAGAGGCCAGAGCACCACACAAGCACACAGAGACACAAGCCCCGGCTCCGTGACTCCGGGGCCTGATACTCCGGCCCTGTGAGCTCATGCGATTGTTCAGGGCGAGAGGAGAACAGCGAGTGTGTGGTGGCGTTGTTAGGGGCGAGAGAGTTACGTCAGCGAGAGGATAAAACGGGCTTTGAGGAGCGTCACACAGGAAGGAGAGAGAAAGAGAGGGAGAGAAAGAGGGGAAGTACAGGGTCAAATAAAACAAGGGCAGGAAGAGAAGGACGGCAGACAGGATGAAGGGGATGAGTGCGAGACTGAGGGAGGTTTATGTTCAAAAGAAAAGGGAGAGAGCGGACGGGAAGTTGGAGTTTGGATTAAATAATGCAACCATAATAAAAGTTTTATAGAGCAGACTCGTTAATACATTAAGGATGCATTGGCAGCGTGTTGTCACGATACTACAATGTCTCACTTTATTGTAATAAAAAGAATGGCTGGAAAAAAAAAAAAAAAGTCAGTTGAAGATCACAGTATTACCATGCAGAGCAAAAAATGTAAATCTAGCCTTGTTTAAAATGACGTGAATTTATTATTTTTGATCTGGACTGGAGTAGTTTTGACTTGATGAGATTTAATTGTTATCATTATTGTTGTTATGTAGAAGATTTCACTGGTTTCGAGGTAATTCTGACTGATCATCTGATAATTTTGCTTATAATAATAAAATAAATTTGCCAGGGGGTAAGTAAAATGATCTTAATTTGAAGTAAGTAGTAAGTAAGTCAGAAACAGGTTGAAACAAGTAAAATAACTCATCAAAAAACTAGTCTTAACTGATCTTAAGTCAAAACCTCTGAAATAAAGATACATGCCCTGAAATCAAGGCATTTCAGCTCATCTAGAAATATTTTTTTGCAGTGTACCGCGTAATATACATTTTTAAACCTGTCTCATTCATTCACACACCACTGCACACAGACACAGGCGAGGCAGGTCTAGTGTCTTTCCCAAGTGCACACTGGCAATTTTCATCTGATGGAGCTGGAATCGCACCACCAACCAGTGGATCTGACCGCTTAACCAATGATATTTATGTCAAGAGCGCGATTCGAACCGCCGACCTTCGGATCAGAAGTAGGTAAACTTTATGTCTATAGCACTTCACAAGCAACAGTAAAAACACAGTAAGTACAAAATAACATACAATAGATAGTAATAAAAATCGTAAAAGGCTAAAATGAGGACGACCGCTCTCCCAACTGAGCTCTTGTCGTCTGGTTTTCATGTTATTGGTGGCTTTCAGATTCAAGAATGTGATATCTTACTCCATCTGTGAGTATGACATCACAAGGGGGCAAGAGCCAGTTTTTCTTATTGATTACATTAAACTTTAAACATTTTCAAATGGTAAATTCACAAAATATCGACCATCATCATTTCCATTAACTAAACCAGAGATCTTGCTGTATTACAATAAAAAACAGCATTTTTAACAATATTTATTTCAGCTGACCACATCTGTATTACATATTATTGGCTGATAGAATGCTGTGATGTCATCTGAAACCCAGAAATAGTTTTCGTTGTCGGCGTGAATCAAGAGGCTGCGAAAAAGCTGCCAGGTCTGTGGACGTGCACAAACTCTCTCCTTGATACTTGATTATTATCATTTCATTTATATTTGTTCTGAAGCAATACATACACTTTTGGAAAATCATAGATACAGACTAGTGCTGTCATGTCAAATTCCAATTTCAACCTCGATTTTGTCAAGGAATATGCTCGATACTCAATACTGATTTCAATACCACATTGACGATTAACAATGCGCTTTTTATGCAATAATTGTACTTCCTTTATATTTCTTACTAGATCTGATAAAGCTCAAGATAATTCTAAACCGGTTCAGTAAAAGTCACATTTTGTCTTGTTTATGTGACTTTCTTGTATCAATACTGTTCAAACGAGCATCTACTTGCGATACAAGATTAAGTATAGATTAGCATTAGTGTTATTGGCCTTAAAAAAGGAAGGCTTGGACTCTAAAAGTTTTCACTGACAGTCAGTGGGTCGACAGGTTTGAAGTTACAGAAGGGGGAGTGAATTTGTGCAAACGTTCCAAGTGTTTAACAGTTGCACAGTTGGTCGTCTCAAGGCACAGTCTGGTCTAAAATCAGATTCTTGAGCAGGGTGGAATCTATTAGTTCCACACATGCCTCACTAATACAGGCCTAAACTGGACACATCGAGCTACAGGGAAGAGAGACGAGTGTGGAAGAAGAGAGAGGGGGGTGGGGGGGGTGGAAGAAGAGAGGGAAAGAGGGCGGAGAGTGTGGAAGAAGAGAGAGAGAGGGGAGAGTGTGGAAGAAGAGAGGGCGGAGAGTGGAAGAAGAGAGAGAGGGGGGGTGGAAGAAGAGAGGGAGAGAGTGTGGAAGAAGAGAGGGGGGAGAGTGGAAGAAGAGAGAGAGGGGGGGTGGAAAAAGAGAGGGAGAGAGTGTGGAAGAAGAGAGGGGGGAGAGTGGAAGAAGAGAGAGAGGGGGGGTGGAAGAAGACAGGGAGAGAGTGTGGAAGAAGAGAGAGAGGAGAGTGTGGAAGAAGAGAGGGAGAGGGGGGAGAGTGTGGAAGAAGAGAGAGAGGAGCGGAAGTGTGGAAGAGGAGAGAGGGTGGGGGAGAGTGTGGTAGAAGAGAGGGGGGGAGTGTGGAAGAAGAGAGAGAGGGGGGGTGGAAGAAGAGGAGAGAGTGTGGAACAAGAGAGGGGGGAGAGTGGAAGAAGAGAGAGAGGGGGGGTGGAAGAAGAGAGGGAGAGAGTGTGGAAGAAGAGAGGGGGGAGAGTGGAAGAAGAGAGAGAGGGGGGTGGAAGAAGAGAGGGAGAGAGTGTGGAAGAAGAGAGGGGGGAGAGTGGAAGAAGAGAGAGAGGGGGGGTGGAAGAAGACAGGGAGAGAGTGTGGAAGAAGAGAGAGAGGAGAGTGTGGAAGAAGAGAGAGAGGGGGGAGTGTGGAAGAAGAGAGAGAGAGGGGAGGGTGGAAGAGAGAGAGAGAGGGTGGGGGAGAGTGTGGTAGAAGAGAGGGGGGGAGTGTGGAAGAAGAGAAAGAGAGGGGGGAGAGCGTGGAAGAAGAGAAAGAGGGAGGGGAGAGTGTGGAAGAGGAGAGAGAGAGGAGGGGAGAGTGTGGAAGAAGAGAGAGAGAGGGTAGAGTGTGGAAGAAGAGAGGGCGGAGAGTGGAAGAAGAGAGAGAGAGAGTGGAAGAAGAGAGAGGAGAGAGTGTGGAAGAAGAGAGGGGGGAGAGTGGAAGAAGAGAGAGAGGGGGGAGGAAGAAGAGAGAGAGGGGAGAGTGTGGAAGAAGAGAGGGGAGAGTGGAAGAAGAGAGAGGGGGTGGAAGAAGACAGGAGAGAGTGTGGAAGAAGAGAGAGAGGAGAGTGTGGAAGAAGAGAGAGAGAGAGGGGAGAGTGTGGAAGAAGAGAGAGAGGGGGAGTGTGGAAGAGGAGAGAGGGTGGGGAGAGTGTGGTAGAAGAGAGGGGGTGAGTGTGGAAGAAGAGAGAGAGGGGTGGTGGAAGAAGAGGGAGAGAGTGTGGAAGAAGAGAGGGGGGAGAGTGGAAGAAGAGAGAGAGGGGGGGTGGAAGAAGAGAGGAGAGAGTGTGGAAGAAGAGAGGGGGAGAGTGGAAGAAGAGAGAGAGGGGTGGAAGAAGAGAGGGAGAGAGTGTGGAAGAAGAGAGGGGGGAGAGTGGAAGAAGAGAGAGAGGGGGGGTGGAAGAAGACAGGGAGAGAGTGTGGAAGAAGAGAGAGAGGAGAGTGTGGAAGAAGAGAGAGAGGAGAGTGTGGAAGAAGAGAGAGAGAGAGGGGGGAGAGTGTGGAAGAAGAGAGAGAGAAGGGGAGTGTGGAAGAGGAGAGAGGGTGGGGGAGAGTGTGGTAGAAGAGAGGGGGGGAGTGTGGAAGAAGAGAAAGAGAGGGGGGAGAGCGTGGAAGAAGAGAAAGAGGGAGGGGAGAGTGTGGAAGAGGAGAGAGAGAGGAGGGGAGAGTGTGGAAGAGGACAGAGAGAGGAGGAGAGAGAGAGGAGAGTGTGGAAGAAGAAAGAGAGAGAGGGGAGAGAGAGGAGAGCGTGGAAGAAGAGAGAGAGGAGAGAGTGTGGAAGAAGAGAGGGAAAGAGTGTGGAAGAAGAGAGAGAGGGGGGAGAGAGAGAGGAGAGTGTGGATGAAGAGAGGGAGTGTGTGGAAGAGAGAGAGAGAGAAAGAAAGAGAGGAGAGCATGGAAGAAGAAAATGAGAGAGAGAGAGAGAAAGATGTAGAATGAGATATATAGAGGGAAAGAGAGAGAGAGAGATCTAGAGACAGAGAGACATAGAGAGATAGATATATAGAGATATAGATAGAGAGGCAGATAGAGATAGAAAGGGGGGGTGTGGAAGAGAGAGAGAGAGAGAGAGAGTGAGGGAGGAGCGTGGAAGAAGAGATAGAGACAGATAGTTCCTCCTGAGGTGGAAAAGGGTGCAGTGGAGTCGGGGTTGGGCCGTTACTTATGAAGGCATTTCCTCGACGTCTCTGAGACAGAAATGAGAGAAATGTGTGATATTATGCTCCAAACTAGGGCTGCAATGACTGAATCAACTAATCGTGACTAGTGTATGAATACATTTAAGAAATCAGAATCTAGGGGTGGGAAATGTATCAACATTTTGAGAATTATGTGAATGTTGTTTTGAGGATATGCTCAGTTTTAATAGTAAGTATTTTTTTTAATAGAGAAAAAAGAGCTGTAAAAAATAAAAATAAAAAACCTTGAAAAATGAATGAAATTGAAAAATTTAAAGGGTATGAGGTAATATTTAACTTTTGTGATTAGTTTTTATACACATTTTTTTTATCATTTCGGTTATTGTTATAAATAAAACCTTTTATAGAACTTATTTTAAAGAACTAGAAGAAAAACTGTGAAATAATTAACACAAAATGTCAAAAATAAATAAAATCAGATTGTGATACTTAATCCAAATATTTACATTCTAGAAGCCTTCAATCTCCACATTTCAACCTTTATTTGGTTAAAAATATGTTTAAAAAGTCTTGATGTACAACACTATTTGACAATTTAACTAATCAAAATGATAATTGCTGACTAGTCAACTACTAATATTGTTGTTAGCTACAGCTTTACCATAACATTAATACTTCCCTTTAAAATATAACAGTAAAAAGTTTTTTTGTTTTTTTTAAGTAAAAAAAATTACATCCAAACCCATAAAATGTGTGATTCTTTGCTTTGAGATTCAAATTTTCAGTTTATAAAAAAAACACATTTCTAAAACACAATGAAATTTGCATCTACCTTGTTTCTCTGTATTCATTTTAAAAGTGCATAAAACCAATTCAAACTCTATAGCATTAACTCATAGAGACAATTATTATGGAGTAATGGAAGGTCGTGGTAAAAATTAAAAACTTAAAGTGAACCGTTGTCTATATTGGAACTTCTGCTCCGTAACGTGACCTTGTGGGACTAGAATCACACGCACAAACGCACAAATTAATTGAATCTGATAATCCGGGAAATACAAGTGTGACGTTAAACAATCAAGGCCAGGAAATAGTTTATCTAATTATCTGTACGCAAAACAAAATGTAGCACTGCAGTTCCCAAGAGGCTCTGACAACGTGAGGAGAAAGTTGAAGAAAATCGAAGACCATCATGGAGTCGACATTATTACGTCAAAATGTTAAAAAAGAAAAGATTATTGCTAGATGTTCATAAATATTCTCTATCTAGAAGTCTTCAATCACAATATTTCAACCTTTAATTGGCAGATAAAAAAGATTATGGATTTTTCATATTGTTATTAGCCTTTATACATGCTCTTGAGTACCTTAAATTACGAAAATACGTCCCAGAACCAGGAGCTCAGCAGGAAGTGTTTTTGACGCTCAGAGGGAGAGGATTTTCAATTAAACGTTCCTCAAAACAGTGTGAATGCAACTTCAGGTATGTTTTTGACGAAGGAACATTGTTAGAACATGGTTTAAAGCTCAAAAAGTCACTGTAGCAGAATATGTGTCCTTTAAAAAGTCTAAACATACTACAGAAATAATCGTTACTACTACTACTGATTACTAATATAATCATTAGTGACAGCCTTATCTGTGAGAAACACCTTAAAACCAGTGAAATGTTCTGCATCACAACAGCATTTAAATCTCATTGAGTCAAATCTACTCAGATCCAGATTAAAAGAAGAGAAATGCAAGTCATTTCAAAGGAGGATTTAAATATGCTTTGCTGTGTTGTAGATCTCACGCTCCCGACCAAACACTGCTCTGGAGACGGTCCCTGGACGGTGTTTTGCGGCTGCACTGCTCCAGACCAGCTCCACAGACTCTCCATAATGAAGGGCCAAATGAAGAGTGAAATCTCCCACGATGCCAATAAAGTTTAACTACCTGCAACAAGAAACAGCTGCTGCTCATAAACACGGCTTGTTTTTATGAAAAATGTTGAACAATGACTGGTATGTTTGGGTGAATATCTGTAACATAAACAAGCAACAATGTTTAAGGAAAGGTTTTAGAGCGGAGAAGCTCTATTGAACAACTGATATTGCAGTGGTTGATCTTGGACTTATATTTGAACGATGATATCAAATAGACATGAAATTTAAGGCTAATTAATCAAAATCGAATCGAAATGGAAATGTGGACACAATTAGCAAATCGCAAATGCTACAATTTTTGAAGTGCAATCATTTCAAACAACAACAAAAATCATGCAACTAAAAACGTCAAAAATGCAGCTAAAAGTGACATAAACGCAACTAAAAGTGACATAAACGCAACTAAAAGTGACATAAACGCAACTAAAAGTGACAAAAATGTAATGAAAAGCTGCAAAAATACAAAAAAAAAAAACATGCAACTAAGCAACAAAGATGCAACTAAACACAAAAAAGACGCAACTGAAACAGTCAAAAATGCAGTCAAAAACCCAATTAAAAGCAACATAAACGCAGCTAGAAGCAACTTAAATGCAAATACAAGTGAAAACAACACTAAAAGCACCAAAAAAGAGACAAAACCATTTGAAACGTGATTCTCTTATTAGTTTGTCAGTTCCTATTTCTCCTGCACATTTTAAATGTGAACTTTGAACAGAATCCGATTATTAAAACATAAATCCAAAATCTAATCGCAATCACAATACTGGTCATATTAATTGCAATTAAATATTTTTTCCAAAATCGTGCAGCTCTGGTAGGAAATAATTTGAGAGAATTTGAGATTCAAAATGAATTTCAATGTGATCTTTAGATCTATACTCCAAAAAAACACATCTAGATATAAAGTTATTTTGTATTTGGCTGTTTATGTCACATCAACTTAACTTTGCCATAAAAAAGGTTGATTTTACAAAGTTGGGCACAAAGAAGAAGAAAGGTCATCAATTAAACAACGTGAATGAAAGGGGTGTCTCTTTTGAAGTGTTGTTTGCCGATGAGGTTTTACTTACAATAACGAACACTAAAATGTGATATGATGAATCCCTTTCTTGTCCAAACAATCACATTACCAGCACGTGATGTCTACGCTGAGGTACGCTGCTGACAGAAAACCCAATAACATTTTTATTTCCACAACCTGTAGCTTCAGTTCAGTTTCTCTTGCGCCTCAGGGCCTCGTCGCGCAAGTCATTAAACCTTCGCCAAAGTCGCAGCGGAAAAACCAAACAGGATGCAGAGGTGCTGTGTAGAGTGTCTTTCCTGTGGGATGCTTTCTGCACTGGGCCAGGAGCTCAGGGTTCAAAGGTCACGGGGTCACGATGCTCCTGGATGGGGGCAGTCTCCCATGTCAACGCACAATACTTCCAACAAAGCAGCAGTCAGTCAGAGCTGCGGCCAGCGCTGGGCTCGCTTTACTGCCGCCTACAGACTAGAAACCCCTTTGTGCTCGATCTGGGGTTCTACACTTCTCTGACAAAGTGTGAAATGTTTGAGTTTTATTCACAAAGGATTAATCAAATTTAAGCAAAATTTGAGCTACTAAACGAAACGAAACTCATGTTAGCAAGTGGATCTGGATACACTGACACCCGATAGAAGTAAACCCTGTTTCAGTCCCGTTCAAGTCCTTGATGAAGACCTGGTTGAGGCTCGATTTAGCTCTGATTTTGTCCCCCGTTTTAGTCCTGTTTTAGTTCTTGATGACGACCTGGTTTAGGCATGATTTCATCCTGGTTTTGTCCATGTTTTAGTCCTTGATTTAGCCTTGATTTAGTCCTGGTTTTGTTCCGGTTTTAGTCGTTGATGAAGTCCTGGTTTAGGTTTGATATAATCCTGGTTTTGTCCAAGTTTTAGTCTTTAATTTAGCCTTGATTGTGTCCTGGTTGGATTTGCTTTAGTTCTGGTTTTGCCCCCGTTTTAATCCTTGATTTAGTCCTTGATTTAGTCCAAGTTAAGGCCTGGTTAAGTCCTGTTTTAGTCCTTGATGAAGACCTGATTTTGACTCGATTTAGTCCTAGTTTGGTCCTTGGTTTAGTCGTGGTTTAGTCCTTGGTGAAGACCTCGTCCTGATTTAGACTTGTTTTTTTCCCTCTTTTAGACCTTGATTAAATAATGGTTTAGTTTTGATTTAGTCCTGGTTTTATTTCCTTGGTTTAGTCCTGTTTTAGTCCTTGAAGAAGACCTGGTTCATTTAGACTCAATTTAGTCCTGGTTTTGTCACTGATTTAGTCTCGATTTAGTCTCACTTGTCAATTTAACAGATACATGTCTTTAAATGTATTAGTCGAGGTTTAAGTATCAAACAAATGGACTGTAAAATGACCCATAAAAGTGAAGAAATGTCACTTTAAACTCAATTAAAAACAATGTCGCTGCATATTTTTTCCATAAACGATCTGCACAACACATCAATCAAGTCGGCCTGTCATTTCAAAAGCAGCAGTGAGGCATATTCCAATAATATACTAAGCAACACTAAAGGGGTAAACGTCGCCAGGTCCTACCTCCTTCCACCAGAGGCCGCAGCCCCACACATTGAGACGCGCTGTGGCAGTCCATGTGAAAACGCTCCGATTCCCTGAGCGGTGTCAGAGGGGGCTGGGCCTTTATGCATAATGAAACAGGCTTATCAAAAGTTAACCAGCTCCTCACCCATTTACAAGTGCAGCGTGCTCCACTAACCCACTCTGACAGGAGCGAGCGCAGGGGGAGGGGAGCTATCTGCATTAATTATTATTTTATTCATTAGGGAGGGGCAATGTATAGGTTTGAAAGATTAGCAGATATTTGGCACCCAATAGTTTGTGTGCATGTGTCAGCACCACTTTGTCCATAATCACTGTCACATTCATCATAAAGGACACATGCTCTGAAAAGGTGACTTTTTTGAGCTTTTAACCATGTTTTAACTAGGGCTGCAACAAGTTAATCGACTAATCGTAACTAATCGATTACAGAAATAGTTGTCAACTAATTTAGTAATCAAATAATCGTTTCCTGGTCTAAACACAGACTTCAAAACATGCTCTGAGCTGAGACACGCGGTTTTAAGACTCAGAAAGGGCACGGATCACACAAAAGGACTCAAGAAAATAGTACATTTTGTGTTTTTGATGAAAACACCCTTTTGTCTGTAATTGTTCTCCACCAGGAAGTTCTTTAAGAAGTTCTCTTCAGCTTTATTTGGGTCAATTGGAGTAAAAATTTCAATTCACAAGCCTTTTGAGTTCTTAACAACTAATTGATTCATCGAAGGAATAATTGTTAGACTGATAACTAAATTGTGTAATCGCTAGGCGCCATCTGCTGGTTGGGTGCACTCAGTAAGTGTCAGTAATCCTTTCATTTAGTCCATAATATACTTTTTTTTTGTTTCAAAACATGAGATAGCAAATTTAAGGTATTCAAGAGCATGTTTAAAGGATAATATGAAAAATGCATAATATTCTTCCTTTAAATGAATTACGAAGACATTAGACTAAAATATGGCTGTATGTTTCAACATGGTCAAAAGTATAAAAAGTCAGACTTATTGTATTGGTACTAAAATATCTCTTCTACTATGCCCACAATAAATAGGCTACATTTTAATTTAATGTTCTAATTCTAATAACTTTACAAAAGCATGACATGATGATATATATATATATATATATATATATATATATATATATATATATATATATATATATATATATATATATATATATATATAAATATAAAAGTTTATTCAGGAGAAGAGCAGCACACTTTATCTGCTGACGTCACAGTCATTTCACTTCGCTTTGTTAAGTTTGAACACAAGTTCACTTGTTCACTTCATTTCTTGCTGATAAGTGATTGTATTTTACCTCGGCGAGTCACAGAGCAGCGGGGGACACGAGAAATAATAAGAGACAAGATGAAGCTAGTCATTTCTATTTCCGTTCAGGTGCGCTGATTCAAGAGATGGTTTTTATTAGGCCAACAAGAGACTGTTTTTTCTCAGACAGCTCAAGAAATTCCAGGTACGACATAATCTCCTCCTTCAGTTCTACACAGCCATAATTGAAAGTATCCTTACTTCATCCATAATAGTCTGGTATGGTAACTTGGACAGTCACTCCCGTTCAAAACTCCAACGAATCATCAACAAATCCTCCAAGATCACTGGCCACACACTCCCATCCATAGACACTCTGTACCAAAGACGCATCACACAGCGAGCAACAAGAATCACCTCAGATATTTCACATCCTGCTCACCATCTTTTCACACTTATGCCCTCTGGGAGGCGCTACAGGTCCATAACCACAAAATCTGTCCGATTTAAAAACAGCTTCTTTCCAATAGCTATACGGACCTTAAATGAATCACTGTCTTAATGTAACCTGTATATATGTGTGCTTCTGTTGTTGTTTTTCTGTTGCTGATGATGGAACTGACACATGAGAGATGTGAGCATTAACTGCTGTACCGAAAACAAATTCCACCAACTCCGTTGTGTGGCCTTTAATAAATGATTCTGATTCTGATTCTTATTAACTGTCATGTGACGAAGGTTGCACAACACAAGATATTATCATAAATGTCATCAGGGTAGATATGACACAGGAAATATAGCAAATTAGAGGACCTTTAACCTCAACTTTTTGTGTATCGGCCTTAATTCTCATTCAGTTTGAGGGGTCCTCTTGCCTAACGAAAGACAAAGCTTTACTTTAACAACACCTGCAAAGAGGGCACTGCATAAAATGTATTCACTACGCAGAGGTTTGTGGTAAAATTCTCTCATAAACAAAGAAATATCCAGTTTTATTCTGCATAGAAATGGCTAAATGCGTCAATATATGTTCTGAAACAAGCGACAAAAACGCGACAGAAACATGTCTAAAAGTGATAAACAAGCAGCTAATAGTGACACAAATGTCACCAAAAGTGACAAAAATGCAACGAAATGCGTGATTCTTTTTTTAGTTTATCAGTTCATATTTCAGTCTTTTTGTCAATTCTCCTGTGTTGGTGTTTAAAATGTGAACTTTATATCAAAATTCTACCATTAAAACATACATTGCAAAATCTAATTCCAATCACAATAATGGTCAGAGAAACTGCAATTTGATTTTTTTCTCCAAATCGTGCAGCTCTAATATTGATTGTAATCTGAGGTCACACCCCTTTTTTACACTTGCTTTAGTTGGAATGAAAAATATTTACTTTGGTGGGAGAGTTTGAAAACCACAGCCATAACTAATCACAACATGCCCACTGCATCAAATCAATATCCCGTATGTCATATTGCACACTTTCCATTTGCCTCCCACTTCGATCTTACAGCGCTAACAGCTTTTATCTTCTGTTTCTGTAACACCGGCCCTCGATTCACTGGTGCATGTGTTCCTCCACCTGGTCCCACCTCCCGCCATCTGCAGCTCTGTCTGTTCTGATGTGTGTCTGCCTCAGGGATCCACCGCCGTGACCCCACTGTCCTCGTGCCATCTGCGCTCAGGAGCAGCAGCGGAGGAGGAGGGAGGACCAGGGAACCAAACCAAACGCACCCAAACTCAACAGGAGGGACGGTATTAAGCCCGGTCGCCCCGCCGTTTCTGTCTGCGTCTGTGAGAGGGTGTTTTGGTCACATTGTGGGGACGGAGAACTGCGAAGTAAGAGTGGGAATCTTTCGGTTCATTTGGATTTTTGGGGTCACAATTCAAATGCGATTCAAACCTGAAGTGATTTTTCATTCTGTGAGGGGCAATCTCCTCAGCACTGGTCTCATCTTCTCAAAACTGCATTTATAGGGTTGTAAAACAGAAATAATACGTTTGTGCAGAATGATGAGCTGAACCTGACTATTCTTCACACATTGATCCTTGTGCAGATTGTGGATGTCACAGTGCACTCTGTAAAAAGTGAATTGTATTATAATCAGAGCTGGTTCACCACATGTATTAACCTTATCCGCCCCGCCCACTTTTACATCTTTTTGCCACAAAATTGCATTCCAGTAATGGCATTTCCGGTCAAGTGGGAAGTCGTAGTAGTTGACGCAAGTGGCGAAAAGTCTTTATCGCTATCACTAATCGCTAAAATATTATAGAAAGTAGATTGATTTGTGTAAAATGTTTAATGTACACGAGCAACGCACCGATTTCCTGGACGGCCACAGCATTTTCCGTTGAGCTCGTCTGCCCCGTGTAAACTAATACAACGGAAGAAAGATAGCTGCGCCCACAGCAACTTCCGGAATAAGGTGAATATGATATTACAGAGTATTTTTAATAAAACTTATCCAAACCAAATGAGCACCAAATTACTGTAAAAGTGGTTTGTCATTAGCTGTAAAATGTTCTAAGGGAGGATACCCAGACCCCCCTCTTCTGGTCACCCCTGTTTTAAAACACTGGAGGCACCACTATGTTTTGTGCATTTCCCTTTATTATAAGAATTGTATCAAAATCAGAATAAAACATTTTCCTTCTAGGCCATCAAACGAAATCCGATCCCCATGAAGTAAATCCTTCAATAATAGGTAAGGCAATAAGTTAGCATAGCATAGTTTTAAATTAAGATACAAATTAATTTAGTCTAAGATCAAAGTTTAGGTTGAGGTAATCCAAGTGAAGTTTTTGTTGAGGTTCGGATCAGTCTCCAGGAAATTAATGCAAGTCATTGTAAGGTCTCCACAAAGCACGGAGACCCCACAAAAGTGTGTGAGTGTGTGTCTTTCCAGTGTTTCCAAATGGCCAGTGCATAACGGCCTCCTAATCAGCTTAGACCAGTGGGGTTTAGTCTAATCCACCTCAGAAACATGGAAGGAGGAGACGGAGAGTGAGGGAGGAGGGAGTGCTGTCTCTGGGGCTGAATCCAGAATTTGGGGGTCTAAAATTATTCGAAGACACAACGAGGCGACAGTGGTGCAGTGATTAAGCATTTGTATCAGAAGACAGCGCACTCGAGTATGTCCTGCTGTCGTCGTGTCCTCGAGTAAGAAATACCATCCCCATCAGCCACTTTGGTTCACTGAGGGAAAGTTGCACAGACGAAAAATCAGAAACTAAAAATAAAGTGAGGAGGCGGTGAAGCTTTGGCAGTTTTAACTTTCATAAATGCTCAAATACTTTAAAAAAAAAGTTGATTGAAAATAAAGAATAGAAACTTAGAGAGTATTATTCCTACTAGGGATGGGATGAGATCTTGCACCACAAAACCTCCTGAGATTAAAGTGTACATTGTTAGAAGAATTTATTACATTTTTCCCATGCGTTTATATTGGGCTAGGACAAAAAAGGGTTAAAAAGGGTGCTGCGTGCTGGCGAGTTACACATATTCAGAAGCAGTAGTTCAAAAAACAGAGCAACAAATTTTTGCATTGGAAAAAGAAACAAAAAAAAAGAAAAAACAACAGAATAAGATACTGATTTTTGTCAATACGCACTCAAAAATATAAAAAGTATAATATAAACCCAGCACATAGAAATAAGAAGGCTGCAAAAAGCAACAACTATGAAGTTTAAGTGCATTACTGATTTTTTTTTTTTTTTTTTTTTTTTTTTATATAAAAGGACAAATACTGTGCATTATTTCTATTGATACTGGCCTTTAAACATGCTTTTAATGTCTTTACTGTAGTTTTGGACCCCCCCCAAAAAAAAAGATTGCAGAATAACAAATGACTTAAGCCCTGTTCACACCGCAGCGACAAAATCGCGCCTGTCGCCCCTAGTTTGTCGCCTGTGCATTTAAGGACAGTCGCTTTAGTCGCGCGACTTGGTCGAAAAAAAGTCACCAGCGGACACGCGGCGATCAAGCGCGACCAGCACAGCTAAACTGCTGCTAGAGTTTAGATTCCTGGGAGCGGGTGTTTGGGACCACATTTTCCGCTCTGTTGTCGGGCTGGGCGCGGACCTGGGCCGTGTGGGCTCGGTCTCAGGGCAGAGACGAGCACGTGTGGTGTCACGTTTGTAACACGCGCTTCACGGCGAAAGAGCGCGGTGTGCAGCCAGCACTGTGTTGTTTTCCTCCTCATCCTCCAATAAAGTGGTCAAAATATGTGACGGCTCCATAATAAAAGTGCGCGGCTGCTACGCGGAGCAGAGGAGAGAGAGAGGAGAGAGAGCCACGGATGCCCTCCCAAAAAGCTGAAGAAAAGAGCGAGGAGAGGATCATTGGTCCAGCGTCAGCGGAGGGACAGGCACTTCTGGAACAGGACACGTCCCGTTGGTGCAGGTAGAACACTAAACACTTGAAGTCCTGTCAGGCGCTTATTCTGCCGATAAAACTCTGCACGGAACTCAGTTTACGGTTCTACTCGTGCGCGGGCTCGGGTCTGTTCGGTCAATCATGCGTTTGGTTTGTTTACCTCCTTCTTCCCGGATAATGAAATACGTAGTAACGTCTCTCAAGCGTGGTCTCTGATTGGTTGCCATCCGCGGCGGTCGCGGCGTTGGCCGCAGAAAGTTCAGCTTTGTTTATCTTCTGCGACGGTCGCCAAGTCGCGCGAATGAAGCGAATTTGCGGCCGCCGCAAAGTCGCTCTTAATGCGGCGTCGCGCCGCACGACAGAATCGCAGGATTCGCGCCGCGCCGGTCGCCCCTGTCGCGCCGCAAAATCGCAGAAGGCTTTTTTCGCGCGACACCATAGACTTAACATGTAAACTGGTCGCGTTGGTCGCTGCGGTTTGAACGCCCCTTAAATGTCTCACCAGGAACATTCTATTGGCTCCATCTGCTGGCTGCAGAGGGAATTACACAGGTGATATAAACATTTGCCAACTTGCCTCGGATACTCAACAATAAACTATTACAATTTCGGGAACTTTGGAATGGAGTTTTTTCTAAAGCTCGGAGAGAAGAGGACTTTCTAACCAGGATTCATCAAACAATGTTAGAAAATGGTTAAAATCTCAAACAAGGGTCATCTTTGGCATGTGTTTTAGAGCCTGACAAGATAACAATTAACAATCAGCAACTTAGTCAACAATTGTTACGCTGATAACTCGCAATCATTCTGCAGATTCATTGTTGAAGCTTTACAAAGAACATGCATCAAAGACATGGAGAGGTCCTTGTGTGATCTGCTGAAGCTGTAGATCTGTATCTGAATGCCAGAGTTGAAGCTCCTCAGGGAGACACGAGGAAAGGGCAGAGTGTCCCTCGAATAAAGGATGTGATCAGACTCTGACGCTGATAACAGGAGATACCATCACACTCCAGGTCAGCGACTGCACACGCTGCTCTCCTGAAGACCCACGCACAGGTCAAAGAACAACCCCGATCTAAAGGCCAAAGAGACGTCATTGGATTAATGCAACTACCATTTGTGCCGGTCACACTTCTCACCGCCAAGATGATTTCATTGCTTTGGAAACCTGCATTATTGTTTTTATAAGTCTGTCGGATCAACAAATGACATTATAATCATTGGAAATACTGCAGTTTATCACAAAATCAAGTCAGGAATAGGCCAGTCACGGGGACACATTTTGATATATTGCTATAGAAAATGTCACGATAAATGATAATATCGTGATAAATGATAATATAAGTTACTTTATGCCACGATGCAATAACTTTAAAGTAAACCATGCTCCAAATGAACTGTATCATAAAAAATATGAGCTGTAATTTCAAAAAAGCTGAATGAAACCTTTAGCATAATTAATAAGTGTGTATATCAATTATTCAAACTAAGTACAGCTGAAATTTGAAGAGATTACCGAAAAAAAAAACTAAAAGTTTCCTATTCTAAAGAAAAAAGAAAGAAAAGATAATATTGTATAAAAATATTGTTCTAGATTTGATTTATTAAACATTAAGTTGATATATTATATATTACTGTGACCGGTCTAGTGAGGAATAATTATTTACTGTTTAAATCTGCTTTCTGTCAGAGTCTGGGTACTCTCTAGTTCTCTCATGTCTAATCATTTCACCATAAAGTGTTCAGGGAGACAAAACAAGCCAGGAAGCCAGTACCACTCACGCCCCCTTCGGACCCTTCAAATGGGACGGTATGAATCTCTTTACGCAGTGGTGACACTAAAAGACTGTACCACTTTAACTGCTGTGAAATAGATGAGAATAACATTTTTAATCAGAGAATTTCGAGCAGTAAATACTAATAAATTCCCTCGAAGTGTATGTCTCTGCTTGTGTAAACTTTAATAGCTTTTGGTTGTGTTTGGTGTTTTTGTTGCTTATAGTTGCATTTTTGTTGCTTTAAGTCACTATTTTGTTGCTTTCAGATGTGTTTTTGATGCTTTTGGACACATTTTTGTCGCTTTTAGTCCAGTTTTTGACGCTTTTGTTTAACAAATCTAAACTACAGGGTTAGCAATTTTTATGCAGAATAAAACAGGACATTTGGTCATTTGGAGGGAATTTTTGCGCTTAAAAATCTGCGTTCTTTGCATTTTGCTAATTGTGTCCATTCAAATTGCAATTTCGATTAGATTTTGATTAATTGTTTTGATTTTGATTAAATTTTCTCTCACATTGTCTGAAGAAAATGATCAACGTCTCAATCAATCAACTGGAATATTAAAAATGATACTTTTTGCCTGTTGTACTGTCATATAAACACATAAAACACACAAGGACCGTGTGAGCCACCTAATATCAATAAAATCTGTGGGAAGCATTAAGTCTTGAAAGTGTAGACTTTGTTTAGTTCTGTTCTGGTCTGGTTTAGTCTCTGGTTTAGTCCCGGCCTAGCCACAATTTTGATGTAGTGTGCAAGGATAAATTGTACTTTTACAGATCAAAACAATCACATCCACATCAACACATCAATAGAAATGAGCAGATTACGCAAAAGACCCGTTTCTGCCACTTTAAATTTGCAGCTCCGGTTAGAACAGTTTGTACGATGTGAGAAATCTGGCTGAGAATTTGCTGAATCAGGATGCACCGGCTTAAAACAAACTGCGCTTTGGTCTCTCCCTCTCTCCACAGGCTGCTGCTGCTGCCGGTCCATGGGAGGCATAATTCATTTTCACGCTGGCTAAAACGCTCGTGTGTGTGTGTGTGGAGGAGGGACGTCGCTGTGTAAAGACCCCGACAGAGGCTATGACCAATAAAATATGGCCGCTATTCCAACCTCGCCGCAGTCTGTCACCAGAGCAGGAGCAGCTACGGAGGAGAAGAGCAGGTTATAAAACGCACTCTGACCGCGAATCTTCAAAGTGGTGCAATGTGCAAAGCTTTAAATCACACAGAATGGAATTAAAATCATGACCGTGGACACAAGGAGCCGAGAAAACCAAAGCTTATCCAAAGCAGATACAAGTTTTGGCTAGATATTGAACATAGATTGACAAAAAAAGATGCTTTGTTTAGAAAAGCTTTGGTTGTGTGTTTTGTTTCTGTTGTTGCTGTGATGTTGGTGTGCCTGCTCTCTGTAAAGCACTTTTTTGATTTTATCTGTGAAAATGGCTGTATATATAATAGTTTACTTATTTAACAGAACAACATTTTATCTTTCCTGAATCGTTTTAGTATAACCTGGATCTATGTCAGAATAAGTCCAACAAAACTATTATTCTTTGGAGTTGAAATTTGCGTTCTATTGCATAAAATAAAAATTGTCGTATCAACCAGAATATTGAAGCTTATTCTTAGTATCGAAGTAGAGTTGGAATGTTAGTATCGTGACAACTATAGGAAATGCAATCTTGGCAAAAATGTATATTCAATATTCAGATGATATTTTTTTACAAAGCATCAAAAACGTACTAAAATCTGCCTGAAAACTCTTGGTCTTGGTTTAGGTTCGCATATCGCATAAAACGTGAATGAACCATAAAATGAACCACAAAATGGCAGAAATATCACATTACACTGTGTCGGTGTAATCTTCAGTCTCTTTTTGAAGTAATTGTTAAAGTAATTTTTAATAGTTTTAATCCCATAGACATTAAAAATCGATATTCTGAGTTTACATTTCTCAAAAAGAGAAGAAAAAAACATTAATCAGCAGCTTTTTGACCACACAGTTGACAAAAAGAGACAAGAGCCAGTTTGTAATTACAAAAAAAACCAAAACACACACATGCCAATATCTCAAAACGTAATCTTACACGACGGTCCCCTCAATTTGGCAGATTTCACGCCATGATTTCTGTCATATTCGCCGATTCCATTGCCGTCGACCACATCAAAACCACGGCTAAACTGGAGCTAAAACCCGAGCTAAACCTGGATTAGACTAGGACTAAACCCAGACTAGAACAGGACAAAACAAAACACTACACCAGGACTAAAGGGGGCTCAAACCAAGACTAAATTACACAAGTGTGAATGCACCGTTAGTCTCTATTTACACAATCGTATCACCGTTTTATCCTTAATTGGATAAACTGGGTTACTGTTAGAGCAGAAGGTCACTATTGAAAGGGCATCTGGCATAAAATCTGAACCAAATGAGAATTGCAAATCGAGCGTAGAAAGAGGCAGACGTGCAGTTTCACTTGGAAGATATATCAACCAAATGTATTAACGACTGCTTTACTATTACAATAACGGTATTAGAATAACTGTTAATCAAAAGTCGTGTGTAAAATGCCATCATCTCCAGAATATTCGTGTCTCCAGAGTCTGTGGTGCACCACCTGCTCCTGCTCCATTCCTCCCCATGAATGTGCGAACTGCTGCAGGGAAGAAAGAGAGAAGAGGAAGAGAGAAGCGAAGAGAGCTAGAAAGAGAGCGAAGGGAGAGGAAAGTGGGCCAAACAGCATGAACAGGCCCCAGGGAGGACGACACCTCAACAACAAACCACCAACAAACTGACTCACGGCTCTGAGCTGCACCGGAGAAACATGAGAGATAGTCTGGTCAGTGATAATCGAATCGTGTTTGTCTCTTTAATGCAGCTGTCTGTTCAAACACACTTCTTCTCCTGTTGTTTAGCCTCTGAAGCCTCTGAGCAGATGACTTTATTCACCTCTTAAAGGCCAGGGCTGCACAATTCAACGAAATCGACACAAAAATCGCAATTTTAACGGACGCAATTAGTAAATCACAAAGACTACAATCATTTCTTCCACAAACATTTGAATAAAAACTGCTAATTGTTGTTGGATTTGTACGAACATGTTCTGAAACAAGCAACAAAATGCACTCAAACGCAACAAAGACGCGAGCAAATACAATAAAGACAAAAGTAAAAGTGACAAAGACACACAACAGAACGTGACAAAAATGTGACTAAATGCGACAAAATTGTGTATTAAAATGTGAATTTGAACAGAATCCCATTATTAAAACAACAATCGCACTGGTCAGAATAATCACAATTAGTTATTTATATATTTATTTATATCTTGCAGCTCTATTAAAGGCAATAGCCCTGAAGATTAGTATTTATATCATTTTATTATAATTCATCATATCATGAGCTCCTCACTGTATCATGAGCCTTGTGTTTCCTTGTGATTACAGCTGATGAACACGAGTTATTCAATTAAGAAACGTTTTTTTTAATTTGAAATATGGGGTTACAGTGGCATAGATAGAGCGCTCTTGTTCTCAGCATATTTTCTGCAATAATTTTGGACAGATCTTGGCATAAATTTCACAGTGTTTTTTATTCTTTAGCCTCACATTATTGTTCTTTAAAATGACATTACATCGACGTATGCGCTTCCATGTTAGAGTCGCATTTCTCTCGGATAATTAAGGACACGCCTCCAGCAGCAAGTGGATACGTTGAATCTTTTTGATCAAATGGTAAATTATAAATTCAAATTGAAACGTGGGAAGTTCTTGACACACCGAGACCAGCTTATATATATTACCTCGTGTTTGCCCCCAACTATTTGATCCAAACAGGAGAAGACGCGAGCGCTTCTTAATTGGTCTTTGTTGCCAGAATCACTGTTCGATGATGTTAAAGCCGCTAATGCGTCTGAGGCTGAAGCTGGGGCTCGGTGTTCGCGCCGTGAGATTAAATGGATGAACTGCGGAGAGTCTATTACATTTCAGAAGCCGCTCTCAGAGATTAGCCGCTTGTTGTGCTTCTTCTCATTATTTCAGTACAAACCCCAGGGTGGAACTGGAGCTTAAACACGGACTACAACTATTACTGCTGCCACTTCTAATACTTGTTATACGACTTAAAAATGTGAGATTGACCAGGTCGATGCTGATTGTTTCGAATTCAGTCCAACGGTTGATAAACTCTGCAGATGTTTTGGGGCAGATTTTTACAATTTTCTCTAAATTTCAATCATTTGAACTACAAACTCTACAAATTGGATAAGAGAACAGTGTAGTCATATTTTTGTGGAGCTTTAAATAGCATTCTTTAGGCAGCTACTTGGCCCAAACAAAACATCAGCCTCTTCTTGAAATTTAAAGTAGAACTAAGTAACATTTTTACCTTAATAAGAGTCTGTGTGGTGGTTGTAAATGTATTTTCGAGCTGTTGCTGCCCAGCCGTCTCCCCGACCCCAAGACAACTCTCCTGAGAAACCTTGGCTCTCTTTTTTGTATTTGGCGACATTAAATGTTATTACATGTGATTAAACTTCCTTATTTCAATAAAAATTAAGGGGAAAAAAAGAAAAAAAGCTTTTGCCGTCATTTTACTGGGCGTGTACGTTCACAAGAGACCTGCAGGGGGAGCTCTGTCGCAGAAGTTCCTTTAGTTAGTTCTGCTTTAAGACAGATGGCAGATCCGCAAAACAGTGCAAATATCGACCCGTCGTTTCGGTCTCACTTTACCAAAAATGCTACGATAGATTTGATAAATACGTTCTCTGCATTTAACCCTTGCATTATATTGGCTTAAAGCAAGACTAAACCAGTATCACGCAGCGCTCACCACAATGGACTGAACCTGGAACTAAACCAGGTCTAAAAGAGAAGAATAGGACAAAACTGTCTTTAAACATATTTAAGCCCTATTCGAATGGGGTTAGTTTTACCTTGTGACCGGCGGTAAATTGTAATGATTTCGAATATTGTCTGCGTCCCATGCGACTCGTCCATGTTTGTAAAAATGTCCCCAAATTTTATCTACTGTAATTTAGGAAACTCAGAGGTCCTTGGGTGATTTTAGTCCCGTGCAAATGCTCATGTCTGTGATTTGGATTGTTTTCAGTCCATGCCTTGAAGCTTGTATCGAATCAAAATCAGAATCGGTTTATTGCGGTTGTCAGTGATCAAAATTCACAAACCAGGAACTTGCTTTGGCGTAAGGTGCAACATAAAACAATGAATAAAATAGTAGCAAGATATATAAAAGAGGCATGCATAAAATTAAGAATAAAATAGACTTAGACTAGATACAGAAATGTACAAAAAATGTCTCTACGTCTGTTTTACTTCCACATATGAAGTAAAAAACACAAAGCAAACTGTGGTGAACTCATGACCCTGTTGTCCTGGCAACCAAGGATCAAGCAGCATGGGGGCTGTTTGGGAAGGTTTAGGTACTTTTGGTGCAAAGTTTTGATCGAGGAGTTGTCAGTGTGAATAGATTAAAAGAGACAAGCTGTGGGCGTTTCAGAGGAAATATGATCGTGTGGATGTCATTCTGATCGTAACAACTCTAAAAACACTAGAAACATTAGCAGCGTGCAAGAAACAAGTGAATTACTGACAATGTTAATTGTTTGAGAATGCTCAATATAAAACACTGACTTCCAGGGGTAATTTACATTTTACATTTGTACCATCCGAATAGGGCTATTGTTGAGGTTTGAATATCAGACAAACGTGAAATGTCTGTAATATTAAATCACAAAAGTGAAAAAAGCAAAAATATCACCTTACTTAAATGTATTTAAATGTACATACTTTTCTTTTTCTTTTTTTTTTTGTAGCATTTTTGGTCAAGGTCACGGTTGAATTTATGTATATAGCACATTTCACAGGAGGCAAAATAAAAGAAATGAATAAAATAGTACAAACAATAACAAAAACAAGAACTTTTATAACATGAAGTGCTCATTTTTACGATAAATAATTCGCACATCCTCACAACATTCGCAGTCTAAATTTCAATATACTGAGTCTAACCAGGGCTAAACCGCGACAAGAGTGAACGCAGCTTATGTGAAACCATTTTAGCCTCAACTTTCTCGATTGTTTGGTGATTTCCTGAGGCACAAAAATGTCACAACAATAGAAATAGCACATTAGCCATAACAGAGCTGAGAGCAGTGAAGCATGAAGCCTTCACACACTGTCCTCCAGTCGCTCCGTCGTGTCCCAGATCTGCAGAGGTTGTGACCTGAAATCGACCCGCAACATACAATGGACCTGTTGCTCCTCAAATCCACACACTACACTATTGTTTTGGTTTTACCCGAGGACACACACACATACGCACACACAACCACACATACGCACACACACACACACATACTCTGGAGAGCACAACTTATCAAACAGAAAGTGACAGAATGTCCTCTGCAAACGTCAAAATCTTGTGTAGTTTAGACTTCATCATCTTCTGAAATAGATAAGATTATTGTACTATTTAAGGCAAGACAAAACTTTTTAGAAGTTACCACTCCTTCCTGTAATTTTAAGCTTTTATTTTTCAAAATGTCTTCACAAACTGCAACCAAACGCAAGTAAGACTATGATAAATATTCAGCACAGGATCTATCTCCCCAAACTAAGTCAAAATGAGAAAAAAAACATAAATTGTCCTATTAAGTTCTCTCTGAAATGTTAATACTAAATGTACTAGGGCTGTAGTCGACTAAAGAAATTCTTGGTCGACTATTGTCAACCGATTAGTCGACTAAAAGGGGTGTGGCAAAAACATATAAAAACTATCTCCATGTATTTGTCCCAAACTGCACTCAAAAGAACACAACTGCACAGGAGTTTATGCTAAAACAACTATTTATACAGAAAAGTAATGGTAAACAGAGTAATTTATATGTTAGAGTCCAAAACTTTCGGTTAACTCACTCCATATTTTCTTGTTTTTGCTACATCATTTTAATCTTAATACAATCTTGGTCGACTAAGACTCCATCAACCGATTAATCGACTAAACAACTGAAGGATTATAGCCCTAAAATGAGGGCTGGGTGATATGGTGAGCTCGTCCCTGTAACAATCTGCTATTTAAATTGTGGTATCTTGATTCATGGTTTGTCTCTTTAATGCAGCTGTCTGTTCAAACACACTTTTTCTCAAGTTGTTTAGCCTCTGAAGCCTCTGAGCAGATTACTTTATTTACCTCTTACAGACCAGAGCTGCACCATTCAATGAAATCGACACATAATCGCAATTTTAATGGATGCAATTAGAAAGTCACAAAGGCAATAATTGCAATGATTTCTTCCAAAAAATAACCCAAAATGTCTTGCTTTGATTTGAATACAAACTGCTAACACTGTAGTTTGGATTTGTACAAACATGTTCTGAAACAAGCAACAAAAGCAAGACCAAAAGCGATAGAAAATGTGTTCAAAGGCGGCAAAAATGAGCTTACAACACAACAATGGTGGTAGCTTTTATAAAATCCAATACACTATTTAATTAAATATATATGTAGATGACGGTGACAAAAATACTAACGCAACTCAATGCATCAAAACACGACTAAAAGCGACAAAAACGTGACTAAAAACGCCACAATTGTGTTTAAAATGTGAATTTGAATGTGAATGTGAACAGAATCCTATTATTAAAACATTAAAGCAAATCTAATCGCAATTGCTCCATCCTTCCCTCACTCGTGAACAAGACCCCGAGATACTTGAACTCCTCCACTTGAGGCAAGGGCTCTGTATCGAACCGTTGTGGTAAAGAAAGAGCTGAGTCGAAAGACGAAGCTCTCGATTTACCGGTCAATCTACGTTCCGACCCTCACCTATGGTCATGAGCTTTGGGTAATGACCGAAAGGACAAGATCGCGGATACAAGCGGTCGAAATGAGCTTCCTCCGCCGGGTGGCTGGGCGCTCCCTTAGAGATAGGGTGAGGAGCTCAGTCACACGGGAGGAGCTCGGAGTAGAGCCGCTGCTCCTCCACGTCGAGAGGAGCCAGCTGAGGTGGCTCGGGCATCTGTTCCGGATGCCTCCTGGACGCCTCCCTCGGGAGGTGTTCTGGGCATGTCCCACCGGGAGGCGGCCCCGGGGTAGACCCAGGACACGCTGGAGGGACTATGTCTCGCGGCTGGCCTGGGAACGCCTCGGGATCCCCCCGGAGGAGCTGGAGGAAGTGTCTGGGGTGAAGGAAGTCTGGGAGTCCCTGCTTAGACTGCTGCCCCCGCGACCCGGCCCCGGATAAGCGGAAGAAGATGGATGGATGGATGGATAATCGCAATTGCACTGGTCAGAAAAATCACAATTCGATATTTTTCCTGAATCGGGCAGCTCTATTAAAAGGCAATAGAAAAATACAAAGTGAACACAAATCGTGATAAAATAGAAGTCATGATCTGGCTCCAAGAAAATCATGATCTTTTTTTTTTTTTTTTTTTGAACCATCGCCCAGTCCTCCCTAAACTGTACACTACGAACTGACTCCTGATTTGAAAACACAACTCGTACATCACAATTCTCCCCCCCAAAATGCTAACATCTATACAAAGAGTGATTTAAGGGTATTTTCCAAAGACGCCCTTGTTCTCGTCCCACTGACCTAATCACGCCTGTCAACTTTGTGTTTGTCTTTTCGCCCTTTGACTTACGAAACCTGGCGCTGGTCTGAGCTTCCAGATACAACATGGAACAAGACAAAGCTATCGGCAAACAGAGCCGCTCGGCCCTGATACCAGCGGAGCACGCCTGTTTGGAGCCGCCGATAGGAGCAGCACACGGCCCACGACTCCAACACTCAGAGCGGCTCAAGTGTGCAGGTTTTGGACCAGGACTAATCGGTGTAAGAGTGGAGACGGTGAGTGGGCGGACCACACCTTCACCGCTCCTCCTGGCTCCAAACTCATTCAGGAAACGAAATAAATGTTGTATGGAAGCATAACAGACAGGCACGGTACCAAAGAAATGAGGAGCGCTTAAAAAATAAGGTGTGAGTGAAGGAAAGCTGACCTGAGTGAGCGTGGGAAAAGTGAATATTTTGGCGAATTCTAGGTGGAAAACACTGAAGCAATGGAAAAAGGATGGTAAGCAAAGGTTTTGTATGAATGGATAGAGTGAGTGGTCTTCTGTGAGCGGCAAAAGATCCTTGAAAAGAAGAGGTCTAAAGCATAAATCACAGAGACTCCATCAAGGGACGAGGCTAAAAGTTTATGCATATTGTCTAAAGCAGTGATTCCCAACCAGGGGTACGGGGACCACAAGGGGTACGTGAGCAATTACCAGGGGGTCCTTGGAATGGTTTCAGGTTGTAAAAGAAGATGAAATGTACTTCTATCTGAATTTAAAAGTGTTATTAGTTGTAAACTTAGCATATTTTTGGAGTATCTTGGATCATAAATCAAATAGAAAATATATAGATAATAGCAATAACTGACAAAATGCCACTTCTGAACCCACTGATTTGCATAAAACTCAAGTTAAGGGGTACTATGAGTGTGAGACGAAGCTTAGGGGGTACTCGAGACAAAAAAGGTTGGGAACCACTGGTCTAAAGGATCACATGACCCAAAAAAATCTGTTTTGATCTGATCCTTGTGACAATATGCCGTTTTGGTCGTGACATTGTCATTTAGAGCAACTTAATTTTCAAACTATTAAGCTTTTTCCCATTGTTCTCTCATTGATCAGTCTTAGTCAAGCTCTGTGTGAGAGACAGGTGGATTTAACCAATCACAGTGAAGTGTGAACTCTCAGAAGAAGCCGCCGCTTTAGGGTCCCACTAAAGACAATATTTGATATAAAGAACAATGTGAATCATGATAAGAATATATAATAAAAATACAAAATAATGCTATAGTTCATGAGCATATCGGCCCCCTGTGGTCCATCTTTAGAAAACATCTTAATAAACAGTGGCTCAGGTTGAAGCTTCAAACTCAATCAATGGATGGAGGTGGTGTGTGAGTGATTGATGGTGGTCAAGGGGCTGATGGCGCAGGATTCCCTTGTCACTCTGCCCCAGGTCAGCTGTGGCCACGATTGCAGTTTACCACCACTGTGTGGAGTGACTGACTAATGACTACAGTGTATCACACTCGGAGGCTTTGACAAGTCTGTAAAGCGCTTTATAAGTGTAAGTCATTTTTATTTTTATTATGAAAAAATAATAATAATTACACTGATCATGGTGTCAGTAATTGTAAATAATCATAACTTGTGCTGTTTCTTGCCCTTGCCATTAGTATTTTGGCGATATATATCATTAGAATATCAAGTAAATTATCTACAATTAAAAATCTCAAAGATAGAATAGATTGATGTTCCGCAGAAGTTTATAAAGTGATATTTCTACTCTTTTGTTGTTCATGTTATGGTCAATTCCTGTTTTCCGCAATAACTAAACCTCAACTAAGGCATTTTCAAACACATGTTAACACACTCCTGATGTGTTAACGTTGATGATGATGAATATTTGTATTAAGACAATGCAAAAATCGAATCCAAGTCTTGATTTTTATCGCTATCATAACACAAAATTTTGATATTATGACATCAATTATGTAGAGTTTAGCCTCATTTCAACATGTTTTACACTCTGACTGAACAAGTGCCCAGGTTTTCCAGCTAATGATGAGAAAACGTGCAAACATAAGAGTACAGATGGGGGTTGGGGTGAAAACAGAAGCAAAAACTGGGCCATAAACCGTCAAAAAACCAGACACTGCTGCTGCTACAACTGAGAAAACCTTCATGAGAGAAAAAAGGCAGCGCTGTGTAATTGTACGAAGAATGCTGAATTATTTATGTTGCTCGTAGTCGAAGCGCATCGTAAATATGAGGATCCTTCAGCGGGGGAAGCCGTGTGAAGACGAGACAGTTTAACGGTGAAGGCCTGGGAGCAGCGAGCCCGGGGTCACGAGAGGTCAAAGGTCAAAGGAGAGAGGGAGAGTTACATGTGGTGCACACCTGTTCACGAAATACAAGCAGTTAAGAGATTCAACACCAAGGTCAAATATAAGAACGACGTGTTTATTTACACAGTTACAATTTAGACAATTTTATAACTTAGAAGTTAAAGGGGCTCTACCCGATTTTTACTGTTTAGAAACATGAAAAACAGAACTAGTTTGTTTTAAAGTCTTTTCGTCAGTCGCATGTATCGCTCACTTACCAAATGCAGCTCCAAAATCCTCCATAAAACACATTTTTAAGCACTAATCACGATTTTTGCTGTCCCAGGTACAGCTAACAAACATTTGCATGCCAACAAAACACTTCCTGCTTCTCGTGGAATAAAAGGCACATGAACTGAATCTGTTTTGATGCCATCAGGGCATTGATAGAGAATGCCTTTAGTGATGAAGGATTATAAAGATCAATTTGTGACAAATGCAGACAGTTTGTTGAATAAGCACGGGTGTATCTCAGCACTTCTTTTAAATGTAGCAGACAAAAAAACGAATATTTATTTATTGCAATGTGTGATGGACTGGTTGTCTGTAGTGTGTGAGACAAATTTTCACTATGGTTGGAAATACACTTAAAGTTTTTCATGTTTCAAAACAGTAAAAATCTATTTCGATACATTGCACACCTATGAATTTCCTCCTATCACTGTCTCACAGTCAACCAGACTGTCTCTCCTCTCCAAGTGACAACAAATAATTCATGAATTCAAGCCGTACTCGCTGCTGTCCAAGTGTTGGTGCACTGGCCGTGGCGTTTGCATATGCAGCCTGCAGAATGTGAGCTATGACAAACATGTGCGTGAACAGAGCTGGGATTGTGAGGACGTGTGGTACAATGGAGAGAGATACAGCGGGGACTCGCCTGCAGACGATAAGCCTCTGCTCATCACCATAATATCCACTGTTTCTGCTGACAAAGACCCACACAGACTGGAGTGAGTGTCCACATGTGGACTGAGCGGGAAAAGATGGGTTGAGAATGAAACTCTAGTGCATAAAGTGTTTATCGACATTTGGACTTTTCACATTAGTATAAAGAAAGATATGAATAAAAGCAGTTAATTTATTGAAGCCTTTGATGTGACTGCGTGCTGCTGCGTGGAGCGTCTGCCCCTCCCTCTGTCCCCCGTGTCTTGGTCAAAGCCACTGATTTTCGGCTCATGTTTTGGTAAATTTCATTCAGGGGTCACTTTGAATGGCTCTTTTATGGTTTTTGGAGGTGTGGGGAGGGTTTGAAGTGACGAGGGTTCACACACGCAGATTGCAGATGCAGGTGGGATCTATAAAGTAGAGATTGCTCGGTGGAGAGCGCACGCAGGGTTTTATAAACAAGGACTTTGCGTGGCATATGCCTCCGGTGGCCACTAGGAGTACGCGCCTGCTCAGCAAAATTCCTGCGCAATCTCTTATAAATGAGGCATCCGATCTGTGGAGAGGAGGCCCCACACACAGATAGATGCATGTTTTTCAAGATGTTTTAGCAATAAACACCTGTAGTAGCATAAATGCAGGGTAAACGTCACACTATGGAACATTCCAGACAAAATATAAACATCCTCAGGACATGCAGGAGATAGACCTTCACCAGAAAAGTGGTGCACCTTTAATTGAAAGGACAGAGGACATTAAAAACAACTAAATGCAAATACCTAAAACATGCAACATACATCCTTGATCATCTGTTTTGATGGACACACCAAAAGTATCAAAAATCAGACACTAATCTATACTAAAACTAAATACTAATTTGAGCAAGTATCAATACTAATAAAAAAAAAAAAATCACAAACAGGACAAAATGTTACCTTTCTTGAACAGTTTTGGAATAACCTTGAACGTTATCATAATGTGCACAAGACCACAACGTTTTATAATGAAAGTACTATTATTTTGTCTTGAAAATGTCTTCTGGTATCAAAATTGGTATCGAGAATCTTTCCTTAGTATCGGAATCGAGTTGAAACTTGAGTAACGTGCCAAGACTGCGACACCAGCTCCGTTTACAGTGAACATGGCGTCCTTGCTTGAATCCGGGGATGTCCCTTCCACATTCCTCACTCCTCATTCCGGCGACACATGACGAGAAGAGCCTCAATCTCAGGACGACTCGGGCCCCTCTGCGCCCACACGAGCCGCCCGTGTGAGCCGACCCAACGCTCTGGCCCTGAATGAAAGGCCCCACAGAGACGAGAGCAGGAGTGAAGCGCTGTCACAAAACTATGCACTGATCTGATGCCGTGATTGATGGTGTGAATGTCTTTGTGAAAAAGGCCTCCTCGCTCTGTCTTTGTGCATCAATAGATTCCCGTCAACTTTTCAGGTCTATGGTATTTAAGCACCACTTGTTAAGCTCTTTTGTTTTGTCAGTCAGTGCCTGTCTTTTAGCTGTCTATATTCTTTAAGATAAACAAAACTGAATTGGAACAGTGGTTATACGTTGCAATGTTTTATTTCTTGTCAAACTGAAAATTCAACTTGAAAACAGCGCTCTGATTGGCTGCTCTTGGGTGGTCAGTCCCAGTTTCACTTTGTTGTCTGAACAAAGCAGTTGTAAAGCTGTGCACGGAACTGAAAAGTAATGCATGTGAATACTAGCGACGTGACAAAGTGCGGGATAGGGATGGGACAATAAACAATAATATCGTTTATCGTGATAAAAAGGGAAGACAATAATCGTTTGTGCTACATTTTGTATAATCGTGATAATCACCAACAAAGATAATCGCCATTTTGTCACCAGATTGTGCAAATCAACGTACACATTATGTTCCCTTCTAGATCATTTTTGTTTTCATACAAACAAAAATATACAATGTACAAATATGTCAGTATTTATTTATAATTAGAAAGTAATGTCTTTATATGTCACTTTAAACTGTCAGCAATTTTAATAACTATTGTGATATTATTCTTAATCACAATTATTTTGGAAATGATAATCGTGACATAAAATTTCAATATCGTCCCATGTCTAGCGCGGGACGAGTTACACAGATTTAACTTCCGTCTTTTCTGATTTCTCGTCGTGAAAATCAGGTACATCAGCTTTAATTGTAATGTTCCAAAACAGCTCTTCATTGCACAACAGTGACATAACATTTTTTTCTAAGTTTGTTTATTGATTTGTTCCTCTGTCACTGTCCTTCACCGACCAGTAAACTTTAACTTCAGTAAATGTTGAAATAGGCCACAAGTGACTGTTCTGTACTTAAAAACATCTGATTTGGACTTTGCCTCCGTGAAAAACATTGTCTGGTAAAAAAGAAACGTAAGAAACGTACAGTCGCGAAGAAAGAGCTTTGTTCAAGATACATTTGTGTTTTAATGTAAAAAGAAAACAGACTTTTCCCAATTTCCAAACTGTAAACTGTGATCTTGTCTGAATCTTGTCTCAAATTTTATGGAAAGAGACAGAGTGAGAGAGAAACTGAGACAACAGAGACAAAGAGAGACAGACAGAGACAGAGAGAGAGGGAGAGAGAGAAAGAGGAGGGAAGAGAGGAGGAGAGAGAGAGATTGAAATAGAGAAGAAGAGAGAGATGGAGAGATAGAGGGAAGGAAAGAGGAGAGAAGCACAGAGAGAAAGAGAAGGAAGGAAAGAATAGGGGAGAGAGAGATGGAGAGGGGGGAGAGAAAGAGAGAGAGGGAGAAAGAGGAGGAGGGAAGACAGGAGGAGAGAGAGAGGGAAAGAAGAGGGGAGAGAGAGGGAGAGAGGAGGGAGAGAGAAAGAGAGAGAGGGGGGGAAGGAGAGAGAGAGGACGCGAGAGAGAGAGGGAGAAGGAGAGAGAAAGAAAGAGAGGGAGTGAGGGAGGGAGAGAGAGAGAGAAAGAGAAAAAGAGGGAGAGGGACAGAGAAGGGAGAGAGAAAGAGAGGGAGAAGGAGAGAGAGATGGAGAGATATAGGGAAGGAAAGAGGAGAAGAGAAGCACAAAGAGAAAGAGAAGGAAAGAGAGAAGGAGAGGGAAGGAAAGAAGAGGGGAGAAAGAGAGGGAGAGAGAAAGAGAGGGAGAGAAAGAGAGGGAGAAGGAGAGAGGGAGTGGTAGAGAGAGCGAGACAGAGAGATGTAGAGAGAAAGGGAGGGAGAAGGAGAGACAGAGACGGAAAGAGATTTCACTGCTCCTGGATGGGTTTGAAATATTCTCTGTCAATTTAATCTTGATTTGAAAACCTAAATTGCAAAACTAATCCCAATCATAATGTGCGTCATGCTTGTTCCCCCTGAACTCTTCACTTTCTCTGTTTTGCTAAACTTTGCTATCATAACTCTGTCCAAAGCGAGCGGCGTTTGGTCTGCAGCGGCGCGTGGCGTCTTTGGGCCGCTGCACCAGAGGAATGAGAGCAGGTCTGAGGGAGACATGTACACTTCACTGTTCACTGAAAAACCTGGGCGGAGGAAGAGGAGGGGGAGGGAGGGGGAGGAAGGGAGGGGGGACGGGAGCAGAGCACGTGGCCTTTACTACTGCTGCTGAAACTGCCACTGAAACTGCTGCTGCTGCTAGAAAAATGACTGCGGTTTGTTGTGTGACAGGAAAATGGATTCAATTCTAAGTTAATGTCAACTTTTTGTTTATAGCACATGCACATCATGGTGAAAAGTACAATATTATTACAAACACAACGAAAGCCAATGCAAAGAAATGTGTCTTAAGGTGAGACGCTTAAATTTATACATCTCAATTTGAAACTTCTCCTGTAGTTTACTCAAATAAATGTAAGAAAAAAAATATTAGAACTTTTTCCTCATGTCAAGTTTTCATGTAGAAATAAAGCTTAAGGTTTTGTGTGTAAAAATGGCCAAAAATACACATATTTGGGACATATAACACTAATAACTAAAATGTGTATAAAATGAACCGAGGGTATTTTGAACACCTCATTTAGTTTTTAAGTAAGCATGATTGGACTGAAAATTGTCCTAAATATTCAAATTTCACAAAATCTTTTGACTTAAAACTTTGATAAATCAGATTTAGAGTTAGATATCAAAAAATCCTTCAGTACGTTTTGTCAAAATCTTGTTGAGTCCAAGATTGTACAATTTGGTGAGGGATCTATTTTTAGTGGTGATCCTTAACTGAGAAAAGTGCATTTTAAGAAAACGGTCTTTGAAGTTACAATGTCCCAGAGAAATCCATGAATGAAGTGGATTAAAGGGAAGAATGAAACATATTTAAGATCAGATTGGACATGGGTGTTGTTTCCACATGAAAGTCTATATGTTGAGAGAGCAAACTGAGATTTAAAAGCCTGTAGTGATGGAGCAGCTCTGATCTGCAGTGTTCCACAGTTCTGGGGCCACAGCAAAGGCACTCTCTCCTTGATTTTTATTCAGGATGTGGGCACAGTTAACAACAGCTGATTTTCTGACCTCACTGATCTGGCTGGGACAAGTATTCAGGGGCCAATCCTTTTCGGCATGTAAAAACCAACATCAAAATCTTAAAATCGATCCTGAATTTGAAAAGAAGTCAGTGAAAGGAGGGACGCACTGGGGTTACAATAATCTACAGGCCAGAAGAAATAAACACGTGAATAACTCGTTCAAAGTTACTGGCCGGAAGGTAAGCCTTGACTCTACTTAACGATCTTAGCTTTGATGACAGAATCTTAATCTTAATCTAAATGGAGGATGGAGATGTAAAAAGATTCTTAAAAAGTATAAAATGAAAAACACAACTTAACTTTAACTTGATAAATAACACAACGTCAGAACTTGTGACTCGAACATACAGTATGGTGACTTGGGATTATAGGGTGGGCGATATGTGAGGGACTTTCTTGATATTTTGGGGGGGATTTCCTGAGAATATTTACACAATATTATGTCAAGACAACAGAAATGTGCTATAACAGGCCTTTGAATGTATTTGTTTTACAAGACAAATGTAAAATGACTGCAAATTTACCCTCAAAAGTGCAGAAGAATCACTTAATGACCGTATTTGGGGTTTAGAAACTATATTTTTTCTGTCTTTCATTTTTACTCAGCTCTTTTGGCAAAATTTCTTACACAAACGAGAGACTCAAGGTTCAAATGTTGCATATCTTCAAAACAACATTCACAAAACAAGCACAACAGACATATTTCACACTCCTAAAATATCCCATTAACAGGATCTTGATCAGAAACATAAGACCACATTGTGACATAACGAAAGTACTATTATTTTGTGTTGACAATAATAACGTACAGTGTGAAAAAAGACCACTGTGGCATCAAAATCTGTATTGAGCCTTTTCCTTTGTATCAAAATTGAACTTGAAATTTTGAAACACTAGGGACACAACATCAGAACTTGTGACTTGGACTCAGACTTGATTAACAAGGACTAAGGACTTGGCCCGGACTCGACTATGACTTGATCAAAGTGACTTGGACACAAACAATGAGAACACAATGGACTCAAAACAAACTGTGACACGACTTTTGACTTTGTGCAAACATTTAACAGAAACAAAGCTTGTCCAGACATTCTCCAGCAACAAAAGTCCAATCAGTCTTAAGAAATTCACTGGAAATCTGCAGATAAAACGGATTAAAAGTACATTTGACACTAAAATGATGAACAGCTGCATGTCCTGGTGGAGTCTCTTGTAAATGACTGACAGTTGTATGTTTGCATTCTACATGTTCAAAGGATTAGCCCTGCGACGAGTTGGCCACTGTCCAGGGTGTACCCCGCCTAAGGCCCAAAGTCACTGGGATAGGCTCCAGTCACCCACGACCCCTAACGGGAATAAGCGGTAGAAAATGAATGAATGAATGAATGTTCAAAGGTGTGTTTTCTGCATCGCCCTGAGACACGTTTAAACATGTGAGAGAGAGAAGCTGCCATCAGACAGTACTTCAGCCAGTGAACAGAGAGGGTGAGAGCGGGTGAGCGAGGGAGGACAGAGGAATAGAGAGAAACAGAGAGAGAAGGAAAAGGAAAGAGAGGAAGAGAAAGACAGAAACAGAGAGAAAGCGAGAAAGAGCGAGAGGGCGAGGGAGAAGGAAAAAGAGAGAGCGCTATTATTATTATCTATTATCTTCTTTTGATTCATTTATTTATTATTACGATCACAAAAAGCCTGTAAATGAGATTTTTACTCGGTTTGACTCAGATAAAGCTTAAGTGAACCTGTTCGAGAACATCTTCATGGAGTGCATATCAAGAACAAAATAGTTTTTTCATTAAAAACACACATTTTCCACATTCCTTACTTCATTTTGGTGTAATTCTTGCTTTGTCAGTGATAAAACCGCTTCTCTCAGTTCATAGCATGTTTGGAATAGATACTGAACATCGGTCTTATGAACTAACTGAAATGAGTTGATGATTATTTCAATAATTGACTGGTTACGTTGGTCGTTTCAGCTGAATCAGCCCTAGTCCTGAGCCACCACAGTGTAAACGCCAACAACCTGAAACCTCTTCTGCTGTGAAATGGATGCTGCTCCAGTTTGAGCCCCTCTGGCTCCAAGAACATAACAAGTACAATCTTTCTGACAGTAAAACTTATGTGTCCTAACTGTGTGGGACACTAAAAATACATTTCAAAAACGTGTGAAAGTCTTGGTTGAGGTCCAAGCACAGAAAGTGTAAAGACTAGTCATTACGGCTAGGCAATGTTGACAAAAAAAAAAAAAAAATCTTGATATTTTTTCTCTATTATCCATTTTTTGATATATTTCCCATCTCAACTAGTAATTAAACATAAAATATCAGCAGAAATATCACCTTAAACAACTGGCACCACAAAGCTTTAGAGCAGCTCAAGCAGTATTTGGACAGTTTTCTTTTTAAATGACACAGAGCGTCAGTTGGATTGTTTACTTTTAAATTGTTATGCTTTAGCGTTAGCATTGAGACACAAACAGCATTTTAAAAATAAACAGACCAATTGCCACCTTGTGCACAGAGCCAATAGACAATAGACTTGATATTCTAATTTTGCTCGTCTTCAAAACAACCATTGCAATCCATCTCTGATCTCTACAACCCAATCAAAACAGCCAACGTGGATGTAATAAAGTCATTACAGGTTCAACCTCCGTAGTGCAGTACTAGAAATCCCAGTCTTGACATTTCCTACGGTCCTACAGGGACGTCCTCCCACCGCCGCGACCGACTTCAAAGAACGGTTCAAAGTTGGGCTAGAATTTCATTTGAACAAGTCCCTTTGAGCTCGGCATTCGCACTAACGAACTGTGGGAGAGAAAGAGGGGACGACGTCTTTAAACGGCAAATACAGCGTTTGGGGGGGGAAAAAACTAAAATAGAAGGATCCAGATAGCAACCGGGTAAGAACATGATGTACTCAGAGGCTTTAGAGGAGAGATGGAGAGGGGAGAGAGAAGAGGGGAGAGGGGGGAGTGAAGAAGAGACATGAGGAAGTGCAATTAAACACATTTTTAAACACATCTATCGAATCATTTCCAAATAGTCAATGATCAGCTTGAGGTTTTTGATTCGAAAGATCTAAAGCCAGTCCTCTGTCCGATCACCATCAGTTTAGACTTTGGAGAAAGAAACTGAGAATCTGCAATCTTAAAAATCATAAACACAAATTTCACTAAAACGTAGTGAACCATATATTTAAGTTTTGACTAAACATTTTGCCATTTGTCCCCAGTTTGACGTTTTTTTTTAGTTATAATTGTACTTCCTGGTTGGACATGAGTAGCAAACATGACATAGTTAGGTAATTCTACAACTGTTACCTAGCAACCATTTTGAAAACAGGGGGCAAAATCCATTGAAATTACACAATAGAATTGACAAATAATACCCTATAACACCTCTATTTTGTTGAATGACTGTTAAACTGTCAGAAAAATGTGTCAGTTTTGTGCAAATTGTCTCTTTATTTTCAACGTTTCGTCGCTTTTTGATGACATCACAGAGGGATGCCATTTCAGAACTCAGCTCTGCTTCCTGTCATTTTAAACTTTTATTTATAAAAATTTCTTTACAAACTGAAACTTCACAAATGTAAAACTATGCTACATCTTTACCACAGGTGCCCTCCCACCAAACTAAGTCATAATCAGAAAATCATGAGAACCTGTCATTATAGACTTTAATGAAAGGTTTTATAGAAATATAGAAATAATGCAATCAACAATCAGAATTGATCAATATGACCAAAAAGGAATTGTGATTTTGATTTTGGGGGAGGGGCAATTGCTGAGCCCTAGCAATATATTTTAAAACCGCGATTCGAGCTATTTTTTTCTAAAACGCCAGACTAAAATGACCCCAGTTCAAACTGAAGCCCTCTTCTGAAATCTTTGGAGAACAAACAATTGGCCGGACTCCTTGTGAAGATGACACTCTGTACTTTTGGCCTCTGATGTCTGATTTACTCTAATTATAAGTGGGAACAAGCTCTGCACGGAAGAAGATCAGATTTCAAACTCCGCCGAGATTTTTTGGGTTTGTACGGAGGAGTAACGCCTAGTGTACACTGAGTCCAGTCCGGTCGCGGTCCGGGACCCGCGCGGGTCTCTTGCAGACGCCTGTCACACCAGCTCCGGTTAACTGCGGTCCGTTTTTGACGAAAGCCACGTAGATTCACGTGGTTTCGCGCGAGAGCACTCGTCAAATGACATGAAAGCCGCACCAGACCGCTGCGGCGTCCGGCAAAAATAGACTTCTTGCGGATTCTTTCCGGAGACCAGCGGCTGCCGGACCCGCGGCCGCAGAGCTCCGAGGTCGGTGTGACAGGGCGCATTGATTTTAAGCACTTTCTAAGTCTTGCGGGACCCGCACGGGACCCGGACCGGAGCCGGACCGGAGTCGGTGTGCATCAGGCGTAAAGCTGCAGTTGGTAGATATTTACTGACAGACAGAAGACTGAGCGTTTGTTGGGTCTTGACAATTCCCAAGTTAAAGAAAAAAAAAATTGATTTCTGGACTTGTAATTAAGCGGAATAATCTAGATAGAATGTATGTTAAAAGCCTAAGAGTCACATTTTTTAGGGTTTGGTGAACAAACTGATCCTGATTCTTCCCAGAATGGTTGATTTGAGGCTAAATGTTTTACATTCCCTGAAGCTTGATAATTCCCTGAACTATGGTCTACAAAAGGGAATAATTGAAGAAATATTCAAACTCCCTTGAATTGTAAAGGGTTGGTGCAATGCCAATTTTCGCTTTAGTTGTGGTTTAGATGGGCTTGACTTGGTTTGGACTTGGTTTAGACCTTGGTCTCTCATGATTTAGACACACAAGTTTGGACAGTCAGACAGATTTGAGATCTAGAATTTTCAACCCATTTTTGGCACATTTTAGACATGTTTTTAGACCTATTATGAACCTGTTTTGGACCAGTTGTGGACACATTTTTAGACCTGTTTTAGACTCGTTTTAGACCAGTTTGTGACACATTTTGGACCTGATTTTAGACAGATTTAGACTTGGTATGGACCTGTTTTAAGACCCCCTTTAAACCTGGTTTTGGCCTGATTTTAGACTTGATTTAGACCTGATTTTAGACCCGTTTTAGGCATTTATACAAATTTTTAGACCTGTTATTGACCAGCTATGGAACCGTTATAGACCAGTTTTTGACCCATTTTTGACCTGCTTTTGACCCGTTTCAGACCAGTTTTTGACCCCTTTTAGACTTATTTTAAATCGGATTTTAGACCCATCTTGGCCCAGTCCTAGTTGATACTTGGCATGAAGCATTTACAAGTTTATGTCATTCAGAAAACACGCTAGAATAAACTATTACATCACTTAATCTAGTCCCAGAAAGCGCAAAAGGGCTGAACTCTGAAGGAGACGGAGCGACACAGGAAGCGAGCGAGAGATCCAGAGACAAAGAGAGCGAGATCTTTCTGAGCGTGTGTGTTGCAGATCTGGCGGGGACGAGAGGAAGTGATGAATGCGTTCATTAAAGCGGCATTAGCGAGGTGTGAACCCGAGCAGACGCTGGCAGTTCTCGGCGTTTGGCAAAGTCCAACACAAAGATACAATGGACGGAGGAGTCTTTGATGCACGCCAGCCACAAACGCACTGCTCCACAGGCTTTCAGGTCCGGGCGCAAGATGGATTCATTCTGCTAAACTACTCTGAATCACCAGGATGCATTTATTTTCTTGATGAAGTGGGTCTGGAGCCCTTCAAGGCATTTAGGGCCAAAAACATTGTACAGGCAAATCATAATTACTTAATCCAGCGCTGTGTCCGTCCGCAATCCCAGGCCTCTTTGTTCAGCTTGAATTCTTTTAACATATGAAAACGCCTATGTATTTTGACCGCTGTCATGTGACTCAATGGAAGAGAAGGGTTTTTATTCGCGTTTCCGCACAATAATTACTATATCGACTTCAAAATATGAAAGAAAGAACAATATTTTCTTTCCTTTTCTTTGGACTGCATTTTTTTCTTATTTCTGTAGTATTAGGACTATATGGACAGTAGTTTGTTGAATAATTTACATCTAAGACAAATTTGAGGAACTATAACTAACTACCGTTGTGTTTAATTGCAACATTTATTTATTCCTGACACATTTTTCACAACATGGTTCACTTGGAAAAAGGTTATTCTGCTTTAGATTTACTGTGCCAGTTGTATAAAGTAGTTTCAGTATTATAGTTCAGCGTGATATTTTTCTGTTGTAATATATTGTACTTCAAAATTTGTAATAGTGACAGGCCAACATGAATGAATGATAAAGAAACATTATGCATGCAAAACTCAATGTAGATCTGAATAAAGGAATAACCAATAACAACTTTTGAAGTGATATATTTGCTAGATACAGAAAATACAGTTTAAACAATTACATTAAAACTGATTTATGTCACTGACACAATAAACTGAAATATAATCCCAGAAATCAATTCCAATAAATGAATAAAAGACTGAAAGCACTTAGTTTGTGTCAATAAAAAGTCTTTAGAGTTACTTATTCAGCTCAAATCTTCTCTTTCTACCACAAAAATACTCCACTTGTGCAATGAAAAGACACTAAATATAGTTAAATCAATTAATTGAACGGAATGTCAATGTAGTGATTATCATGAAAGGACAAGTTAGAAATGGAGTTGCAGCCATAGAAAGTGTTTTGCTTATCAGCTAAATCAAAAAGAAATTGGAATGTCTCCTTAAAAAGTGCACAACTTTCTGGTGAAGGGTCCAACACCTCCTTGTCTCCATGGAGATGCCATAGCTGTGCCTGGGATATTCTATAGAATGTCTCTGATCTAATAAAGGAAACACCTTTGTCCCATTACTACAATTTCAAAGAATACACAATTCTCAAACAGAGATGATAATTTAAAAATGCTCTTTCAGGTTAAAGATCAAGGTTTTAGAGAATACTGACATTTTCAGCACATAATAACCGTTCTTTCTTTATCATTTGGTCTTCTCTAGTTCAGATAAAGGTCAAGATCATTCAAAAACTGTTCAGGAAACGTCAAATGACATCCCATTTATGTTGTTTTTATGGTATCGGTACTTGTTCAAGTGAGAATCTATTTTTTTATACCAGTTGTAGTTTCAATTCATATGGGATTTTCAATACTTTTAACAACTCAGTTAAAAACATAAATTCTTCGCTGCCTCTCCACAGATCCGACCAGGCCTGACGCCATCACATGTCTGTTTTCATTCATATATTTTACGCCATACTGTGGATTCCAAGCAAAGCAATAACAACAATAACAACAGGTGGCAAACCCATATAATTTTGGTTTTTGTTCTAATTTCCGGTTATGACAGGTGTATGTATCTTGATTCCTCTTTTTGTTTAGTGAGATGTATTTCTTTTCTTGTCATGTCTCGGCTGCTTTCTTCGAGCCGTTTTCAGAAATGTCATGGGTCTTAGTGACATATCAGCTGCTATTACTCTCACTATCAAAATAGTCTGCCTTAAAGTAATCGAGATTTATCTACAAATCCTCCACCTGAAATATTACATTGTACAGTTTAAATTGAATGTACTGACAATCGAATCCAATTTGAGTTTGAGTTGAGGATCGAAACGTCTCGATCTTCAAACAGCACCCAGATGACAACCCCTGTAACCTTTTCTACGATGGGACACGCCTGGACAAATGAGGGATTACATCGACTCAATATTTATCTTGTGTGCATTTTCTTTGCTAGGGAAATCATAATTTTTCTGCAATACAATAATATCTGAGCTGTAGAGAACGGAATAAGTGATGTTTATGAGTCTTTATAAATACCAATAAGTGCTTAAATGTTTAATTCTGCTCTTTATTTGTTGCAATTCACAATCTTATAGGTTTAGAAAAAGGTGATAATCCTGGTTTAAGGTTGTGGCATAAAGTAGTTTCAATATAAATAGATTTTTTCTGTAGGAATACGTCAACATTTGTTATTGTGAGGTCTAGATTCATGTAAAACTAATTCCCTTCTATAATAATTGCTTCCCTAAAATTATGAGCTATTACATTTGGCCACTGAGCGCATTTTTCATTCAACAATATCACACAAACCATTAAGGTGGAAGTGCAGGAACCTAAAATGAAAGCCCATGTCTGAAGCATCATAGAGCAGTGCAGAGGGGAAATCTGATTATGTGCAGCCTACAGGAGATGCACATTTACATTATTTGGTTCTTATTTTCCCTGCACTCCTCGCAAACCCAGAAAATTGGGGCAATTCTGTAACCCTGGCAACCAAACTGCAGAGAGGAGAGCGAGGCGCCGATGGAGAGACGGGAGTGTCAAAAAGACTCATACAGGAGATGGATAAAGCCCTGATAAAGCTTTTCATATTAAAAACCTTTAAAATTAAAATAGAATGATCGAGTAATTAATGTGTTTTCCACCTTGAAAGCACAGGAATATGTTAAAATGTTCAGTTGTGTTTGTGCAATTATGAAATTATTTCATTTTCTAGATACTTTTCTTATAACAATCGGTCATTTCTTTGTTAATTCTTACATTTACAGCTGCATTTAGGGGGTGAAATTTACAGTCATATACTTATTTTATGAAGATAATTCAGTTTAACATTTTTGTCTTTGCAGGTTTTTGTGTCTGTTTTTTTTTGTTTTTTGTTGTGTTGCTTTAAGCTGCGTTTTGTTGCTTAAAGTGGTGCTTTTGTTGCTTTTAGTGCTGTATTTAATTGAGTTTAGTGGTGTGTTTGTGGCTTCTTTGTCAGTTTTAGTTGCATTTGAACGTTTAAGTGCGTATTTGTTGCTTGTTTCAGAACATGTTTTAACAAATCTAAACTACAGGGTGGGTAGCTGTTTTCATGCAGAATAATGCAGCCTTCAACTCTGGAAAAGAAGATTCTTTCCACTTGTGAAGTGGTCATTACGAGTGTGTTCGGTTCAAGTGCTTTCGTGGTCGTCACAAAATGAAACGTGTTAAAACACACTTTACAGAATACAGACTAAACAGGTAAATTCACCATATTATTTTATTAAGCTACCTGGACATAGAGATGCCGTTTGTGTGTGCAGCATCAAAATGCAGCGCTAACAGGTGGAAAAACGTTTAATATTTTTAAAATTGTGATTCTTTTTCCGTTGTCCACCACAGTGAGAGGTCAAAGGCTACTAGGGCATCAAACTTATTCCCCAGTTTTCTATTTTATATAAAGTGTGCATAGAACAAGGTTATGTCCACGATATGCCCCTTTAAATTCACGGCAGAGCCTCTAACGTGCACAGATCTTCCCCCTGACCCGAGCGGAGCACTTAAACCCTCTTTTTCTCCCACTGAACCACAGCAACAGCAGAGCGACCAGTGCGAGTGTGGAGGAATGTGATGGAGCCTCAGATGTGTCCTACCTCCTCATTCAGCCCCTTCTGCCCCTCATTCAAGTCTCACTGTCTGTCACTCACGCACTCCTCCTCTCAGCCTTTGTTCATGTGATACTGATGGATGAGAAATGGACAAATTGTCAAGTAACTCCTAAACCAGAGCATATGAACATTTTACCACAATATTATTCAGCTCACTACACGGCTCACGATGGGGCTGACAAACTAACCCAAAGCATTATTTTTATTTTTCATTTCTCATGCCCTTATTTTAGCAGAGTCTTCTATACTTTTTACTTGGGCTACGCTGATTAAGACTATACAAAAATAATCTATTAACAAAAATAAATATGTCAATAATAAAAATGTTCACTGACAATGGCAAAACTTTTCTGACTCTGAAACACAAAGCATAGGGTTGTCCTAGGTGTGCTCTGATTTAGTCATAACAATTAAAAAATGCAGAGCTTTTTTGTTTTTATCCTGTTTGACTTAAATTCTCACCCGTGTTTTTCAAACTAAAATGACAGTAGGCTCACTTTCTCCCAAAGAGTATGTGGATCATTTTGATGCACATGAAATGATTTTGATGATTTTGAAAAACAAAAACAAAAAACAAACAGCAAAATTATTTCAACTGAATTTGCAGCTGCTAATCAAAACATTCTAAAGCCGGTGACTAAAAGCAACTTATGTCTAAATTGGTCATGTGTTCTTACTGTCAACAGTTTATTCCAAATTATTCAATTTTACACTCTCCTCAAAGCGCTTTAATTCATGGGAAAGGCCTGAAAACTCCTGACAAAATCACTTGGACTAACGAAGGGGTCAAAGCATTTTGTGACCTGACATGACTTTTCACTTAGACTGTTAACGAACGTAACGGTTTTCCTGTTTTTGGATTTTTTATTGAAATGAGTTCATTTAGTGGTTTTATCGAAGTCATAACAGATTTAATGTTTTCTAAAAGCTAAAACCTCCCAAATACACATTCTGAAGGTTTCAAATAGTCTAACACAACATTTAGACTACAAGAATTAATTTGATCTTGGCCATTTCTCTTCATATGCATGTTAACTACATTGTATTTACCATTACATGCACAAACTAATATCTTCTTGTGAGGCTCTTATTTCCTGTACAGGCTCCTGCTGTCGATCTTTGACCCCGCTCCTTTTCGCCGCCTGCTCTGCCTCCGCTCTCTGACCACGGACTGGACACAGCTGAGGCGGGAAGTACTGAATATTTGAAACTTAAACTTAATTACAACTGCCCATGGCGCAAGTTTGCCTAATATTTTAAATTCTTACATGTTGTAGAATTTTCACCATATAATAAAACTCCTGCAATACATTACAAATAAGCAAGTCTACTATTTCAAATGATTAAAACGTTCAATGAAAAAGGAAAAGGAAGAATACCCCACTTTGGTTACAGATATATAAAATTAAAATGGCATAATTTAGTAGATACTCCTTGGCGTTTCATCTATTTATTTATCGCAGATCACAAAGTGTCTTCTGTATGGATTGTGCTTCATCACATGATGATGATTTTTGTGTTTCTTCTGAGACTTTTTCAGAGAAAACTGATGTGCCACACAACGACAGATAAGGATGTGGATGGAGAAGCTCCAGGTCACAGCGGCTCAGAGGGCGGGGCAGACGGAGGGGATGAGGAGGTCAAGGAGCAGCGGGAGGACTACGTGAACATTTCGGCTTACGCACAGGACACCACTAAAAGTGCATGAAGTATCACTCAAATACTGGTAATTAGTTATAGATGTGGAAATTGATGATGTTGAACTTGAAGGTAACTGGTGGATATGCAAATCATGTCATGTCTGTAAAGAAACAATATCAAAAGTTAAGCAGACTAGTAAAACCCAGCTGGTATAATAATAATTATAGAGAGCTCTGTAGATTATTAAAAAATTAGAGTAGTTTTGATAAACATCCATCAAATATTGAAAGGTTATTAAATTGGTTGTAACAAGAGGTAACTAACAAATCTGATTTTGAAAAAATGCTCTAAGTTTTGGGGAATGTGATCACAGACAGGACACTTCCTGTACCCATACAGTCACTAAAAGATGTGTTTTTAACAGTTGTGCACAACTCAACCATGAACACGTTTACACTTTTGGACTTTTGGACTGAATAAGCTTCACTAACCTTCTGTTTGTGTGAATGTGTATGAATGAACTAACCATTTTCTACTTTGTTTTGTTTATGGACTCACTTAAGCGTTTTCTGGATTTAATTTTTTCTCATATAACATGAGTAATGGTCATTATAATCTCAAATTTACAGGTTTCAACAGATAACTTAAAGGAGCATAAGGATCCAATAATAGTGGATCTGTATGGACAGTGGAAAAAAGAATTATGAAGTTCACTCTGTCAAGAGTCGTTGTGTGTATATGTTGTTTTTTATATTCACAGGTCGACTGAGAAATAATGTTCACACAAAGGAAACTAAAACATGTGGATTCAAAAATGTAACTAACTGAATACTGGACGTCAGAAGAACAAATGCTGGAAAATCAATAATGTGGTAACTATACCACCGGTCCATCAAGAGATTTAGGGTGTGCCTCAATTCAAAGTCAGGATTGGATTTAATTAAATACATAATTGGGTTTACAATGTAACTAAAGTCATGCACCAAAACTTTACAAAATAAAAATAAATTACAATAATAAAAAATACATTTAAAAAGGGTATGTGTAGATAGTTTTTTCTGTGCAATGCCTTCTTCTTTTTATTTCAGCAGGTTGCTCCAAATAATTGAAATGCCATTAATGAACACAATTTGGGAAACAAACTTTGGAAAGATACTCTGCCCAGACCACGACCACCAGAGAAAAGAATAGCCTACAAATCTCTTCCCCATGGACGCATCAAATGGGAGGAGGGGCTGCACTTTTTATTTCTGTGCAGGTCGAAAAAAAAAAAACACTGCTGAAGCTGCAGAGCTGGAGCTAGACCTGGTGACTGGGCTCTGGTCAGAGAGCTGAGGCGCTAACGTTGAAGATGGAGATGCTGGTCCCCGACATCACTGTGAAGGCAGCCGAGTGAGCACCTGGACTCACACTTCGCACTGTCGAGTGGTCACCAACGATAGGGATCCAGAGGCAAAGAGCCAGGTCAAATCGAGGCTCCAACGCTCACGAAACAAAACAACTTCCTGAGCCGCATGCAGCTCCCACCGTTGGATCCACATCTGTTCCTGAAACTGTTTGAAAAGGGGGAAGTATAGGTCATACTCTTAGCTCCCCAGTAATATTGATGAGATCTTATACTCCTTTAAGTTAATATGTTGTTTTTATTTTGGTGTATTCTACAATTCACGGATGATGGACAAGACCTCGGACAGCTTGAAAACAAAACGACACATCATTGCAACACAACCAACACAACGGTCTATGAAGACATTAAGATAGAGTCTAATTGTGATTGTGGGTGCACGGTGGCAGAGCGGCTAGAGCTTCTGCCTCTCAATAAGGAGATCGTGGGTTCGAATCCCAGACCACCCCAACATCGTGGTTTCGAATTCCAAACCACCCTAACATCACACGATCTCTCTGGGTGGAGTCTGCATGTCCTCCCCGTGTTACCGTGGGTTCTCTCCGGGTTCTCCGGCTTCCTCCCACCGTCCAAAGACATGACTGTGTAGGTTAATTGACAACTCTAAGTTGTCCCTAGTGAATGAATGTGAGAGTGAATGGTTGTCTGTCCTTGTCTCTGTCTCTGTGTGTCAGCCCTGCGATGAGTTGCCCACTGTCCAGGGTGTACCCCGCCTAAGGCCCAAAGTCACTGGGATAGGCTCCAGTCACCCGCGACCCGCGATTCCTAACGGGAATAAGCGGTAGAAAATGAATGAATGAATATTGTGATTGTAATTAGATTTGCGATTTGTTTGTAGCAATAGGAGTCTGTTCAAAGTTCACGTTTCAAAAACAACCAGAAGAAAAAAATACTGAAATATGAACTGAAAAACGAATCCGTCTGAGAGACATTTTTGTCATAATTAGTCAAATTTGTTTTCAGCTTCATTTTTGTCACTTTCATTTGTCGCATTTTTTGTTACTCAGTTGCATGGGTGTCACTTTTAGTTGCATGGGTGTCACATCTGAGGAAATTATTGCACCCCAAAAATTGCATCCTTTGCGATTTGCTAATTGTGTCCATTACAAAATTATGAACAAAATGGCTAACAGTTGGAGCTGAACTATAGCTTAACTTTAATAATTGGGATAACGGAGACCACATTTCCCCCTTTTTCATTTAAACCGTTATTTCAGTCTTCACAACTCAATTATATTTATGATCAAACCCCATCTGTAAAATAATTATGGAGGACTTTATAACTTTGGCAGGTGGGACTCTGAGTCACAGCAGCTGAAGGAGGAAGTCTGCAGCAGTGAGAACATCTTTACCAATTTAACAGTTTCTAAATAAAGGTCCAGAAACAAAGTGTGCCACTAGCTCATATCCTGCACTGAACAATCAGTCGTGGAGCAGCGTGGCGGATGTAAATAAACACACACAGAGAAAAAGAGAGAGACGGAGATGGAAGAAAGAAACAGAGAGAGAAAGGTTTGGACAATGGTCTCGAGTGAAGTCAGAGGAAATAGGTTGAGTTTGAAAAGAAACATGGTTTAGAGAAGGGAACAAGACTGACCAAAGGTAGAGAGGTGGCAATGAAAAGGACATTTACAGATCACTTTGTGTTGTGTAAAAGAAGAGGTGGGAGATATAATGAAAAATGTATGTTTGTTATTTTGGAGAATATCTAGTCAGTCAATAATTAAGACCTCAAAAATAGAGAGAAATCAAGTGGTGTCTCCCAAACAAGACAATAAGATTTCTGTCCTTTAGTGGTTAAACATACAGTCAAATCACACTTTTTGCTGCTATTAGTTGAATGTTTTATCACTTTTAGCCATGTTTTTGCTGAAGATTGTGTGTTGTGCTGAAAATTGTGTGTTTGTTGTATTAAGTTGCATTTTTGACACTTCTAGTTGATGCTCGATGCTGAGGAGTTCACAGCTCAGTTGCTCAGAAAGGTCAAGGACCCAGGAGGTCCATCAGGCCCCCTGTGTCCTCTCTAATGAGTCTCTAGTCAGGTGTCTGGCTGTGGCCCGGTGTCAGGGCGGTGGTCAGGGGTTTAGGTGAAGGTGGGGGTTGGGGGGGTGGGGGTTAGCGCCTGCAGATGGCGCTGCACACTGAGCGCAAGAAAGAGCCCAGAGTGCGCTTCTTTTTCGGAGGTGCTGTCAGGTTCCGGTAAATGCTGTCCAGGACCTCAGAGCTGAAGTCGTCCTGGACCAAAGCAGCATGGATCACATGACTCTTCTTTTGGCCTTTGCGCAGCTCTTTGTACACGGCGGATGCCACTTCTTCATAGCTGCGTACACTCGGCTTCACCAGGACATACCACTGTGGCACCTTCTCACAAAGCTGTGCCATTAGATTTTGGGACAGAGGCAACATCATGTCCCGGTTCTTCTGGGATATCCTGGAGACGACCTCATAAACCAGATTACAGCAATCTTTCTTGGTCCACAGCCAGACCACATGGTCCTGTCCCTCGTAAGTAGCCCTGGGCACATCTGCTGTAGGTACTCGACCTTCAGCCGGGATCTCAAAGGGCACCACATGCGCCTGAGGGGCCTGAGAAGGCTGAAGGAAGAGCGGGACTTCTGAAGGCCCCATGTGCTCTTGCTTGATAGGCGGAAGGGGAAGTGGGAGTGGGTGAATGGATGCGAACTGGGCACTTGGTCTGGCCTGGGCAAGATTGGACAAGCTGACTACCAGTCTGCGTATCCTCCCCAGGGCTCTCTGGGCCGGGTTTTTCAGGGCTGGCAACTGCATCTGCATGTGCAGCCAGTGAGAGATGTGCTCCATGAAGTTCCGCACCTCCATCCTGACCCTCTTCCTAAACCTTGCCTGGCTTTGTGCTGGAGACATTCTGGTGGAGATTATGTCAGTGAGCTCCTCGATCAGCTGCATGACCTCTACCTGGACCATCTCCCCCTGAACCAGCTCCTGCAGTACAGGAGAGGCCTCCTCCATCACCTCCTCCAAAGATGCTGTGGAGCTAGCACCGGCAGAACAGCACAGGCGGCTCAGTAAATTTCGCAGGTTAGCTTTGGCGTAACACAACGAGATGAATGTCTTGATTTTGTTGTACACTCCTGTCCAGCACTCTCTGCTGATGTTGTGGCCGGAATCTCCAGTGAGGGACTTTAAGATATCAGAGGCCGTTTGAATACTGTCCTGCCTCAAGTACATCTCCTCCTCTCCGCTCGCCTCCATGGCCTCGGACAGTAGGACGTCCTCCATCTCTCCAGGGATGGCTCTGATGCTGGGGCTGGAGGTTCTGCTGGAGCGGCTTCCACACTGGATGCATCTGCCCAGTGTTTCCCTGAGCCACCTCTTCCTGATGGGCGCTCGCTCCTCCTCCTCTCCCATTGGCTCTGGCTCTTCTTTGTCCTGGTGCTCAGCCGGTGCAGAGCGCTCCTTAGTGGGCATACAGCCCCCGCAGCCCAGCCTCACATTGTCCTTGAAGGAACGCAGCATGGTTCTGGCGTCGCGGACCATGGCTTTCATCCTCTCTTTCAGAACCATCTGGAGCTCGTCCTGCGCCGCCACCGGGAGCTCGTCCTGTTCCCTCCGGAGCTGGTCCCGCGCCATCCGGAGTTCGTCCAGCTCCGTCCCGAGCATGTTCCGCTCCCTCCGGAGCTGGTCCTGCTCCAACCGGAGCTCGTCCAGCTGTGCCCCGAGCTCGTCCAGCTCCGTCCGGAGCTCGTCCAGCTCCGTCCGGAGCTCGTCCAGCTCCGTCCCGAGCATGTTCAGCTCCCTCCGGAGCTGGTCCCGTGCCATCCAGTTCCCTTCCTGCTCCATTCGGCGCTCATCCGCCTCCATCCGGAGCTCATCCCGCTCCATTCGGATCTCATCCTGCTCCAACCGGTGCTCGTTCCGCTCCATCCGGAGCTCGTCCAGCCCCATCCGGAGCTCGTCCAGCCCCATCCGGAGCTCGTCCCGCTCCATCCGGAGCTCGTCCAGCTCCATCCGGAGCTCGTCCAGCCCCGTCCCAAGCTTGGACCAGAGCTCGTCCCGCTCCGCCCAGACCTCCTCCCGCACCGCCCAGATCTCGCCCCGCTCCGCCCGGAGCTCGGCCCGCTCCGCCCGGAGCTCGGCCCGCTCGGACCGGCGCTCGGCCCGCTCGGACCGGCGCTCGGCCCGCTCCGTCCGGATCTGCTCCAGCTCCATCAAGAGATCTCCCCGATCCATCGGGGGCTCGTCCTGCTCCTCCATCGGGGGCTCGTCCCGCTCCTCCATCGGGGGCTCGTCCCGCTCCTCCATCGGGGGCTCGTCCCGCTCCTCCATCGGGGCTCGCCCCGCTCCTCCATCGCTCGCCGCTCGCTCCATCGCCGCTCCTCCATCGGGGGCTCGTCCCGCTCCTCCATCGGGGGCTCGCCCCGCTCCTCCATCGGGGGCTCGCCCCGCTCCTCCATCGGGGGCTCGCCCCGCTCCTCCATCGGGGGCTCGCCCCGCTCCTCCATCGGGGGCTCGCCCCTCTCCTCCATCGGGGGCTCGCCCCGCTCCTCCATCCGGAGCTCGTCCGGCTCAATCTCTGTTAAAGTTAGTTGTGTCTCTGAAATGCTTTGTGTGCTAAGTGTGAAACAGGATTTGTTTCTAAAATAAAATCCTAGCCTCACCTTGAGTTTGCGTACCAACAAAGGTATGTGTTCTATGAAGGAAAGGGTAAACGAGCCCCTTAAGTACCTTTCCCTCTTTGTGACGTCATATGCTTTTATTAATATAGGCATATCTGAATGGCTTTGAAGTCACATGACCAGTCACATGACCGTGCGTTCCATTGTCTTGCGTTCACATTCTAGAATGTGATGATGTCACATGAATGTGATGATGTCATAACCTCAGATGGAGCAAGAGCCACTTTTCTCTGTTGACAACAGTGGACTTTGCCGTGAAATATAAATAGGTACATTAAAAAAAAGAATAATAATATAAAGGTACATTCACAAATGTTGAACCTGATGATTTCTCTTTGTGATTAGACAACTCGTTGTCACACAACAAAAGTCTGCATTTAAACAATATTCATTTTAGCTGCCCACCATCTGTTTTAAATATCATGGCTGATGGAATGTTGTGATGTCACATGAACGCAACCTATTAGGTTTTATGCTGCATTCATTTGGTCCTCGAGAACTCTGGAAAATGTTTTTTCCGAGTTGAACAATGCACATGAACACTCGGGAAACAACTCAGGTGAGAGGCTGCTGTCCGACTTCAACACTTGACACCACCTACTGTGCTGAGACGGACTAAATTCAGCTGAGTCGAATCTGTTCATTTATGTATCAGACTATTTTAAAACAGGGCTGGCCAGAATAAGGGGAGTCTTAGAGACATTCAGCTCATTGTTATGCAAACTGTTCCATTCACACCTTTTTGGTTGCTTTTGAAATTAAAACTGGTTCCTGAAATTTAACATTACATTCTAACTGTGCACGCTTAAACTATAATCTTTATAATGATTGCATTATGTTTTAATGTTTGGCATTGTTGTTGTCATTTTTTAAATCATTTAGACAGAATAATATATTTAAAAGCTTTACTTCTCAGGTGCAGATCCATGTTTAGTGTTACAGGGTTAAAAAAAGTCTCTGAAAAGTTTAAACGTGTTTGCGATGTCCAGTTCCCTGATCAACACTAAACGCTTCCTGTGTGTCAACATAAAAGCTCCTGCTTTTGCTCCCAGCAGTGAGGGCTTTATTGTGAAATGGTTGGACCATGAGCTAGTGCACTTCACTCGCAAAAACACACGGCTGAGCCGAGCGACTGGCTTCAGCCAAATCAGAAAAAAAATCATTTGTGATGTTACTTTGCTGTTAATGAAGGCGGAATATTTCAGATGCTACTGATTGAGTAGAGCTGTTAAAAAACACCATAGAACACTATTTTAACACACATTTATGACAATTAAAGGTAACATTTTTCAAGATTAGGACAGATTTTTCAGCGTGAGAAATGTGAGGTGTGGTGTATGATGGAGGTGAAATGTGTGCGTCTCAAAGCCAATGCGTGAGACTTGAAAACCCTGCTTCTAGTAACATGTCTGTCGCTTCTTAATGCATTTTTGACTTATTAAAACATGTTTTTTCACTTTTAGTCACGTTTTTGTCATTTTTAGTTATGTTTTTTAACTATTAGTTGTGTTTTTGTCACTTCTAAACTACAGAGTTAGCTTTTTCATGCAGAATAAAACAGGATATTTTGTGTACTTTTGTTCCTTTCCACCACTGCATTCACGCACACGCTCGCTTCACAGTCTCAGTCGATAACAGAGCTAAACTGTTTGAGAGGAATGCTCCAGTTGACATTATGCAAAACCTACACAAACCCGGCACAACAGGTCAAGTCACAAACGATCTGCTTTCAACATCTAAACCGCAGATTATAGTTGAACATTTGACAGAGGGCAGATGGAGAAAAGGTTACGGCAAAGTTCAACCTGCGCCAGCGATTGAATAAGTCAGAATGTTATCGACCAATCAGAGCCGAGAGAACATCTGTGAACCAATCAGAATCACTGAGACATATGGTTGAACAGCCGTCAGACAGAGGACATTTGACCTTGGAAGATGTTTTCTTTTTATGCAAATAATATCTGCTTCAGGCCTTTTTTTTGGCGAATCCTGTTTTCCATGTCCTTGATCCATCAAAATATACAATTTTTAAGACCAGTTTAAGACCACCTTTTATGTCTGATCAATAATAACGAATCAGACGATGTAGAGGTTATGCAGGTGGCATCACAACAATCTGAATTTTAGCAGTGAGTGGCAAAAACGCATGAGAGTCAATGGTGAGTGATGACATTTTCTCCTGTAAAAACTCAACAAATATAAATGTCTACAATTATCTCTAAATATTTAGTTTGTACCCGACATATAAAAAAGATAAAAATTGAGTAAACAACAGGAACACTGCAGCTACGCTCACATTTATCACTGACACAGACTTTTAGATCACACACAGTTGAACTCATTACTTTTCTCTCCTCAAATAACAGGTTTCTCATACAAGCCTTGGGGAAATTAATTGTTGTGTGACAGTTGAAGTGTCCTTTATCCCCAACTGCTGTTAGCAAACAAGTTACCTAAGCGCTGCACAGTCAGAACAACAACGAGAAACTACTTTCAGTTAACATTTTACTGACACATTTTTAATCAGCACATTTTCTAACATTGAATGTAAACGATGTACTAGATATTTAGAAATAGTATCTACATTTCAATGTATTTTCCACCTCTTATTATTGTTAATCGCTTAATCTTACATAAAACAGATCTTCCCTCCATAAGCGAGAAAATCTAAAAATAGTTAAGACCATTTTAAAGCCAGGATACACTACAATCATTGCCCAGTGTTAAACCATGGGACGTTTCAATCTATGAAAAAATACCACTATTAACATTGACATAAAACTGAGAAATAAAAGAAATTCAATGACGTTTACCACCAATCCATGATACACTGGGGACGCTGCATCTGACAATTACCACAGTCCATATGCGATCTAATAAGTCTGCAGGGTAATCAATAAACAACCAGAGTATGACCGATTTCTCTGCATAAAACTGGACACTTTTTGTTTATTTAAGAAGCAAGTGCTGACAGCAGAGCTCATTTCTGCCCAGTCTGCAGAGTCAGAGTGTGATGGAGAGAGGGCAGTTTGCCCAACGACAAAAACAGCAGAATCCAACCAGGAAGTGTGCCTGTCTCCCCAAAAAGTCCTCAGTCCAGTCTAGAATGAGCATAATTTAAAGTAGGGCTGGGCGATATGGCGAAAAATTATTATCGCGATTTTCTTGGGACCAGATCATGATTTCGATTTTATCACGATTCATGTTCACTTTGTATATCTAGTTTTGATTTTTCTGACCACCAAGATTGCGATTAGATTTGCAATTTATATTTTAATAATAAGATTCTGGGTTTTTTTAAACACAATTTTGTCACTTAGTAGTCACATTTTTTGTGTATTTTAGTCGTATTTTTGGTGCATTAAGTCGTGTTTTGTCGCTTTTGAAGGCATTTTTATCGCTTTTGGTTGCGCATTTTGTTGTTAGTGGAAGAAATTATTGCACTTCAAAAATTGCAGTCTTTGTGAGTTGCTAATTGCATTCCTTAAAATTGCGTTTTGTGTGGATTTGGTTTAATCGTGCAGCTCTGGCCTTTAACAGGTAAATAAAGTCATCTGCTCAGAGGCTTCAGAGGCTAAACAACAGGAGAAAAGTGTGTTTGAACAGACAGCTGCATTAAAGACAAACAGTGAATCACGATATGACGATTTCACAAAAATAGCAGATTGTCACAGGGACGAGCTCACGATTAGATTTTTATCACGATATCGCCCAGCACTAATTTAAAGGTCAGCGGTTTAAATTTGCTTGAATATGATTCCAGGCTTTATGCAAGTTTTAGCAACTCATTTTTAGCAACTCAAATGTAATGCTTTTTAATGCCGCATTTAAAGACCTTTAATGCCCCAATCAAAACAAGACATTTACACTTTTGTGTCAAAACTACTGGCTTGTAACCATTCTATTGGGCAGAAGAAAAGATGAGAATATAATAAACTACTTTATAATATTCAAAAAGCTAATTACACATGACATTTAAACCATGCAAATCAAATCAAAACGTATTTGTATAGCACAATTCATACAAAAGTAACACAAAGTGCTTTACAGTCATAAAAACACATTAAAACTCACAATACAATCACAATAAGAGCATAAATAAATACATTAAAATGTACACAATAACACAATAAATATCAATCAAATTCCCTTAATCATATGCACAGCTAAACAGAACAGTTTTAAGCCTAGATTGAAATACTGGCAGTGTAGGGGCCTGTCTCTACAAATATATGTAGATCTGTGATTCAAAATATATTTGAATGTTAAATTACTACTTCATGGATACAGAAGCTCTGGGGAGACAAGAAATGTTTTCCCTAATTAATGACTTTTAATGCTTTTTCATGTCCTGCGAAAACCCTGGATATGTGAATTAGATTTGGAGCATGAATAGAAAATGTGTTGTGAATTAAAAGTACTAAAGTAAAAAAAAAAGAAATAAAGATAAAGTTATAGCTGAGAAAGATATATACTGAACCACAAAGAAAGATACGACGTTAAGAATATAACTACAGTTCTATTAATCCAAAGCACTGACTGACTTCCTGCGCAGTGAGTCGGGATGAAACAGAACTGAATATTTACCAAAATAGAACTAGACCATGTTTCAATTAGGGCAAACAATCCTTCTATAAACAACCTAACTATAAAATTAAGCCCCAAGTTCTAAAAGTTCTGCCTGACTTGCACTTTATGTCACTGACAATTCCAACGAGAGGAAAAGGCCTGAAGCGTATTTACTTTTTAACTCCCCGGTTATTTATTATAATTATGAATCATCGACACAAACTTTCCCAGAATCCCTCCTCGCTCTGATCAGAAACATCCATAAACGTCTCTTTAATCTCGCTCTTCACACGGCTCTCTGCAGCATCACTACCTTCTCCTTTTGTTTGTCACCAAAAAACAGGCAATTATCTCAAATCGCACGTTATTCCCTGCACCGTCACGTAAACAGGCCGTTAAAGGCAGACTCTGCGCTCATTTGAATACTCAACTGCAATTAGATCCATCCATTTCTTCTGCAAACGCCTGGAGAACAGTGTGAAAAAGATATCTGGTTTATCGACATTACAGTGCGCTGATGTAACTTTTCATACATCACTAACCACAAAAGCGTTTCCCCGGCGGCTGTACTGTTAGTAAAATGCAAAGCCAAGCATTTATTAACCGTTCAAATGATTGTTCCAAAGCCAAATTGAAATATATCAAGTGGTTCAGCATTTTTATGACTGTTTGTGTTAATAATATGAACGTGTAATGACAGAGCCAGCGTGTTGCGCAATGCAGTGACGCTTTGCCTCAAAAACTAATTAGAAATCCTTTTAATAGCAAACTATAATCTGGATACAATTTCAAACAGATTATGGTATGCCTTTATGCACGCCTAGTTATTAAACATTCCTTTTCACTAAATAGATAAATATTGCTCAATAGTAGGGCTGCAACCAGAGCAGCTCGATTATGCCAAAAATTATAATCACGATTATTTGGTTCATAATTGAAATCGCGATTATTTTGAACAATTACTTCTATATTGTGAAAATGATTCTGTAGAGAAAGTATAGACCCAATATATTTTATAGATAATGTTTTAGAAAAGTACCTTTGCTCCAGGTTTTGAGGCAAAAGGAGTGCACTTTTGATTCTGTAATTAATTGTATGTCGATTACAACATTCATAGAGTAATAATTGAAATCACAGTTATATATATATATATATACATATACATACATACACACACCGGTTTAAGATTACGCTTTCAACTTGTTTAGGTTGCAAAACAACCGTTTTTTTTTTTTACTAAATTTGACCCAGATATGTGATAAGTGATGTCGCTTTGGACACTTTATTGAGTTTACTTACAGAACAATAGATTTTTGATCAAAACTGAACACTACACTTTATAAACTTTGTGTCATTTTGATGTATCTGTTCTTTTGTGAAGGTTCATTTTGCCTACCAAATTTTGCAAATAAATGACCTTTTATTTTACTATCCTGTCCTGTCCTCCTACTCAATAGAAACTGTTTGAGATTTTTTAGAAATAAATAGTCAAATCATAAAGAATGTTAGTAATGTATAGTGCATTTTAGTCTGGGGGTTCTCAAAGTTTAGGAAAAAATTTAATTCAAATGTTGACGCTGCAGGTACGAGATCATTCTATCTAGTTGTCAAAAGTGAGAGAAAACTACGCATAGAAACTCATTTTAGGCCTGCAACGAACAATTATTTTGGTGATTGGTTCATCTTACAATTATTCTTTAGATTAATTGTTTCGAACGAAGGTCTGTGAGATTTAACAAAACTACCAGATAAAGCTGAAGTGCTCCTGCTTGAGTTCATCCTGGTGGAGAAGATTTTCAGAAGAAATGGTGTTTTAATCAAAAAACACCAAATTTAGACATACAACTTGTGTTATTTTTGTCTGAGTCATAAAACTCTTCTCTCAGCTCTTGGCATGTTTTGGAGTCTGTAACCAGTTAACGAGTTTTGATTACTAAATTAGTTGAAAAGCATTTCTAGATTCAATTAGGTGTGATTAATCAATTAACTTGTTGCAGCCCTAACGCATCTGAACTAAAATATACTGCATGAACAGGACAAAATGTGACATTTTTAGAATGCTCTTGAGCTTTACTAAGATCTTAACTAGTATAAAAGCACATGGTAACATAAAGTACAATTATTTTCTGTTGGAAAAGTCTGTTGTGTAAAAAAAGTAATCATTGTGGTATCTAAATTGATAATGATGCTTTTATATTTGTAACAAGTATTGAGCCAATTCCTAAATAGAGATTGTAAATGTTGCCCAATAATCACATATATAAGCACCATTTCAAATATTATTCTATTAAATTTTTTTTAAATGTTGTAATAGGAATACAGTTGCAGAATTATGAGTGCACTCCTTTTGCCTCAAAACCTGGAGCAAATCCAGTTTTTTAAAACATCACTAATAAAATATATTAGGGCCCTACTTTCTCTACAGAATTATTTAACAATATAAAAGTAATTGTTCGCAATAATTGTGATTTCAATCATGAGCCAAATAATCGTGATTAGCGTTTTTGCAATAATCGAGCAGCTCTACTGTGAATGTAAAAATTTTCCCTAACAAATATAAAGATCAGGAGTTTGCCGTAAAAACAACAATAGAAAGTAGAGTCAAGATTCAAGCAAAAGGCCCCAAATTAACCCTGATTTTGCATTTTGTAAATTCCTTTTTGTGAGAGACCTATTGCTGTATAAACAAATGAAACATTTTTTTTTACTCTTGTAGCTGGTTAAGAACATGATACCATCTTAAGATAAGGCCTGTTTACAAAAGCAACACTGAAAGGAGTAAACAAATGTGCTCAGCCCACATTTATATCGTCGTCATGCAGCGTGGCTTTAATCCAGAGTGGATTTGAATGGATTTCTTTGATGATAATGCAGATTTGAGGAGATTTGGTGTCGTTTGTTAGACTGAAAACATGTGCTGAGACTAAGTGCAGTGCTGAGTAAATGAAAAACTGGAGGTGTGTGAAAGAGGAGGCTGTGGGAAGGTCTCGTCACCAGACACTAACCATCTGGAAAAACACACCTACAGCGACGGTCTGTGGATGAGTTTAACCATCGGACCAGGTAAAACCACACTAGAGAATTCAAGCTCTCGCGTTCCCAGGAGTTTAAGTGGCATTTTCTCTCTTGTGGTAGTGCTATGAGATGTATCGCAACCAAATCGAAAGTGTTATTTGAATAGTAGCAATTGGCAAATCACATATTTCAAACAATGAAGGCTTTCATTGAAATCAATAATCGTCAACCAATTTGATAATCGCATAATCGTTGTTTTTTTAACTATACATGACGTCATAAACATGTCGTGTGCTGAGAGGAAATGTTTCATCACTCAGAGACCCCTCACTTATCTCTGCTAAATTAATTAAAATGTTGGTAGACTAAAACACTATCGATTAAAGGCCCTGGGGATCGCACCAGGAACCTTCAGGTAAGAGGGCGGTTGTCACTACGCCACTGCTGCCCTTCAGATGCAGTGAACAGAATGAAGTCTTACTGCAGGCCTGAAGCAGCCGGTGGTGCCAACGGGAGCAGGTGAGACGACAGAACACAGCTGTTGAGCGCGGGGCAGTGAAGAGTGTGACAGGACCAATCGATGCCGCGCTCGATAGACAAACAGTTCAGCGCAAAGAGACGCCGAGAGAGAAACAGAGAGAGCAGACGATCCCAAATGTAAAGGAACAAGCAGCTGATGGGGGCATAAGAGCAAAGTGGTGACAGGTAAACACACATGAAGCGCGAACAACAGGCGCCGATTAAAAAACCAAGGCTGTGGAGTTGGAAATATGACCAAAAAACGTGTGAAACTTCAAGCCAAAATCAATTCAGAATGTGTATCAAGTGATGGTTGCTACTACTACTACTACTACTACTACTACTAAGTAATTCATAATATTTTGCACTGCTAATAACGCAATAAAGTATTTGTAGTTAGATCTGCGACAATAATTACTATATACAACCTTGTCATGATAACAAATTTTGATGGTTGATATCACGATTAACGATAAGATTGAAACTATTACACCAACTCCTTTTCTAATAATGAAATATTGTCAAAAAACATAAATTGCAACAAATTAATAGCAACATTAAACATTTATGCCCCTCATGATATCGAAAGAAAGTCATAAACGTTACTTATTCCAAGCTCTACGGCGCATGATTGTATTACAGAAAAACTAATTATGATAACTATAGCAAAGAAACTATTGAGACCCAAAATATATTGTTATTGAACAATAAGTTGATTTAGTAATTATCACGACAGGCCTAACGATATACACTTTTCGCTCAACAAACGAGAGATGGAAGAATATTTTAGGGCCCAATATTTGTTGTGGAATTTCTGTTATTTCTTTGTAATACAATCATATTTTTAATCGGTAGAGTTGAATATAAGGATTCGTTATAGATACAAACTAACTTAAGTGTTTAATTATCTTTCATTACTTTTTTATACATTAAAAAAGGGGCTATGTGGGTTATCCAGTGGCATAGCATAGAGTAGTTTCAAAAGTATTGTTCATTATTGTGATATATGTTGTAGTTAAACTTGTTATTGTGACAGGCCTATTGGTAGTGCATCTGTCTAATTACATACTAGCGGTGCAGGTCTGGCACAATAACAAAATTTGAAGTGCGATATATTGCAAATGAAAATAGTGTCATAAACAATAATATTGAAACTACTTTATGCCACTAATACAACAACATTAATGCAGGAAATCCATGGCAAACCCTTTTATCGTAAAAACATAACCTGGGATATAAAATAACAGAATGAAACACTAAAGTCGTTCAGTTGGATTCATTAATGAGTCATATATGTTAAATTTTCAACCCTCAAAAGCTCAAATGTTCATGCAAGACAAAAGAAAAAGTTCTCCACTTTGCACCAAAGAAAAGGTGCACACGATAAATACTGAGCCCCAAAGATATTGCTCCATCACATACTGAACGACAAGTCGATATAGTAATTACTGTGACAGGTCTATAGGCAAGTATGGCTGCAGAATATTGTATCCATAGATTCACATAGAGATGAAATAGATTTGATTAGTTGCTCCTCCTGACACAACCATCTTCATTTGACCAGGCTTGGGACTGTGTCTGCGCCCCCTTGTGGCCAGTTTACTACCAATAAAACAGAAATCACTTCAAAATCCAATAAACTGCACTGTTAGATCAGGAATAATAACTCAAACGCAGTTCCATCCACCAGCACTGACTGAATAATTCACAATAGGGACTTGATTATAAGCTGTAAGGTCCACACATCAATATCAAGGTGAAGATTTATGAAGATGCGGCGACCTCGTTCATTATTAAAACACGGATCAAAGCCACTTCAGACCACTGGAGTCTTTAACACAGTACAATCTACCAAATTGGCTGGAAAAAACATTGTGTGGTATCAGTTCATCAGCATTGCACCATTATCCGCCTCTGAGGTGTGCAATATCCTCTTCTCCTTCCTGCTGCCACTTCATTTGGCGCTACATTTCGCAACCATTAATCCACTGATCAATCAATAACATCGATACGCCATCTCTGTCACCGAAAAAGCAGGATTGGACAGTCTGACAACAACAAGCTGGTCGTAAACACTTGAAATTTACGCCCTTCTCCAGCAATGCAATGCCATCAACACGTTTTGTTCTCAAGCCACTGGAAGATGGTGCCAATAATCGAATGAATGCAGAGTAAAACGATATCTGGTTGTGATTTGGGATAAGCAAGGGCAAGGGAGCAGCAGTAGACACGTTGTAAACCACGAGAGGCAAAAAGAAAACGCCCTGCCCTTTCGTTCGGAGTCAAAAATCCTCGCTCCTGGCCCACACAGCGTGCACACCCCAAGCGAGCCCTTTTTTTTTAAATGAAAAGTCACATTTCTGGCAGCGGCTAGAGTGATTTTCTCTGCCTTTGTTAACCATCTACGTGCTGCGTAAAGGCGAGTACATTTTGGAGAACACGCCGATCTCGCCAAACGCTTGTGCCACGGCGTGTTTTATCCAAATGGCATGTGCGTAAAATGACAGTTTAACCTGAGAAATGGTTGCCAAACAGCGAGGCAGCACTCCTAGCGTTTCCATAAAGAAAACATTTTTAAAAGCATGCGTCAATCTATCTAGGCATGTCAAGGCAAAACCGCAAGTATGGAGCAACACAAAAGAAGATGCATTACGCGAAACAGAGCTGCAAGTTTTACCTTTAACTTGAGTTTCATATTCAGCAACTATCTCCTTGTCCTTTCGGAATTTCGCCGGAGACGTCATGGCTGAGTTTCTTTTAGGGATCAAACCCCTCGCGGTGGGTTCAGTTCTCGATCAATCGGTGCGAATTTGGGAGAAGGGTGCGCGTTCTGTCGGTCCAAAAGACTGGAAGGGGGTTATAATGGGGAAAACAGAGGCCAGGGGCGGTGTGTGGGTCCTCGGAATGCCCGCAGATCCGTGCGTATTGTGCGCGTCCCAGCAGCCAGGTTGTGCTCACTCACTCAGGGCGCATTGTGGTGAGTTTGGCGCTGCACTGCTGCTGCTGTTGCTGAGTGGATCCCATCTGCCCCGACGACGACCAGCCTCCTCCACCGCCAAAAAACTGGTTACAGCGCAAACAGCAACTTCCAAGTAAAAGCAGATTCATTCCCCGCGTAAAAGACAAATAGCGGTGACTTAAAAGAGACAGGAATAAAAGTTGTTCAGCGGCTCCACTCGACTCGGATCGGCTCCTTCCGTCCGCGTTTCGGAGCTGCACTGATCTCCACCTCCTTTTCCCCCTCGCGAGGAACGAGAGGAGGACCTAAGTTGAGCCAAAGGGGTTGGTCAGTCAGTCAGCAGCCCACTGTGTGCAGCACATGGAAATTTTGCAAAGATGAGCAAACTAGGCTATTGCAAATATGGTAAATTAATTTAACTTATTTTTTAGCGCCAAAAATATTGTTAGTGCCATAAAAAATAAATAAATAAAAAAGATTTTACTGGATGGATAATCTGTTTCTTTTTCTTATTTAGAAAAAGAGGTAACAGTTTGTGCATAGATGAATTGTACTTCATGAAACTATATATAAAATATCTGCAGTTCATGAAAATATACAAAGTTTATATTATTGCTCCATGCTGAAAAAATAAAGAATTTGTAAAATTCTGCCTTCTAGTACCTACTACTGCCTTTGTCCTGAATGTTCGTGCTGCACACAATGGATATGGTCAAATGGATAAAATGAAACATCTGGGGAAAAACAACATACAAAAATATATTAATAAAGTAGGTTATTATCCAGTTTTAGAGTTAAGATTGTTTTAAACTGGTTAAAAATTGGTTTAAACTGGTGAATATAAATGTGTTCTGATTTGTGTGTCAGAAAATACCATTCACGCCTTGTTTTAATCACTTTCAAACACATTAAAATCAATATAACGGCTATTTTCTTTGTTTGTGGCCATTTGAATGGCATATGCGCGTACCAATTGATTCTGGCGTCGCCTCAATTACTAAAAATATATAAATAATCAAATGTATCTCCAACTTCAGATCTGGCCAATGGCGTGCCTTCTACTGACCGCAAACCAATCAGAATCGAGCTTGCGGTCTTTTAAAACTAGTCCCAGGAAGTCGCCTTTAACACCAGGAAGTTGTAAACAAACAAAGCTGACAGATGCCTTTTAACCAAATTTGAATGGATCACTCGCTTTACCCGTGAAAGAGACGGGTTAGTTGCTCATTTCGGATGCTAAACTACCAAAAGTGCAAAGCGGATTTTTTACTTTTTGCCTTGTAGCGTGGGTAACGTGAAACATTTGTGCGATTGTTGACGTGCTAGCATCGGTTAGCCACCCGAGCCGTTGCTTGAGGTTTAAACAAGGACACACGCGTCAAAGCTAAACACGTTACCTCCAAATTACCAATACATTCCTGCTTTAAACACGACAACAAGTTAGTGTTTTGTCACCGCATCGCTATTGCTGGGCTACGCCGGTTATATTTTGGAGAAAGAAAGGGGGCGCAGCAGCATTTAAGCTAGCAGGAGGACAACAACAACTAACGTTATGTCTACATCCAACGCTAATTTCAAAAACAAATGTGTGAGCCAGGTGAACTGCATCTTCTGCGAAAGTCTGCTTTGTACGAGAGGGATGAAGGCGGTGTTACTTGCAGACACCGAGGTTGAGCTGTTTTCCACCGATATTCCTCCGAACAGGTCAGTGCTAATGCTAAAGCTAACCTTTGTTTAGAACCGTTGCTAAGGCTGTTATAGCTTTATTATGCACCATGGTATGAATTAACCTGCTTTATTATGAGCTCAGAAAAGTAGACAAAAAGTAAACGAGTGCTTTTGCTTCATAATAGGTGGGGTCATGTAGAAATAAACAGTTGTAGTCAAACAATTAACGGCTATTCAGGTAACTTAAAGTTGAAATGTTACTTTCTACTGAATATCTATCACAAATACATGATGTTAAAGAAGAAAAGACGCAAGACATTTCCAGGCAATTGTTGAATGACTCGTCATCCTCTTCTTTTTCTTCTTCTTATTATTACAATTTTAATCATAGGAAAAATACAAACACTTTAAAAAATGTATGTTCAGTCCAGCCTTAGCAAATGAAATATCCTCTTACTTTTGCCAGAAACAAACTTAATATCGTTGTTCAGCAAACCTAAAGTACTCAGGGATCATCACTATAATCTTATTTGATTGTAAGTTGTGTTGTGGATCAAACTGTCATGAGTATTTTTTACATTGTTTGTGCCATATTTGACATAAGTAATGGGCTATTTTGAGGTTTTTTTTTTTTTTTTACCACTTGTTTTTTAATCCCTCTTTGTTTTTATACTGCAATGTGTGAGCTACTCTGTCCAAGTAGTGAACCATTGTGAATCAATAAAGTTTGCTGAAATCTAAAAAATAATTTCTGGAAGTGGTATTGATTTAGCAGGTTTCAGGTTAACTACTTTCAGACCCCTTTGATGATAATTATATACCATTTCTCTACTAATTGTTATTTTGTAAGTCTACATTTAGCATGTTGTTGGCAGAAGTGTTGTTTGTACATGTCTAATCTGTTAATGTTTGTTTTTCTTGTTACATGGACCCCTCCCCCAAAGAACTGTTGACTTTGTGGCCAGCTGCTACTCCACTGAAAGCTGTAAATGCAAGCTGCGAGACATAGCCTGCCTCAAGTGGTACGTGATCCTCCTCTAGTTCGCTACAGGTGTTTTGTAAGACCCACCATCTGCCTGTATGGGGTTAATTAAGTTATGTCAGCGTGCAACCATAAAATGTCTACCACTGCTCATCGTTAATACATATTGCAGATGCTATGGTATATTGCTTTAAAGTTGCAATAGACATTTTTAAATCATTTACGTTGTCGTTTTTATCTATTATGCTGCTTGAATAGTTGATTCATTTTTTTATCAACATGTTAAGCTTGTCACTTCTTGCTTGTTTTTGTACTTCACAAAATGCTGTTTAGTAACCACATCGTTCAATCAATCAAATTTATTTGAATAGCACCTTACAACAGCAACAACAGATCCAAAGTGCTTTAGAAGTGCATTATAAGATGTAAAACAAGCTAAAGTCCTGTACAATGTTATAATAAGTACAGTAACAGTACCATTCTGTGTAATAACTGAATACCATTATTGCATTATTGGGTAGAAACAATCAAAACACATCTTACTTGCAAGTGTGCTCCATATATCTGTTAAAATACCTTTCCAAATGTTTTCAGACAAATAAAGACAATAACAGAATTATGTTTATAACATTGTAGATAATTATCAGGTACAAGTCAACAAAACAGGAGTGACAAAGGTTTATAATACTTTTAGCGAACAAAATATCGCAGCTTGGTGTAGTCGCACCACTGAACCACAGTCACTGAACTGCATTGTAGAGCTGTCTCATTGTGCCCTGGTCAAAACACAAATGCGTCATAATAGAGCTCTACTCCTGGCGTTGGCACTTTTTGGTTCGTGCCTCTTCAAACTGCTGACATGTGTTTTTCTTTATCCCCCCCCTCTCTACACACTCTCACCTCCCTCCCTCTCTCTCCTATTTTGTTTCTCACCCTTCTCTTTTTCTCTCTGTCCCCCCTCTCTCCTCCCTCTATCCACTCTTTACACACACCCTTTCCTCACCCTCTCCCTTCTCTATTACTTCTGTCTTCTCTCTGTCCACATTTTTTCTACCCCTCATCTCTCACTCTTTCCCCCTCTCTCCTCCTCCTTTCTCTGTCTGTCCCCTTTCTCTCCACGCTCACCTCCCTTCCTCTCCCATCTCTCTCGCCCATCTCCTGTCCTCCCTCTCCCCTCTTTTCTCCTCTCTTTATCTCCCCACACCTTCTTCCTCTCTCCTCACACACAACCTCCCATATTTTCTCCTCGCATCCTCCTTCTACTCTTTCATTCTCTCTCTCTTCATTCTCTCTCCCTTTCGGATTTCACCCTCTCTCTCTTCATCTCTCTCCTCCTTCTCTTTTTTCTTTCCTTCCTTCCTCTCTCCAACTTTGTTCTCTCCTCTCTTCTCTTTCTTCACTCTCATCTTCTCTCTCCTCTTTCATTCTCTCCCCCTTCCACAGCGGGAACGTAGTGGGCTATCACGTGGTGGCCCCCTGTAAGCCGTGCCTGCTTTCCTGTAACAACGGACACTTCTGGATGTTCAACAGTGACGCTGTCTCCACTCTGAACAGACTGGACTCCACAGGTTGGATTCAGCTCTGATACATGTGATTTGTTTTATATAACCATTTGTATGTAATGCATATTTAGCCTGGAGAAAAAACAAGACTGACGGCGCAAAGAAAAAGTTCTCACTCCTACACAGTTCTGCAGCAGAATATAAAATACAAAAAAATAGATGAAAACTTTCCTGGTTATTATACTTTGAACTGGTGGAATAAATTCAGGGTCCATTATGTAACTTTTGTGTTTTTTTCTTTTGTTTTTTCTTGTTTGCAAACCTATCTCAAAGCCTTACTAAAAATGCCTTTTCTTAATCCTAACCCCAACCTTCACTTGATTGTGAAAAATATATTGTAAAAAATAAACTTTTAGTAGCATTGGTCATCATTCCAAAGTGGCATAACTCAGTTGGGGAGAAAAATAGGTGTCACCTTGTCTCTATTGAAATTATAATAATACATTTTATTATTATATCGCTTTTCGGGACACTCAAAGGCGCTTACAAGACAACAACAAAACAGTCAAGTAAAGAAAATGTAGCTGACAAACTGTACTGGAAGATAATTTAAAATTACGTTGCCTGGAAAGTTACAATAAAATAGTCTATCTTGCTTTTATTGTGCAGCTTTTTATCGCAAATTGTACCTCTTCATAAATGTGACCTGTAACTTGAACAGGAGGGGTCGATTGCTTGTGTTTATGGAGTTAAGATTAAGGCAAAACTGTGGAACTTTCAAGACAAAGCAATAATATATCCAGAGAGACAAAGAGCTGGACCTTTTTAATGAAATACAAATTTTGTCAAAGGTTATGCAAATTCAAACCCTGAGTAAACAAGTGAAGTTAAATACATTTGTGGCCATTTCTTGCCATTGCCATTTCTTGTTTTTGTTTTATGTATTAACTATTTTTCCACAACTTGGTGAGGTGTCTTGTAATGAAAAAAAAAATAGCAGTTCTTGTTAAGATTTGTTTTACACTTTTAATATAAGTCAAAACATTTAACATGCATTGACAATTTTATGCAGCTCCATTTGTGGGTTTACTTTTCTCATAATTAGGTTTCAATCGTCGTCTTAATTGTGCACACAGGCCTTAATCTCCTCCTCTGGGGCGACCTCCCTGAGCTCGACGACAGCGACAACGAGGAATCGGAATCTCCATCAGAGGAAGAGTGCATCAGGTAAACTGGAAATGAACAGATGTGACTTAAACTAAAAGCACCAACGACTGAGAAGAAGAAGAAGAAGAAGACGAAGAAGGAGGAGGAGTAGGAGGAGTGGAAGAGGAGACACATGTACAGAATAAACCATGCTTCAGAGGGACGAGCCTTAAAGGGTAATTCAACACTTAAACTCATCAGATACAAACTCGTAACAAGTTCTGGTTGACTTTTGGTGTTTAGCGGTCAGCAAGATTACTGTACGTGCAGTAGTACTTGAAAACAATCAGTCCAAACGATTTCAAATGATGTGTTGTTTTGAAAACTACCTTCAAACGATATATTTTCTTTAATATTAACTAATGTCCCCCAATGTCTGGTCATTCAATACTTAAAAACTATAATCATTCCCAATACAAAACAGAATCAGGAAACAGGAAAAACCTCAGCACGATCAAAACAAACTGTAGCAGAATTTACCTCAAACATTTTTTGTGCAAATTCAAAGCCAAACTGTATGTAACGCTTCTCAATTTTGATAGATGACTTCCTGTAAGCGCGCACAAACTGCTGAACGAGCCCAACTGCTGGTAATTATATTTATGTAATATAATTTTTGGGCACCATTAACTTAATATTTACGACGCAAACCTGAATGTACACCGACCGAGACCGAACTGTTCAAATGAAGTTGGCACAGGTTGGACATCTTTTAAAGTCTTTGAATCATTTTGTCAAGATACAGCTGCAACACAGTGTTATCTTGTAAGCACAGAACACAAAACCTCTAAAAGTCTAAAAGGAAAAGCACCACCTACATTTATCAGCATACAATCTGTCAGTAATAAAGTCTTAAAGGTGCACTATGCAACTTTTCGGAGTGCAGATGTTCTTGTTTTGCTTGGAATATTCTTCAGTATGAAATTTAACCCTTGCATTTACCTTGCATTCATTCAATTACAGGTGCTTTTTTGCTAAATTAATGCCTTGAAAAACATGGATTCTGTGGAACAAGCCGAGCAAAACCGTAACGTCTCCATTACTCCATCAGAAAAGTTACATAATGCACCTTTAAAGTCACCGTCGGCGCTCCAGCACACAAACAACATCACGCATAATCGGTACTGTTCCTTTTCAAAGTGTTGGATTACCCTTTACTTCATGTTTATGGCCTTTCTCATCACCATCACTGTTAAAAGCACAGATATCCTCTTCGCTCCCATTTCCTCTCTCGCTGTTTTCGCATCGCCGCCGCCGTACGGACTTTTTGAAACGAGACGAGGCTCGACCCGGAAACCCCGACACTGCTGTTTTCGATCGTTCTTAGGAAGGTCTGAAACGCCTACAACTGAATGCTTTTCTCTCTGCTGCTTTAGTCCAGTCCTTTTCCAACAAAATATATATATTAACAATTAACACGACTTTTTAATATTTCTACAGTAACCTCTCTGTGCTGTTAATATTGAGACTTCCATTGACATAAGGCTTAATACATAATATATACGGTCTATATATTTTGGGTGTGCCTGACTGACAGTTTGTGTGTTTTGAATCTTGTGAATGGGGAAAAGTAGCACAAATATTTATTATAATATTTAATTTAAGGGCATATATATATATATAAATGACAGATTAACTTATAACGGGATGCTTTACTGACAAGGTGATTTCATACTAATACAAATTGGCTCATTGCCGACAACTTGATCTGATGGTAACACCTACTAATGTTCCAATGTATGAATAATTTGAATGGGAATTGAAATAATAAGACTAAAGACTAAACCTCTACCGTGATATAAAGTTGGATTGTTAATCTACTAATGACTAACGCAGGTACAAAGTGTGTTTCTGTTGAGTTGTATGTAGCAGCTTAATTGTAGCACCACACGGGACATTTCCAAAATAATCGTAACTTTTGTCGTATGCGTGGGGCTCCTGAAATGTTCGGCATTTCGTTGCGGGGCGGGACGGACTTGTCTTCCATGCTCCAAAGCCCGAAAACTAACAAAATGAATTAATCCTTACCGCCACTTTACCCTAAATGTGAAATAATTACATTGTCAAAAAGAAACATTTGCAAAGAAATTTGAATGTTGAGCTCCGCCCCCGGAACGAAACGTCACCATTTTATTGAGCCCTTTAAATGCGTACACTTTTAAGGAAAAAGTTGGTTTATTTATTTATTTATCCAATATTATTTAAAAAACAAACAAATTTGACAACCTAGGGTACCAAGCTAGCCTCAATAATCAATTAATTTTGTTGCTTGTGGGAACATTTTAGCCTTTAGTTCCTATATTTTTATGCTCAGATTTGGCAAAGTGGTCTTTTTATTCCAGGTTGTATTAAAAATGAAATCAACATCTATTTATTTATTGATTAGTAATAGTTTGCAAATCATTCAAACCATGCAATTAATTAAAAAAAAATCCTAAAATACACCCAGTAATGATAATTTGTGCTCCGTTTTATATTAATCTGACATCACTTAAATACAATTGACTATTGTAATATTGCTTGTATCTTTTGGTGAATAAAGCCGTTACATTTGTGTTTTTTTTTTTTTTTTGATCGACCAAAACTCCATTACTGCGTTGACACACTGCAGTGGCTGATGGGTAATTTCAATGTTATTTTGTTGTTATTGTTGTTGTTAACCACTAATTGGCCTTTTAGCAGCCGCAAGTGCACCAATGTTTAAAACGAGCAAATGTTAGCCGTTAGCACCCTTTAGCTAACCACTATCTGCACAATTAGCGTCACAGACAACGACTTGAAAGAAAAATGCAAGGTTTTAAAAAGTAACTGCCTTGATTATAGTCTTAAGTTACATTAAGTTGTGGTCCACATTTTCAAAAACCCTTTACTTACCTGCTACACTTGCACACCAAATAATATTTAATGTACTTAATGTCTTGGTATTTATTTAAATCACATACCAAATATTGAACATTATAAAAAAAATAATATAATTTACATAACTTTTTTTTGTTTACGGACTTTGTTTACAGATGCTGTTTGTTTTTTCTGTATTTAATATTGCGTTTGTGACTTTCGTTTATTAGAAATGATGGGGTGTGTAGATTGAAGCTTCCTCTGGCCAGGACTCGTGTCGGTGAAAAGCCGAGTAATTTAATAAACGGTTGTAAATGATGTGACTTAAATGAAAAGGCCCTGCTAAAGATGTATATTTTGAAATTGCACTGAAACTGCGTTGTTAGTTTGAAAGAAATGATTTGTTTTGTATGCTTGGTAAATTAATAAACTTTGTTTTTCTTGGACTCATCTGTTGTGTGTTGTGAAAGATCAGGAGTCTAACCCACAACCTCCAAACAAAGAGCAGGTTCAACTCGTCTGCACAGGATCACAGGGAAAACAGAAGAGGTACACTATACAAAAATACAAATGTGATCATTCCAAAATGATCTTAATTAGAATTCAAGTAGGGCTGTCTGTAATGATTATTTTAGACTAGTCACTCAAAGTCAAATGATTGTTTCTATTGTATATTCTATAGCAGTGTTTCTCCAACTCTGGTACGCAAATTTCTTCCGGTGGTACGTGGACACCTCTTCAGTTGTAGTACTTACTTCATTTAGAGTATATTTTATTCACCTTTTTTGACCTGGTTTATTCCTAATTTAGGCCTGAAATAGTCCTGTTAGACCCAATTTAAATTTGGTGGTACTCAGAAAGCTAAATCCTTTCTTTGGTGATACTTGGGGTCAAAAGTTTGAGAACCATCGTTCTATAGTATATTTATACTTTTTAAATAAATAATCAATTAAATAAAGGGTGAAATATGGTGACTGAAGGCTTCTAGAGAATATTTATGAATAAGTGTATATGAAAATAATGTATTGTTTATTCTTTTTTGACATTTTGATTTGATAATGTCACTGTCTTTGTTATAAAAGTTTAGAGTCTGAAGTCCAGTTAAGGATTACGACCATCAATTAATTTTTTATTTTTTTTTATAATAGACTAGTCATGATTAGTTAATTAACTGTATCAGCCCTAAACTCAAGTATATTATGTTAGAAACTACCACGGTAAATTAATCTTGTGTGCTATACCAGTGTTTCCCTATATATATATGCAGGAGCTGCTATATCTATATACATATATATATACATATATATATATATATATATATATATATACATACACACGGAAAAAGCAGCTCCTGCACCCAATGAATCTGCAAGTCCCACCCCTCATTTGAAAGCTATGGTGATTGGCTAGAAGAATTTGCGGTTGACTTTCTGAATCACTTATAGCATTCCAAGCTGTGACGCCTTTACGCACGCGGAGCTGACGCTCCTGGACACATGGACTGCCAAGAATTCGATATTTTGAGAAAAGCCCTATAGAGGCAACAAGACATTTACTCCAAAGAATGTAGGCCATAAAATAAAGTTCTTAAATATGGATCGCCAATTTACCGCCATAGTCTCAGTTTGTGGGAAACATTTGAATGCCAAAATATTTGATTAATGTAAAGAAAACCCAAAAATTACACATATGGCCCACCCTTCACGCACGCTCCACTGTCTGCACTGTTGCATTAGGGCTAACCACTCTGCCACAGGAAGTATAACCAGTAGACTTATTTTGAGTAAGTGTATTTTGTTGCATTTACCATTTAGCTGAAGAATACTGAACACCTGCATCAGAAGTATTTTGCTAAACATATTCCATTGCATTACTGCATCCTGAATATTCTCATGTTAAGTTGCATATTATATTTTAGCGTAATATTTTAGCGTAAAAAGTGCAACAGGATTTCAAAAAAGCTCTATATTTGCTATGCATTTATTCATCACTGATTAGAAAAAGAAAAAATGCACATGCACTCATCAGAAGAGCATTGTTTTCTACACATTTCTCACTAATACTGTGCAGTTTGAAGCGTAAATTTTGCTATCCAAGTATCCAAAGTAACTATAATCTGCTTTTTAAATCCTGCTCACTCATTAAAATACACAGATTCCTCCACTGAACGCTCAAAGGGATGAAATTCTCCAACGCCTGAACACGCACCAGGCATTTTAGACAAGAAGACAGCGATCTGCTACAAATAGTTGTGGCTTTACTTCTTCATTTTTCAACCGACTTGCACAACGCACTTTATCTGCACCATCTCGAATTCCTTCAGATGTGTTTTGTGATTTTAGAGCGAAAAACAATCAAACGGAGCAGGATGATCAGCTTCAGCCGTGAACACAAGCCTGCGTTCTGCGGCTGTGGACTTTACTTCTGTGCGTGACATTGTGAATACAGTTATGAAGGTGGGGTTACATTCAGGGATTATAAAATGTGCTTTTGAAATTGACTTGACGATTTCAGGACACTGTTTGGGCAAGTAAGTTCAAGTCAAACTATTAGAATTATGATTAAAGCTCCTGAAGTTATGTTGTAGTCATGTCCAGAGAGGTTGCCGTTTTTCTCATTAACGGAGAAGACTACGGTGAACAAACTGAACTAAAAATGTGTTCAAATTATACTTTATGCCTGTGTATTATCATAAACGTATAGAAGTAACTGTATTTAATCTGTGGTCACTGCTTCTTTTGATTATTAGAGGCAAAAAGACATTTATACTGCAAAAAGTCTACACACGGATTGTTTAAGGGCTGCACAATATTGGAAATGATTGCAATATAGACATTAGGTACGGCAATATTGCGGTATTTTAATATATATTTTAACACAATCCTTTCAGTTGTATTAAAAGAAATGTGTTCACGCCTTAATGCCTGGAGGTATTGCTAGGTGCGCCTCGAAAAACATTCTAATTTGGATTCACACATGCGTTTGAACTGAATATCTAACCATTTGGGAGTGTCCTGAACATACTTTTGTACCGAAAAAGAGCGCAAAACTGTCGCAAATGCAAAATTTAAAGAAACCAGACAGTAGTGCAATCAATATTTGCCATACTGGACCACATTTTTCTACTTAAAAGATTTGATTTCATATGTAAGTGGCGTGCTGTGGTATCTTTTCAACCAAAAAAGCTTGCTGCGATTTAGGAAAGGTTGAAAAACATTAGTCAAAGTGTGTAAAAATAAAAACAGAAACAAAACCAAGACTAAATCAAGGCTAATTTAGACTGAACAAGGAAAATCATGAATAAGATCTGACGTTTAAAAAAAAAAACATTTTGATTTTAAAATGGCAAATTCCCGTCAGAATAAGAAGCTTGGATTATTTTAGTTGTTTGCAATGCTGGTTATTGTGCCAGAATTGTGATGCCAGTTCTTTTGTGATTTTAAGAACCTCTAAAAATGCTTGTGCCACCATAGTCTGAGTATAAACCTTGCAGCATCTAACACAAAATTCAACATTTGGCGATAATTGGTTGATATCGGCCAATAGTGGAACCGATATATATCTCCCACTCCTACTTTTTTGCCTCTGAAATTGTCACGATCGTATATTTTATAGTTCCTAAACAGTCGCTTACTATAACCACACTAAACCAAACCGTCTTTCCTCTTAAGAGCTCGGCCCTGCTGCTCCTCTGATGACACGACTGCAGTGACCCGGTGTGTACAGGAAGCAGAGCAGACAGGTGCGCCCGCCTCACCTGCAGCTGCGCGCGCTGTGTTCAAGGACCGCAGGTGTGTGGGACATTCAGACGCTCAGGGGCAGGTGGACGGCTGCTTTACGTAAACAGCTGTCTGGTTCACGCTCAAGGCAAGGCAAGTTTAATTGTAGAGCACAATTCATACGCAAGGTAATTCAAAGAGCTCCACATGACAGAATAAAACTGCATTCAAATCTATGGGTGTGCCAAAATATTGAAATATCGATGTATCGCGATGCTAAATTATCGATATCTTGAGCTGCTGAATCGATATATCGCCATCAGTCATTTTTGGTACAATTTAACAAAATATTTTGTGACAGTACTACAATTTGGTTGCTTGTTTAGAAAAAGGAAACTTGTTGCAAAATATTTGACATATTCACTGCTGTTGGCATTAAAATGGGTGTATTTCATTTTAACTTTGTGCAGGTTGTAGTTTGACCAAGAAAAAACTTTAAAAATGTAAAATGTATTGGGTTGTAATAAATAAAATGTAATGTATTCAGGAATATCAGCTATGTTTTATTTATTTATTTAAGGAAAATGGGGAACAATGCATATTAATGAACATTTACACAAATGTTAATATGCCAGATTATAGCCCAAGGCTAATTTCCATCTGCAGACCCCCAGCAGATTAACAGACAGATAGAAACATACATACAGTACACTTCAGTTAATCAGAGACAGGAAAACAAGGTTTGTCATGTTAGTACAACTACAAACATTCAACAGAAAACAAGTCGAAGAGTCACAGACAACAATTAAGACACATATCTATATTGCACAAGCCCTTCTACTGCAGAGTCCTATTGCACACACCCCTACATTGCACTGATCCCTATTGCACACACCCCTACATTGCACTGATCCCTATTGCACACACCCCTACATTGCACTGATCCCTATTGCACACACCCTCATATTGCACTGATCCCTATTGCACACACCCATACATTGCACTGATCCCTATTGCACACACCCTCATATTGCACTGATCCCTATTGCACACACCCCTACATTGCACTGATCCCTATTGCACACACCCATACATTATTACACATTACACTATATATTGATTATCGCATGTATCACAGTATCACAGTATTGTATCAAATCGCAAGGGACCCTGTGATTCCCAGCTTTATAAAAACCATAAAACAGCTTAAGACAAACAAAATCATTACAAAAAAAGAAAACAGAAGTTACTTGTGTTAGTCATTACTCACACAAAGACACTTCATGGACATTTGATGGGGTATATCTGTCTGATTACTGTTGGGGCTGTGGTGTGATTAATAATTGATTAACCCCATTTTCTTTCATTTGCATCTGTTGTACTGTCAGGGGCGTCGGACTGGGGGGTAAAGGGGACTGCTTTCCCCGGGGCCAAGAGCAGGGAGGCGCCCTAAAAACTTTTCTCAATTGCATTGTTTTACGCTTTAACCTATTTTTGATGTAATAAAATGCAGTGTGGTTGAGTAAAGACTAAATACAATGATTCATGAGCTCTGGGGCCCCATTAAACCTTAAAAAAACAGGGAAATCACTGCTTACAAATTAGTTGTTGTTAGTTCTTACCAAATGAAACTAGTGATTATATTTGCAGTGTATTTTTTTAATAGTAATAATATGTTTCGAGATGTTTGTGAAATTGTTATGTAATTATTGCAAAACAAACACTATTATAATATAAGCCGATAGTTAAACAGTAAGTCTAGAAATGAGCGAAAAATAGTTAAGTGTTTGTAGAAATCATAGTATGTAATCTAGCTAGCAATAACTAACTGAATATTCAGGGATAAATACATTTACAAAAGGGGCCCACCGAGAGGCCCAGAATTTGGTGCTGCGCCCCTGTCTACTGTCACGCATTAGGCTTTGAGAAGAAACTATGAATACTGTGTGAAAAAGTGGTTGAGCCTGTGATTTGTTGCCAAAATATGTTCAGGGATGAGAGCTGATTGGCTGTTCTCGGGCGGTCCACCTTTGTTTCACTTTGTCATCTGAAAAAGCTGTTCTGAAGCTGTGTATGTGCCAGAAAAGCATGCACGTTAATACTAGCACGTGGGGTTTAGAAACATGTTAGATACTGAGTTACCTACATCCTCATTTGTACTTCAGCTTTGAGGCAGTAGGTCGTTTCAATCCAATCCACTGATACTTTTTACTGAAATGACCACGACAGGTTAGACCTTTCACCAAAACACACTTAAGATCATTACATTTAACATTTTCCTAAAAATGTCACCAATTTTTTTTATTATTCCTGGTTGTAAATCATGACATCACACTAGGAAATTCTATAACTGTTACCTAGCAACCATGTTGGACACAAGGCCAAAACTCCTGGGATGTCACAGAAATTAATAATGACAAATAAAAAGATATGGACACTGTTGGGGCAAGTAAATTCAAGTCAGACTATTAGAATTATGATCATGTCTCTTGTTGTAGTTACATGTTGTAGTCATATCCAGAAAAGTTGCAGTTTCTCATTAAAGGAGAAGACCGAACTGAACTAAAACTGTCTTCACATGATACTATTGTGTCTTGTCATAAACGTATAGAAATAACAGTTTTTAATCTGTGGTCAGGGCTCTTTTTGATCAAAAGAGGCAAAAAAATGACTTATGATTTATACTGCACAAAGTCTACCATACGAGTTGCTTAAAGGTCCCATATTCTGCTATTTTCCCCTTTACACAGTCTATTCTAAGGGCTTTGTTGATAAAATGTTGCGTTGTGCAATATCCATAACATAACAGTTTCCAAAAAACACCCATTTCTTGGACTGGCCCCCCTTCTTGCAAAAGCAAACGGCTCACTCTGAGATCTGACCCCCCCGAACAGAGAGCAGGCTGCCTCCCCCGCCCAACTCGTGCGGAAGCCTAGAGCGGAGATAGTGCGCATGCGCCGTGTGCTCCGGTAAACAGCGATACACAAACACTGAATAAACCTTTTATCCGTCCTGACGGTGCGTCGTGCTGAGTCCTACGTCCTGGATCTGACCTGGAGTTTGACGTGCTCCAGTACCTCGACAACGGACGTTGCCGTTTGGTAAATAACAAGCTAACTCTTCTATCTGTCGATTCCATCGTGTAATTACTGTGTAGCATTAGCATTAGCTGTTTTTATTCTGCGGCTGCACGCTTCCCGGAGGCGTGGCTTAAACACCGCGTCATCCTGGTGAAGCGCGTCATCCTTGTGAGGAGCCCCCGTCTGCCTGCTCAGCCAAGGGGGACAAAAAAGACAGTTCTCTAGCGAAAACATGCAGGAAATCAATCAAAAAACCACTTTGGGCACAACATACGAGGCCCAAATAGCACTGTAGGAAGGTTAAAACCTCTGAAAAGTCTATTTTGCATGTTATGGGACCTTTAAGGGCTGTACAATATCGGAAATTATTGCAATATGGACGTTAAATACGGCAATATTTTGGTATTTTAATATATGTTTTAACACATAATTTCAGTTCTATTTAAAGAAATATGTTCAACAGCTTTTTTCGCGAAAGAAATGTTTCTTGAGTGTAAAATGTACCAAACCTTTTGATCCTCCCCAGTGTGACGTCATCTCTGCTCTACTTTCTATAATTTCAGACATATATTTTTGTACTTTCCTTCACAAACTCACGCTTGATTGGTGTAAAATTATAATTAAATTTACAACATGTCAAATTAAGTCAAAATCACAAAATCATAACAGAAAGAGACGTCCAGTGAAAATGAGAAATATTAGCCAGTAATAGTGTAGTCGCATGAAGATAAGGTCTTGAAAACTGCAAAAACAAGCTCAGTTTGCTTTATCTGAGTTTATATTTTCACTATACCGGCTGCTTTACCTATAAATATCAACAATTATACAGTATTATTTTATGGAAAATGAAAATTCAAGCTAACATTGTTCTATCATTTGTGTTTTCTTGTAAAATTACTCAATGGCAAGTTGCAGTGATCAAAAGAGTTTCAAAACCCTTTTAACATCTGTTTGAACTGAGAGTTTCTTTTAATACCTGACAAAGATGGAAGTGAGAGTGCCACAGAGGAAGTGCCATCGTATGTGACCGTGGCATCACAGAGAGTTTACTTCTGTTTTTATTACACTATATATGTACAGACGATAGAAGAACAGAATATAGGCCAAATGTAGTTCTAAGTAGAACTTTCAATTAAAACAGGAGGTGAAGCATGCTTCTGTGATACAATTATCAATGTAATAAGTGTAAAATGATTGGGAAGAGTACAGGTAGGAGTTTGTGGGCACTTCAAATATGTCCATTGTAAGAGCAAATAGTTGAAGATCTTAAATGAAACACTTTGGCGCCCTCTTCTGGCTTGACTTTTCCATAGCACCCCCAAACAATTCTCCATCCGACTTTCTCATTTGCGTCTCTTCTCAGTTACCATAATGTCCTTTTCCTCTCCGTCCTCAAATCACCTTTTTGGTCTTCCTCTAAGCCTCCTTTTGAATTAGTTTTAGTTTGTCCGTATTTAAAGGAAACACAAACTTCTCTGAAAGTGAAAGAGTTGCTTCTGAGTTCCAAAAAGTGCAAAAACTTGCTTGCAAATGTTTTAAAGTTGAAAAAATTAACCACAAAAGCACAAAAAATGACACAAGGTCTGTTGTTTTTTGTCTTTAATCAGCCTTTTTGTTATAGATATTATACCTGATAGATTCATTGTTTGAAGTAATGTTGATTTTTATCTACTCTGCACTTTGACCCTTCCCCGAGGCCTACAGATGGAAATTAGCAGTGAAGCTTCAGTATAGATCAACATCTCTGGTTTTGTGTTTAATATAATTATACATTGTCCTGATAAATAATACATTATAGACAAAAGAAAATGAAATAACAATGGCATTTGTGGCTCTCTTCCAGAGGAAAAAATGCACGTAACAGCAGTAGAATCTTGACTGCAGACTCTGGATGCATCTAGACAAATAACACTCAACATTAAAGCCAACATTACAAAGCTATATTCAATTTTCATTACATCAGTAACTCTGGGATACCCAATTTTCACAAAGCAAAACTGTATTTAAATGTGTCTAAATCCTAGCTCTCACAACATCATTTGCCACGTTCTTTATATCCACAAGATATTCAGGCGCAGGCTCAGTATAAGAACAGACTTTTTCAGACGGCAAAGTGAAACTCATGCTACCGTCCCAAGGACAGCCAATCAGAGCTCCCGCTTACTATTTCCTGGTTCACAGGACAGAAAATTCTTTATGATCAGATGAAAACAGCAGCAGTGTCATTTTTGTCACAACGTTCTGCTTTTACAATCAATTTTTTTGGGAGAAACACTTTTTTTTTAACTCAAAAAAGAAAGAAAATTTGGGTACCCCAGCTTTGATATGTATAAAACTATTACATGTGTTCTTTATTATAGCTCAAAATTGCTTAAAATTGAGTCCAAACACCTTAATCTTTGCTACGATACAGACCCATCTCTCGAAAGCTACAAGTTCAATTCTTTACTGCTTACTAAGCACTAGATGGCGCCATTGCCCTTCCTATAATAACTCTAGAGCCGTTCTCCCGGTTCTTAAAACACACAGATAAAGCTAAGTCGCACTGTAGTGTTGTTATTTTTTTTTTAAATGATTTTTCTTTATAAAGTTCCATTTCTACCAGTTTCGGTATTTTCCTGATGTGCAGTATTTTAGTCATACGATTACAATAACATTTATATGAGCTATACCTGTTGTGTTTTTTGTGTTTTTACCAACATTTCTCTTGCAAATTAATTTTAAAAAATGAATACGAAAGCCCCAGTGTCACATCATGAAACAAATCTTTCGATTACCGGAAACGACACAGACTCGTGAGGTGTCTTGCTCAGCGGCACGAGGGCAGCATTACGAGCGGTTGGGCCCTTTCGGTTAACACACTGTCCCCCGTCGTTTTATAGAGAGATATATTTGAATCCACTGCCATTATCTATTATGAAGTATCCATTATGAACTCGTCTCTGCTCAGACACTGAAGGCCCATCGCGCTGAGGTCACCTTCATCTGAACGGACAGAATGTTTTATAAGACGAGGAAGAGGAAGAAGAGGAGAAGAAAGAGGAGGAGGACGCTTCATAAAAGGTGCAGTCTGTCATGGTCAGCTCTCATAATAAAGTCCTGTCCAATGTCCGGCTCTGACTCATTATGAATGGAAATGACACGTCCATCCACCGCCACCGGCTCTGCTCAACATGCTTTAACTACTACTACTGAAAATACTGCTACTGCTACTGCTACTGCAAATACTACTACTCCAAATAATACTACTGCTACTGGAAATACTGCTACTGCAAATACTGCTAATACTACTGCTGCTGCGGCTGAACATGCTTTAACTACTGCTACTGCAAATTAACTACTGCTACTGCAAATACTACTACTGCAAATACTGCTACTGCTACTGCAAATACTACTACTGCAAATACTGCTACTGCTACTGCAAATACTACTACTACTACTGCTGCTGTGGCTGAATATGCTTTAACTACTGCTACTGCAAATACTACTACTGCAAATACTACTACTACTACTGCAAATACTACTACTGCAAATACTCCTGCTGCTACTGCAAATACTACTACTACTACTGCTGCTGCGGCTGAACATGCTTTAACCACTGCTACTGCAAATACTGCTACTGCAAATACTACTACTACTACTGCAAATACTACTGCTGCTGCAAGTACTACTACTAATACTACTACTATTATACTCATGGTACTTCAACTCAAGGCAATCGATACCACAAAATAAAGGGGACATATTTTGTTAAATCAACTTTAATGAACTTTTAATCTTGTTAACTGTGTTTTCTCACAGTTATTCTCAGTGTTATATTTTCATTTATTCCTGCATGTATGATCCTGCAACTGAGGCCCGTGTCCTCGGAAAACTTCTGTTTTCATCTACCCCCTATCTACCCCATAATCTGTCACATTCTGCCACAGGGACTTTTTTGGGCTTTTCTGTTCTAACAATGTTCCGTCATCAAAAACATACCTGAAGTTGCATTTAGCGTCACTCAGGCTGTTTTGAGGAATGTTTATTCGAAAATCCTTTCCTCTCCGAGCATCAAAAAGACTTCCTGCTGAACTCCCTAAATCAGTGACGATTTTCAGATTTCATATGTAATTTATCTGGGAATCTTCTGCTGTTTTAAGTCTGTTTTAAATCATCACAGACCGGTTCTAAGAATTTCTTCCGTCTAAACATGATAACTGCTCCTGCTCACCCACATCACGGCATCTCTTAAAGTGATAACATGACCAAATTGTGTAAGTGCTGGGCACCATCTACTGGCTGGAAGTTTCATTGCACACAGGCTAATAAATCCTGTTTGTTTTTTGTTTTTTCAAAACATGAGATGGCGAATTTAAGGCACTCAAGAGCATGTTTAAAGGCTAATAATAATATGAAAAATGCATAATATTTTTCTTACATTTTTCACCCTTACAGTATGCAACACAGCCACTTTGCATTGATATCTATGTGCTAATAAATGTTTCTTTTTTATTTCTTTTTTTTACAGTTAGGTTAAGGTTAGGATGAGAATTCGGTACAGTTAATTTGATTAGGGCCATTGAACAGATTAGCAAACATTTATCATGTAGAGATGAAAAAAATATAGACCATGTTTCAAAAAATGCTATGAAGAGGTGCAAGGCTTATCTGTTCTGCAGTTTTGAACAGGAAGTCAAGTCATTTCTATAATCAAACCGTTCAAGATCAATATTGCATTTTACAATGAACACGGTGATGATCTACATATGTTATAGTTTAATACTAAGCAACTAAAAAGCATGATATGTCTCCTTTAAAGTGGTATACCTGACTTTTCTTCTAAATCAGTACATTTAGTAAACAGCCTGTTGTTCTAAAGCTGTGTGCGTGCCAGAAAGTGCATGCATGTGAATACTGCCACGTGCCAAAGGGGTTGTGAACATTAAAAACATGTTAGATATTGAAATACCTACATCCTCATTTTACAGTTTGAAAAAGTACTCCAGCTTTAAGGCATTAGGCCCAGTTGGTATTTTCATTTAATTATGATCACAGAACGTAACAAAACAATCAAAACAACCTCAAAAACCTTTCTCTTCCTCCCTTTCCCTCCGTCTCTTGTGACTGACACTGTTTTGCAGGTACCAAACCCCGCTCTCCTTTTGCTTTTGGCCCGGTTGTTTTTTTCCCGTTGAGCCGATCTTCTCTGGGCTTTTGTTCCCAAAGACGTCCAACTTCAAACAGCTCGCCTCCTCATCGCACCCCCCTCTTCTGCGCCTCCTGATTACTGTAAAAGGATAAAAGTTGTTCCTCCGCTGTAAACTAATGCAATCACAGCTCGCTAATTAAGCCATATGGGATCGGGGCTGCGCTGGAGTGGAGGCGATTCCCAAAACGACGGGAGGAGAGAGGGAGCGGAATCAAACGAGCTTGTTGTCAGTACTGTCCGGTGCAACGCTAAAGGCTAAATCTGCAGGATGTGCCCAGGGAACGGCAGAGCAAACCGGAGCGGAGGACAGGACTTAAGGGGGTCTTCACTGCTGCCTTTCATCCCAGAGTCAGCTCACTGGCCCTGGATGAGATTAGGAGGAGGAAGAGGGTCCAGAACGCTGAGGAAAAAGGCTCCTGGTCTGATGTGGACAAAACATTGTCGTTCTGAAAGACGTTTTTAAAAATCCACATTTTCCATTTCACTTATTCCCTTTCTTCCAGCATCTTCACCTGGATGAGATTTGGTCGGTGCACTCTTAAAATGCCCTTGTGTTTCTGCATGTCCATCCACAAAAAGTGAAATGTGTAGGTTCGATTATTTTTCTACTACCATCCAAATAAACGGTCCAATGAATAAAAGAAGACATATCTGATGAAGGCTTTATGCCGAAACGTAATAAAATAATAAAAATGTTTTGGGACATTTACCACGCAAACGCTATTCAAAATGTATGATTTAAAGGCAATAATTCAACCTGAACACAGTTTAAACAACAGTGGGACAGGAACATGTAGCAATTGTGTTTTAAAATATATAAATAAACAAACAATCAGATTTTCATTAATAATACTCTTTATTGTAAAATATTCTATATCTAGAGGCCTTCAGTTGCCATATTTCAACCTTTATTTGTTGATAATGTATTTCAAAAGTGCGTAGTCCCAATCTCTGACTTGTCGATTACTAAATTAAAGGGGCAGTACCTGATATTTACTGTTTACTGTTGTCCAAACAGTCTTTACATCAGTCACATGTATTGCTCACTCTCCAAATGCAGTCCCAGCATCCTAAATATTCACAGTGATTTTGAGTTTATGAGCACTTTTCACAGGTCTCTGAGACCTGGGCAAAGCTAACAAAACATTAGCATTCTATTGACGCACTTCCTGCTTCTCATAGAATAAAACGCTCTATTTCCTTCATTCCAGAAGTTGCGGTGGTGGGCGCCATCTTGTTTCTGTTGTATTCGTTTACTTGGAGCAGACGAGCTCAACAAAAAATAAGTTCTACACGGACTAAAAAGCCGTTTTCAGGCCTCAGTAAAGGTGCATTGCTGACTTGTTGTTACACGTGTACATAAAACATTTTACACAATCTACTTTACATAATGTTTTAGCGGGAGACTTTTCCCTCGTTCGCCATTTACATGAACAGGGTTCTTGTCAAACTGGATGTGCGTTTACTACAGGAGTGTGGATCTGTGGCATAAAGAGGCAAAAGTGAGCGGGACGGAATAAGGTGAATAAACAGATGCAGAGAAAGCGCAGGGGTGTCATTTCACGCAAATAGAGGCTTTTACAATATATCTGTGCTGTACTGACAACACAGATTTGAACTTTATGACATGCAAAAAACAAAAAGGTAAAGTCCAACTACTTGTCTCACAGATGAATTGACCGTCATAGTGGACTGCGACGGAAATGGAACCAGAACCGAGAGAAAGTGTTGTTCAACTGTGAGACCCCCGAACCCCCCAGTGTCTGTGTCAATGTGATCACTGGGCCCCGAGTCACAAAACAGCACATCACACCGCGTAAACTGTAATAAACATCGTGGTTTCTTCAATTATTAACACTTGCTCAAGTTTGATTTTATATGCATTAGTATTTGTTATCGTCTTATATGTTTTAATGTAATCTCTCCAGTGCCCAGCCCGACCTCTGTTCCTCTGTTCCTGCTTTGATAAACCTCGTCCAAACAAACTACACAAGCTTTTATTCTCTATTTCAAACATTTCTCTTGTACAGTTTTGACAGGCGTTTCATGACCGATTCTCAGACTATAAACACAAGCACATATTTATTGTTCTGAATGAATCTTGGATGAATAATTAAAATGTTCTACTAAATGTATTCCTTCTGAGAGCCCTACACTTGAGACAAACAGTTGCTTTGTTTTTATTATGTCTTACAGTAATTAGTTATTTATGGAGGAGGCAAAAGTACAAGTGGAGAAGAGGAGGGAGAAAGGAGTGCTACTGTTACTGAAAAGTATTTTGAAGGTTTTCCTGGACTGTTATTTAGCGTCTGGATTTCGGATGCATGGACGTGATTATTACCAAACAGAGCAATGCATAATCCGTTCAAAAAGAAAACAAACATGGCAGTTTATGAGATGTAAAAAACACAGAGGACTGAGCAACAACGCAGACTTATGTTAAAGTGCGTATGACAGGTTTTTAACATTTTCTAATTTTAACTTTATTTGGTGTATTAATACCTGTTGTAAATATAAATGATATTTTTACATCAATCAAGTAGCTGTTTGTAGAGAAAATGGAAAAATGTGTTGAAAATTACAGAAAGTAAACAAATTGATGACATCACACTAGGGAGACAAGGTTATGCATAATTTACGTAAAAGAGACAACTTTTTTGACCCTTTAAACATTAATTCAACAAAATAAAGGCGTTCATGTGTATTTTTATTTGTCAAATTAAAAAAAATCTCTACCATTAGATCAGTTTTTGCCCAATGTACTTTCTAATTTCCTAGTGTGATGTCATCATTCACAACCAGGAAGTGAAACCTGAAAAATTGCTTATTGGGATAAAATTTGAACAGCATTTTAGCAAACATTGAAATATATTTATCTTAACTACATTTAGTCATATGAGTAGTCCAACCAGTCATAGGCACTTTAAATCAATGAACGAAGCACTGAACACTGTTAATATGACGTAAGGGAAGTTATAGATTTAGTTTTTAAAAGCTAGTTGATCCTGATTTTCAAACCACAAAAAGAAAAAAAAAGAGGAAGTATCTTTTAAAATCTATCTGGCTAGTGCTTACCAACACTTTGGCACAATATTTGTATGCATCCATTTTTGGGCATGTGCTTTATTTTTAGCTGCAGAACACGCACAGCTGGCTGAATATGTCACAATGTGTTGCTTTTAGTATATGACAGTTAGACGACACATTTCACTAAAATGCAGTGAACCGATGTTAGTGATTATGTTTAAGATTTGACTAAAAATGTTGCCTATTTGTCCACAGTTTGACCGTTTTTGTAAAGTTTATAATGTCACTTCCTGGTTGAACATGAGCAGCAAATATGACAGAGGTGGAGGTAATCCCACAACTGTTACCTAGCAACCATTTTGAAAACAAGGGCCAAAATCCATTTAAATGACACAATAGTGAGGAATTGACATACAATGATAGCTGATAACACCTTGAATTTGTTGAGTTATCGTTTAAATTGTCAGAAAAATGTGTCAGTTGCTGTAAATTGTCTCCCTAGTTTCAATGCCATGTCACTTTTTGATGACATCACAGAGGGATTCCGTTTTAGAACACAGCACTACTTCCTGTCATTTTAAACTTTTATTTTTCAAATTTTCTTCACAAACTGCAACTTCACAAATGTCAAACTATGATAAATATTTACCACATCCAACAAACTTAGTCATAGCCAGCAAAACATGAGAAACTTGATACAGACTTGAATGCTGGAAAACTAAATTTACGCCTTGATTCCCAATGATTTTGAAACGTCAATGGTGTCCGCATCTGCGTCAAATACATCTACGTAATTGGTTCGATGAAATGCTTTGCCTGGTCCCAAACGCTCCTATATTTGAACTGAAAATAAGAGACTGGAAATGTGAAAAGTTGTCGTCAGTTTGAAAATATTATGACTTTGTTTTCCTGACGCTGACACACTTTTGTTTCCTTATTTCCTCTTTAACAGCTGTAAATCAGACAGGACGAGTTAAATTTGGTCGTCGCGTCTGAGTGTTTGTAGTTTGGAGGGGAAGGTGGGGCTCTAATCCAGGCCTAAACCCGGCTGGACGTCCCATTGATGTGGAACAGAACAAAACAGGGGCCCCTCTGTGACCCCGCCCCTCCTCACACACACACACGCACACACACACACACACACACACACACACACACACACACACACACACACACACACACGCAGCGGCCCCTGTGCTGCTCTGGGACGGGGCATTCCTGAGCCTCTGCACAAACTGAACCCACAACATCCGGACAACAGCAGGTTAACCCCTTCAGTGCGGGAGTTAGAAAGGTGTTTGTTTTATTTTTATTTATTATTTTTTTACATTTTCAAATTTTAAACATACTAACATAGAACAGGACAGAGAGAGAGAGTGCAAAAATGAATAATAACAGAGAAAAAAACCACAAGCAACAAGACAATCCACTGAAATAACAGCACATTTTGTCAGCGTCCAAGTGCCATTTGGGCCAAAGTCTGACAAAAAGAGCTCCGTTTTCAAATTGAGTCTGTAATTTTCTCAAATTTTCCTCAATCACCATTATAACGCCGGTCCAGTCTTGAGTTGTCGGTGCACTTTGCGTCATCCATTTCTTCGTTATGGCCTCCTTTCTTCCCGCTAAAAGTCTGCTCCAAAGGTATCCATTTACTGTGTCCATGGCAGGAGCTTTGAGGCCCAGAGACATCAAGGGATTTAAACGCTGAAAATGATCTGCTCTGTGTAATATTTCAGATCAGCTGGACATTCTCAAGAAAAGACTTTCGAACAAAATGCGAAGGTTTCAGTCGTTAAAGGTGTGTTTTTGCCCCATAATTGTTTAATGAATGAAAGAAAAAGAAAAGTGTGTATAATAACTACACATTAATTTGCCTTTACGAACATAATGGACAAATTTAGGCTTAGTAACTACTTAATTAAGGTTAGGAATTAGGATTAGAGTATTAATTAAGTAGTTACAAAGCCTGAATCGTTCTTAGTAAACTATTTGTCCTATTTGTCCATTATGAATTAAGTCTTTGTTTATACTTTGTAAAGGCAAACGAATGTGTAGTTATTATACACATTTTTCATTCATTCATTACATTTGAATGAGTTACGTCTTTATTCATGCTTTACTACAGCAGGAATAAGTGTAATTATTATGAAGTGCTACAAAAAATAATCTCATGAAAGCTATTTACTGAAATGTAATAAAGAAATAAACACGTTTTGACATCTGCCACGTGACTGTGCAATGAGTTTTTTTCTATTTTTAAAGGTGCGTTCACACAAATACAGTCCCTTTTATCTTCTCTTTAAATTTGGGACAAACCTGGACTAGATCAGGACTGAACCAGGACTGGAACTTATGATGTATGAAGGCAGTCAACAAAGCCTTTAATATTTAAGCAGTTTTGTCAATTTTTTGTGTAATGTTTCTTACTCAGAGATTCACATTTCAGGCTGGACAAAAACAAATGAAGCGACAAAAGGCAGTAGTTATAAAAGAAGATACACTCAATTGAAGGCAAATTTGTTAAGTATTTAATTTGGTTTGTATCTTTCTAAATTTAGAGATTAAACTGATCTGGTTTAGTTCTAAAAATGTGCAAGACTTGGCATCTTTTCTTGTCTCTTATCTTGTCTGTCCTCAGTGTATTAATCTCTTAAGTACGGGTGGTTAAAAATTGCAACAGAAACACATTTTGAAAAGTTTTCCTGATTTTGAATTTATTTTGTATGTACACTCTTTAAAAACACATATCTTTACTGTCTTTCATGATAACTTACTGACCACTGTCTGAATTCTCCTCGCTGTAGTTCTGCACTTGTCCAGCAGGTGGGAGTGTTTGCAAGACTTGGTGCAGCAGTAAATCTTCTCTTTCTAAATTTAAACCCGGAGTTTGCTGCTTTCAGACTCAGGTGGTCCCCAGTTATCGCTTCAAAATGGCCCCGTAATGAGTGGCTAAATTTACCTCAACACCCAAGGAAGTCACCCGCCTGCAAAATTAACAAACACGCCCACCCATTTCTCGTTTCTGTGCCTAAATCCCACTTATTTTTATTTCTTAGCCGAGGAATTTGAAAGAGCATTTGGGTTGTTTGTTTTGCTGCGATCGTGTGGTCTTCGGAAATTCAAAGCAAAGTTGGAAAGAAACGAGATACTTTGCTGAAGTAATTTACTAATTGTGTTGTTTTTAAAGTTTCTAAATAAGGAGCCACACCTGACCCACCGAGAAGAGTAAAGGGTGAAGAAATTACAAAGTTAGAAATAGCAACAGAAGTAGTGATAGTTGTGCAAATAGTGAAGAAAGTCAAAGAGTTCAAGGAAAGATCAGAGACGTGGTAGTACTTTTACTGTATTAGTAGTAATATTAGTAGTAGTAGAAGTGATAAGTGGATGCTAGCAGTAAAAGCAGCCATATTTGACATATAGTGCAAGTCAGTTTCAGGTTATAACTTTATTTGTATTATATTTTACTGTTTGTTGTGGATGGAATTAGTATTTTTGCAGCTATTCCACAATAAACGTTTGCATTTATTGTGTATTTACTGACTTTTACTGGCTCCTAAATATCTCGTTCTCTCATTTTTAAATAAAGCTGGGTAATTTATCAAATTTGAAGGTACTTTTTTCTCGTGTTGTTGCTGTTGTTTCCGTCTGTTTGTGTGGTGTACTGTTTTATTTCTTGCTCAGGGATGCAGATGTAAATAAACTCTGTAGCCCCATAAAAGAGCATATTTACATTTGTTCAATACAGATGTTCTTTAATGCGTATTGTCCCCATCAAATTAATAAATAAATACAATGAAAAATTGAGCTCAAGATGTCCAGTCGGCAATGATATGCTTGGGTTTTTTAATCGAGACGTCTACAGTCAAGTTCAGACTTTGGAGGAAGACATTTTTTGCGTGTTAAATGGCATTAAATTGTGATTAAAAGTCTGTCTTTTTATGTTCACTGAAAGACTTTTATTATGTTTTTAAAAAGAAAATAATGCATTGAATCAAAAAATCCACATATATATATGACGGGAAGCAAATTTTTATTTTTCTTTCTGCATTAAAAGTACACCTTTTCATAGATACTCAAAACAATACAAATAATAAATATTAAAACAGCTTGAATACAGAGTAAATCATATTTTTTCATTTCATTTGTTTTAACAGAATATGTCTACGTTTGCATTTCATCAGCAAATAATTTCAAGGTGAACTGAACGAGTTTTCTCTTAGAGGGTCACCTGCTTGTCTCCATGGAGATACTATTGCCCTGTCTGGAATGTTCCACAATATGCCATTTAACTTATGGGGAATGCTTTAGATTAAGGTTCCTTAGTATTTACTGATATACTTTTATTTAGAACTCTGTATTCTGCATTAGCACAAAAAAAAATAAATAAAAAGCACAAGCATTTATCACATGGTTATTTAAAAAAAAAAAAAGATAAAAGCAGCTTATTGATGTTCTGTACTTGCATTTTTATTTTTATTTTTTTTAAAGACAAACATGGTTATTGGCTTATTAACATGTATAAGGTATTATAAGTGCATAAACAAATAAGTAATGCTTATTAACGCCTAATAAATTGTTTACAATAGAACCTTAATCTAAAGCGTGACCCATTTATCTATCTCGCTTTCATATACGATTAGTCAGGGGCGTAGACAGGGGGGACAAAGGGGTCTGTTGTCCTGGGCCTCATGGTTTTAGGGGCCCAGAATCAGACTCTCTTCCTATTCATTTATATTAAAGGGGGCCCCCCAAATTTCTGTCGACGGGCCTGCGATTAGCGTTGGTTTTATTGCTTTGAAAAACATTGCATTCTTACTGTGATCTGACCTGTAATCTCGGCCTGATGGCGAACCCCCCACCAGAAAAGTTACATAATGCACCTTTATGAAGAAAAAAAAAAAGTAAAAATATTGTAAAAACCTGTAACTACACCAGAGATTGGAGTTGTTTAATTGGATCCACATGAAAAGCCGCTCTGTCCGTGCTGAAAGTGCAGCAAAAGGCCACATGTGCTGGGTGTGTTGTTATTGACAGCGGAGAGCGGGCGGCCCGACAGCGCTGATCGGTCGTAATGAGGCGCCCAGAGTCGGTCGCTCGGATCTGAAGTGGCAGATCTTAAAACGTCCACACGACCTCCGAAAGTCTGCCGCGGCCTAAAGCGAGCCAGATGCAGCCGGACGGAGCAGAGGGAAACAATCACAGCTCTATCCGTCCTGACATGAGTTTGAACAGGTTACAACTTAAAACTGACTTAAAGTGCGTATGACAGGTTTTCATCATTTCCTCATTTTGACTTTATTTTGTATGTTAATACCTGTTATAAATATAAATACATTTTTCACCAATCAAGTCGCCATTTGTGAAGAAAACATGGAAAAATCTGTAGAAGGTTACAGGAAGTAGACAAATTGATGACATCACACTGGGGAGACAAAGGTTATGCATAATTTACACAAAATAAACTACTTTTTTGACTCATTAAACATTGATTCAATAAAATAAAGGTGTTCAAATGTATGTTTATTTGTCAAATACAAAAATCTGTGACATTAGATGAGTTCTGGCCCACTGTACAGGATGGTTGCTTAGTGAATTCCCAGTGTGATGTCATCATTTACAACCAGGAAGTAAAAAAATCTACAAAAAATGCTAAACAGGGATAAAATTTGTTAAGATTTTAGCAGAATAAGCGGTAGAAAATGAATGAATGAATGAATGAAATATATTTATGTTAACTGCATTTTAGTTAAATGAATAGTCCACCCTGTCAGAGGCACTTTAATGAATGAGTAGATGTTTACTCCCTTGTTCTGAACTATGGTTAAAGTATAAAATGACTCTGTGACCAAAGTGTAAAACCACACATTGGTCACAGAGTCATTTTATACTTTAACCATTCTATTCATTCAACTGAGACCGAGAGTTTTAAGAATTTTGTGAATGTTTTAGGAAAAGTTAGACCAAAAAAATGAACTCAAAACATCTTTCAATTAAAAAACAAAAACAAACAAACTTTTTATATCTTCAGCACAACTAAAATCAGTTTGGCGGAATATAATCCATGGAAATTGGCATTTTAAAATTAGTTTTATTTATTTGATTCAGTTGCCAGATTTATCTTATGTTTTAGAATAATTCTCTTCCTCATGTTAATGTATGGCAGTGAATGTTTTGTGACCAAATAAATACTAAATAATGACGACAACAAAACAAACAAAACATGGTCAATATTGTAAATGTTTATTTGTTTATTTAAAGATCCACATTAGTCTCTACAGAAGCAAAAACTATTCTTCCTGGGGTCCAATTTCACAATGTATAAAGCTTCATGACAGACCATATTACAAATGTAAGGAAAAACAATCAAAAAACAGAACCCTAAAGTTTAGGTTCAATCAACTCAATGCAGTTTACCTTAAACATTTAGCATAATTACATTTTCCAACAGTGATTGCTTAAAGCTTCTTTAAACACAATGGTTCTTTACAATCATAATGTTTTGTGGCAGCACATTCCAGTGAGAAATGGCTCTGGATAGAGATGTTTTTTTCAGTGCGTCAGTTCTTGGTTTAGAGTGAAAGTGTGTGAGGCTCGTCTTGTATTGATGCGGATTTGCTGCAGCAGTTATTGTGTTTAGAGGCAGAAATGCTCAGAACGAGTTTAGCGATAATTTAAGGATTTAAAACAGCGGAATATTCTAGTAGAAATACAAAAATATGTCCCAGATAGAAAGGGTTCAGCAGGAAGTGTGTTTGATGCTTGCAGGGGGTGGATTTTCTGATAAACATTCCTCAAAACAGCGTGATTGCAACTGAATGCTACTTCAGGCATGTTTTTGATGTTGGAACATTGTTAGAACATGGTTTAAAGCTCAAAAAAGTCACTGCAGCAGAAGATGTGTCTTTAATGACGCTGCTCTTATTGTCGTTGTTATTATTATATGAAACCCATCTAGTCCAGACCAAGCGTTCAAGCCCAGTTTAGACCCGGTTTGGGCCCAGTTCTGATCCAGTTTGGTGAGCGCAGACAGAGCTGGAGGTGTCGGTCCGAGCGAAGGTGCATTCCACAGACAAACTTCACACATGTTTCCATTTATGACCAAAAAATCATGTGCAGACCTCGAGCAGAGCTGACGAGGACCTGAGCCCACGACCGGTTCACTCTGCCACGGCACCTCTCCTCAACCATCCACACTCAGAGTTTTAAATGACAACTGTTTATATTTATTATTTATAAGTGCGATAACTGATGTTTTGATATTGTTTTCAGTCATTTTTACGGCATTTCTAAAATAACCCTAAGCCTTAAAGTAAGATTTATTTTTCAAGATTTTGGCTTGTGAGAGTTAGGAAAAGGTTGAATTTATTTAAACACCTACTTCCTCCTTTCACAGTTTGAGAATGAAATACCCAACTTTAACAATATGGCTATTATTATGTTGGGTGTTGGATACTTTTCTAATATCTATGAAGATGTTCTATCTTTGGAAATGTCCCAGAGCAAGACATTAAATTTGATCTATCGGGCATTTAAAGGTAAAAAATATCTTGAAAACCATGTGTTCTTACTGTGATACGCACCATTTTTACCTTGTTTCAGATCATCATTTAGCTTGAAGTAACATTTATTTTTAGGTTTTAGTTTGTGAGAGTGAGGAGCAAGTTTGATATAATTAAATACCTCCGTCCTCCATCCATGGTTTACCAACTTTAATAATGTCTGTTAGTACGTTGTTTCCCCCTTGTTTTCTGATATTTTGACTGTCATGGACTGTTTTTATTAAAGGTGCACTACTTTTGTACTTGTTTCAGAGAGTGAGAAGTTATGTTCCATCATGAAAAACATACCTGGAGTTGCATTTAGTTCCATTCATACTATTTTGAGGAATGCTATTTTAAAAAACCTCCTCCTAAAAGCATCAAAAACACCTCCTGTTAGAGGGGCGCTGTCGAGCAGCGAACGAAGATGGCAGCTTAGCTTGGAGGCTCCGCGCAATTTCGCACTAAACTTTCTTTAAAAACCCGGGTAACTGATTTAAGTCATGTTTTAAGATGTCAGTGACGACTGCAAACACATCTGGTGACGTTTCTGGCCGGACACGGAGTTCACAGAAGCCAAAAACCAACCCAGTGTCGGAGGGAGGGTATGAAGAGGAGGCCACAGGTAGCATGACAGATTTATCGTCGGTGCTAGCGGAGTTGAAAGGCCTCCGTGCGGATTTTGGCACAAAGCTTGACACTACTAATGCTCGACTTAGAGACATGAACAACTCTATAAACGCTTTGGAGCAGAGTATGATTGAGGTTAGGACCAATGTTGCCTCCAACACTACTCGTGTCACTGAAGCTGAGGAACGTGTATCAACATTAGAAGACGAGCTGGAGGTGGCTAAAGCTGACTTGGCTAACGCTACTCAGCGCATCACTCTTTTGGAGTCAAAGGCAAACGATTTAGAGAACCGAGCGCGGCGTAAGAACATACGTCTTTTCGGCCTCCGGGAAGGGGCAGAAGGAAGTCAATCCCTGTTCGAATTTGTGAGAAACATGCTACCGCGCTGGTTGGAACTGGGTGCTGATAAAACCTTCACTTTAGAGCGTGTGCATCGGACCCTGACGCCACAAACCGGGCCAGAATAGAGCCGTGCTCATTCGCTTGATGTTTCAAGAACGGAGTTTGTTCTTCGTTCATAAAGCAGCGTAAGGTTCTCCATGAAGGAAACAAGCTCCTGTTTGTCCAGGACCTGTCAGTTGAAACCATGCGTCCGGGCGCTACGAAGTTCGACACGGTGCGGAAGACATACGTCGACAAGGGACTCTTTCGTGGATTTCAGATCCACCCCTGCAAGTTGAGAATCCTCCACGAAGGAAGAATTCACTTGTTTGCAACCCCCAAAGATGCTGAGGACTACTATCAAAAGTGTAACTGAGTTATGGTGAGACTGATTCATCATTTTCTTTAGTTGTGCTTTCTTTTTCCTTTCATTTTTAGTATCCTACCTCCTCTACTTTTTTGTTTTTATTATAATGACTTATTTACATGCTGCAAATGGGTACATATATTGTTATCATTATTGCCATTTTGTTTCTTCGATTGTTAAAGCTTTTTTCCATTTAATGCGGGCTGGACACTTTAGGTTATTATTGAGAATTGGCTTCATTTGTTGAAGTCATGTACAAATAGATGCACATATAGCAGAATGTTATTTACTAACAATCTATGGTTATAGCGTAGGATATATTTTTGTTTATTTATTCTTATTCAGAGGGGGAAAGAATTAAAAATAAAAAAATAATAATAATAAAGTCTAAGGACTGAAATATATCCGGGTTTTTCACTTTTTCATTTAGTTTTGGTGCGGGTTGGTAGTTGCCACCATTTTTCTATTTTATCTTTTTGTTCTTGTTCGCATTGCTTATATAGTTTAACCACTCCCCTTAGTGTGGATTGGTGATTGCCCTCCATGTTTTCTACGTGGAATAAGGGATGGGAGAGTTTCAGGGTTCTAGTTTTGGTAAATGTTTGTTTTGTTGTGTTTTCTTATTATAGTGTTAGTCACACAGACAATATGCAACCTCAAGTCACGTTACTGAATGCGGGTCTCTCCTGTGCATGGAAAATAAAAATCTATAAAGAATGGCTGATTTACAAATAACTAGTTGGAATGTCAGGGGGCTGAAACAACTTACTAAATTAAAACAGGTTATGAATAGGATTAAATGGTTAAATTCAAAATAGTCTTTCTTCAAGAGATTCACTTGACCAAATCAGAAATAAAACGTGTTAGAAATAGATGGCGTGGACAAGTGATGTATTCAACATATAACAATTATGCAAGAGGTGTTTTAATCCTTATTCATAGAACTATACCGTTCCAGGTTACTAACGTACTTCAAGATCCTAACGGACGATATGTAGTAGTTCAAGGTACAATTTTCTCTCTTGCATTGAATATTGTGAGTGTATATGGACCGAATGAAGACAATCCAACATTTTTTGAAAAATTTTTTCTTACCCTGTCTAGTCTACATGGATCATATATTATTGGTGGGGACTTCAATTGTACCTTAAGTCCAGATTTGGACCGTAGTACAGGCTCAGATTCAAGCAAAATGAGAACAAGAAAACTTCTTAAACAGTACAGTGAAAGATTTGAATTTGGTTGAAATTTGGAGGCATCTTAACCCCAATAAGATACAGTTTTCATGTTATTCTGGCCCCCAGAAATCTAGATCACGCATTATAGATTATTTTCTTGTATCACATAGTTTAGTGTCCAAAGTGAAGGGTTGCTGGTATGATGGTATAGTTATTAGCGATCATGCTCCAATAACTTTGAATTTACATGTTGATAAACTCACTCATTGTCCCTGCAGTTGGCGTTTTAAAGCAATCTGGCTTCAAAGTGAGGCTTTTGTTGTGTACATAAGAAATAAAATCGATTTGTATTTTGAATTAAATACCAACCAGACAAGTGCCAGTATAAGGTGGGAGGCATTCAAAGCTTTCATTAGAGGAGAAATCATTAGTTACACAAGCTCTAAATCCAAACAACTAAAAGTAGAGATGTACAATTTGGAAAGACAAATAAAAACATTAGAGTATGAGTTAGACCAAGGAGATGATTTAACCAAAGAAAACGAATTGCTCCTTTTGAGAAGTAAATATAATAAATTGTCTACAGATAAAGCAGCAAAAAGTTTATTGTGGCTTAAACAATCATATTATGACCAAGGGGAAAAGGCGGGGAAACTTTTGGCCTGGAGAATTAGAAAATTGCAGACAGAACGAGCTATTAATAGTATTAAAAAATCTGATGGTTGCTCAACTGTTGACCCCCAACAAATTAACAATAGCTTTAGAGACTTTTATGAGCGCCTTTATAAATCTGAATGTGCTCAAACATCTTGTGAGAGGGACACATTTCTCGATTTTCTGGTGTTTCCTAAGCTTACAGACGACGAGAAAGCAGATTTAGACAGTAACATAAGTCTGGAAGAAATATCAGCAGCCATTAAATGTATTAATACTAACCGTGCCCCTGGCCCTGATGGCTTGACTATAGAATTCTATAAAGCTTTTGAAAAACAATTATTACCCCCCTTAATGGATATGTATCTTGAATCATACGATAAAGGAATTCTACCACCCTCTCTTAAACTTGCTTTAATTACTTTAATCCTGAAACCAAATAAACCTCCTACAGAATGTTCTTCATATAGACCTATAAGTTTGATGGGATGTGATACGAAGATACTATGTAAGCTCCTTGCATTACGATTAGAGAAACATATACCAAATCTGGTTCACAGTGACCAAAGTGGATTTGTGAAACGTCGCCAAGGTTTTCATAATATTAGACGGGTGTTAAATATAATTAACGAGAAGGTGGAATCGAAAGATACAGCGCTGCTGTCATTAGATGCCCGTCAAGCTTTTGACAGAATTGAATGGCCTTTTCTATTTAATGTTCTACCCAGATTTGGATTTGGGAGTAGTTTTCTTAAATGGGTAAAAATGTTATATAACAACCCAACTGCTAGCATTCTGACAAATTGCACATCTTCAAAACCAATTGTCTTAGAAAGGTCCACTCGCCAGGGTTGCCCCCTTTCTCCAATGCTATTTATATTAGCTTTAGAGCCCCTAGCTATGGCTATTCGAGCAGATAGAGGCATATCTGGTATCCAAATAGGTGGCAGAGACCATAGGATATCTCTATATGCGGATGACATAATTTTATTTTTGACTAATCTGTCTACAAGTCTCCCAAATTTAATGAAACAGATAAAAATGTTTGGAAGTTTTTCAGGTTACGTCATTAATGATACAAAGTCTTCCATTTTATTTTTAAACAAAGAAGAAAGACTTAAACCTGTGGTGCAAACTTCTTTTTTAAATGCAATAGAGGGATTTACTTATTTGGGTGTCAAGATTGCTCCTGACGTTCGGGATATAGTTAAACTGAATTATGATCCTTTAGTGTCTGAGGTGCAACAATCATTAGATAGGTGGACGACAATGCCAATCTCAATGATGGGGCGAATAAATATTATTAAAATGAGCATATTACCAAAGTTCTTATATCTCTTTCAATCCATACCTCTTCCACTGACAGAATCATTTTTAAAGGGTTAAATAAGTTGCTTCTAAACTTCATCTGGAATAATAAGAAGGCTAGATTAAGACTGAGACTGCTCTACATGCCTTATGAAACTGGAGGCTTACAGCTACCTAATTTTAAATGGTACTATTGGTCTGCTCAGTTGCGTTCTGCAATGTTCTACTTTTCAACAGATAACCCACCAGCTTGGGTAACGATAGAACAAGCGACAATTCCACATATCTCCTTAAAACTATATTTATATTCTGCTGAACCTAAAGTTTTAAAAAAATGCACCCGAAACGTCTTTTTGAGGAATACTATTGATATTTGGTACAAATCACATAAGCAGGTTGGGGATACCCCTTTGCTCTCAAGATTTTCTCCCATATGGGGCAATACAGCTTTCAAACCAGGGAGGGCAGACGGTGGTTTCAAAATATGGTCACAGAAAGGAAAGTAGTACTATAGGTGATTTGTATGCGAATGGTGAACTGCTGATGTTTGATCAAATCTGTCACAAATTCTCTATCTCTAAGAAACATTTTTTTAAATTTCTCCAGCTAAAGCATTTTATGTCATCAAAGCTTAAAAATATTTTTTATGAACCTCCACTGTCTAGTATAGAGGATATTGTCTCCTCAAATTTAAATGGAAAGAAGCAGATTTCTCTGTTTTATAGGACTCTAATGTTACATGATAAAGAATCCAGTAAGGATAGGTTGGAAGCGTGGATCACGGACACTCAAGAAAACATTGAAATTGCTGACTGGGAAAAACTGTGTATTAAAGCCCAAAAACAAACAATTAATACAAGAATGCGGTTGTTACAGTACAAGTGGCTGATGAGGACCTATGTGACCCCTGTCAAATTGCATCAATGGGCCCCTGACATTCCGGACATCTGTAGTAAATGTACAAGTGATAGGGGTACTTTGTTCCACTGTTTGTGGGATTGCTGGAAAGTTAAGAACTACTGGAAATCTGTGATTCGAACCATATCTAATATAGTTGGTGTTGAGGTTCCTCTGCGTGCAACACTTTGTATCTTGGGTATGTACCCAAAGGATTTTGTTGTTAATAAAAAGCAATCCACACTGGTTGACTTTGGTCTCCTGCAGGCCAGGAGAACAATTGCCTTATTTTGGAAAAGTATGGACACACCTTCTGTAAAGGTTTGGACAATGGAAATGGCGTCATGTGTTGCATTGGAGAGACTTACATTTGTTTTAAGAGGCAAAGCTGAAGATTTTGAAGAGATTTGGAGACCCTTAGTTGAGTTTTTGAAAAAAGACTAACTCCAATTGTGACTGGTACATACTTGCATGCTACATGTACAATATGTTTACATATTTTTATAGCTGTTGATAATTGTCTGTGATTGTTTGTTTTTTTTTTTTTTTTTTTGTTTCTTCATTGTGTTTGTGTGGGTTTGTAGTTTTGTTGTTGTGTTAAATATGAAAATCTTAATAAATACATTGTTAAAAAAAAAAAACACCTCCTGTTGAACCCGTCCCGTTCCAAGACATTTTTCTATTTCATACGTCACTTATCTGAGAATCTTCTGCTGTTTTAAGTCCATAAATTATTGCCAGACTCGTTCTGAGCATTTCTGCCTCTAAACATGATAACTGCTCCTGCTAACTCCATCATTGCATCTCTTAAAGCGCTGACAAAACTAAATTGTGTATAGCGATAGGCGCCATCTGCTGCCTGGATGTACTCAGTAAGTGTCATCGCAGCAGAGTTCTTCACAGCAGAGAAATCCTTTCATTTAGTCCATAATAAAAACAACATGTTTTGGCAAATTTAAGGTGCTCAAGAGGCTGATAATAATATGAAAAATGCATAATATTTTTCCTTTAAAAGCCCTCAACAATCCACACGAGAATTAAAATGACTGGAACTGTTTATATTTATTATTAATAATGAATGTTAATATACTGTTTTTACTTTAACTTTTTGTACTGTTTTCTACATATTTTGCATTTAAAGCTTGAAGTAAGATATCTTTATTTTAGGTTAAGGTTTGTGAGTTTGATATATTAAAATTGGGATTGAAAATCATGTGCCGACCTTAAATAATTAAGACATTCTAACGGATTTCAAGTTTTTACTTTCATTAAAGGTGCACTACTTTTCTGGTTGTCGCTGTGATAATGCGCCTGCAATGTCTTAAACTTGCATTTACTCAATTTTTGTCAATGCTGTTTTGAAAAATACCTTGAAAATACCTTATCTTATTCTAAGGAAGTATGCATCTTTATTGTGAGTGAGCTCGCCTTTACACAGATCTGACCTGTAACTTGGCCCGGTCAACAGCTTGAATTAAACACATTTTCATCTGCTTTTTATCAGTGCATTCAAGGACTTTCTCACTGCCTCTGCAAAAGCTCAACAAACTGCATTTCTTTCAAACCCAAACACCCTTAGCATAAGATGAAAGCTGCGTCTTAAGTGATCTGGACACGAAAAAGTAAAGCAAAAGTCCTTGACAAACAACAAAGCCAAACTCAAAACTCGTCTCGTCTCGATCCGGCGACCTCTTCCTAAAAACGCACAGTGAGTTTTGACCTGCTCATCCGAGCCTTTTAGCGCCGTCGTGATGCTCTTGACCAGTTTCACCCAAAGCTAATGTGCCTGTCTCATTATTGTCCTCATTCATGTTTAGCTCAAATGGTGAAAGCCTTTCTCACAACACGCTGTTCAAATATTCTGCTCAAATACTTTTATGTTGTAATGTGTGCGGTTTGAGCATCCGCTGTTGTGGCATGAAGGTACAATTTAAGAAATAACAGCAACATTTTCAACAACAACTTCCCAGAGACACTTCTGTGTTGATAAATGGAGGTGTTTGTGGGTCAATGCTACTGCTAATATTAAAGCATAATAAAGATGAAAGATTAGAAGAAAAAAATGAAGTAATCTATGAATAAAAACAATCAAGTAGTCTTTACTTTACATTTAATTGGTTCTTTCTTTATTTTTTTCGTTTTAATAAAAGTTAGCATTAGCTGTGAGAAACAGTTAGCTTGCACAGTCCATTGTACAGATCCTCCAAACAGCTCGTGCACTCGAACAGGTAACGTTTTACAAGCTGGACCCACACATTTCAGAACTATATGTTTGGGCCTCAAAACTCCTACCATGATACAACATGTGAATACACCTGGAGTAAACTTCTGGCTGCAGGGACAAAGGCCATCACAAAACATGGATGGATTTGGACTGGACTGACATAGTAGACCCTTTGAAAACTGTGTCATCAAAATGAGGCAAAGTGAAGGCTCAATAAATCATTTTCAATAAGTCACTCACATGAGATATAAATACTAATGGTTTGTTATGTGAGGGGGAAAAACAACAAATTAGAACTTCCAGGGTATACGTCAGCTAGTTTGCTGATAAACAAGGATGAACAATAGTCCATTTTCTAGTTTTAAAATTGTATTTGAACTTCATAAAACGTATAATTTATGGAAAAGTATGTGATATATCTGTAGATACAATGAAAAACGATTGTGAGTTCATCATTTCTATCGGGGCATGTTATTCAAAATCAACTTTAATGAACTTCTAACATGTTTCCTCATTATTCGTTTACTCAGAGTTGCATTTTGATTGATTCCTGCATGTTTGAGTCAATCCTGTGTGCTCGACTGTCAGAAAAATCCTGTTTTCACCTACCCCCTATCCCCGCCCACATCTGTACTTAGTTGTGATTATTTAATTATTTAAAAGATTAAGACCCCAAGCGATACATGTAGAGTTTTAAAATATCATGTAGCCACTTTTCAAAAATAAAAACATGTAAATGACTATCCTGTGTCAGAGATATGTGACTATGAAGAGGCGGGGCTTATCAGTTCTGCAGTTTTGAACAGGAAGTCAATGGACCTGTTTCTATTATTAAGCCGTTTTGGATCAATATTGCAGTTTACATTGAACTAAATGTAAAATGATGATCTACTTATGTTATAGTTTAATAATAACTGCCTGAAGAAAGCAAACTGTGTCTTCTTTAGCACTTTTCAAGGTTGTAAAAACCCAAAAAACAAGTATTTTTACTCATTTGAACTGGCATCAGTATTGAAGAAAGTCAGGACAAAGACATTTTTATGACACAAACTCACTCTTGTGCAATGTTCTCCTCTTCTGATTGGCTCCTCTCCAGTGAATGTACAATTGTTGCAGAAATTCACTTTAAAAAGCACAGTATGTTTGTGTTCTTCTGTTCTGACCTTCCACTCACGCGGCTCTCGTGAAACCCGCCTCTCCGCTCCCGATTGGCTGTCCCCTCTCTGAACTTTCCTCTCTGACCTTGTCTGCCGCCGCTGACCTTGACTTGAAGCATTGCGCCGGTGGTTGCGTCTGTTCCTCCGAATCTGCCGCTCGTGGTGAGTTTAAGTGTCGGCACAAGAGTAGGAAATGTCAGCGAGACATTAAACAGACCTGTGTGCTCTGTACGCCTCTCCACACAGCAATTAATTCATGCTCTCTTCTGTAAATCTCCAGCGCTCTTTGTGCTGGAGCTTCTATCAGCAGCTCGCGGCGAGTCGGGGCAGCTCCTCTGTGGTCAGGGTAATACCACGGCTTTGTCAAATACATCAGCGAGGTGCAAAAAAGGAGGCAGGAGGCACGGACGAGGCTTAAAATCATTTGTGCGGACATGTAGGCCGGCATGTGTTTGTACAGGGGACACTCGCTTTGTCAGGAAGAGTCAAAGATGTTATACCCTACATGTGTGCCATATTTATATTGTTTGATGATATAAGGAGCGTTGTTTTGAACAGGGCTGTTGCTAACGGTTGTTTTAGTAGACAAATTGTCAAATGATTAATTCTATTGTACTTGGTGACTTTTTTAAATACATTATCAACTAAATAAATGTTGAAATATGGTGACTGTACAGCAAAAAAATAGTTCTAGATAAGTTTAAATTACTTGAGTTCAGGATGTTAATCTTAATTTCAACAACTTTCAATAGTTAAGATGCATTATGGACATTTTTACTTGTTAAAAGGTGTTTTTGACTTGTTTCAGGTAATTTCTTCTTATTTGAAGCCAAATTCTTTGCCAATAAGGTAAGATTTTTTTACTTACCTCATTGGCAAATGAATTTTCTTATTTTAAGCTAAATGATCTTATAATCAGTAAGAAATGTCTTGAAACCAGTGAAATTGTCTACCTCCCACAAGCAATTAAACCTCTTCTTGTAAAAACTACTCAAAATTAGATGCTAATTTTAATTTAATTCAATGCTATATTGATGATTTGCAGTGTGAAGGCTTTTATAAAGAGAATATTACTGAATAAAGTTCATTAATGTGGAAAAACAATCATTGTTTGGGTTACGCCTTAAAATACGCTATATAACATGAATGAACATTTATAGGTACATTGTACATAAACAAACTAACTATAAACACATATTTAATAATCATTTAGGTTAAGATCAGGGTCAGGGTTAGTTAATGTTAATGATTGTTATTAAACATTAGTTAGCGGTTATTTTATATTTGTCAATGATTAGTTGACTTAGATGAATAATAAATGTTTATAATGCTTTGTATGCATGCTTTATTACTTAGTTACTGTAGTTTATTCTTTTTAGAAATCAAGATTTAATAATACCACTGTCTGTTCTTCTTCTTCTTATTTATAAAAAGGTCTTTTCTTATGTGTTTTACAGTCTGTATGGTCCACATGACAATTACAATTATCAAAATACAGCTGTGATTATTTCTTATGGTGTATTAGTCCCAATTAGTCGATCAATGTTTGCAGTCCCAGTTTTGAAGATGCTACATTTGAATATCGGGTAGATCATTCATTATATAAAAATAAAATCTCAAATGCTGCAAAAAGAATAGAAACAACTTAAAAAATGATGTCACCTTTCAAACAAGTGATTGTTCTGTGTTTTTGAGTGTAATTTTTCTTACTGTTTTTGCATATTTCTATTGAATTGCCAAATGATCTTCTATTTTTTCGCAGTACTGTGCTGTTATCTCAAACCCATCGTCGTTAACATTGTCGTCCTCACAAAGAAACTTGTCAGGAACGTGCACTGTCATTTGGGTACCGTGGCAGAGTGGTTTGCCCTGAATAGACAGTTTGCATGTTCTCTCTCCTTGTGTGGTTCTCCCTCTTCAACCTGCAACATGCACAACAGGCCGAGGGCTAAAGCAGCTGGGCAGATCAAAAGCAGCTCCTGGCAGGTTTGACCCCAGTGGCGTTAAAGATTCAATCCACAAATTTTCTTACTGGGCCAAAAAAAGTCTTCTTAACCTGGAAGTTTCATCTTACAGCGCAACATGGCGTAAAAGGTAACACTCAAACTTGGTTTTTGACCCAGTAAAGTAAAGTAAAGTTTTTATTTTTAGAGCATAAAGTACTTTACAGAAAAAGAAAAGATGCATTACAATCACACACCGCAAAAAATTTCTAGGTGAGTTAAATGTCTTGATTTCAGGACGTTTTGGCTTCTTAAGATAAGTTAAGACTATTTATTTAATAGAACAAGATTATTTTCCTTAATATTACATTATATTATATATTGTACATTACATTACACATTATATTATAATTACAAAATGTTGAATGTTGACTTTTTTCAATATATTACTTTTTATTTCAAGACAAATTATCTGCCTCTTTCTGTTAAGACAATTACCGTTTTGGCCAAGTTATTTTCTTATTTTAAGATAAATAACTGCATGAGTGAAGTATTTGCATCACTTAAGTTTGCAGCACAATAGAAAGACATAAAAAAAACAATACAAATAAATAAAAACATAATTACTTTAGATGAGAAGAGTGCAGATAAAACTGTTTTGAGTTTAGATTTAAACATTGTCAGACTTTATTCATCCACAACCATTCACTCAAGTCAAGGACCCCGCAGTTGTTGGATTAAAAAAGTGTATTTCTTTTAGTTAATCATGAATAATCATGAATAATCATTAATCATGAATTGCAAGCCAAAACACCTGCCCGTATTGACCACAGCAGACGACGGCTGACAGTAATCTCCCCTCTCTGTCAGACCCCCGATGCTCCCTGCAGTAAAAACCCACATTTTTACAATTTTCAAACTCTTCTTTCTGGACTCCTCAGTCACGCACACGTCCCCAGCTCCTCAAGTGCGTCGTCAGAAGTGAGGAGGTCATCCAAATGCTTTCTGCGGCGCGAAGGAAAGGTGCCGGCGAAGATAAACGCACGTCCGTTAAAACCATGGAGCGCTCTGATTTATGTGCACCACAGATCAGCCGACTCAGCCAGAAAAACACATAATGTAAATTCACCAAGAGGTCAGAGCCGCTTTTGGCATATGGGCCCACTGTATATGAGAGAGAGAGAGAGAGAGAGAGGGGGAGAAAAAGGGGGGGGGGGGGAGAGAGAAGAGAGAGTGCGGGGAGAGAGAGAAAAGAGGCTGAGAGGAAGAGAGAGAGAAAAGGGAGTTAGAAGAGGGGAGAGAGGGAGGGAAAAAGAGAAGAGAGAGAGAGAGAAGAGAGAGTGCGGTGAGAGAGCGAAAAGAGGCTGAGAGGAAGAGAGAGAGAAAAGGGAGTGAGAAGGGGGAAGAGAGAAGAGAGAGTGCGGGGAGAGAGCAAAAGGAGGCTGAGAGGAAGAGAGAGAGGGAGGAGGAGAGAGAGAAGTGAGAGAGAGAAGAGAGAGAGCGGGGAGAGAGAGAAAAGAGGTTGAGAGGAAGAGAGAAAGTAAAAGGGGAAAAGGGAGTGAGAAGGGGGGAGAGAGGGAGGGGGAGAGAGAGAAAGAAGAGAGAGTGCTGGGAGAGGGCGAAAAAAGGCTGAGGAAGAGAGAGAAAAGGGAGTGAGAAGGGAGGAGTGAGGGAGAGAGAGAAGTGAGAGAGAGAGAGAAGAGAGAGTGCGGGGAGATAGAGAAAAGAGGCTGAGTGGAAGAGAGAGAAAAGGGAGTGAGAAGGGGGAGAGAGAGAAGAGAGAGTGCGGGGAGAGAGAGAAAAGAGGCTGAGTGGAAGAGAGACAAAAGGGAGTAAGAAGGGGGGAGAGAGGGAGGGGGAGAGAGGGAAGCAGAAAAGAGGGAGGTGGGGAGGGAGAGATAGAAGTTAGAAAGAGAGAAAGGGAAGAGAGAAGGGGGGGGCAGAAGAGAGAGAGATAGAGAGGAGACAGAGAGGGGGGAGAGAGAAAGAGAGGAGACAGAAAGAAAGAAAGGGTAGAAAGAGGGAAGAGAGAGAAGAGGGGGAGAGATGGAAGAGAGTGCAAAGAGAGTAGAGAGAGAGAGGGAATGAGGGGTAAGAGAGAGAGAGAAGGAAGCGAGAGAGAGAAGAGAGAGCGGGGTAGCAAAAGAGAGGGAGAGAGAGGAGGCAGAGAGAGAGAAAAGAGAGAGATGGGAGAGAGAGAAAGAAAAGAGAGAGGGAGACAGAGAGAGAAGGAAGAGAGAGAGTTAGAGAGAAAGCGAGAAGGGGAAAGTATAGTAAAAAACAGAAAATACCCCAAAAAAAGCGTGCCTGTAAACCTGTACAGAGGTATGAGACTGTTCAGTTAAGACCAGTGGACGGTCAAACCTTTTCTTTTCCAATTCATTTAAAGGTCTCCTGCACATTGTGTGGGCTTTTTTTTGACAACTCAGTGTTGATATTTTATGTGTTACATCTTAAAATAATGTATCACGGAGGAAAAAGATGTGAAAGTAATCCAGCCCTGAGTAAATATGTTCAAGGCCTGGTCCAGTAGCTGACGTCAATAGACCTTTAGATAGTTGTTAACCGCCAACTGAAGTCCAAAGAAGAAGGTGCAGGAATTGAAGCCCAATACAAACAAATCCACCCTGTGCCATCTACCAAGGACGCAGAGCCAACTGTCACCAGCGTCTTGTTTGAATCGATAATCCAGAGTGATATCTCTCTGCGTTTTTGTACAGATCAATATCAGTCTGGTCATCTGGTAATCTCCACGAGTTCAGATGGGAGTGACTGACAGGTGCATTAGCCAATCGGGGACACGCATGGGCAGTGTGTATCGAAGCAAACACGGCTGCATCAAGTATTTCTGCGGAATCAAAGTGAAAAATACTGTTAATCTGAGAGTAAAGTTGAGTTTCCCACTGAATTTGGTTCCCTCCTCCATGGCGTCTGATGCCCGGTTTGAAACTCCCGACCCAGAGTGCTCCTTTGAAAGACGTCCACTGCGGATTACAAATTCAGAAACCTTTCCTGCGTGACAAAACTATGTCCTTCGAAGGCCGATGACAAAAAGACAGCACCAGACTCACCGGCTTCCTGTGTGCGGTGAGGTTTACTGTCTGTTGTCGCACTGAGGAGTGAAGGCTGACAACAACAGAGACAAAGTGCTGCAATGATCAGAAGAAGTCTAGATAAAATGTAAAATTATTGTGGGCTCAACATTTCTGGGAAGATTTGTCCACTAAAACATACAAATCTGGATTGTTCCTTCATCAAAAATGCAAAGAGTTCATCATAATTCCCTAAGACATCATGTAAAATATAATAATAAATGTGTTTAAAGCAGCTCTGATGGCCCTCATGTGTCTGAGTGCTTTACACTTCGGCAAAACCACCTGGAGTTTTCATCCTTTACGATATTCTGAGGTTAATCCCAGGAATCACAGTATGTTCCACTTTACGCTTGCCTCCATTCTAGAATTTTGAATGATTTTGTTTACACATTTTTAAAGGTTCTATTGGACTTTAACCCTTGTGCTCTCTTCATTTGAGCAATGCACATTTGGTCAAAGAGCAATATATGTTTTCATGTCATAATTTTATTTAAAAACTTTGCATACATTGTAAGTAAGTATGTATTTTATGTTTTGGACCACCCATGACAGTTTCATAGCGATGAAAAAAAAAATCTAGATGGGGTCAAACTGTGAATTTACGCTTAATGACATCACAGTGTGTTTCGAGTTCTGCAGTGGGCGTATAAGTGAAAGACTAATGAAACGTGCATGAATGGAACTATACGCATCCATATTATAAGCTGTTCACAACCTTTAAATCCAAATAAAACGTCTATAAATCATATGTGCATGAAATGAAGGCAGTGGAGTTGAGTCTACACGTCCTTACTGTGCCCTTGTTCAACTCTGACCTTTTGAAAAATATAAATTCACGCATAAAAGCAACTTAATATTATTCTCTGTGCCCTGCTCTCCATTCTCCAGTCCTCCTCCGGCTCGTAATGGCCTCTGATATAATGTAACACAAGGGGGAGTGAGTGTTTCCTCTCGATTGGACGGTAATGAGAGGAGCAGAAGAAGACAGGTCCACATTACACATCAGCGCTCGTCTCGTCTAATAACACCTGTCAGCCATGATGGTGCAATCGGAGGGAGGAAGAAGAGGAAGAGGAGGAGGCCTCATCTACTGAAATGGTTTAGTTTGTTAGACTTCAAACAAAGTAGCTGGTCTGTAATTGGGCTGTAAAGCTTGGTCCAGTGTGGTTGGAGTTAAAGCGGAAGTACACCACTTTTTTTCTCATAAATAATAAATAAAAAAATGTCGAGAAAGTGTTTTTCACATGCATAACTTTGCGTCAAAAATCAAACGGCTGCACAACGTCTTCGTCTAGAAAACCTGCAAGAAAGAGCCACGTGACTGTATGGTGCTTTTAGATGTGAGCTGATTGGTTGTAAGTGTTATGAATCAGATCAGAGGCGGAGACAGAGCATGAAATTATGAGGCTAATCGATTCAACCAGCTCCCCTGTTGATGTTTTCTCAACTGGTGCATATGTACTCAGCCTTATGTTGATTATTTTAGTGTGTGACTGTGCATCTATGTTAGCTTTATTTATTTATTTTTTGTGAAGAAAATTGCTTTAGAAATAAAGACTGTTTTTTTTAAGTACCTCTGACAGGTTGGGCCACTCATTTAACTAAAATGCAGGTACAATAATTACATTTAAAATTTGGCTAAAAACACACAAATTACATCCCATCCATTTTTAGCTTTGTAATTTTACTTCCTGGTTGTAAATTATGACATCACTCAAGGAAATTACCATACCAAACACACTGTACACTAGGCTTAAACTTTTTTTTTTTTGACAAATAAAATGTGATCACCTTTATTTGCTGAATTAGTAGTTTAAGGGATCAAAAAAGGTGTTTATTTTGTGTAAATTATCTACTTTACTAGGATAATATAATTAAGAAAATGGACAAACTCAATTTACAGATGACTTTTCGTTGTTAACCAAGTAACGTCTTCAGGGCTCTGTTGTTGATTGTGACTCAGGTGCGCCCTTGTGCAGAGATATATCTTTCTCACAGTCACCAGGCAAAACATGCCAAACTCAGATTCAAATACTTGATTGTTCAGTTCATAAAACATCCAGGAGAACATAATTAAGAAAATGTTACGTTAGTTGCTTGGTTAGCAACAAAACGTCGGCTGAAAATTGAGTTTGTCCAGCAGAAATTGTTTGAACATTTTCTTAAGTGTAAATTATCTATAGCCTCTGAATGGAGTGAGTCTGAGTGTTCCTAATGTGATGTCATCAGTTCGTTTTTACGTCCTGTAATTTTAGATTTTTTACACTTTCCTCCACAAACAGCTATTTGATCGGTGTAATTTATATTTACAATATTTACAGTATTTTTACTTTACCAAATAAAGTCAAAATTTGAAAATCATAAAAACCTGTCATATGCACTTCAAGTTTGATCCATTGACCTTAGATAGATCCCGAAGTAAATTCAGATTCAGCTGCAGAAACATTTTCACTGCACTCCCCGGCCACCTTTGTGCTCCTCCTCAAGTGTCATTTTTTTTTTTTTATATAACTTTTCGGTTGTGTCTTCTGAATTGTTCTTGAAGGGAGCTTTCGTTTTTTTGCTGTTTCGGTTCTGTGTGAGTTTCATAAATCTGGGGTGGTAACTGGTGGTCCTTCCCCAGAAAAATAGTTAAGACATTTTCCCTGAATGTTGGTGCATTTTCACACATGTTGCAGCTGATTTAAATACATAGTTTTTATTTAGCTTTATGTGTACTAAATTGTAACATTTGACAATCCCAGACTATTTTGTTGATCTTTTTCTATTTAAAAGTACACTGCACTCCTTTTCTGTGATATTTTCCTTGCGTCTGTGATGATCGAGGGACGTCTTATTGGGGGCCCCTCAAGGCTGGGGGCCCAAAGCAAGTGTTCCTTATTGCCTAATGGTAAGTCCGCCGGTGGCCTTTGTGTCAGTCAAAGGTCTCTAGGAGGATTGTCAGGTAGATCGTGTGTCAGGGCAATTTGGGGGAAGAGTAACAGCCCTCAGGACAAAAGACTCCTCTGTGTCCAGCAGCCCGGGCCTCACAGTCAGGACCAGGTGAAGCAGGTGAACTCTGGAGACACAACAGGAAAGCCCTCTGCCTCGCTCTCACTCTTCAGTCGGTGATGAAACAAACCATTTCTTGCAAATATTCTTGAAGTCCTTCTGCTGCATTTGGTGTAAAAAGTCTGTAGCATTTCAGAAATCCATAGCAATCTCTTTTCACTTTCTTCATGGAAAACAAACAACGAATTTCACAAAACCTAACAGTCCCTAACTTTGTCCTTTGAACTGCATAAAGATTTCATGTTAAAAGTGAGCTCAGAAATGCAAAAACTGCTTAAACAATAGTTGAAGGAAGCTGCAAAACACTGAAAATTGAACTTCTTATCTTAAAACAGCATATGCTAGAACAGTTGTAACTTGTTTTTCAATTTACTTTTCGCTTGAATATAGAAATATCGTCTTCCACCTCTGGATCAAACAATCGCTCCTATTATTAACACACAGCTCCTGCCTTTTGCAATGACAACAGCGTGAGGTTGAGCACATCATTTCGCCGCGACCAAACTTTACCTGCCGTATTTGCGAACGCTTTGCTGTTTCCCTCGGAGGCGTCTGGCACCGACAATAGGACGACTCAAGTGTATTAGCCAATAACATACCTGTGCCCCTTTATCCGCGGATGTGAAAGCTTCTATTCACCTGGCTGGTCCTGTGCAGCGGTCGGTCCCCCACGCGTCTCTGCCGTTCTGGTCTGACAATCGAAAGGGACAAAGGTGAAGATAGTGATTTGTTGCAGTCGCTAAAATAATAGAGCAATTTCTTTCCTTAATGCTCGCACACACGCACAAAGGGAGAGCACAGCCTGTTCGCTCCAGTCAAACAATGAAGCGCCGAGCAGATCACATCAATCTCTCTCAAGAGAAATATTATTTTCCCAACCTTCCTTCTTGTGCCGGAGCATTCGCTGACAATAAGCAGACAGTGGGAAAAAAGGTTTATGGCCCTGAGTCATTTGAAAATATACAGTTTTTCATGAGCAGTGTCCCATTGAGACATTCAGGGACCTCAAACAAGCATCAGGACATCTATTTGACTGTTGTTTATTGGTTAAAAACAAGCATTACATCTATAATTGAATCAAAGGTGGGTAGAGTAGACAAAAATTCAACCCAAGTATAACTAAAGTGACTTAAAAATATGCAAAAGTACAAAATTGTGGTCAAGAAATTACTGAAAAAGTATTTGGGAAACAACTACTCAAGAATAACTGTGCGTAACTGTGTGGACGTAACAGCTGATTTATAATTTGTTAAGTGAATGTAATCGAAAGGACAAAATATGAAATAATAAACAAAGGTATATTTTCAAAGGATACACAGCAAAAATTATGTTCAAATCATTTAATGTTAGTCAGAATGGGAAGAAGAACCAAAACTTTTAATCAGAGAACTGTTATTCCAATTAAAATATTACTCAAGTATAGGACGAAACTTTGAAACGTACTCTGAAAAGTACAATTTTAAGAAAATGTAACTGATACTTCTGGTGTTTAAAGCAGCTGCGCACAAAGCCTGGTACTTTGTAAGTTTATCACATTTGCAAAGAAATGACGATCAAAATCTAACTTCAACGTCAAGTTTTTAAGGTTCACTTATCACTGAAGGATTTATGGCACAAATGTCATTGTCAACCTGTCGTGGCCCGCTATGTTTATGGTGCATTATTGATTTGAAAAACTTTAGATTGAAGAAATATTTATTATAAGGTTGTTTGCATGCACGCTCATTTTGTTGCTAATTGGTAACTGTAACAATCTACACAATACACGTACTCATTTGTTGCACTGGTGTCACTCGTGTGCTCCAGTGGTTTAAGACGCCAAAACAGCCCAGAATTATCACAAACTCCCTCACTGAAAATGCAATAGAGCTAAAGCATGGAACGGTACCAAGCTAATGGAATGCAGTGTTTCGTTAACAAACACTTGAAGGGTCTGTGGAATAAACAAATCCAAGAGCAACACTTGTGCAAACATTGGGATATTAAGTATTTTTTACGGTGGACATTTTGCACTTGTAAGGAAAGAAATCAATGTATGCATACAATATATTGTATTAAAGTCTTGATTAACAGCAAAGTTCTTATTCTTATTCTTTATTTAATGCTCACAACTATATTTATGATATGGAGCACAAACACATGTATTTACAAAACAGAACAAAGCAATACAATACTATTTTAACAAAGGAAGGACCTTTTTCAGATAGGCACCAAGCTTATAAATTATCTTTGAACTATCATTTTGTATCATTAACTTATACATTGATGGATGTTTAGTAATCAGGCAAATGCTTTTCTCTACATAAAAAACATCACTATTTGTACACTCAAACAATAAGTGAAACTCATCACCAACATGTTTACAAGTACAAAGGTTACAGAAACATAAATGTCTGTCGATGCCTTTATAATGACCCACAGTCTTTGACAGTCTGTTATTTCCAGTTCTTGAATCACAAATGGATTGCACGCATGTTTTATTCTCATGCAACAGATATTTTTCAAACCTAAAGAGCGTTTTGAATCCATGTACATCACACTCAGGCACTCCCCGGGCCACAGTGTGAGCTGGTCCTTCAGAGTTTGTTCGATTCTGTTCTGTTCCTCGACATCTTTAACTTCAAACTTTTTTATTTGCAGTTCCTACCACTGCTCATCTACTTTAAATCTGTGTTTTACTTTCCTCCAAACTTTGACTTGAACCCTCTCTCTCGTAGAACTCTTAATCTCTGGATATGAACTCCAGGAACCGCTTTTTATAAAATGTGCGATAAAACGTTATCATCTCAAATCCATAATAATAATAAAGTCAATGAAGTCAGAAATAAATTTAATTGAACCACTTTAGTGAAGACGCTGGTTATTACAGTTTTAATCACTTACAATGTACAATTTACAGGATTTTTCCGTATATTTGACAGACATTATTTATTTAGAATTTTGATTTGATCTTTCTTTGCAATAACTATCATTAAGGAAAAGATCTCAAGTATAAATTGACAAAACCTCTTCTCCAAAGTTCTCTTTAATAAAGTATTTTCAGCGCTGTTAAAATCACAAACTTTTTAAATCTATAATATACTCTGCCCAAAACTTTTATTGAAACACATCTTTCAGGCGCTTTCTTAATCTCTGGATATGAGCTTTCAGAGAGAAGAAAGTTAAATATATCGCTGTGTTAATATCACTCCCCACTGAACAAAAAGTGATCATCTTAAATAATCCAAACAGTTCACAGTTTCTACTTCAAGTCAAACATTTGTCAATCAGTTATTTTTTATATAACTTTGATAATCTGTTGTTAAATTAATAATGTATTTACAGTTACTTACTGTGATTTCATTACATAATTTATTATTTTACAGCTTTTTTAAAACACCCCAGCCAGTGGTGGAAGAAGTGCTTCAGCAAAAGCACAGATACAAGGACAAACAAATTACTCAAAAGTCAAAGCATCACATAAAAAAATTTACTTTAGTTAAAATATTGAAGTACCTTTTTAAAAATCTACTTGAAGAGTAAAAAGTATAAGTATTTCAAACAGATTTTGAGAATCAAGCGATGTTGATAAAGAAGATAAAGAAGCATTTGAATCAACTGGATCAATCAATCAAGGACTTGAACTCAAAACCTTTACGCAGAATGTCACCATGAACATACTTAAAGTAACTTTTCAAACCAAATGAAGAGTAATTCTTTTCAATCCCGTTCAAAAATGTAGAAAGTATATAGGCCTATTCTGTTCTCAAATGTAGTGAAGAAAAGTAAAAAGCATCTTCTGGAAGTTAAATAAAGTACAGATACTTAAAACTGTCACTTAAGTGCTTTAATGTTTGTACTTAATTACTTTACACCTCTGATTCCAGCTAAAATAATTATTTATAAAACCCTTTTCATTGCTTTGCTTTGTTTCCTGTAACAGTTCAATCAATTATTATCACTTTATATAATCATTATTTTTAATAGTTATGATTGCAGTATTTTATCATCAATTTTCTCAACATCTATTCACCTTATTCCAGAAGTTGTCGTGGGCGCCGCCATCTTGTTTCCGTTGTATTCGTTTACATGAGGCAGACGAGCTCAACAGAAAATAAGGACTAAAAAGACGTTTTCAGGACGCCCAGGAAATCTCTGCATTGCTAACTTGTCTACTCCTTATTTTAATTAGTTGTTTAATTGTATTTTACGTTTTAATAAAAGTTAGCATTAGCTGCGAGAAACAGTTAGCTTATCCAACTGCTCATGTGCACAGAGCCAATTTTATTAGACATCAAACGAAAGTTAGTTATGCCTTCGTAAAACCTCGACAAACCGCTCTTTAATAATGCATTTCCAGCTCTGTTAATATCACAATCATCCCACTTTTAAATCTGTATTTTACTTTCTCCAAACTTTTATTTAAACCATCTCTTTCCCAGCAGCCCTCTTAATCTCTGGATATGAGCTCTTAGGAAGAAGCACCGCTGTTTTAATATCTGTCAGCTCCTTCCTGCACTTCCTCCTCGCTCCTCTCTCCTTGTCTCCTCGTTTCCTCTCTCCTCCATATTTTAGCCTTTTTGTTTGACTTCGCTGTCCCCGGCTCCGCTCGACCCATCAGTCCACGTCAGCTCTCCGACAAGTGTTTGAGACTGATGAAGAGGTGCGCGCAATTTAGCACCGTTTCTTGGCATTTGTGCGTTCACCTGATGCGTTTTGTCAAGGCGCGATACGCTCCTCTGACACCACGTATAAACAGGCTGATTGCACGGGCGCTGTTCGTAAACGTGCACCTGCGTTGTACAATGTATTTTTCCCGCCTGTCTTTTAACGCTAATGAAAAATAAAATGTTTCAAAACGGCACGTGTAAAGCGAGAAAGCGCGTGTGTGAAAGAGAGAGTTTCTAAGAATTTTAATTAAGTTGCAGATTACATGCTTTGATATCCATTACTGTCAAGACGAGTCCTTGGTTGTGACTTAAATGAATGAAAGTTGTTTTGAACTAACAAATAATTCTTTGCTTTTTATACTTAAAGCATTTAAAGCGTTCATTAGAGAGCTCAATGTCAGCCCACTGTAGGGCTAAATTAAAGACATCAATAAATGTGTTTTTTAAAGATTTGCTGTGAAGGAGTTGGATATAGACAGTGCAGAATCTGTTTGTTCGGCTTTAGATCTTACACTGATTTAGGCCCATTTTTAGTGAATCAATTCCTGACTGATTTACAGACCAAGACTGATGTTAAAGTCTATTTCTCATGTTTTTCTAATTCTGGCTTAGTTTGGTGGGAGGGCACCTGTGGTAAACATTCATCATAGTTTTACATCAGTGAAGTTGCAGTTTGTGAAGAAATTTTGAAAAGTACAAGTTTAAAACAACAAGAAGTAGTGCTGAGTTCTAAAATGGAATCCCTCTGTGATGTCATCAAAAAGCGACGTGCCATTGAAAATAAAGCGATGATTAACACTCAACTGACAGTTTAAATGGTCATTCAACAAAAATAAAAGTGTTCTCAGGTATTATTATTTGCCAAATTATAACTGTTGTGTAATTTATATGGATTTTGGCCCTTGTTTTCCAAATGGTTGCTAGGTAACAGCTGCTCACGTCCAACCAGGAAGTAACATTATAAACATTACGATAACTGTCAAACTTGGGGACAAATGGACAAAATGTTTAGCAAACCACGTTCACTACGTTTTAGTGAAATGTGTTGTCTAACCGTAATGTAGACTTTAAGAATATAAGAATCATGATTTATTTTAATCATCAACGAGAGGAAATTACTTTCGTTATGACGTGCAACCGACCAGCAGAAGAAAATAGAAGCTCTCAAAAAACAAAAAAAGTTGACATGTAAAAATAAGAAACTAAATTTAGTATTGGTTTCACAATAAATCATCATTTTAACCCCTGGTCTGAACAAAATGCATTTACATTTTTACGTAACTTCTAAAAACATATACCCTCACAAGATATTTACGTCTTCCTGGACAGCGGGTGAGAGGGAACACATTTTAAAGGGAACATATTTGTGACTTTTTTGAGCTTTTAACCATGCTCTTCCAATCTTCCAATTCCAATTTCCAATTTTTCCAATCAAAAAGATAGCTGGAGTTGCATTTTAGTTTCATTCAGGCTAGTCTGATGAATCCTGGTTACAAAATCTGTCCTCTCCGACCATGAAAAACACTTTTTTTCCACCGAGGGTCACCTTTTGAACCCTGTACAGACAACATAACAATACATTGAATCTTTCAAAAAATGTTCATTTGACATTTGGATGAACCACCCCACTTTAATAAAACTTGGAACATTCATTTTAGGGCTGTATCACATCAAAATATTTAGTTTAGTTTTAGTTATTTGGGTTATGATAGCAGATTTTTTTGCAGTAAATAGTACTAATTTTGGTCAACAACTATGACAATACAGTATATATATTCACCTTATTCCGGAAGTTGCCGTACGCTCTGCCGTCTTTTTTCTGTTGCATTAGTTTACATGGGGCAGGCGAGCTCAACAGAAAATAAGTTCTAACAGAGTAAAAAGGCCGCCCAGGAAATCGGTGCGTTGCTGACTTGTTTTTGCTTGTGTACATTAAACATTTTAGACAAATCAATGTACTTTATGTAATGTTTTAGCGAGAGACTTTTCCCTCGTTCATTATTTGCAAGAACACCGTTAGCGTCAAACTGGAAGTCCCTTTACTACAAGAGTGCGGATCATAAACATAAAAAGAGGTAAAAGTGGGCAGGGCAGAATACGGTGGATATAAGAAAAAAGGCATAATATTTTTCCATAAATTAGTTATCAAAATAAAAACACAGATTTTGTTGTTTGTAGACACGCAGCGCAGACACACGGTCCTGATGTTCAATACATTTGGCAACAAGCATCAATATAACTCCCAGCTCTATGTTCTACAGTTCACTCATGCGTGCAGGGTTTGTTTCGGGGTCGTTAGCGTTTATGCTCATTTCAAGCAATACTGTTGTTGTGTCCTTGAGCACGGCATCTTTTGTGGGTGAATTGTATGTAAATGCTCTGTGGAGAAGCGTGTTTGTGGATCACAACCGTTGCTATTTTTCTTGATGCGTTTTCTGTAACGAACATTCCACAGCCGTTAAACGGATCTTCATGCATTCAATTACATTTCAAATTTTTTTTATATTTAATTGATTGATTGGTTGATTGATTTTTTGCTGAAAAAAACATGAAAAATGAACTTAAAACATCACCATCAAGAGACAAGTTTAATGCCATACGAACCATCCAAGCAGTAGTTTCTTCATGGAGACAGCAGTTGCAGGTGGCTGACCTTCCATCAGAAAGTTACATAGAGCACCTTTAAATCAAACAAGCTATTGTCTCAGGACATGTACAGAAAGGGGCAACAATAATACAGAATAAATCACATGTACAATACAGTGTTAATCAGTTCCAGTTTCTAATTATAGACGATTAATGAAAAATCCCTTTTTCATGTTTCAACGTCGATATTGAGAATCCTGAACCATATTAACGAACCACCACTTCTGCGTTTGAAACCTTTACATGACTGAAGTGACAAATGTGAGGGAATGTGAACTAATTTAGCTCGATCACTGCGACGATTACAGACATGTTAGTATCATTAAATACCTTACATTCTTACCCAAACAACATCTATATAACTGAAGAACGAACATGCCACGCACACTAATGGAATGTACACCATTTCAATTGAAAAAAAGACATACAATTACAAATATTTATGACTTGCCTCGTCAGTCAAGGACGATGTGTAACTGTGTAGAATTGTAAATGACCTTTGAACCCTGTTGTGTGGATGTGCCGTGGAGCTGAACCTCATCTGAAGATACAACACATATTTCTGATGTAGACCTGGAAAAGTATTATTCTATTTATAGAATTGTACTCAAAAAAAAAAAAAAAAAAATCAAACACATCTTCAGTATTTTAAAAGGTGTGTGTGTGTGTGTGTGTGTGTGTGTGTGTGTGTGTGTGTGTGTGTGACTCCATGAATTTACCAAAAAAACAAGGGAATTTCAGTAATTGAGTTAAGTAACCCTTTACGTAAATATTTGAATCATATTCCAACATTCATGAATAATTTGTTTAACAGTTGAAAGGGATGTTTGTTTTTCAAGGAATTTTCACAAAACAAATCTTGCTTATTCTGTGATTATTTTTATATGTTTATTATGTCGAACAAAAACCTTCTTACAATTGTTGTTCTTACAATAGTCAAGAAAAATTTAACCTTTATTTGTCCCACAATGGAGACATTCTAGGAGAAGTTGAAGTCTGCATTCTCTGCAGTGTCAGAGGGAGAAACAAGGACGCGGTCAACGCAAGTATCGTAGGATCAAGGAGGGCATGGTGAGTCGGACTATAGATGGCGCTATTGTCCCACTGCTCCAAGTAATACAGCGCCTAACATCATGTGACACGTCTGACAAGGGCAGCCGAAACTGCCAAAGTGAAACAGAGCTTTGATCACGACAAAATAGATGAAGAATTTTCATCTCGTCTTCTTAAGTGGAATAGTTGTGTTGTTTCCTCTATATCCGACAGTTGGCCAGAGATGATGTAATGACATGTTTCGATGGTTCCTTCCACCTTCATCATATTCCTCACACAATGGTTATATGGGTTATACCTGATGTTTTACTGTTTTAAAAAGTGGAAAACAGAACTAGTTTGTTTTCAGCAGTCACGTGTCACTCCAAAAATGGGTCTATAAGCACTTTTCACTCTGAGCCCAGAGCATCACAGACGATCACAGAAAAGCTAACAGACATTATCCTAATGGTGCACGTTTCATAACTAGATGCAGAGAAAGTGCTGTGGGCTCATTTTCACCCAAATAGATGCTTTTACAACATATCTGTGCTGTGTTGGGGCAACACAGATTTTACTTTGGTTGCATGCAAAAAACTGGGTACATGAACTAGGTCTGTTCCTCACGTTTCAAAACAGCAAAAATCAGGTACAGCCCCTTTAAAGGATTACTGCAATTTTTCAGGTACTTAATATTGAAGTACAACACAAATAAATTATTATTTTACTTTTTATGCAAACTGAAAAACTGGTCTAAAACAGCTTAGTAAAAGAAAAAGGTTTGTTCACTTCCTTTTCAAAACTGAAGCCTTCATAGTGACATTTCACTGTAATAAGTAGCAGATTGTCCTTTACATATTTTTGGGCAAATTTACTTAAATTTTAGCTTTTCAAATAATCTACTATACTATAAGTACGGGGATATGAAAGGGGGAAGGGGAAAACCTCAGTTGCAGGACAAACATGCAGCAATCTATGGAACTCCCCCTCTGAGTAAACTAATGATAACGAAACACTGTACAGCTGAACCAGAATCCCTCTGATGTCATGAAAAAGCGACATGCTTTGAACTAACACTTTTAAATTCTGACAGGTTAAACAGCCATTAATAAAGTTATTATCAGGTATTATTTGTCAAAGAATAACTTGTTTTCATAATGGTTGCGAGGTAACAGTTATGGAATTACCTCTACGTATGTCATCTTTGCTGCCAATGTCTTACCAGGAAGTAACATTAAAGCCAAATCTTAAATATAATCATGTTCACCACGTTTTAGTGAAATGTGAGGTCGAACCTGTCATATAGACTTGTTATTTTTAGTGTCCTGTAGGAAAACTTGTCCTTTGCATTTGACCCGTTCTTCAATGTGTGATTATTTTGCCTTTTGTGCATGTTTAAGGTTTACACTATTTATTTGGACGGCGGATCAACCTCTATAAATGTTTCGAGCCCCGTCTTTTGTGTTTTGCGCTCCCCGCGGCACGCACCAGGTGGACCCTCTCTCTCCTCTCTCGTTAGTGAAGGCTGCTGCGCTCGTCTCCTGAAGCTCTCATTCCTATTTGCTTTTATGTCTGGAGTACATTATTTTGTTATTATTATTAAGCAGAAAAGCCAGCCACTCTCTCCCTCCCTCTCTCCTCCTTCCGTCTCCGCTTCCCAGAGTGCCGAAATTGAATATTGCATTTAAAAGCAATTTCTACGATGGGATTACGCAAATCAGCCTCCCCTATTCACACTCCTCTACCTTGATGCATCTTCATTTCCTGGATTTTTTTCTATTCATTTGAACACATCTCAACACTTTGCATTGTTACGCTGCCCGGCCTGCCGCAATAACGTGTGTGTTTGCATATACAAATTTTAGAGACACCTTTTTTTACTTTGACAAAATACAAAAACAGGACTAAAAGCAATTATGGTTTCGAGAAAGTAATGCTCCCAGTCAATGCGATTTGTCTATTATGCGCGGATGTTATTTATTTATCTTTCTATTCATCCATTTGTGGATATATAGCTTAAAAAGGAGAGATAGAAAAATAGCATGTGTCAAGTAAATGGGAAAGAGGAGTCACAAGGAACAAAAACACACTTTAAGACTTGAATATTTGATTTGAACTTTCCACGGGTCAACAGTGAAAACATATTTTTCAAAGAAGTCAAGAAATGTTCTATCATCTTTAGTCGGCAAAGCAAATGACAGAAAAAACAGGCTCTTCAATACACAGAAGATTCTTTTTTTTTGCAACTAACGTTGATTTAAAGCAGAACTATACTAATTAATTTGCCCTAACTTAACCTTTACCAAGTAAACTAAACTTAAACTGCATGCATTTCTAACAGTTCATATAATATGTTATGTCGTTTTTATTGTGCTGTATTTTTCAATATTTTTATGGTAGTGCTGCCACAGAGACTTATTGTACTTTCATGGAGCAGTAATTTACGTATTCAACTGAAAAAGAGTTACATTCTTTCAGCCCTTTCCATTTAGAGCTTTGGACCAGTGAAATGACAGTTCTAATTGATGATATTTTTTAGTCAACACAAAGCTACTGTGAACAGTGCAGCCAAGAGTTGGAGCATGTGTGGTTTGGGGACCAGATGATGTCGTCCTGATGGTGTTGGCAAACCAGGATTTGCAGCATGCACTAGGACGGCTGGGATGAAAATCAGCACCTCTAAATCTGAGGCCATGGTTCTCAAATGGAAAAAGGTGTCTTGCCCTCTCTGGGTGGTGGAGAGTCCTTTCCTCAAATGGAGGAGTTCAAGTATCTCGGGGTCTTGTTCACGAGTGAGGGAAGGATGGAGCGTGAGACTGACAGATCGGTGTAGCGTCTGCAGTGATGCGGGCGCTGTATCTGACCGTTGTGATCAAGAATAAGAGGTTGAAATTTGTTTTCCTCTGCAGGGTAGCTCCCTTAGAGATAGGTTGAGGAGCTAAGTCACATGGAATGAGCTCGGAGTAGAGCCGCTGCTCCTCCATGTTGCGGCTCGGGCATCTGTTCCGAAGCCTCCTGGACGCCTCCCTCGGGAGACATGTCCCACCAGGGACTATGTCTCTCTGTGATCTGGGAACACCTCGGGATCCCTCTGGAAGACCTGGAGGAAGCGTCTGGGGTGAGGGAAATCTGGACATCTCTGCTCTTACTGCTGAACCCCCGACCCGGCCCTGGATAAGTGGAAGAAAGTCGATGGATGTTTATTGGATGTTTTGATGCCTCAGTTTGCAATGAGTTAGTTTGTGTTACTTTCCATCTACTGCTCTGCACAGAATAGACCAAAACAATGAATCCAATATTTCTTTGTATTTATTCTTCTTTGTATTTATACAATATTTCTTTTACCAATGCCCTTATTCATACTAAATCCTCTCCCTCGACCCACTACCTCACCTCGGCTGATGTATTGTGTTGTCTGTTCTCTCCGCTCCAGCAGTCAGCCCCTCTGCCCCGTCTCCTCGGGGCTTGTTTACAGTAAGCAGGTTTGGACCGCAAGGGTTTTACCTTTTATGGACATTCTTTATCCACGCTAAAACTTCCACTAATACCTTCTCTCCCCCTCCTCCTGCCCCACTCTGACCTCTGAGAAGGGGCACCAAAAACAAAAACCTGGCCATGAAAAAGTTAGAATATGCATAGACTGAGCTGGAATGTTTAAAAATGTCTAAAGAAAAAGTCACATCAGTCATTTACAGGACATTTTCTGGACTTGATTGACATTGAATCTGTGAAGAGTAAACCACTGTTGTTTTCTTGATATAGGCACCATTTTGAGGACTTTTGACCTTTCACTATCTTTTTTATGACTCTGATCCCCATATTTACCAGGTCTAACAAAAACAGATTCTTTGATAGATTTAAAAGCACACTATGCAACTTTTCTGGGCTGTCTGCCACCGGCTTGTCTCCATGGAGATGGTATTGCTCTGCCTAAAATATTTCGCAGTATGACATTTAACGTCTATCTTCATGGAGACAAGCAGGCGACGCCTGGCAAAGTCTTGTTCAAGTGTTTTTTAAGACTGTTTAGTAATAAAAACACAATTTAATGCAAATGGAAGACAATATTAATGCCATACTGTGGAAAATTCCAAGCAAAACAATGACAACTCCATAGAGACAGGTGCTGCTTTCATTGGCCTTTGCGTAAACTCTCTCAAAACCTTATTTCTCCCTCTTTAAGCCATATTTCCCAGCGCGAAAGAAAAATAAAAGTGAAAAACCGAACACAGGAGAGGCTACGGCGTCGGGGAAGAAAAACAAGAAAAGGTAAATCTAATTAGCGTGAATCGCCCTGGGACAATAAACAGTGCTCCTATGCATTCTCCATATATGTGCGTTAAACAGGAGAGTGATGGGGCCACAGAGGGCGGAGGGAAAGACGAGAACTTGTTTGTTTGTTCATGGGACGTTTCTCAGGCCCTTGACACTGGCATTCAACACACAAGAGCACGAAACACACAACAGACACACACTCACTTCTTATAGCAGTCGAGGTCAAGTCTTAATGCAGCCCGGGGTTAACTTTAAATCCCCCTCTTCACTTTAGAAAATGGAAAAGTTATAAATGACCACCAAGCAATAATGGTTTGGGTCGTATGGATTGGAGGAATGAATGTTTAGATGTTGATCTCACTCCAGCCACAAGGGGTCAGCAAAGAAACAATTATGATATATACTGTAATCTACAAAGGCTTGTGTCTGATTTTGAACCTTGAGTGAAGAACATGTTGCAGAACGGATAGTCCCGTCCACCTTCGCTCAAACTGAAGCAGCAGGGGTGTCAGTCTGGGGGGGTAAAGGGTACTGGTTTCCCCGGGGCCCAGGACAGGGAAGGGCCCTCAAAAGTTTTTCTCAGTTGCTTCTCTACGCTTTTGTAATAAAATGCATTGTGGTTAAGGTTGAGAAATACAGTTATGCATGAGATCTGCAACAATGTCAGTGGCAAAATCATTTATACTTTTTTTCCACAAACAGTTGCTTTTACAAGGCCAAGCCCCTTAAAGCTGCACTATGTAACTTTTCCGGTGTAGGGTCTGGCACATTTTTTTTGTTTTTTTCTCTGAAATACCTTCTAAAACATGCATTCTTACTGTCTCCTTTCCACAGATCTGTCACCCGCTTGGCTTCATATTGATACTTTAGTTTAATGCCGTACGTGGAACATTTCAGGCAAGGCTAGACATTTCTATGGTGGAAGTACAAGCATCTTCTGAAGCCACAGCTGCCCAGAGGCGGACAATCTCCCACACGGTATTCACACTTTGGCGAGGTTGGTGAAGTGTCAAGCATTTAATTCAAGATTTATAATTACAGATCACTTTAAGGGTGAACAATGTGACTTTTATGGTTAAGGTCCGTTATCCACGTGCATTGTCTGAAAAAGTGCTTAAGATATATTGTGTATTTATTGTTTATTTCTTAATTTTGAGGTATGGTGGAAATGCCACTAAAGGTTGTATACAATTTTCAGTCCACTGTTAAAGTAAACCGGTGAAGATTCTTACTTGAATGAATGATTTTCTCTAGCACGGAGAAGCAAAAACGTATTGACCCATCATAACGAGGACTTGATTTAATGTTCTATGTGACAAATGTGAACAAAAAATATATATTACCAGAAGTGACCTGCAGCAGATGATGGGATTGCCCCACAGCTCCCCAAGAAAATGAGATGCACATTCCAATTTCAACTTTGAAATTCTGTCTGCTTTTATTTATTATTTGCTTTTCTGTGTGGACACCTTGCCTGCTTGCAACAAAGATGAAGGATAATCCAAACACTTTTAAATTACAACTTTCGATTCCAATCTCTACTCTCTACTTCCATTGCCAGCAACTCTAAACCCAAATTTCTCCAAACCCTGTTGCACACAATATTTGCATTGCTAATTTTTGCACCCCAACTCTCCAGTGAGCTGCCTCTGAGGCTGTTTGTAAATGTTCAGGTGCATAACTCTGTGTACGTAACTGCGTCTGTGTGCTATTCCCCTGGAGCCTGAACCCCGAGGTCTCTCCCACAGCGACACTCACAGAACGCCTTCCTCCCTCTGCCCCACAGCACCCTCACCCTTTTCCTCACCCTTTCCCCATCTTTTCCCTACACCGCACCCTGTCTCTCCCCCTCAGGGCTGAAGGGGTCGCACCTTGGGGCCTCCGCGCACTCACGAAAATCCCCCCAAAACATAAACACACACTGAAGCGTCCTGGGTCCCTCTGAACTCACTCTGATGCTGTGGAGAAGTCTTTTGGGGCCTAAACATACGTCGACATATAAGGGTAGACGCACTCGGATGGCAGAGAACCCAATTAACCTTGAGGAAACTTAGGGACTAAAGTCATTCTCGCTTTGTTTAAACTTTCCCCATCTCAAAATTTAGGTCACAGGATCAGGACACTAAACTGTGTTCTGATAGTTTGTTGGTGAAGTCAGTGTTTGCTTCATTCATGAAGGACGGAAATGCCAGAAAGTCAGCAAAATGATTTATGAACGACCAGCAACGGCTTGACTGCGCTAATGGAGATCCACAATAAACAAAACAGAACCAAAGTAACACATTTACATTTTGGTTTCCTGAATATCCTGTCTAGAGCAAAGGTTAACTCAAATGGATGTTTTTTTGTTTTGTTTTAGATTTGTTTTGATTGAAAAATGACGCGCAGATTCAGTCGACAACATTTTCAACATAATACATTTATATACTAATAAACAAAAACATATTTCCCTTGTACAACAGACCAGACTTGTTTTGTGGATGTTGAGTTAGTGCATTATTTGGTGTAGGATCTCTGATTGAAAAGGAGTAAGTTTCACTCAGAATTTGGATTTGTAGATGAACATATCCATTTGAATAAAAAAACTCTTCTCATACATCCCTATGCTGTTTATTAATTAGTTCGTATTGGCAAAAGAATCAACAATGGATGAAAAAACGTAAAACCACTGGACGACTTTATTGCCTTCAATCTTTGAAGGAGAATCCAACCCACAAGTTACAAATAGAAGGACTGACTGAGCAGAGGTGTCCAAATGCTATTCATCGAGGGCCGCATTTTGACACGTACATGAAGCAAACGACCACAATCCGGTGATCAACACTGGAAATCATTCAAAGAAGTTGCTTTTATCAGAGGTTTTAATGTGAAACCTTAAGTTACTCTCAGACCCTTCTCACACCAAAATGTTCGATATGAAGAAACATTGGTCCAAGGCCCGTCTTTGGCTCCTGGGCCATAGTTTAGAAACTTCTTATCTAGAGTTTAGAATTTCAGCAGCTGCACATACTGTAAGTCTTCTTTAGTATTTTGCTATAATTCCTTAGAAAGGTATTGCAGTCAGCAGAACACGTTTTCAAATTGACAGTTAAGGCGGGACACTACAGGCTAAACTAATTTTTTTCAAATTTTTCTTTTTTTTGGTCAGCTTGTTCTCTCAGCATATTGGCTTTCATGTGGAAACAACAAACTTGTCCAATCTGCTGTTAAAGATATTTTACTGTGTTATTTAATCAACTTCATCCATGGATTTCTATGGGACATTGTAACTTCAAAGGTCGTTTTCTTAAAATGCGTTTTTCTTCCACAGAGACATAAAGATCAGCCTTAAAGTTGATCCCACACACAACAAACTGTACAATCTTGGACTCAACAAGATTTTGACAAAATGTATGGAAGGATTTTTTGATATCTAATTCTAACACCTATTTATTGAAGTTTTAAGTCAAAAAATGAGGCGAAATTTGAAATTATCAGTCCAATCTAGTTTACTTAAAAATTAAACATGAAATCCAAAATCCCGTCTGTAAATTTTTTTGTAACTAATATGTGTACAAAATGAATCAAGAAATTTAAACCTAGTACTCTCCATTTTTCAGATTTATTTGTCCTAAATATGTGCAATTATGGATGTTTTTACATATAAAACGCCTCATTTCCACATGAAAACATGACAAGATGAAAAACGTGTAATACATTTTTTTCATACATTTATGTGACTAAATCACAAGAGAAATTCAAATTGATATCTTTAAATTTAAGATTTTTTTCCTATTCACCTGCAACGTCTCGCCTTGATGGCACAAAAGTGAGATGTTGAACAGTTCGGTTGAAACAAAATGTTCGAGATTCATAGTCTAAAACTCAAGCTCAGTTTAATTAATCATCAGTTCTGTTGTGATTATTTATACTTGACTTTTATGGTCTTCTTTGGGCTGTAAAGTCCTGTGAATAAACTCTGTGCCTCAGTGATTGTTGTGGCCGCGGCATTAGCTCTATAAGCTGTGTGTATACTTCAACTGTTTGTGTCTCGTCCATTTTGGCCACTCTTCCCTTTTAGCACTCTGGCTCTGTTTTGGAAATAACTAAAAGTGTCCCATTGAAAAGACAAGCCAGTAAACTCCTGTTATGGTAATGTGATTAGTGCCACTGTGTTTTGGCCCATGCAGATCCTTACAAGGAAGTCCCACGAGTTCATTTCACCCGCAAGGACCGCGCCACAACAATAGAAAGATATTTATAGATAGATGATATGGATAGCTTATGGATTTAAACAATTATTATCTGGTTAGGTCTGTTTAAAAGAGATAATTAAAGTGGTTTGTTACGAGAGCACGAGGCTGAGGTGTGGTCCTTTTCCTGAACCTCAGTCAATCAAATTAACTCAATTTTAATACTTTGTTTCTCCTGATTTGGACCTTGTTGAGTTTCAGTTCAGTAACAGGATTTAGTTCTGAATTACTGCTGGTTTGGACCTCGTTAACAACCGATACAACCCTAATTTAGTCCTGAATTATTCATGATTTAGACATTATTCAGTTCTAGTTTAGTTTAGTCCTGAATCACTGAGAGTTGAGACCTTGTTCATTAGGACTGGCACAACCCTGGTTTAGTTATGGTTTAGACCTGCTTAAAGACTGGTTTGAATCTGTTTTAGTCCATTCAGGTTCTGGTCATATCGAATAGTCTTGGTCTTGGTATGATTTGGGTCTGGTCCCTGTTTTGGTTAAAGACCGGTTTGGTTGTTCATTTAGAATTTTGATCTTTAGCACTTGTCCAGCTTTGGTTTTGTCCTTCCCAAACCTAGTCTTGGCATTCCTCAGTCTTACCTTGGTCATGGTTCAGTCCTGACTTAGTTCCTGTTCATTTAAGTTAACGTTTAGCCTTGATCCTGTCATTGAAAGTGTGTAACTACCTTAAAATTCGGCTAAATATCTTGTAGCGTGTCCCCTGTCTTTTCCTGGTTTGGTCCTCCTGGTTTATCCCTCACTTAATTCTTGTTCTGTCCTGTTGTGGCTTCCTGTAGACGTCACATTTACACTAAAGTTAAGACACTGCAAATGCCTCAGTCGTCTTATTGTTGGCCGCGTGTGTACAGCACTCGCGGGGGCCCTTGGGTGCAGCACTCACAGGGGCCCTTGGGTGCAGGCTAACCATATCAAAGCCACAGGATTAAATATCAATCCCCGCCCGCCACACCACATTCGCTGTTTAAACCGTGACAACAATAGAACCATCAGGATGTCACTGTGGGGCGAAACCGAGTCCACCTGCCCTCCAGTCGACAGGCCAATCTGTTTTAGCAACTCAGATTAAAGTCTATATGACAGATCCGACTGCGCATTTCACAAAAACACAGTGTACATGGTTATATTTAAGATTTTACAAAGAATTTTGCCATCAGTCCCCAGTTTGACAGTTTTTGTAAAGTTTGTACTTCCTGGTTGGACATGAGCAGCAAAAATGACATAGTTGGAGGTAATTCCACAACTGTTACCTAGCAACTAGACTGTAAACAAGGGATGAAATCTATATAAATTACACAATAGTTATGATTTGAAAAATAATCATACCAGAGAATACCTTTATTTTGTTAAATCATTGTTTAAACTGTCTAAAATGTGTCAGTTGGATGTGAATTGTCATGGTATTTTCAACAATGCGTCGCTTTTTGATGACATCACAGAGGGATTCTGTTTTAGAACTCAGCACTACTTCCTGTAATTTCAAAGTCTTATATTTCTAAATTTCTTCACAAACCGCAACTTCAGTAAGTTCATGTAAAATTATAATAAATATTATTATTATTTTTATCAGAAAAACATATCATATAGACTTTAATGTTCTCCTGTAAACTTCTGTAAGATGCAAGATTAGTTTTGAGGTAAACTCCTAAAAATCTGTAACACTTTATAATAACTACACTTATTCCCGGATTAGTAAAGCATGAATAAAGACAGAATTCATTGTGAACAAATAGTTTATTAAGAATGATTCAGGTTTTGGAGCTACATGACTAATACTCTAACCCTAACCTTGAATAAGTAGTTACTAAACCTGAATTATGCTTAATAAACTAATTGTTTACTATGAATTAAGTCTTTATTCATGCTTTATTAAGGTGTTGTTATTGTTAAGTGGTGCCTAATAATCTTATGTTGGGTATAAATGGACAAATGAAATAAATCGCTTTCACATTTTATTGTAATCCACCTTTTTTGTTGCACATTTTATAGACAAAACTCCAATGTTCTTCATGTTGTAGCAGCTAAAACTGAACTTTAGCTTTCACACTTCACCAGTCGGAGTGTTCCTGAGTTAATTTGTTCACTCTTTACATGATATTTAAGTTGTTTTGATGTACTCTTTTGTTTTGTTTCGTTCCAGAGCAGTGAAGGCAACAGGTTACACACATGACCTTGAATGCGCCATTTTTTTTCCGTTATCGCCACATTTCAAACATTACCATCAGTGTCTTGCTCAGGGACACAACAACAGGAACTCATATTGTGCTCTGAGCTACATTTGAGTGCTAGTCCTCTGTTTATCCAGATGTTTTTTATTCCCCACAGTCTCTTCACAAATTTTTGCTGAAGTGTGCCGATTACATAAATAAATACAATCTGTCCACTTTAACTGCCCAATGCTAACAAACATTAAGGATTAGCAACAAACAAAACGGATTAGAAACAATATATTTAAACACAAGAGCTGCCAATAGTTATAGTTAATGTTTATTTTGTCCATTTGGTTCCAATGTCCATAGCCAACTATTTGTGGTTGGAGCATACAGGGCCGGTCTGTGGCATAAACAATATAAACAACTGTTTAGGGCCACAAACAATAGGGGCCCACATGTTCTGGTGGGCTTTGTCAGGACCAGAAAGTTAAATGTAAAATTAAAACTATTCAAATTGGGAATTGGATAAAATATCTAAAATGCACCATAAGATATTATTGTGATTTTTTTTTTTTTTTTCTTGGGGGAAGACCCTCAAACCCCCCCTTACCTTTGAGTGTGATGAGTGCTGATGAGTGTGGCCTGTTCCATCAAAGCTCAAATCACTTTTGCTCCCCATTTCATTCCTGATTTCTTGTCTTTATTTGATTATACTCCCTTGTTTTTACCATTTATTTAAACGGTGTATCGTTTGGTGGGCCACAAACAAATACCCTTGAAAAGCCTAGAACCGGCCCTGTCTGACTGTAGAATGATCCGTAGAAACAGCAGAAGATTAAAATACACTATTCATTTGATGGCACAGCTCAACACCCCAACTATCTATTATTATTTATCATTCTCTTGACCTCAGTTTTTTTTTTCTGTTTTGGTGCAGCTTTAGCTCATTTTTAATGTTTTGTATGTTTTTATTTAATGTTTTAATGTGATTCTCTTAACCCTGAACCCCTGTGTGCTATCATGGCATGTGTTACATTCACCTGTTCCGTGTGTGTATTCGACTGCTGCCTGAAATGAATTACTAAACATCGTCTGATTCTTTACAGTTTTAATCTGTGTACAGCACTTTGCTCGAGAGTGTTGTTTTGTTCTATAAATGAAGTTGGACTGGTCGCGCTGCAGACGGACACTAACACCCCCTCCCTCTCGCTCTCTCCCTCTCTCACCACCTCACCTGCTCCTCCACTGCCCTCCTGATGGGCCCTTCTCCCTCCCTCGCCCCTCTCTCTCCCCCCTCCGCTGCCCTCCTGATGGGCCCCTCCCTCTGAAGCTCTCACTGGGGAATGTGTTGGGGCCCCGCTCATATTTTGTTTGCACAATGCATTCCTGCAGGCTCTTTATTTATGTCAATCTTCTTTTGATCACAGGCCGCCTCCACTGGCTCTCTCTCTCCCCTTTTTTTCTTTTACTGTCTCCCCTCCTTCCTTTTCTTTCACCCTCCTTTTACTGTATCTATCTTTTTGTCATCCTTTTTTGTCCACTGTCCATCTCTATCTGTTTTTATCTCTCTTTTCTCTCAACCCTTTCTCTTTCTTCTCAATTTATTATTTCATTATTTCTCTTCCCCTTCTCCTCTCTCTTTTTCTATCACTCCTCTCACTCTCCCTCCCTCTATCTCCATTTTCCTCCTCTTTTCTTTCTTTCTTTCTTTCTTTCTTTCTTTCTTTCTTTCTTTCTTTCTTTCTTTCTTTCTTTCTTTCTTTCTTTCTTTCTTTCTTTCTTTCTTTCTTTCTTTCTTTCTTTCTTTCTTTCTTTCTTTCTTTCTTTCCCCTTACTACCCCCTCTCCTCTTACCTTTTTCTCTACCTTCTCTCCCCCTCTAGCTCTCATTTACCCCCTCTTTCTCCTCTATATTTTCTTCTTTCATTGTTTCTTCTTTCTCTCTGAAGAAACCCACCTGTGAGATGTAAAGGTGAGGAGGAAACAGCTACTTTCACTCAAACTACAGTGTTTAAAGCAGTCTGTCACTTTGGTAAATGATCACTGGCACATTTCATTGTTTCTTCAGTAAACACTGAGGTTTGGAGCAGGTGATTTGTTCTCTCACACCTCATTATCCGGTGGGTGCCACAACATAGTAGTACAGTAGTAGTAAATGTGTATAGTAGTGGTCCATGAAGCAGCAGCAGTGTTTATAATAGTAGAAGAGGCGTTTACCGTTTGTTTGGTGGTGGTATTAGTTGGTGTAGTAACAGCAGTGCTACAGTAATGCTGCGTTCATGTGGGCCTCAGGAGCTCAGGTTTCCGACTTGCCTTCATTTGCTTTTAACTCGGAAGGTTGGGATTTTGTGTGTGATTTGTTGTTGTTAGCCTGTCCAAAAGCTAATGTTATACTACCATTTTCACTATACTAACATTATACAAGTGTCAGATTTTTTCTTGGACAAATCTGTATAACTTATGATATGGTTGACTGACAGTGAACTCCTGTCGTCAGAGCTCACATTATGAATATAAATTGACAAATCCACTGATATTGGTCAGTCTCCACAGGGGAGGTAGAAGTAGACATTTAAAACACATTTGTGCAGTGGTAGTAGTAGTAGTTGTAGTTACAGCACTATTCCTATGTAGCATTTTCAAATCTCATGAAGTCTTAAAGGAAAAAGTTATAAATTTTTTGTCTTGTATTAGCCTTTAAACATACTTTTGAGTACCTTAAATTCGCCATCTCATGTTTTGAAACAATTTTTTTTTAATTATGATGTAATTAAAGTTTTTCTCAGCTGTCTCCAATGACACTTAGGCAGATGGCACCTAGCACTATACACATTTTAATCATGTTATCTCTTTGAGAGAATGTGCGACACACTACTATCAAGCTTGTACGAGCAGTGAACAGAAGAAATGCTCAGAATAAGTCTGCCAATGATTTAAGGATTTAAAACAGCAGAAGGTTCTTCAATAAGTGACATAGATGAAAAAAACATCAGCGATCATGGGAGTTCAGCAGGAAGTGTTTTTGACGGTCAAAAAGTATAGAATTTTCCAACTAGCATTCCTCAAAATAGTGTGAATGCAGCTGAATGCAACTCCAGGTATGTTTTTGATGACGGAAAATTGTTAGAACATGATTAGAAGCTCAAAAAGGTCACTGTAGCAGAATATGTGTCCTTTAAAGTAAGTGAAGTATTTTGATGACATATTTGAGTGCTCCCTCCAGCTCGAGTGTCTGTGATCCTGTGCTGACTTCACAAGGTCATACACCACATAATGAGCCCAAACCAGCGGCAGGGTCTTTATGTGAAAAGTGATCCATGGAGGTGTGAACCGGGGCATCTGGGTCTGATTTGGACTGCAGATGGTTTTACCTACTCCAACTACAATTACTACTACAACTACTTCTCCTACTCCTACTCCTACAACTACTACTACTACTACTCCTATTGTTACTCCTACTGCTACTACTACTATTACTACAGCAATAACTACAACAATAACTACTACTTCTACTACCATTATTACTACTGTTACTCCTACTCAGAGGTTACGCTAGAAATATTTCCAGCTCGTCATTATGACGGACGGGCTCCCAAAAAATCCGTCATGAGCCATTTTTATCCGTCATTATATTTTGACTGCACGTGTGTGACAGGTGCAGGGCGTCTGGGGCTTCTAAAGGCAATAATAATAAACCCTCTCTTTGTATAAAGTCGTTTTTCTTTTTTGCAGATGCAATCATTTATTTATATGGTAGCTCAGTAACAAGCGTATGATTTCAGCGCTTTGTGCTTATGTGCATATCTGTGGCGTGCATCGACACATGCACCGACACATGCACGTGCCGACTCCTCCTCCGCTGTTGCACTCCACTGTAATTCATCTTAAATTAACGCAGCGGTGAAGTAACATAATGCAGTAAAGCGGGACAACAGTCAAACATCTACATTCACTTATCTGACAACAGCGCACACCGACATGTGCACGACACGTGAGCGCGCTGCTCGTCCGTCCGCTGCCACACTCCTCTGTGCGTTTGATGGGGCCAACTTCATGGAGATTCTTGAATGAAATTTTTGAAGTAACAGTCAAACATCTACACGTATCTGCAGCACACACGTGCACGACACATGAACACCCCCGCTCAGAGTTCCGCTCCAGCCACACTCCTCTATCCTGTTCTCTATGTTTTTATGATGTAAACGCACTTTCTGCCCGATATTCTGCACATTTAGCATCACCGGCACTGAAAGGCTGAACGAGAGAGAGAAAAGTGAAGCTGCTCTGAGCTGAGGCTCAGGGGGGGGGGGGGGCTGAGGCTCGCTGAAAAAAGTCCCGTTTTAGTTCAGTCTCAGCCCAAAACGACCAAGAAAACAGCAGGACAAGATGAACATCTATTCAAGTTATGTTGATATCTCATGTAAAACTAAGGGCAATAGTTTGATTTTGAACCCGTCAAAATGATGGAATGCTTTCAGAATTTTCCGTCAAAACTGAAAATAAATGTAAATAACGAAGAATTCTCGGTTAATGTAACCTCTACTCCTACTACTACTCCTACTACTACTACTACTACTACTACTACTACCACTACTACTCCTACTTCTATTACTACAGCAATAACTACAAAAATAACTACTACTTTTACAACTGCTACTACTCCTACTACACTACTAAATTATACTCTTACTTCTACTACTACTACTACAGCAGCAGCAATAACTACAACAGTAACTACTACCTCTACTCCTACTCCTCCTTCTCCTCTTACTACTATACTACTACCAGCAGCAATAACTACAACAATAACTTCTACTACTCCTATCTCTACTCCTACTACAACTACTACACTGCTAATACTTCTACTAATCCTACTACCAGCAGCAATAACTACAACAATAACTTCTACTACTCCTATCTCTACTCCTACTACAACTACTACACTGCTAATACTTCTACTAATCCTAATACTACTCCTTTTACTAGTGCTACTACTACTACTACTACTACTACTACTACTATACTAAATAAAGAAGAAAAAAAAAATTGTGAGTGTTTTAACGGCCAACACACACACACATACACACACACACACACACACACACACCTACACACACACACACACACACACACACACACACACACACACGCACACATACACACACACACACACACACACACACACACACAGCAGGTCATGCGTGCTTGACCGCGGGGCTCGCTCTGAACAGCAGCGTAATGAAGGCAGGTGAGAGAGTTAAGAGCAGAAACACAGGGACGAGTTGTCAAAGTGTTTGGTTATTTTAGACACATTTGCATAAAACTAATAGAGAGGACAAAAGTCAATATGTTTTCTGTGTGGGTTTGACCAGCGGAGTGTCAGATCACAGCTCTGTGCCTCCGAAGCAAAGAAAAGAGGTTGTGAAATCATCTGTTCAACAAATAATTCTGGTAACATTAGCATTCCACATCAAAAATCTGGTAATGTGGGTCAGCTGCTTTGCCCAAGGAACGGTAGCTGAGTGGCTCTCGTCTCAAGGCAAGGCAAGGCAAGTTTATTTGTAGAGCACAATTCGTACACAGGGCAATTCAAAGTGCTTTACATAAACAGGAAAAGTTGCATTAAAATCACAAAACACAAAAAGACACACAGAATCATTTTAAAATCATTTTAAAATCGAACCTTCTTGTCTCACAGCAAGAAGGTTCGCCATTCTGTGTGGAGTTTGCATGTTCTCTGTGTCTGGGTGGGTTTTATCTATGTTCTGGTTTCCTCCATCAACCAAAGAACATGCACCAGTTAAAATCCGCCAGCTGGGTCGCTCTGCTCCTGACAGGCTGCCCCAGTGGTATCAAAGGATGGGTCAAATGCAGAAGATCTCAGTATGGCAGCAATAAAGCGTACCTCAAAACAGAACTAAGTAACTTTAGCGACAGAGCTCCCCCTGCAGCTCCCTTGTGAAAATACACTGCTAGTGCAAAGATGCAAAAGCGTCTTTCTTTTTCTTTTTGTCATTTTTTTCCTCTTCTTATTATTAAAATAAGGAAGCACAATCACACACAAAAGCATTTCATGATGTCAAATACAAAAAAAAGAGTCAGGGTTTCTCAGGATAATTGTCTTTGGGTCGATTTCGCCAAATGTTGCAAGGCTATTGGTCCACCCAGAGACAACAGGGCATGACAACGGGAGCTTCAAATGTCCTGAACATAGTTTTAGTTTATTTTTTCTTCAGTCATTCAGTTTCAACTTACACAGGACAAATTCTTCTAAAAAAAGATTGGGAACCCCTGATTTGAACTGAAGAATGTATCAGTTGCTGCAAATTGTTCCTGTATTTTCCATGGTACGTCGCCTATTGATGACATCACAGAGGGATTCTGTTTAAGAACTTATCACTACTTCATTTTCAACTTTTATTTTTCAAAATTTCTTCAGAAAGTGCAATTTCACTATAAAAATATTTAACTCACGTGCTATCCACCAAACTAAGTCAAGAAAGTCAAGAAAAACAGGAGAACCTTCATATAGACTTTAAGTTCATTTTCGCATAATAGCCCCTTTAACTTATGTTCCATGTTTACACAATGGAAACAATCGTGTCTTTTTTAGTATTTATCACTGTTTACATTAAACTATGACTGCAGAAATGTAAAAACAAACAAGTAAAAAGAAAACAATGAATGAAAAAAATGCAAAGCTGTAGGTTAATGTATGTTTTGAAATAATACAATATTTCTCGAATAAGTGTCTTTTTAAGATGCATGTCAAGGCTTTAGTCCTATAGCGTTTGATTAAAGATCTGCGTAGATAACTGCTGATGAAAAGATTATGACCACGAAAATAACATGTATTTCAACTTTAATTTAGTTCTCTGATAATGTGGCATGTAAGATCATTTTCTCAGCAGTAATAGATTTGGCGTTCATTTGTCTTATAGCCCATAGATTGATGCTTACCTCACATGCATTATACAGGGATAATTAGCCTAATGGCATTTACATTAGGGCTCGCTTCACGGCTAATTATTGTAGGGCACCAAGCTATAAATATAGATGCTCCATTGTATATAGTGTCTTGATTGTGGAGATACTATATCATGGAAATTATAAATTCCATTATGTGAAACCCTATTATAATAATTAATATATACGAGCTGGGATCAACGGTCAAATGAAAATGCATAATTTTATCATCGGGGGCAATATTTGTTACACCAAAAATGTTTAAAATGTTTATTATCCTGCAGCAACCTAAAACAAACCAATAATATGTTTTCAGTAGCAGAGTGGAAAGAGGTTGGTGCTTTTGCTTTTCAACACAACGGTTAATTTAAAGGTGCACTATGTAGTTTGCTGGCAGAGAATATGAAACATTCTGTTCTCCTGGAAATGAAATGAAACCAATCACTATCCCGACAAGCCTCAAACCAAGTATTTTTGGCCAATAAAACCTTCTTAACTGGATAAATGAAAGATAAATGAGTTTATATCATATCATATCATGTCATATCATCACTGTAGAATCTTCCGGGCAAAGCAGAAACTATTTTATGAGAAAATCAGGTGACCCTCAACTAGAAAACGTACACAGTGCACCTTTAAAGTAAACCCTGTTCATACAATGTTCCATCGTCAAAAACGAACCTGGGGTTGCATTTAGCGTCATTCACGCTAGTTTGATGAATCCTCTCCCCTTCTACAGTAAAAAAAATAAAATCTTTCTGAATTCCCTCGCAGAGTGACGTTTTTTCGATGAGTGGCGTTTGCTCCAATTATATTCTGTGCAGTTTTTAAGTCCATAAACCGTCAGACGTGACGAACATGCAACATGCCAAACTAAGGGTACTCAAGAGCATGTTTAAAAGCAAACAGCAATACAAAATAATGCATAATATTTCCCCTTTAATTAAAGTCAAGGTAAGACTTCACATGACTAACCATGACTAAAGTAGATTTTAAGTTGAACAACATAACTGCAAATGTGAATAGGAAAAAATCTTAAATTTAAATATATCACTTTGAAACTTCCCCTGTACTTTAATCATATATATGTAAGAATAAAAATATTACAAGTTTTTAATCATGTCATGTTTTCATGTAGAAATAAGGCCTTTTATGTATAAAAATGGCCCAAAATACACATATTTGGGACATTTAAATCTGAAAATTGACAAGAGAAAAACGCATTTAAAGAAAACGGCCTTTGACGTTACAATGTCCCAGAGAAATCTATGGATGAAGTGGATTAAATGGAAGAATGAAACATCTTTAGGAGTAGATTGGACACGTTTGTTGTTTCCATAGGAAAGCTTGAGGGATATGTTGAGGGAGAAAACTGACCAAAAAACAAAAAAATCGAGAAAAAAAATAAAAGCGTTTTGCCAGTAGTGTCTCACCTAAAAAGTGAAAAAGTGTGTTATATAATATCTTAGCACTCAACACTAACAGCATGAAGCAAAACTCATTCTCCAACATGCACAAATCTGAAAACATGCATTATAGAGCGATTTCTCCTCACTTCCTCCCCTGCTCCCTCTGGAGATGTGTGTCCCCTCTCGCCGGCCGTATCCAAATAATTAATCCAAAGCAATTACTCTCCTCCTTCATCTGTCCGTCGGCCGCTAACAAAACATTTCGACACGTGTCCTCATCACTCCCCTTTAATTAAGGAAGCACTATTTATCACTCCTCTTTAATTATCCTAGCCTGTTTATCAGCCCGCCTCTAATGGAATAGGCACGCCGAGATACTCGTACCAAACGCACCCTGCTACGCCGCTATGCTTCCCCCCCGCTCGCTTTTGCCAGTTTTGAACTCCCAACAAAAACAATTAAAACGGAGAATTAAAAAACACGAAAACTCCAAGAAGAAGAAGATTGAAGTTGTTTGGTCTTCCATTTCTCAGACTAGATAATGCACGCATACATATTAAGTCTGCGGGCGTTTTGTTGGAGCTTTCGTCAACTCCTGGCTGAGTTCAAAAACAAAGTGAGATGAAACGCACCTTCACAATAGTTTGCTTTGTTCCGCCGCGCCATGGTTTCCGTCAGGTTTAGCGCCTAGCAACAAGTGTCACGGTTCAGCCACTCTCGGAGCTGGAACGAGTGCTTCTTGCAGTAAGTGGCTGTGGAGCAGATTGGACTTGTTCACTCGGAGCATCTGAGCTGAGCAGAGGAGAGAAATGAAGGTTCACTGATGCTATGGGGAGGTTTTAGTGTGTGTTTTGATGCAAGCGGCACTCGAACAATTGTTGACATGATTATTAGTTAACATGTACTGCATATAGTTGGTTTCTCGTCTTCTTCTAGCCTCACCAGCCATTCCCATACCTTTCAATATCTTTCAATTTTGAAAGAAAGTGTGTATGGTCATGATCGGTAAACCCCCAGCTTCCTCTATTCTGTGAGCTGTGAGAGGAGAACGTCACATCCTGTGTACCGCGATTATGAGCAACAACAAGCAAGATGGCATCCACGATTAAAAAAAAAATGTTTGGGGCTGCTCTCTCCTCTGTTTTAAAAGACCAGGACGTGTCGTTCAAACCACAGCGAGAGGAAGCTTTACAGCTACATGCAATTTTCAACTGACAGCCACAGCTCTCTGCTGCTCGTCGCGGGGCTGTCGTCACGTCCACTGTTCATTTGAGCGACGCATGCTTGTCCCGCCCCGCTGAAGTCAAATTGTGTGGCGACACTTCCAGACTAATCGACAGTATTGAATAATCCATGGAGATCAGTACGGAGGCCGAAAGTCTTCTTCAGTCTGGAGCCATGGGGCCGCATCTTTACACAGAGACAACACTTTGTTCATCCCAGACACTTCCTGCTTCTCTTCCAAGGGGAACCTAAGACGTCAGCTGAGAAAATTGACAGCGGTATTGGATTTTTAGTTAAATATTAAAAATGTTTAACTCTTTCCAGTGGTCCACATGTATCAATCACTTACCTAATGCATCCCTAGCATCCTTATTATTTACTGCCATGACTTTTCAGGGGCCAGAGCTGAGTTTTGCCATCACAGTAAAGCTAACAACAACTAGCATGCTAACAGTGCACTTCCCGTTCCACTGAGAATAAAACACTTGATGCAGACAGAGCAATGCAGCCTCATTTTCACATTTAGAACCGCATTGGTTGAATATACAGATTTTACTTTATTACATGAACAAAATTGGTTACAGCCCATTTAAAGAGGCTTTAGTTCACTTTGTAGGCAACTCCCACAGTGCAATCATTAGTCCTTCCCGCCGGTGTACGCTCACACTCCAGCCTGTGCAGTTGGCACTTATGACACTTCTGGTGTTAGCTTGGGCCTGAAGAGGAGCAGCGGCTCTACTCCGAGCTCTTCTTGTGAGACTGAGCGCCTCATACTGTCTCTGAGGAATCGCCCACATTTACAAATGTACCTGAGGTCTTTTCCTTCAAGAGATCTGTCTGCTCACATACGACATGGAGTAAACACCTCAGCTGTTCATCAACTACAAGAAAATACATAGTTATATAGTAGTGATATAATAATAGTATAATAACAGTGGTATTAAAGATCTGCAAAATTAGAACACAAATACAAAAAGCTCTTCTAAGGCAAGGCTATTCAACTTAAGGCCCAGGGGCCAAATCAGGCCCTCCAAGGGTCATGATCCGGCCCTCTGTTGTTAATGGTTTAGACCTGGTTTGGTTCTGGTTCAGTTCTGTTTAAGACCTGATTTAGTCCTGGTTCAGTTCTGATTTGGACCTGATTTAGTCTTGGTGTAGACCTGCTTTAGTCCTGTATTAGAGCCGGTTTAGACCTGGTTTAGTCCTGGTTTAGAGCTGGTTTCAACCTGGTTTAGTCCTGGTTTAGTCCTGTTTTAGATCTGGTTTAGACCTGGTTTAGTCCTGGTTTAGAGCTGGTTTAGACCTGGTTTAGTCCTAATTTAGCCCTGGTTTAGTCCATGTTTAGTCCTGGTTTAGATCTGGTTTAGACCTGGTTTAGTCCTAGTTTAGATCTGGTTTAGACCTGGTTTAATCCTGGTTTAGAGCTGTTTTAGAGCTGGTTTAGACCTGGTTTAGTCCTGGTTTAGAGCTGGTTTAGACCTGGTTTAGTCCTAATTTAGCCCTGGTTTAGTCCATGTTTAGTCCTGGTTTAGATCTGGTTTAGACCTGGTTTAGTCCTAGTTTAGATCTGGTTTAGACCTGGTTTAATCCTGGTTTAGAGCTGTTTTAGAGCTGGTTTAGACCTGGTTTAGTCCTGGTTTAGTCCTGGTTTAGAGCTGGTTTAGACCTGGTTTAGTCCTGGTTTAGACCTGGTTTAGTCCTAGTTTAGAGCTGGTTTAGACCTAGTTTAGTCCTGGTTTAGACCTGGTTAGACCAGGCACGTTTCTGGCTCTGAGGACAAAACTATCTGCAAAATCTGGCTTCGGTAAAATAAGTTAAATATGTCTGTTCTAAGGTGATGTTCATGTTATGTTTGTGGAAAACCTCAACCAAACACGGGCACATTTCTGATGAACTGCAAAATCATGATTATTGTTATTGGAATAAGAACATTCTAAAAAGCCAATTCTAATTTGTTGTCAGTATCTCCTACCCCAGCAGTACACACGTTAATTATGAATTTCTCAAGAGCTAGAGAAAATAAACAAATAAATAAATAAATATTCAAATGTAATACATTTCCAGCAGGCTTTCTGTTCGGTGATTGTCGTGGTTCTCCGCTCACCCGGAGCGTATCAATAAAACACGGCCTCTTGCGCAGCGTTCAGAGCTGATATCAGTGTTTCGCCTCGAGATGAAAAGCCCTGCTCCGTCTGCACATTAACACATCCGTCTGTCCGGCTCTAACCAGCTCAGACAGGCTGCGGCCCAGAGGAATCACACCCAGAAACAGAGCTCCTCCCTGGGATCCCCTCAGCCCGACGCTGCCTCTGCACCACCACCAGCACACTCTAAAAAAAAAAGAGTATATCAATCCTGTAGGTGTTTTGGCTTGACTTTTATAGTTGGGTCTATGTTATTTTTTTAATATATAAAATTCAATATTGACATGATTTAAAATGCATTGAATTCTGAATATGAATTTGTAGTAGTTTTGACTTCGTTACATACGTTTAGTTTCATTGTTTAAAGTAGTTACATCAGTTTGGTTTCAGTGTTCATTTTTTTTTTATAATGTTGCAGAAAAAAGTTGACCCTAAAATATATATTATGTCAACTTTATCCATTTATACATAATATTAAATGAACATATTGTAGTTCTTTTGTCGTTGCACCAGTTTAGTTTCATTTTAATTTTTATCTTTTATAATGTTGCAAAATAACCCTCTCACTATCTTCAGGCCCATTTTATATTTTTTATATTATTGTGTAATATAACAAAAAACATTTTTTTTTTTTTAGATAAAATAAATATTTATTTCCTGATATGAAAACATATATTAGTCTTTGATCAAATGTGCATCGCTCAAACAAAGAGAACACAAGGGATACATAAATACATGCATAAATAATAATGAATATAATAACATAAATAATAATAATACATAAAGGTTACCAAAATAAGATCAACATTTCATATTTTGAATCAACTTTGTATGTTTATTTCAAACTAAATTTTTTGTCAGTGGGGTACTTTTTATTTTTTCTGAAATTGACTTGATCGAACTGGCCAATGCCTAACAGGAAAAGAAAATTAAACAGTCTTAAAATTTAAATAATACTGATACTGACTAATTACTAACTAGAACAACTAAGCAATAACTATAGCAAAAACTTCTCAAAAACAGATAAATACTCTGAATTCCTTTTCACTTTAGTTTTATAGTGCATTGGCCTGGGAGCAATTTGGCACGCTGAAATTGTAACCACACGTTGTTGTGGCTTTTACTTTCTCTCTTTCTCTCTCTCTTTTATTACAAGCCGGTGTTGGGGTCAGAAGTCCTGAGTGTCACAGCCTGTCATTGCAGATTAAGTTATGCAAAGTGAGGTGGTGGGCCAGCCAACCCCCAGGGCTTAACAAGCGGGGAGCACTAATTGGGGCGGCTCGCTGATTGCCATAATTGCTACTGTGTGTGCGTGGAGCTGTGCTGGAGAGAGGGAGAGAGAGAGAGAGAGAGGGGGGTGAGGGAGAGAAAGAGAGGAGGGAGAGAGAAATGGGAAGAAGGATGGGAGAAAGAAAGAGAGAGAAGGAGAGATGAGAGAGGAGAGAGAGAAAGAGAGAAGGAGAGATGAGAGGGGGAGAAATGGGAAGAAGGAGAGATGGGAGAAAAGAAAAGAGAGAAGGGGAGATGAGAGAGGGGGGAAAGAAAGAGAGAGAGGGGGAGAAGGGAAGAGGGGGGAAAAGGAAAGAGAGAAGAGACAAGAGAGGGGAGAAAGAAAGAGAGAAGGAGAGATGAGAGGATAGAAAGAAAGAGAGAGAGGGGAAGATGAGAGGGGACAAAGAAAGAGAGAAGGAGAGATGAGAGGGAGAGAAATGGGAAGAAGGAGAGATGGGAGAAAAGAAAAGAGAGAAGGGGAGATGAGAGAGGGGGGAAAGAAAGAGAGAGAGGGGGAGAAGGGGAGAGGGGGGAAAAGGAAAGAGAGAGGAGACAAGAGAGGGGAGAAAGAAAGAGAGGAGAGATGAGAGGATAGAAAGAAAGAGAGAGAGAGGGGAAGATGAGAGAGGGGACAAAGAAAGAGAGAGAGGGTGAGAAGGGGGGAAAAGGAAAGAGAGAGGAGATCAGAGAGGGGAGAAAGAAAGAGAGGAGAGATGAGAGGATAGATAGAAAGAAAGAGAGAGAGGGAGAGATAAAGAGAGAGGAGGGAAAGAAGGAGAGATGAGAGAGAGAATAGAAGGAAAGCGAGAGGGGGAGAGGGAGAAAGAGAGAAGGAGTGAGAGATAGATTAGGGAGAAAGAGGGAGAGAGAAAAGGCAGAGAAGGAGAGAGGGGAGAAAAGGAAAGAGAGAAAGACAGAGAAGGAGCGATGAAAGAGGAGAGAAAGAAAGAGGGAGAAAGCGAGAGAAGGAGAGCTGACAAAGGGAATAGAGAGAAAGACAGAGGTGGAGAGAGGAGGGAGAAAGAGGGGGAGAGGGAGAAAGAGAGAGATGGGGAGAGGGAGAAAGAGGGAGAGAGAAAGGACAGAGAAGGAGAGAGATAAAGAGAAAGGAGGGAAAGAGAGAGGGGGGAAAGTGTGAGGGAGAAGAGGGAGAAAGAGATGGGAGAAAAGGAAAGAGAGAACGATAGAGAAAGAGAGATGAGAGAAAGAAAGAGAGAGAAAGGGGAGAGAAGGAGAGAGTAAAGATTAGAGGAGGGAGAGATGAGAGAGAGAAAAGTGAGAAAGAGAGAGAGGGAGGGAGAAGGGATAACAAGAGAGAGGGGTAGAGGGAGAAAGAGAGTGAGAGAGAGTAGGAGAGAGAGGAGGGAGAAAGAGAGAAAGGGGAGAAAGGGCCGAAAAGGCAAGAGAGAAAAGGCGAGCTGAGAGAGGGAAGAGAGACAGCATGGGAGAAAGAGAGAAAGAAAGAAAGAAAGGGAGAGAAGAGGTAGAAGAGAAAGATAGAAAGCGAGAGAAGGAGAGTTAAGAGAAAGGTGAGCAGAACAGGGGAGGAAAGAGAGGAGGCTTTCACAAGAATGAACCTCAGGCTTCATTAGAAAGAAGTGAACATAGAACATAAAACATCTGGAAAACCAGTGTCAGTTTGTCATAGTGTTGTTCTGTTCTGTCCAGTCAGCGGCTCGTTATGCATTAATTATGTAGGATTTGTAATTATCTAAATTACGGTTGAGGTACATGTTATTTTTATTTATTTATTTGAAAAGGGACAGTGAACATTAATCAACATGAAACTATGTATAAATGTAGCAGAGTTAGACAGTCCAACATAAGTGAATCTGCTTTGATTGGTCCGTTTGCCAAATGTGAAAAAACAACCTCAATTGACAATCAAAAAAATTACATTTGGACTAAATTTAAAAATGGACAAATTTAACTGACTCTGGACCAAGGAGTTTTCATTTTTATGTTTGTATATTCTTTCTGTTGTTTCGTTGTCTTTTGTTGTATTGGAAGTCCATTTATAATATTTTATAACAACAAGAGGAAATAGTTTGTGCTTTATTCGTTGTGATTAAAAAGAAGCTGGTCTAAAATAATTATGTCATCAACAATTGCAGCGAGGGGAAACGCCTCATTTACACGACGAGCTTGTAATTATTGTCAATGGACTCAAAATTAATTCTGACCTGATTTCCAACGTTGGATTGGACACTTCAAAACACACGAGGCCCGTTTGTGACGCAGGAGTTTGACACGTGCACTGCAAAAATATGTACATGTTAAGATGACTGGAATTAAGAGGATTTGATCTTGATTTGTATGAGTTTGGACTTGCCTGCCTCAATAAAACACACGTTACAAATTAGTAAATTAAATATTATTAGTCTGTTTAATTGGCCACATTTCAATAATGTCACACAAAATCACAACAACAACAACATGCATGCAAAAGTACATATTTTTTATTTTTAAACTTGGGAATTATGAAAAAAAAAAGACTTTCAACTCAAAATTACAACTTTAAAAATGAAAAACTTTACTTTTAACCCCAAATAAGGTCTTTTAAAACTTGAAATGCTTACTTTTAAACTCATAATTATGACTTTTAAACTCTTCGTGCAAGGTTTTTCATTATTGTTTTTTGTATTTTCTGGCAGAAATCGGCTTCCATAGCTTAAAACATTTCTAGAGCAAAATACTGTAAATTTACTATAATATACTATTCTACAGGCTTCTATTGCACAATTATGTTTGCATTTTCAAGATAATAAACATTTGTTAAATCTACGCTGCTCAACAATGCAACAAAAATATAGTGGGCCACATCAATTTGACAATGACATTTTAGTTTTATTTCTTCAAACACCACAAATTCAGCGTAATGAGTGAACTCTATGTTTATTTTATTTTACCTCATTAAACTGAATGGGACAGAGCGTTTATATAAGTACCAGAGTGTGTGTGTGTGTGCGACCATTCTGAACACGTAGGCCCTGGAAATATGGTTTGGTATTTCCCTGTGCAATAATCCTGGTGCATATATACGCCGCAGCCTATTTGCCCTTTCTCTTTTTGTGCAATCAACTTAATGCAGTAAAACAGGGGCTGGCATTTGTACAGTACCACTCGGGACGGTGTTAAAATGAGGGTCCGGTCTCTGCGGGAGCACACGGTAAATGATAAATGGAGGGCAGTGTCAAGGAAATGCAGATTTTAGGATTGGCAGGTGTCAAATGTCCCACTTTCTCAGCAGAAGAACGACCCAGCACCATGTGATCCAATCGCTGACCAGGTAAAGTTGAAATATTACAACAATTAACTGTAATATTTGAGTCCAATGATGATATTACAATAATATTTGGAACTTGATCTTTGTTCTGCGCTGAGGCCCGTCTCTCCCGTCATCATAAAAACAACTTAAAGCAGAACTAAGTAACATTTTTATCTTATTAATCGTCTTTGTAAGTCTGTGTGGTGGTTGCAAATGTTATTTTCGTGGCGTATGAAGCTCCTTTCGTCTCCCTTTGCAGTTCCTGACCCCGACACGAAGACAACTGACAAACCCTGGCTCTTTTTTTATTTATTTATTTAGCAATGTGAAATGTTTTTGTAAATGATTGTTTTTTGTGCTTTTGTTTGCATATAGTTACATTCTGAACATTTTAAATAGCAACATAGATCTAAAACGACTTAATCAAAACAAGTCCTCTTTCCTCCGACTTAAAAATTGCAGTCATTTCTGCCGTCTCCACAAAGTGCTGTGTGTTGTTGGCCCGACTATGGAGCGCTAAACGGCAACGCAACGCTGCCAAATCAACATCTGTGTCGCCGTTTAAGAAAATCAAAACGAAACGTGGATTTAAAGGCGAGACACTACTTTTTAAACTTTAATTTTTAATTTTTCAGTTTGCGCTCTAAACATCGTCCAGTCTGCACCTGAAGATGTTTTATTGTTTCGTTTAATCCACTTTGTTTAATATTTCTCTGGAACGTTGTGATTTCAGATGCCGTTTTGAGACTTAAAGATCACCTACACACAAAACTTTAGAATTTGAGACTTGAATAATGTTTTTTTGGACTGTACTCAAAACCTGTTGTGTGCTGAAAGAGAATGATTTATCTTTCTGTTGGTGAATCTGGGGAGCGGTGAAACAAAGACTGTCGGAACAATGGTGTCTTACTTAAAGATCATAATAAAGATCAAAATATGGTTCCTGAAAGTTGATTTCGCACAAGACGTCTCTATTAAAGGTGCCCTGTGTAATCTTTCTGGTGCTCGGAATGCTTAAACAGTTTGACGTCAACTATTTGTCTCGGATTTATTCAATTGCAAGTGTGTTTAGCTAATTTTCTGAGCCAAATGTTTTGTCATAAACATCATTAGTAGAGAGATCCACTGGCCCAAAGGTGCAATTCCAGCTCGCAACCATCACAGCGTGAACGATACTCTTAACAGCAAACATAATTGACTACGCATAACGTTCCACAGCGGCTCCTCCTACCGGCAAAGTCACTTCCGGCTCAGCCCTGCACAACACTTTACATTACCAGTGCTAGCTCTCGAGAAGTTACACTTAAAAAGTATGTGTTAGTTGTGTTAGTGAAAACAGGCCATTAATGAAGGTTAGATCACTTAGGTTCCTTGAAAGTGCTACATGCCGCCGCGTCAGCAACACTTGCACCGCTCGTTAGCTTAGTACTTAACCTCGTAGTGCTGGATGTCGCTGGAAATGTGCAATTTAAATCTCTTTTGTCTCTTCAAGGGAGCAGGAGAGAGGGAATCCACAAGTCTATGGACGTCATCTGTTGTCATTTTCGTCAGGTCCTGGAGGCGTCTGAAAAGCCAGACACAGTTACGATTTTGAAGCCAAACGCAGCGCATCAGCCGAACTACAAACTGGACCGGAAACGACTTTGCCGGTAGGAGGAAAATTGTAAGTGTCGATAATAAATGCGTCGTATTGTCAGTTTCTGCTGAAATGTGTTTCTCAAAGAAGAAACCCAAGCACAAAAAAAAAAAAAAATCATAAATAAGAAACCACACATCTATTGAATAGTTTTGTATTTGTAAATGTGAAATGCTATGTCTTCATTTTGTATTCTCTTGATCACAGATAAACAAAATAGATTTTATGCACAAAAAATACACATGCATTTTCATTTGTGTTTTGTGGATAGTTTCCCGTCTTAATTGACAGTAACCGTTCCTCATAGAATACTGTCGTTGTGTATTTGTTGTGTATAACACACTCCCTGGAGAGTGAAACGTTTAATGCCTTACTGTGGAACATACCAGTCTAAATAGTAACATCTCCAGGAGAAAAGCAGGCGGGACTGGCCCCAGTGTCTGCACACAGTGATGTGTGAATGGTTCCTCCAAGTGAAGCACTTCGAGAGACTTGAGCTCAATGTAAATGTGACCATTCAACATGTACTGCCTTCAAAAAATACCTTGAAAATATAATCACTGTCGCCTCTTCACAGATCTGACCTGTAACTTGGCCTGATTGACTTTTGCTTGTCTCAATGGAGGAAGTTTACTTTAATGGACAATTATGCATTATTTTTGTTGTTATTGGCCTTTAAACCTGCTCTTGAGTTTCTTTACTTTAACATCTCATGTTTTAGAACTGAAAATAAAATGTTTTGACAAAGAACAATACAACTTTATTACAACCTTGGGAGACACCAGAGTAACTTAGCTGTGGCTCCATCTACTGGCTTCAGAGGCAATTACACATTTTTTTGTATAAACACAGTGCTTTGTTATGCTAGAACGAGTCTTGTGATGATTTATGGACTTAAAACAGAGCAGAAGATTCTTAGAGCAACGTCACACATTGAAAAACGTCATAAAAAATATGACTGTATGTGCCACATACAGAAGCTTGCAAACGGCTTGAACTTATATTTAGTGACCTATTATGAACTTCTCACATGTTCAGTTTGATGCTGTTTAGTGTTAGCTAGAGGTTAATACAGCAGCATTACATGTAGTTCTGCAGACGCCTTCACTCTGCTACTCAATGATCTGTGGTCAGTCCAAACTGCTTCATGAGCTCCTCACTAATGCAACATTCACATAAACCGCATTTAAAGCATGTCGTGTGAATTGTGGAACATACAAACTTGACCAAAGCACAGTCTTTCCACTAGACCAGATAACTAACAGTGAAACCATAAATAGGTATAGATAGTAAGCTAGATTTGTTCTACGGTGTATTTCTTAAATAATTTCATTAATTTTAATTTACACCTGGAACACTCCTGAAGACAGCAGGTAGCGAGAAGAAACATGTCAAGAAGGACATTAATTCCTAATTTATTGTCTCAAACATGACCCAACGTTTGTGGATATGAAAAGAGGACAAAATAAAGTTAAGTATGATCAACACCAGACTTTGTTTTTGTGTCAAAGTAATATATAATATTAAATAATTTTGTGAAACATTTAGGTTTTCGTACAATAAAAAATACTCAATTATTAAGTTGGATAAGCCATAAATAAGAGTTTGTCCCAACAAATAAATAAATAAAAACTTTTAGTAATCCTGAAGTAATTATTCTGCTTTTGGCCAAAGTAATTCAAAATCTTTGATACTAAATACAATACTGAAAAAGTTGACAGAACACAATTCGAACAATGCAACCATTTTTAATGTATTTTTTTATGCTTTCGATGAAAGCAACACTTTTCTCAGTGTACTTTGAAAAAACGGCTGGACGTGTGGTGACACTAAAAATATGTCGTGAACTCTCTTGTTTTCGTTCTTACCTTGGATTAGGGACAGAACTCTTCAGCAATATTTTCATGAATCCACCATGCATCAGGAAGGAAAAGAAAACCAAATGAAAAGACAAAGTTAAATAATTTTCTGAGAACTCATTACTTTACTCCTTGTGTAAGACAAAGGCTGGTTAAAACAAGGACAGCCTCACTGTATATAATGTCCAGCCTTGAGCATCAGACTCTCTCTCCTTTGTTTGTGAAGGGCACTCTGTTTTTTATTACGATGCTTTGGATGGAGCCACTTATACATTTGAATGGAGCCCCTCACTTGTGTCTCGTTGTAATTGCTAACTCGCATCAGTCCTTCTTTAGCACACACACGCACGCACGCACGCACGCACGCACGCACGCACGCACGCACGCACGCACGCACGCACACACACACACACACACACACACACACACACACACACACACACACACACACACACACACACACACACACACACACACACACACACACACACACACACACACACACACAGGACTAGTTTTGTTGTTTCTTTTATATCAGACGATAGATCAGACAACATGTTTTGCCAATAACTTTCGCCTTGTCAGAAGCGCTACACGACGGTCAGTGTGACGTGCTGCAAAGGCGCTGTACCTGATTTTTACTGTTTTGAACTAGTTCATGTACCCGATTTTTTGCTTGTAATAAAATTAAGTTTGTGTTGCACCAGTACAAATAGACTGTAAAAGTATCTATTCGGGAAAATGAGACTGCAGTGCTTTCTCTGCATCTATTTTTTAGAGTGCTTTATTCTACAAGAAGCCGGAAGTGCACTGTTGGCGTGCTATTGTTTGTAGCTTAACCCGGGACGGCAAAACTCGCTCTGGGCTCAAAGACTGTAAAAAGTGCTCATGAACTCATCACAGTGAATATTTAGGATGCTGGGACTGCATTAGGAAAGTGAGATGTACATGTTTTGTTTTTCACATTTCAGTCCTGGACCATCTGCAGTCTGTCCGTCCGTGGGAGTAGGATCTCTCCGTCACTGTGGTTCTGCCTGAGGTTTCTAATTTTTCACACAGGGTTTTTGTAGTTTATGGTCCACGCAGCTTGGAGTTAAATAAATGCCAAACTTTGGTGTTTTCTGCCATTTTCCTCTTCTTTATTTCCTGACCCCCGTGGATGCGTCAGGGATAAATCAAGCTTAAATCGTCACGCTTCGACCATCAAAAACACTCAATTCTGAATTTCCTAAAAATGTGAAGTCATACATCTTTAAGGTTTTGAAGATCATCATGATGATCATAGATCATCATCAGACTCTTTTTGAGCATTTCTGGCTCAAATCAAGATCATTGCAACTGCTCGACTAGATTTTCCAGTCGGAGACAAGCTAGAATTAATTTTTCTCACCTATGTACTTCAATTCCAGGTAAATTCCTGATGTGGGAAACGCCAGAGTGACATGATGTAATTTTATTTGTGGTAGACATTTTTGTTCTAGAACATGAGTAAAGATACTCAAGAGCACGCTTAAAGGCTAATATCTATTCAAATAATGCATAATGTTTGTCCTTTAAGCTTGTCCAGCAAACATGACATAGAGTTAATAGTTAATTCCCACTGTTACCTAGCAACCATTTTGAAAGCAAGGGTTAAAATCCATATAAATTACACAATAGTTATGATTTGACAAATAACAATACCTGTATTGTCTGTATTTTCCATGGCATGTCGCTTTTTGATGACATCACAGAGAGATTCTATTTTATTATATATTATTTTATTATATATATTGTTTTTCAACATTCCTTCACAAACTGCAACATCACAAACATTAACTTATGATAAATATTTACCACAGATGAGTCATGATTAGAATATTATGAGAACCTGTCATATAGACTTTAAAGTAGTGTATTTTTCCTGCCATATGTGCTACATTCCAGACAAATCAAAAACATCTCCACGCAAACGTACATAACGCACCTTCAGCGTTTCGATCCCCAGTCATTTGTACGAATATCATTTTAATTTGAATTTTTACAGTGCAACAAAGCACGCTACAAAGGCCTGGAGGAGCGGGATCTCAGGCCCGTTCCCCTCTGTCCCGCGCGGTGGATTTCGGTGGGTTTAGCGCCCCGCTGAGACGGCATAATGAGTAGGATGTTGCTAATCGGGGTGTGTGCGCGCGCCTGTTTGTGTGCAGCCGAATAATGGATGCCTATTGCTAATCTGGGGCCCGCGGAGACTTCACTCGCCTCTTCTCTCAAATCACTCCCCGTCTCCTTCTCCCTCTCGCCGTACGTTGGCTAATTTAGCGCTTTAGCTTTGATGCGTTCTCCAGTGGGCCCTCGCGCTCCTCATATCCAAATGCAAGGATTAGCCGTAGCTTTTTATCCGTCCAAAGCCGATCTCAACCCTTCTCTCTTTCTCGCTCCTCTTTCTCTCTCTCTTCCTCGACCCTTTGGAAACAGTAGCAGGGACTTAACAACCTGACAACATGAGCTTTGTTGTTGTGTTTTTGTGTATGGGTTGTTAGCCGAGGCGCTTAGCTCTTTGTCGGGCCGTGGCTTGTGGGGATGCGTGTCAATAGGGAGGCAGTTTAGACGAGAGGAATTGTGTTTGAAATAAAAGCGTGAAGAGGTGGATGGGTGTTTCATGTGCCTTGTGTTGTTCGGAGATTCATTATGGAGCATTACTGAAATGTGGATCCAAAGAGCATGGACCTCTGCCAAGGCATTACTGTAATTGTTTTAGGTTTTAATGTTCTAATCTAACACAGCGTACAAGAACAGTATGATAGAATAGGCCATGGCTATTCAGCTAGCAGCCCATAGTCCAGATCAGGCCCTCCAAACGATCCGATCCGGCCCATGATCCAGCCTTCAAATATTAATGGTATCATTTTGGGTTAGTACTAGTTTATACTTTTTTGGTCGTCATTAATTCTGCTTTAGAGCTGGGTTTGTCTTGATTCAGACCTGGTTGGTATCTAGTCCTAGTTTAATTCTGGCTAAGTCCTGGATTTGCAAATTTGTATAGGAAGAAACATTTTGTGCAGTTTTTCCACAAAAATCTAATGTAGCAGTAGTTTTTTTTAACATTATTGAAAGAGATCTAGTGTTGATGTATTGTGTGTAACCTCAAATTTGACAAAAAATAAGTCGAAGAGCCCTGGTATAAGCCTGTTTGAGTGATGGATTTTTGTGGCATTTTAAGATTTTAATTTCTTGCTGCACTGAAATGATCAAGTCTGGTGAAAGCGTAAGAATCCTAAAAACATGGAAAAGCTTCATGACTCCAGCTACAACTCTACAAAACCGATGACGTCTGTGGACGGCGATGAGTCTGTCTACAGGAGGAAGGTGGACCGGCTGGTGTCCTGGTGCAGCGACAACAACCTGGAGCTCAACGCCCAGAAGACAGTGGAGATGATCGTGGACTTCAGAAACGTCTCAGCCCCCCTCGCCCTGACAGACTCCTCCATCACCACCGTGGACTCCTTCCTTCTGCCGAGCCTCCAGAGCAGATGATGGTGCAGTTCTACAGTCATCATCAAGACATGGACTATTTGAGCAACTTGAGCAGGAGGCTACGATCCATCTGCACTAGAACCTCTCGCCGCAAGAACAGTTTCTTTCTTCTGCCGTTGGACTCATGAGCACTTTAACACTTGTCACTTTAAGGGCAATCTTTAATATTACCCTTTATTCACACAGTTCTATTATTGTCATTATAGTGTATTTTGTGTTTAGATTTAGTCTGTTTATTTTTATTCTTGATTATGTTATGCATTTAGGCCCAGGTTTACTAAGCGTTTGCACAATGCACTAAATTGGAGCGGAAGAACATGAAATTGATATTGTTTTGCAGGCGCTGTGTGATTTATCAAGAAGATGAGGAACAAAACTGCATGAAAATTTAGCACGATCGAAAAGCAGGTGTTTGACCTTTACGCAAAACAGACTATTGTAGTTTACATGTGATAATTGCAAAATATTTTGTTTGGCGTATTTATATGCAAATACAAATAGGCCTACTGTAGAAGTAAAGAACAGACTTTCCCTGCGACACTTGGGTCTGGATTCTCATCATTGCTTTGAACTGGAGCAGATGCAGAAACTGTCCCTCAGACGGAGGAGTTTGTCCCAGATCCTTCCCAAATGCCTCTGTGAACGGAGTACTGACGACACCGGAGAAGACGCGACTCGTCCACCTGTTCCATGTCTCCTCGCACATGCGTCCCTGCTGTCCCGTTATCCCGTAAACTCTGCTTTCAAGGAGGCTGTAATAAAATCCTCGCAATCCAAGATCCAAAATTCATCCGCTGGTTAAAGGCAAAAACCTGCAGGTCTTCCATCACATCCCTCTGTCTGTGTGCGCTGCACTGGGAATCTGAACTCTGGATAAATGCACAGAAGGACTAGATGTATCTGCGTAAACGTTCAGTAATCACAAACTGTTTAAGATAGATGTGCGATATAATTAAGTTAATGTATATCTTTTTTTTTTTTTTTAAGTTGTTGGCCTATGAGGCTAGTGAATATCATCATTTATCATCTTCTTTCATGTGTCTGTTCTCCCACAGGAGCAGCAGCAGAGGCACACGCACATTAACCTCATTTACATCTCAGTTTTGTGCCACTGACAGCACAACAGATGCAGATGCTACACGTCCACAAAATAGCACGTGCAAATTTAAAGTAGTACCCGCAATTTAGTTCCTGTCTTAGTAGATCTGAGCCTTAGTTTGTGATCGTTAATGCGTCATGATGTGTGTTGGCACCAAATCACCCAAATAAACTGATCATGGCAATAAACATTATTCTCATTCTGGATTACAACTTGTACTTGACGAACAATCTTAATGCAACAGTTTGTAGAGATTATTATATTTAACAAATGCAGCACATTCATGCTCCCAAGTTGTTTTTCTAAACGTTTACCTGCACCAAACACTGTCTAATATTGTATTTCCCCCTAAAACAACAGAATCAAAATGCATCCCCGTTGTCCGACTGTGAAGTAAAAGCGGCTGGATGTGCGAGGAGTTATTGCGGGTCCTTTGTCTTGTTTGGAGCTTCATTAGGAGGTAATTGAGCTGCAGTTTGGTGTCGGGCTGATGTTCCTGATCTCTTTGTTGCAGATGTGAGAGACGCAGCGGCGACAGGTCTCTGGTGAAATCCTCCGCCCTTTGTACATGCAGCCACTGTCACTTCTGAGTGCACTGATGAAAGACAGAGTTAAACCACGCCGGAGAGAGAGGGGAGGGGGTTTGTGTGAGAGAGAAGGGAAAGCAGAGAGAGACAGAGAAGGGGAGAGAGAGAGTGAGAGAGACAGGAGAAAAAAGAGAGACACAGAGAGAGAAAGATGGGGAAGTAGAGGAAGAGAGAGAAAAGAGATGGATAAGAAAAGAAAGACAGAAAGCAAATGGAATGTGGAGAGAGAAAGAGTGTACATTAAACATTTATTACATTATATTCCATTATAAGAAAGGTGCAGAAAAAGAGAAGATGATTACAGCCTGAGAGAAAGGAAAATAAAAGAGAAGACAATATTCAAATCCGGCGGCTCATGCACAAGAAGCAGAGGTGTCCAAACTTTTTTCACAGAGGACACGTTTGAAACATATACGGAGCGAAAGGCCACAGACGACATGACAATGAGGTGAATCGTTCAAAATGTTGCATTTGACAACTTTCATGAGCCACCTCACATTTAATACAGCTTAGAACGTCTGTATCACATCATTAGATTATGAGATTCTCTCCCATTTTACAGTAAAAAGTACCATGTTTGATTATTTGGGTTTACAGCAGGAAGCCTTAGGGCCAACATAAATTGCTCTGAGGACTGCGTCATAGTTTGGACATGCCTGATTAAAGCTTTCAAAACTTAAAACTACAATTTAATTAAAGTTAATTAAACATTTTCCAAATCAGTAAATGGCAGACATGAAACATAAGGGCTAAACTGTGGCTCATTGACGTTAAAAACGCTTTGAAAAATGTGTCCTTTTTATATTTAGATCAACAACAGGACTATACAGTATATTTTTTTCTTCATTCCAGTCTCTCTCTGCCTGACTGTGATCGAGTGTGACCTTTGAACTCTATTCGTCTATGACATTCCAACATGCAGTGAGTGTGACCTCTGACCTCCAGCAGCGCTCTGATCCTACTGGCTGAGAGGCTCTGAGCTCACCATTGGATGCGCTCTTGGCAAGTGAGAAAAAGGGAAAATGGTCCGGTTTATGGTTAATATCTCTGCAATTACTGAACTTAGCCACATGAAAGAACAATTAAGACAAAATCAACATCTCCTCCGCAAAAAATGTGGAGGAATATTGATTTAGAATAGTTTTGGTTAACCCACATTATTAGATGTGTTTAAAGTGGTAACAGTGGAAGTTTCAAATTTCTAGCAGAATTTTCTTACTCCAAAGATTGAAGCAAAATTATCCCAAAACCAGTCACAAAGTTAACAAGTTACGTCATTGTATTAGTGTCATAGCATAGACCCTTTAAAGCGCTTTAAAGTAGGCTGTAATACGTTTTAGTGATTGGCTCACATCAAATCTAAATACTCTGATTTTAAGTCTTTGTGGTGGGAATAAAGTAACAATTTAGAATTTCCAGGATAGAAATGTCAGTTAGTTTGCTTTTCATTAACAAAAGATGGAAATAAAGTGTAAAAATAAAATAAAAAATAAATACATAAACTTAAAAATATGTATCTGTATGATCTACTAGGCCTATTATAAAAATTGTAAGAAAAAACAAACCAGATTCTGATATCACTCAATTGAATCTGAATAGTCTTACTTTTCAGATGCACAAATCAAGCCAAAACAAGCTTGAGTTTTCATTTTATAGCAATCACAATTTATAAAACACATTGCATTCCTCTATTCTGGCATAATGTTTTTGTTTACAAACTCTTAAAGGGTCTATCGGTTTACTATTGTGTAGTTGGTTGTATGCCTACAAACCTAGTAAGTAAAAGTGGTAAGCAAAAGTAAAAATCAGTGCTGTCAAACGATTTAAAAATGTATTGGATTAATCACACCTTGGAACTTTGATTTATTTGTTTATTTTATACTTTTTGTATGTTTGCACATTTTCCTCAGAAAAAAAAAAAAACATAGATTATTTCACAGATCTATACATTATTTAAAAGCTAATGTTTCAGGTCAATAGGCCACATGACCTAACACAGGTTTAATGAATCAAGGGCCCTTCATACACTCATAGAACTATAGTTACACACATGTAACTGACATGTTTGATTGACACATGGGCTGTTGTTGGTCTTGTTCTGGTGTCTTTAAGTGCTCTCTAATAGTTTCAGGAAATGTTTGGCCCGTTTTTGTCACGGAGCGCACGTGGCTCAACATGAGGTCCGCCGCTTGTTGGGTTTGTTCTGGCGCGTGAAGAAAAGTCGAACCTCTCTCCGCTGCTCGGCGCTCGTAAACATCAGCCGCTGAGTGATCTGTGCCCGTCTACGTCCGGACTGATGGGTTATATGTGTGAAATGAACCTCGGGATTACGGCGGCTCCTGTTCCTTCCTCCTTCGCACAGGTAAAGCCTCCTCTCTAATTTGTGATTAATGCGTCAGTTTTCTGTGATTTATCACATGACTTAATGCGTTAACTTTGACAGCCCTAGTAAAAATAAAACTGCATGATTTTCTCTTGCGTAAACCACACAAGTTAGCTCACATTTCCGTCAAATTGTATGGTTTACTTTGTCAAATAATAACTGTATTATTAGCCAATGAACCTAAACTCCTCCCGAGTCATTTTAACTCTTTGAAGTGAAAATCAGGTTCAACATTTGGCTCAAAAGTCTAAAAGCTCGGCCTCTTTTGGCTGACAGACTCTGGTTGCATCCCGTGCAGCGACGTGCCGGGGGTCAGAACACGTGTGTCAGAGTTCAAAGGTCGTGGCTGGTGAAAATGAGGCAATAAAAGAGCGCTCAACAACACCATTCTGTGGATACAGCGGGCACAATGGAGCGTGACATGAGGGGAATATAGATGTATCAAAGAGAGGTGGCTGAAATGAAAGAAAATTTGATTTCTATGAGCGCAAATGGAAGAAAAAAGAACATAATACAACTGCAAAATCAAATGTTTGTTGTGTTTGTCCTACATATGATGATGACACATGATTTTTTTTACATTGAAAAAACAGAAACCTTTCCCATAAAAACATTATTTATGTTTCTCATAAAATAGAATTTATTTTATCCCTACAAACAGAAACATTTCTCATAAAAACAGAAACTTTTCCCTGTAAAAACAGAAACATTTCTCTAACAGAAACTTTTGTCATAAAAAGCGAAATTTTGCTTGTAAAAACAGAAACTTCTCTCATAGAAACATAAAAACAGAAACTTTTTTCATGCAGAGAGAACATTTTCTCATAAAAACAGAAACTTTTCCTTATAAGAACAGATTTTTTTCTCATGAAACATATACTTTTGTCATAAAAACAGAATTTATTTCTCTCATAAAAACAGAAACGTTTCTCATGAATAAGAAACTTTTCTCATAAAAACAGAAACTTTACTCATACAAACTCAATTAACAGAATATAAACAGAATTAATTTGACTCAAATAAAAGAACTGGATTTATTTCACTCATAAAAACAGAAGCTTTTCTCATAAAAACAAAAACTTTATTTATATAAACAACATTTTCTCACAAAAACAGAAACTTCTCCCTATAAATACAGAAACTTTTCTCATATAAACATAATTTATTTTATGTATAAAAACAGAAACTTTACTCATATAAGCAGAAAATGATCTCATTAAAAAGATACTAAAAACAGAAACTTAACTCATAAAAACAAACTTTTCTCATTTAAACAGAAACCTTTTTTTTTTTAAATTCAAGTAAATGCGATAAACTGACGCAGATATCCCACCATAAATACATTTTAAAAACCTTTTCCTTTCAAGAGACTCAACACCAAATGCTTTTCTCAACAGTAACCACACACATGAATTATAATGTCAGTTCACAAAACATTTCTAAAGTAAAATCTTTCAAATTCTTCCCCAACGCCTTTTACTTTTCCATCGAGGTGAGTTCAAAAGCGTCCGCGCTCAGGTCGTCCCAAACTTTCTGTGAAGACTCTGAAGCAGAAACGTATGAATTATCTTTAGTCTTGATTCTTCAGAGCGTCGGACAGGTCTTTGGGCGGACAGGCTGAGCGGTTGGGGGTTAGATTCCTGTCAGAGGTGGCTGGGATTATAAATTAGCCCTTGATCTATGGCCTGAACATTGGACACGAACAAGGATTTCTCTTCTTCCTCTTTCTTCTCGTTGTCGAACTGTGACGGAGGACGCTCTGACAGACGCTGGTGTTAACTGTCTCCTGCGCCGTCATTTGAATGTCACGGTTTTTTTGAGTCGAGACAGCCCAGGATTCGGACCTCGACGCCTTTTGAAACTTCTGAGAGACTTGTCTGCCATTGTCTCCTCTTTAAATTGTTAGAGGTTTATGAAAAATGACATTCAGGATCGTTGTTTTGTTGTGTTTAAGTTCACAAATGAAGCTGAAAAACGACGGCATTTCCTTCTTGTTTCGTCACTTTCAACCAACTGCGTTTGAGAAATGATTAAATAAACGCCGTCTGTCCCTTTATTCTTATGCTTTTTCTTCATGACAACCAAAACTTTTCACCTTTTCAACCACTTCAGCCTCTCTCCATCTCCTCTTCTTCACAATAACCAGTGTCTAAAACCAGATGGACTTATTTTTCCAACAAATCTAGCTTTTTCGGCTTCCCAATGTTTTTTGTTTTTAGATACATTTGCTCTTATTTTATTTTACTAATTTTCTTGCTTCAAATGAAAATGCGTACAGTATTTTTGCATGTATTGTGCAGCACTTTACATGGAAAAATACAGTTTTGTTTTTTTCGAATAAAAGAAAAATTATTTTATTCGAAAAATGCTAATGTTCAACCTTGAGTGGCAGAATTATAGGCAGCACAACTGATAAAATGTGTTTCTTTTCTTTGGCCTAATTTTTCTTTTACTCAAATTAACTTTACACGGGAAAATCAAAACTCAAAGTAGTTTCTCTGTTGTCGCTGCCACTGTGCAGAGCTTAGCTAGCTTGTGCGCTAACAGCAGTTGGAGATACATCGCAATTAATTTCCTCAACACTTAGCATCAAAATCTCAAAGTCTAAAAGTGATAAATGTGAGAACAGCAGCAGTGTTCCTGTTGTTTATCTGGTTTTCTACAACTGTTTACTTGATTGTATTTATTTAGATGTCAGATACAAACTTAAGTATTTAGCTGAATTGTAAACTTTTATATTTGTTATCATATTTTAGTTGTGTGTTGGTCTTTTAAAGGAGAATCACTGACTCTCATGCGTTTTTGCTCAAATTCAGAATGCTGTGATGTCATCTACAAAAAGTGGACTGGACGAGTTTATCTATTTACTAGCCCATTAGTTTTCTCTACATTAAAATATATTAAAATTAAAGGTACACTGTGTACATTTTCCGGTCCAATACCTGCTCTTTTCTAGAGAGCTGATTCTGTGCATGGTGTTTGTTGCGGATGATGTTTGCTTGAATGATCCGTGTTGAAAACCAATATTAGTTTTATCTCGAAACAGACAGTTAAATTTCTATTGTATGTTGCCCATAATGTTCCACCGCATGACATTTAACTTATCTCCATGGAGACTTAAGCAACCAATGCCCAGTCTGAGGTCAGATCGGTAAGAATGCATGTTTTTCAAGGTATTTTGTTTGCAATAAAGACAGACTAAATTGAATAAACGCAATACAGATCGTGTCAGGCTATCAAAGTAATAACATCTCCATGGAGACGAGCAGGTGGCAGACAACTTCCACCAGAAAGCGCTCGTCGTGCACCTTTTCAAGTCATGTTTTGGCAGCAGATTCATGAACACGACTCAGAAAAACATCCGTTCACTCTCGTCCCAAGTTAGAAGCAGTTATCTGGCTCTACTTTCCCGTTTACCTCCGTTCACAAGACAATAATTTGTGTTTATGATGGTGAGATTGACTGTTTTTCCGACACAAGAAGAGAAGAAAGAAGGGTCCATCGAATCAACCTCTAGAGATAACTGTCATGGAAGTGGACAGGCAGTGATTAAGGATTTAAGAGATGATCCGGCGACTGACAGTCAACCAGCCATTATCAAAGGAACCTCTTCTCTCTTTTTCTTTCTCTCTCTCTATTCTCTCTCTCCTCTCTCTGTATTCTTTGATATCACTCTCTCTTCGTCTCACTCTCTCTCCTCCCTCTTTCCCCCTCTTTCCCCTCTCTTTAACTCCCACTTTTCTCTCTCTAACTCTATATTCTCCTCCCCTCTCTCCCTCACACCTCTCTCTTGCCCCCGTCTCTGTCGTCTTTAACTTCGCCTCTCTCTCATTCTCACCGTCACTCTCTCCCTCCTCCCTCCTCTCCCCCTCTCATTCCCCTCTTCTTTCTCCATTAACCTCTCTTCTCCTACCTCTCTCTAATTCCTCTCATCTCACTCTCTTTTTCACCCCCCTTCTCTCTCTATTCTCTCTCTCTCCTCTCTCTGTCTTCTTTGATATCACTCTCTCTTCTTCTCACTCTCTCTCCTCCCTCTTTCCCCCTCTCTTTAACTCCCACTTTTCTCTCTCTAACTCTATATTCTCCTCCCCTCTCTCCCTCACACCTCTCTCTTTCGCTCTCTCTCTTTCTCCTGTCTCTGTTGTCTTTAACTTTGCCTCTCTCTCATTCTCGCGTCACTCTCTCCCTCCTCTCCCCCTCCCTTCCCCCTCTCATTCCCCTCTTCTTTCTCCATTAACCTCTCTTCTCCCACCTCTCTCTGATTCCTCTCATCTCACTCTATTTTTCACCCCCCTTCTCTCTCTATTCTCTCTCTCTCCTCTTACTGTCTTCTTTGATATCACCCTCTCTTCTTCTCACTCTTTCTCCTCCCTCTTTCTCCCTCTCTCCTCTCTTTAACTCCCAGTCTCTCTCTCTCAGCCTTTCACGCTTTCTCTTTCAATCTCTTTTCTCTGCCTAACTCTATGTTCTCCTCCCCTCTCTCCCTCATACCCCTCACACTTTCTTTGCTCTCTTTTTAACCCCTCTTTCTTTCACTTCTCTTCTCTCTCCATTAACCTTACTCACTCTCTTCTCCCACCGCTCTCTGTTCTCTCTCAACTCACTCTCTTTTTCTCCTCTCTCACCTCTCTCTGTCTGCTTTGATATCACCCTCTCTTCTTCTCATTCTATTCTCTACCTCTACTCCTCTACTTATTCTCCTCCCCTTGCTCCCTCAACTCTCTTTCTCTCTCTCTATCTCCCTCACCCCTCTCTCTCGCTCTCTTTCACTTCGCCTTTCTCCTTCTCTCCTCCCTCTTTTTCCCTCACCCCTCTCTCCTCTCTCTTGTTCCTCTTTCACTTTTCATCAATCTTTCCTCTCACCCCCTCTTACTCTCACCCCTGTGCCCCCTCTCCCTCACTTAACACTGTCTCTTTCTCCTCTCTGTCTCTCCCACTCTCCTCTCTCATCCCCCTCCTCCCTCTCTCCGTTACTATTCTCTTTTTTCCTCTCTTCTTTCCTTTCCTTTCTATCTCTCCACTTTTTCTATTCTCTCTCTCTCCCTCATACCCCTCACTTCCCCTCTCTTTCTTGCCTCTTGCCCCCCTCCCTGTCCTCTTTCACTTTGCCCATCTCTCCTTCTGACTGTCTCTCTCTCACCTCCCTCCTCTCCCCCTCCCTTCCTCCTGTCTTTCTCCGTGAACCTCACTCTCTCTCTACTCCCTCCTTCTTCTGTTCTCTCTCATCTCTCTCTTTCTCTTCTCCTCCCTCCTTTCTCTTTCACCCCACCCTCCCCGTCCCCCCCTCTCTCTCTCCCCTTCCCCTGCTCCCTGCCTCTCCCCCTCCCTCCCATCCTCTACCTTCCCCTCCTATTCCCCTCTTCTCTCTCTGTCTTCTCTCTTCTCTGATCACTCCCATATCACTCTCTTTTTTACTCTCTCTCCATCATCCCTCCCTCCCTGTCCCTCTCTCTCCCCCCTCCCTCCCTTCTCCCATTCTCCTCTTCTCTCTCTCACTTAACCTTACTCCCTCTGCACTCTGTACTTTCTCTGTTCTCTCTCATCTCACTCTCTCTATTCTCTCTCTCTCTTCCTGTCCCTCTCTCTCTCCCCCCTCCCTCCTTCCCTCCCTCCCCCCTCTTCTCTCCACGGCGCAGCTCGACATGAAAGGAGCCGTCAGGGGCAGCGGCTGACAGTAAGTAATAAGATCTTTATTTTGTCCATTACCTGTGGGACTGTTGATCTGTGTTGCGGTGATGAGCTGAATACAAAGAGCCTCTGTTTGTTTTTATGTGGGAACTTCATCTGAAGAAGCCCACAGCGTTCAGGTCAAGTCAACAAAACGGAAAAAAAAGGAAATGACAAATTTGGGGTCCAGTGGGAGACACATTAAAAATTGCAAGAAACTTTTAAAATGCTCTGTTTTGCCCAATATATTCACCTTATTACAGAAGTTGCCGTGGGCGCCGCCATCTTTTTTACACGGGACAGACGAGCTCAAAGCAAAATAAGTTCTACACGGACTAAAAAGACGTTTTCAGGCCGTCCAGGAAATCGGTGAATTGCTGACTTGTTGTTGCTCGTGTGCATTGAACATTTTACACAAATCAGTCAACTTAATATAATGTTTTAGCAGCGAGACTTTTCCCTTGTTCGCCATTTGCGTGGACGGGATTCTCGTACAGCTGGAAGTGCGTTTACTACAGGAGTGTGATCTGTGGCCAAAAAAAAAGAGGCAAAAGTGGGCGGATTAAGGCGAATAGACCCTTTAAAATGGAGTGGAGTCGTACATGGAAGAATGAAAACATGTAGCTACCCCAGCAGCACAGTTTCTGAGATTACGTCACTGCTTCCCAGAGTACTGTCCACACACAGAGGAGTTAAACAGCTGATTGTACACGTGGGTGCAGTGGACATTCGAAAGGAGCAGACTGAAGTTTTGAAAAAAGACTTCATGAAGTTATTTGAGGAGCTTGATAAAGTAGAAATCAAAACATTCATCAGTGGACCTCTTCCAAATATTGACAGGAAGATCAACAAGTTTAGCCGGCTGCTACAATTGAACACTTGGCTGTCCAAAGAGTGTGCACCTAGAGGATTGCACTACATTGAGAACTTCTATCTGTTCTGGAAACGAGAGGACCTGTTCAAGGGAAAGGGCCCACATCTGTGTAGAGGTGGAGTGAGGGCGCTGACAGAGAACCTCCTCCACGCTCTCAGGCATCAGAATGGCCGTGGACAGGGTCGTGAACAGATAGTTCGAGAAGAGAGGAATGAGAGAAGAACTCCGGATCAATCAGCCAGAGACCAAGTCAATGCTTCAACATCAGCAGTAACAAAACAGCCGACTCCACAAAAGGATTTATCAACAGCAGCTCCACCAGGCCCAGCAAAGGATTCAGCTCCAGCTGCTCCTAAATCACCTACACTGCCTCCAGTAAAGAGCTCATCAGTTGCAGCACCACAACGATCTCCACTGCCACCCTTGAAGGACTCAAGCTCAACATCCGTCCCCCCTCCCCCGGGGTCCTCATCACAGGTCATGGACCGGTCAGTGACAGGCCCAGCAACTGCCCGGTCACCACCCCTACCCTCAGACCAGTCCTGGGTCCCCCCTGCAACATCTACTCCCACTCAATCATCACTCTCCCTTTCATCTCCACCTTCACCCAGGGGCCTTCCCAACCATCTTGACAGTCTGATCAAATCAGGAATAAAGATGGTTCCACTCACACCTAATTTAGCAAGATCAAGAGTTCTGATGTCAACAATGATGAACTCTTCCCCGTACAAATCTGTGCCCACCATACCACCCAGGAGCTTCAACTCTCCTGATTCACCAAAAAGCGACCTGCACCTCCACCCCTCACCTTTCACCTGGTCCATCACCCAAAGCCCCCCCCGCTCTCCCCACTCAGCCTTTGCCCAAACCCCCTCCAGGTCTCCCCCTTCGCCGCCCTCCCCCACCTCCCCCCAGAACTGTTATCTCCCATAGCTAGGATGCAGTGGGTCTCAGCGTTGCCGGGACTTATGGTCATGAAAATGGTCAAACAAACCCGGGGCCCTGTGTTATATCTGTAGTCACGTCACACAGACTGGAGAACAGAAGGACAGTTAGACTGTCCAATCTTAGAAATTTAATTCATATTCCCTGTGAAAAGATAACGTCCAGTCACATTGAAACCAATCTGAAACTTGCTGTGCTTAATGTCAGATCCTTATGTAACAAATCACTTTTAATTAATGATTTTATATCTTCTTATAATCTTGATTTTATGTTTTTAACTGAAACATGGCTTGACAAAAACACGGGGGATGTAGTTCTAATAGAAGCGACTCCACCGAGCTTCAAGTTTGAATCTGAAACACGCGACGACAAAAAGGGTGGAGGTGTCTGTGCAGTTTTTAGAGATAAAATAGTTACCCAGAGGTTGTCTTTTGGGGTGTTTTCATCATTTGAGTATTTATCTTTTAAAATGGAGCTAAAACAGTCTCCCTCCATACTCTACATTGTCCTGTACAAGCCTCCCAAACACTGCCAAGGTTTTATTGATGATTTTACTGAGATGCTTTCAGTTGTATGCACAGACTTTGACGGTTTGGTCATTACAGGTGATTTCAATGTTCATGTGGATAATGTTTGCGACAGAAACGCTAAAGAGCTTGATGCTGTCCTTGAAACCTTTGGTCTTACTCAGCATGTGAGTGGCCCCACTCACAGCAGAGGGCACACTCTGGACCTGCTAATTACTAAAGGGGTTAATATTTCAAACGTCAGTGTGGTCGATGTGGCACTGTCTGATCATTTCTGTGTTTTCTTTGACCTGTCGGTTATTCCCAAATCACCGACTGGTCCTGCAGTTGTTCGGAGGAGACACATAAATGACAGCACAAGTGCACTCTTCATGGAAATGATAAACTTTGAAAATCCTTCATGTTCAAATGTTGACGAGTTTTTAAATTCTGTTACATCTAATATCTTGAATGTTCTGGACACCATTGCTCCTATGAAGGTTAAAATGGTTAAAAATAAGCAGAAGGCGCCATGGAGGAATAATGAGACAGTCAGGGCACAGAAAAGGGAGTGCCGCAGGGCTGAGCGAAAATGGCGCAAGTCAAAGCTCCAGATTCATAAAGAGATTTATAGAGAAAGGTTGTACATGTACAACCTCATTTTATGTAAAACAAGGGAAGGATTTTTTTCTGAAATAATTGGAAATTGCAGTAATAACTCGCGTGTTCTGTTTGCAACAGTAAACAGACTAACAAACCCTCCAATTCAGCTGCCGTTAGAACTAATTTCCACAGCTAAGTGCAATGAGTTTGCAGTATTCTTTAATGACAAGGTTCAGGGCATTAAAAATGCCATAAATTCCACAGTGCAAATAATAACTTTAAAACCACCTCCACATTTAGAGCTGACTCACTTTGCACCTGTAACTGACAAAACTGTCCAAGAGATCATCACCAGTCTGAGTTCTTGTACATGCTGCCTCGATGTGTTACCCACAAGATTTCTAAAGTCTGTTCTGAGCACTTTGTTAGCACCACTCACTCACATAGTTAACATGTCGCTTCAATCTGGAACATTCCCAAGGGCCTTGAAAACTGCGGTCATTAAGCCTCTCCTAAAGAAGAGCAGTCTTGATGCCTCAGAACTGAAAAATTATCGGCCCATCTCAAATCTGCCATTTTTAGGCAAAGTCCTTGAAAAGGTTGTTTACCAACAGCTCACTGACTTCCTCTTAATAAACAACTCATTTGATGTTTTCCAGTCAGGTTTTAGACCTCATCACAGCACTGAGACTGCCCTTATCAAGGTGACAAATGACATCCGCCTGAACACTGACGCGGGCAAAGCCTCAGTCTTAATTCTGTTAGATCTGAGCGCTGCTTTTGACACTGTCGATCATGGGATCCTCCTACAGAGACTAGAGGACTGGGTGGGCATCACTGGCACTGCCCTAAATTGGCTGAAGTCCTACCTTGAGGATAGGGAGTACTTTGTTGAGATTGGTAACTGTGTCTCAGACCACGTGAGCTTGACCTGTGGGGTGCCCCAAGGGTCAATCCTGGGACCCCTTCTGTTCAACCTGTATATGCTGCCCTTAGGTCAGTTAATACTCAGTACAAATGTGTCTTATCACAACTACGCAGATGACACTCAGATCTATGTCTCACTGACGGCAGGTGAATATGGACCAGTGGATTCACTCTGTCACTGCATCCAACAGATCAGCGTGTGGATGCAAAACAATTTTCTTCAGCTAAACTCAGACAAGACTGAAATCATCGTCTTTGGGCCGCAGAAACAGAGAGAAAGTGTCAGCAGTCACCTCCAGTCTCTCGCTCTAAAACCGACAAATCAAGTTAGAAATCTGGGGGTAATAATGGACTCAGACCTGAACTTTAACAGCCACATCAAATCAATAACATCAACAGCCTTTTACCACCTAAAAAACATTGCCAAAATTAAAGGTATAGTGTCTAAACCAGACTTGGAGAGACTTATCCATGCATTTGTCTCCAGTAGGTTAGACTACTGCAACGGCCTGTTCACTGGCCTCTCCAAACGAGCTGTAAAACAGCTGCAGTACATCCAGAATGCTGCTGCTCGGGTCCTGACTAGAACCAGGAAGTACGATCACATTAGTCCTGTGCTCAGGTCACTGCACTGGCTTCCTGTGGCTCAGAGAATTGACTTTAAAGCAGCTCTGCTTGTGTTCAAGTCTCTCCACGGCCAAGCACCAAAGTACATCTCTGACATGTTAGTGCCATATGAACCATCTCGCACTCTGAGGACCTCAGGGACCGGCCTCCTGCTGGTGCCTAGAGTCAGGACTAAACATGGGGAATCAGCATTTCAGTTTTTTGCAGCTAAAATCTGGAACAGTCTCCCCGAAGATGTGAGACAGGCCTCCACTCTGACAATGTTTAAATCCAGGCTAAAAACTGTTCTCTTTAGACGTGCATACGACTGAAAGATCTATCTGCACTCTTCTCTTTTAAAGCACTTTATTTTAAAATGATTTTAAAATGATTCTGTGTGTCTTTTTGTGTTTTGTGATTTTAATGCCACTTTTCCTGTTTATGTAAAGCACTTTGAATTGCCCTGTGTACGAATTGTGCTCTACAAATAAACTTGCCTTGCCTTGCCTTGCCTTAAAATGTGATGCCATAAAAATTCCAGAATGGAGGCGACTGGAGGTAAAATTAAGTTGACTGTAAATTCTAAAATAAATAAAAATAAATTCTAAATTCTACTGGTTTTAAGTGTTTGTGTTGGGAAAAAGCAACACATTTGAATTTTCAGGGTAGAAGGGTCAGTTTGTTTGCTTTTCTATAACAACTGATGGACAAAATACAATTTTCTAGCTTTAAAATTGTATTTTTAAATTGTATTTTTTAGGCAATTTTTCAGTCAGATCTAGTTTTCTCAAAAACTAAATAATCATCCTATGTACTGTTTTTTTAATATGTGTACAAAATGAACTAATGCACTTTAAACCTGGTTCTGTTCATTCTTCAGATTGAAAGGTCCCAAATGTTGTCTGTTTTTACACATAAAATGCCATATTTCTATGTGAAAACATGACATGATAAAAAACGTAATACATTTTTTGTGAGTAAACTACAAGAGAAGTTTCAAATTGATATCTTTTATTTATTTTTTCTATTTACCTGCTGTGTCTCGCTTAAATATCAATAGCTTTGTGGCTCTAAAGGGAACAGAATCATCAAGTCACATGTTTTATTCAAACAAAGAAGTGAAAAGTAATAGCTACTGTAACCCAAAAAGCAGCCAAACCAACAAACTTTAAAGAAGTATGAAAATTTAAGAAGAAAAGCCAGAATTTCAACATTGTATGACATTTAGTTTATATTATTACAGCATAAACAGTCTAAACTTAGACCAATGTAACACTTCATTAACTAATTTAACATGAGCTGTCCTTCTGTTTAAACCCACATGGAGCACTTTACAAACAAAAGTCAATTTATTGTGGTCTCAACATAATTACATTTTATAGTATAGTTTGTTCCCTGTCATCCTTTTCAACGTTATACACTCTTCCTCCTCTGATTCAGACGTTTTGTATCCATCAAGGCCTAAAGTTTACACTCAAACTTTTCTGTTCAGATCACTTAGAAAACAGCAATTATTTCCTCAGTGTGAAAAAATCTTACTGGGTCAAAGTGTCTAACTCCTGTCTTTGGTGGCTTTAGTCAAAGAGTGCATTCCTTCAAGTCGCCACAATCATCGCCTCAAATGAAAAAATAAAATTATCTATAACTTTATAATTACTGCATTGTCCTTAGCCCTTTCCGCATACTTTGATAATGACTACAGTATATACAGTCATATTGAAACTAATTGCTAGATTCAAGTACCTTCACACTAATTAAAACTCGAAAATAATGTACTTGACTTGAACGCCAAACCAATTTTTCTTCTCCGTCGCTCCTGGAAACGAGATAACACATGTCAACAGGCTGGTAAACGTTTTACATCGCTGGAATGCCGAAAAAGCCAAGAAAGGGTCAAAGAGTGTCAATAGAGGAATGATTACGACATAAACTGAACTAAACACTTTTCATGGTCAGATGCAGGTGGTTTAAACATATAAAGGGCATAAATGGACAGGGCAAGCACAAGTAAAGAATAATGTCCAGAGCTGGAATCATGGTATTTCTGGAGTAGATTCTTAGTCCACTGAACCACACAATAGAAGTACCAAGTTGTACAGTAATAAAGTGTAACTATTTGAACCAAAAAGTAGTTTTATCGGCTACAAGGAATGTGGTGATTAAAGTCTATATGACGGGTTAGACGACACGTTTCACTAAACATTTTGCCCATTTGTTTTGCTGGACTCCTAAAAATTGGAAATGGATCTGATTACCTGGTCTCTGAGCGCGACTGACACAATTTTTCCCCATAAGAAGGGTGCACCGGGAGAACCCACTTGTCCTGGCGGGACTTTTGCGGCAGCTACACACGGGACGCCTGGAACAACTGGCTGTTCTGTGTCTGAAAGCTCTGTCCGTGGAAGATGTTGATTTTTGGAATCATGATAGTGGGGTCCCTGCTTATTGGACTGGGTACTGCCTTAAACTATCGCAAAATTTCTAAGACAGCTGCCTTTAAAGCAACCCAGTCGCTGTCTGGTGAAATTAAAGAGCACTTCTGCAGCTGAAGGGTTTGCAACATCTCAGCATAGACGGTGGACATGCAAGAACATGTGGATAACATCGAGGCCCAGGCCAGTGAACTTCTACGCAGTAGAGCTCATGTGAAAGGGTTACAACAAAGAGACGCACAGATTGAGGAGCCGACCCGCAACATCTCAGCCCATGCAGAAAACGAGTGGATATTGAGAGGTGGACCAGTGAGCTACTACGGGGTATTACGGGTCTGACCACAGGATTGGAGGAACTATCAAGGCTACTACACGAAATGGAGGCTGGTAAGTGTCACTGAGAACCAGAACTCCCCCTCCCGACTAGAAGTCTTGCCAGAAGCTGTGCCCTTGTCTTAGTCTCACTCCCTGCCCCAAAGGACAAGGCCACGGAGCTCATAAACATCAGCAACAGTTTCACCAAAAGATCTCCCACAAACCTGCCGTCTGCCATTTTCACATCAGTCTGAACTTTTTCCCCCTTTTCATTTCTAAATCAGCTACTTGCATCATTTGTATGGATTACTTGCAGAATACAGTTACCTGCCATGTATGTCTATCGTTTATTGTGTGTTTGCTGTGACCGCAATGTTGTGTCTGTTTATTGGCTATAAATGTAATTGTATATGTTATGTTGCAACAGCAACTGTACTTTCAATGGTTTGTAAAGTGCTTTGAGTGCCTGTTCATCATCATCATCATCATCATCATTGGTCCTCAGTTTGACAGTTTCCGTAAAGTTTATAACGTTACTTCCTGGTTAGACATGGGCAACAAATATGACATACATAGAGGTAATTCTAGAACTGTTACCTTGTAACCATACAGTAAACAAGGGCCAAAATCGATACATATTGCACAGTAGTTAGGAATTTACAATAAATAAAACTCGATAAGACCTGTATTTTGATGAATGGTGGTTATTGGCTCAACAAATTCACATTAGTTTTATCGCTAGCTCATCCCTTCAGAACTGAACTGAAAACCTACACTTCAATGGACGAGTTAAGTAGCGAAACATATTCACTTCAGAATCTTTGTCCAGTTGGCATAATTCCATCTTCTTCGGCAATAAAACATGAAAACGTCTACAATTTCTTGTCGAAAAGAGCAGCTAGCTAACTATCTTAACCGTGGCGATGATGCTAAATGGCTGTCGGTGACATTGAATCATGTCAACTTGATCTGTGGCATCCAAGGTCCAACGGCACTTCTGCCTCGATACGGCGCCGCGCGAGCCTTGAACCACCTCCTCCTCCTTCTTCTTCTTCTTCTTCTCTGCTCCTGGAACAGTCGCATCAAGAGCTCTCACCAGCCGTCTCCCTCGCAGCCGCCGCAGAGATACACGAGTGCTGTGCTCCGGCCCGGTCCCACCACACATTACACCAGCTCTAATAATAACATTAAAAAAGAGAGAGAGATGAGGGCAGGTGACCCACTTATCTGCTCCCCAGGCTTTGTGCGAGGCCTCTGGGTTAACCCACTTACCCGCTCCCCAGGCTTCGGCAGGGCCCAAGAGTGAAGGCCGGATCTTTTTCTCATCAAACAAACGATTTAGAGAAAAAAACGCCAAAGGTTGTGAGACATGTGTGTGTGTGTATGTGTGCGTGTGTGTGTGTGTGTGTGTGTGTGTGTGTGTGCGTGTGCGTGTGTGCGTGTGTGTTTGCAGCGATGCGTTCACAGGCAGCCGGACAAAACGTGATTGTATAGGTTGTTCTGTATGTTTCGTTTCTGTACAAGTTGTAATTTTTATCATGCTTTTGAGTGTGTGTTTTTAATGAAATGTGCAGAAATATGTGGGGCGTGTAATAATTAATGCTGCCGTCCTCCTTTAGGCGGCGCTGTTGAAGCCACTAGACATTACATTGGAAGTAATTTCTTTCTTTTTCTTTTCACAGTTTTTGAATGAATGAATGAAAAAGACACCGTTTGATTTAAATGAAATTATAGTAATTCATTTTTAGACCAAACTCCAGTATTCCTCAATTCTTAACAATTTCTTAACAATAATTGCAACTTTAAACATGAGATGGGATTTGAAAGTCGAAATATATGTAAACAAACAAGCTATTTTTTAGGAAAAAGAAGTTCCTAGATCAACGTTAGAATTCTAAATATTGTGAAACTTTCATGAGAACTGGACAAATTAACAAAACACACATTTCAGAGATCAAAGCCATAACACTACAACAAAGTAGGACGTTTTCACCTTGACATATTACCTACTTTGTCAAAAATGCATAAAAAGAAGACATTATTAATGTCATTAATGGCATAATAGAGGTTATGGAGCTATTGAAAAAATGCTCTTAAAAACTGATAAAATGGGTTTCTTTGCTTTTCTTTGGCCTAATTTTTGTACACTGAGCTTTTGTTTTGCTCAAATAAACCTTACACAGTGAAATATAAAGTTTCTCATTGCTGCTCTGACGGTGCAGAGCTTAGCTAGCTCGTTGGAGATAAAGGACACTTCAACAACAACACAGCACAACAATTAATTTAATCAACGCTCAGACTCAGAAACATGTAATTTAAAGCAGAACTAAGTAACATGTTTACCTTCTTAAACGTCTTTGTAAGTCGTATGGTGGTTGCAAATGTATTTTCGTGACATCGTGCCATCATCAACCCAAAGACAACCCTCCGGAGTTAGTAATTGTACTTCCAAATTTCAATTAAAAGAAGAAGAAGAAATATAGCCGCAAGCGGCAATGATAAACCCTACGCCCCACGCCGCGCCGCAACGCCAAAGGGGCGCTTGCTTAATTTCCCTCCTCATAAAATACCTGCTGCCGAATCCGTGGCGCTACCGCGCCACTTACTGCTCATATTTCACTGAAAGTGTGTAAAAATTGGTCAAAGTTTGCGGCTGCGCCGCACAAAGACTGTAATACTTGTGCTAAAATCCTGGATAACATTAGATGGCCTACTCCTCAAGATCATTTTCACCAAATTTCAGGATGGTCGGGCTTACGCCAGAGAAGGAGTTTGTTAATGTACAAAGTTTCATTGGAGTGATTTTGCATTTTCCCCATTGGAATAACATGGGATTTTTCCGTCATTTGTACAAGTTTGGGCAATATTTGCTGACTTCGCCAGACGGAGACCATAATACCTATCCAAAAAATGTGGATAACTTTTGATGTCCCATTCCTCAGGATGATTATTACCAAGTTTCAGGTTGATCGGGCTTACGCCCGAGGACGAGTGCGTTAAAGTACAAAGTTTATTTTGAGACATTTAGAGATTTTCCCATAGGAATAACATGGGGTTTTTCTGTCTTTTCTAAAATATTGGCAAAATTAGTGGCTTCGCCGCACAGAGACCGTAGTACTTATCCCAACGATTTGGATAACTTTTAGTGCCCCACTCCTCAGGAAGATGTTCACCAAATTTCAGGTTGGTCAGGCTTACGCCCGAGGAGGAGTTCGTTAAAATGCGTAGTAAAAAAATATGTAAATTTGAGACAATTTTCAGTTTTCCCATAAGAATAACATGGGATGTTTTGGTCATTAGTGTACGGCTTCGCCGTACAAAATATGACATGGGTCTGATTGGCTTTTTTGATCGATGGGCCAAAATGGAATTTTGTGCAAAATTTCAAAAAATTCTGAAAAACTAAATTTTTTGCTCCCCATATAAAAGTTTGCTTTAATCTGTAGGGGGCGCTAACGCGCCAAATTTAATTATTTCACCTCTAATAGGTTACAGACAGTGAGTTTAACAACTGATTCAAATTTGATGCAATTCGGACTTCATATGTGCAAATGGGAGCAAAATTTAAAATTTGAAAATTTCAGGAATTCTGGCCAAATTTTGAAGCCGCACAGAGACCGTAAAAGTTAGGTTCCTGATTTGGATAACTTTTGATGCCACACTCCTCAACTTCATGTTCACCAAATTTCAGCTTGTTCGGGCAAACGCCCTAGGAGGAGTTCGTAAAAGTACGAAGTTTTTAAAAAACGCTGAATCAGGTTTAGCGAATTTTGATCCAATATGGCCGACAACTGGTTGGGCGGGCCAGCGTTACCCGTAATTATATTTTTGCTTCTCTTGTCACTATCTACTTCTCTGCCAAATTGTATGATTGTACGATAAAAAAATTGGGCACTTTCCTATCCCGTAATGCATTTTTGTACACTTTGGGGGCGCTGACGCGCCATATTTTTGAATTTCTGAAATCGGAAATAGCCAGAATGTAGAGAGGCACGATTTTTAGAGGTGTGCAAATTTTCCTGACTTTTCGTCCAATGTTCACTGGGTGAAAAATAGGGGTTAGTCCCAAGAAGAAGAAGAAGAAGAAGAAGAAAGAAGAATAATATTCGATCACGAAAACAATGTTTCCCTTTTTTTAATTTCACAAACTATACATTTTCGAAAGCGCACGTGCTTTCCTACGTTTTTGATATGGGTCCCTGGTCACTGGCGACACTTTTGAGATTTTTGTGGGCTCCGCCACTTTCTGTTATTGGCCCTATTTACAATAGTAATGTTCAGTTTTTGCATTACATTTGTTATATGCACGCAGACGTGCATGAGTTGAGAGCGCATTAGTGGGCGACTCAGCGCCTGCAGCGGCGTAGCGCTGCGTTTAGTGCGCACTAATGCACTTTCGCACGCGAGCTTCGCCCGTTTACAACGATAATGTTCAATTTTACCACTACTAATTGGTATGCACGCGGGCGTGCATGAGTTGAGAATGCGTTAGTGGCGAAGGCGGCGCCGGCGCTTCGATTTCATCTTTCGCCCGTGCGCGCCCAGCGTGCCATGCGAAAAACTAATGAGCCTCTCGCCAGCTTATGGCGCTCGGGCTAAATATAGCCGCATAGCGGCAATGATCGCCCGGCGCACACGCCGCCCGCCCGCATACAGGGGCTTTACGCGCCCAATTTCCCTCCTCATAAAATACCTGCTGCCGAATCCGTGGCGCTACGCGCCTCCTACTGCTCATATTTCACTGAAAATATGTAAAAATTGGTCAAAGTTTGCGGCTGTGCATGAAAGAGACTGTAATACTTGTGCTAAAATCCTGGATAACTTTAGATGGCCCACTCCTCAAGATCATTTTCACCAAATTTCAGGCTGGTCGGGCTACGCCCGAGGAGGAGAGTGCGTTAAAGTACAAAGTTTAATTTGAGCGACTTTGAGTTTTTCCCATAGGAATAACATGGGTTTTTCTGTCTTTGTAAAATGTTGGCAAAGTTTGCGGCAAAGCCACTGACGGAGACCATAATACCTATCTTAATAATTTGGATAACTTTTTGGTGCCCACTCCTCAGGATGATTGTCACCAAGTTTCGGATTGTCCAGACTTACGCCCGAGGAGGAGTTCGTTAAAGTACAAAGTTAAATTTGAGAGATTTTTAGATTTTCCCATAGGAATAACATGGGGGGTTTTCGGTCTTTTGTAAAATGTTTGCAAAATGGCGGCTTAGCCACAGGAGACCGTAATACCTATCCTGATAATTTGGATAACTTTTGGTGCCCCACTCCTCAGGAAGATGTCCACCAAATTTCAGGTTGGTCGGGCTAGCGCCGAGGAGGGATTCGTTAAAATGCGTAGTAAAAAAATATGCAAATTTTGATTTTCCCATAGGAATAACATGGGATGTTTTGGTCATTGATACGGCTTTGCCGTACAAAATATGACATGGGTCTGATTGGCTTTTTTGATCGGTAGGCCAAAATGGAATTTTGTCCAAAATTTCAAAAATTCTAAAAAACTAAATTTTGCTCCCCATATAAAAGCTTGCTTTAATCTGTAGGCGCTAACGTGCGGAATTTAATTATTTCACTTCTAGTAGGTTTCAGGCAGGAGTTTAACAACTGATTCAAATTTGATGCAATTCGGACTTTCTATGTGGAAATGGGAGCAAAATTAAAAATTTTAAAATTTCAGGAATTGTGGGCAAATAAATTGCGGCCGCACAGAGACCGTAAAAGTTAGGTTCATGATTTGGATAACTTTTAATGCCACACTCCTCAACTTCGTTTTCACCTAATTTCAGCTCGTTCGGTTAAACGCCCTGGGAGGAGTTCGTAAAAATGACAGTTTAAAAAGCAGCTGAGTCAGGTTTAGCGGATTTTCATCAATATGGCCGACAATTGGTTGGGCGGACGGCGTTGCCGTAATAATATTTTGCTTCTCTTGTCACTATCTACCTCTCTGCCAAGTTTCATGATTCTCACGATAAAAAAATTTTTTGGCACCTTCCTATCCCATAATGCATTTTTGTACACTTGGGGCGCTGACGCGCCATATTTTTGAATTTTGTAAATCGGAAATAGCCAGAATGTACAGAGGCACGATTTTTAGAGGTGTGCAAATTTTCCTGAGACTTCGTCAATGTTCACTGGGTGAAAAATAGGGGGGTTGGTTAGGGTAAGAAGAAGAAGAAGAAGAAGAATAATATTCCGATGCGAAAACAATGTTTCCCCTTTTTTATTTACGCAAACTATACATTTCGGGCGCCGCGCGCTTTCCAACGTTTTGGTATGGGTCCCTGGTCACTGGCGGACACTTTCGAAATTTTTCAGTGGGCTCCGCCCACTTTCTGTTATTGGCCCTATTTACAATAGTAATGTTCAATTTTTACATAACATTGTTATATGCGCACGATGCATGAGTCGAAACGCATTACTGGGCGACTCAGCGCACGCGGCGCTACGTGGGATGACGGCCGACCCCCGCGTCGCGCTTCGTTTAGTGCGCGCCGTGCACTTTCGCACGGAGCCGCCCGTTTACAGCGATAATGTTCAATTTTCCCACTACTAATTGGTATGCACGGGCGTGCATGAGTTGAGAATGCGTTAGTGAGTGTTTGGCGGGCGGCGCGCGCTTCGATTTCGTCGCGCGCTTCGTGCGCACTTTACGCGCCGTGCCGCGGCACTCTGCAAACTAATAGGCCTCTCGCCAGCTTGTGGCGCTCGGGCCTAAAAAGAGTTTGCGTCTTTTTACTAGCAGTGTAAGTTACTTAGTTCTACTTTAAGAAGAGAAAGGTGCTGATTTCAACTGTGCGTGATTCCAAAGTCTGTGTCAGTGATAAATGTGAGCGCAGCTGCAGTGTTCTGTTGTTTATCTGATTTTCTAACATTGTTTACTTAATTTTCTGTTTTTAGATATCATATACAAACTAAATATTTCGCAGAGTTGTAGACTTTAAAAGACTGTAGCTGCTTTTTCACATTTTAGTTGTGTTTTGAGCTTTTACAGGAGAAAATGTCATACCCCCCACTGACTCTCATGCGTTTTTGCCACTCACTGCTAAAATTCAAAATGCTGTGACGTCGCCTGCATAACCTCAACACTATTGGAAAAATTGGAAAAAAAGCAAGCTATTCTCAGGATAAAATAGACAAAAAATAAGCACCCAACCTTCATAAGTAGCCGAAATTCAAGGATAAAAAAAATCTAAATTCCAAGATCAATGTTAGAATTTTAAACAATGTGAAACTTTCAAGAGCAAGGCCAGATCTCATAACAAAAAACGAATTTCAGAGATCAAAGCCATAACACTACTATTAATCCACATTTCTACTCTCTGTACAAACCACTATTTACCATTTTCCATCCCAAATGAATCCGTTCCATTGCGTTATCGCCCTCCTCTCCAGTATATTTCTCCCTGTTTGAGTTTTCCCCATTTTTTTCCTACCGGTGTACGATATCTGCGCTCGCATCTCGCTCCTCTCCTCCGACTCTAAACGGGATTTGCATTTTAATTATGTCAATGTTTGTTGAAAAGCATGACAGCCGCTCACACATGACAAGCTGGAAATAGGGGGCTCAAAGTGGGGAATAACCGCTTGTTTTTGTTCAATGCTAACACCGTGTAGATCACAAGTCAACATTTTGTATTCTTATTTTATTGATTTATTATTTTTACGCTTCTTAATCCTGCAAGAAGGAGAGCCACGGAGCGCACAAAGATGTAATTATCTGACATCAAATTTGTGTTATCTTTTGAAATGCTCGGGCCACGACGTCCTCAGTTCTTCTCCTAATCTTTTTTTTTTCTTTTTCCGGTGTTTCTAAAAGTAAATATTTATAGTTATCTCAAACGCTTTCTTCCGTTATCTGTGACTGGAAAATGTGGTTACAAAGGTATTATGTGGAGTAAGTATCAAATGTCTTGTAGCTTCAGTGTTGTTAAGATCCGTGGTTTTCAAACTGTGATAATTTCAGTTCTGCTTTGGTCTTGCATTTGTTAAAGGTAATGATAAGCAATTCAATTTGTATCAGCCCATTATAGCAACTCAAGTCCTGGTTTAGTCTTGCTTTGAACCTGATTTAGTCTTGATTTTTACATCTGATGAGGCTAGAATCACTGTTTGCTGATTGAAGAAATATGTACATTTCACATACTCTAAACACATCAAGAAAATTCTCAGCAAGAAAGTTTTAAGTTAGATTCTTTGACCACATTCTAGTACTTTGTGAGTGTGAGTTAAAGGTGCTGTATCTGTTTTTTACTATTTTGAAATGTGAAAAACAGAATGTAATAATGTAAAATCTGTGTCGGCCCTGTGTTCGGGTGAAATAGATAACTATAACTATATAAATAAAGTGGATTGGATTGGAAAATGAGACCTGAACACTTACTCTGCATCTGTTTTTAGACAATTTTATTCTACGAGAAGCAGGAAGTGCACCGTTAGAATAATGTTTGTTAGCTTTACTTAACTCTCGATTTGTGAAAAGTGCTTGTAAACTCATAGCAATGAATATTTAGGATGCTGGGGCTGCATTAGGAAAGTGAGCGACACATGTGACTGATGTAAAGACTTTAAAATTATTTTCAAGTTTCAAAACAGTAAAAATCAGAGGCAGCCCCTTTAAAGATCCTTTCAAATCGGACTTAGCCATGGATTTGATTTTCCTGGCGTTCATGTAAACGTAGTGAGTGTTGCATTCGGTGTGTTCTAACTAGTCCTCGTTTGAGTCTGGATTCATCCTGATGTGGAGTTGGTTTGGTCCTGTTCTGTTCTTGGTTTGGTTTTAGCCTTGTCCAGTTTTACCTCTGGATTTAGTCCTGGTTTATTATAATGTGTAAAGGTCAACAGCCAATACAGAGGACTGAAAGGGAAGACGGAATATTATACTACTACCACTCTTGAACATTTGCTAACTTGCCTGTCTGCCATTTGTAAAATGACAAACACTCACCTTTACCTTTCAACATCATTTGGTATTAAAGAACACAGTGAGCTTTTAACCATGTTCTAACAATGTTCTGCCTTCAAAAACATACCTGGAGCTGCATACAGCTGCCATCAGCCTGCCGTTTTGAGGAACACTAGTTAGAATATCCTCTCCTCTCCAATTGTCAAAAACACTTCCTGCTGAACTCCCTCGATGAGTGAAATTTTTTCCTATTTTGTACATCACTTATCCGAGAATCATAGCCAGGCTCGTTCTGAACATTTCTGCCATCTAAACACGTTCACTGCTGCTGGTAGCCTGATCATCGCATCTCACACAGTCTCTTAAAGTGATAACATAACTAAATTGTATAAGTGCCAAGCGCCATCAACTTTTTTTGTTCCAAAACATGAGATGGCAAATTTAAGGGATCTAGAACACGTTTAAAGGCTAATAATAATGATACAAAAAAGCATCCTTTTTTTTCTTCAACCCAAAAGCGTTTCCCCTGCGTTTTACAGTCCATCCACTTACTTTGTGCTACTGCTACTACCTTGTACTTCAGTATAGACACTATTTCAGTAAATGACTTGATTCGACAGTGTACAGTGCAAGTGACGTGGCTCTCCTTCTCAATGTCGCCCTGAGGGTTGAGTGGGACGTCCGGAGCAGCTCTTTGAGGAAACCGGACTTAAAAAGATTTATCATCGCCTGATCAGGTTCAGACTGACTTACTACCCCTCTCTCCCCCCCTCTCTTTCCTCTCTTACCCGGGGGCAGGGAGGTATGCGACACTCACACGCGCACCCGCACACACAAAACAGAAGCGTATTTCAAACCATCCTTGACACAACCATCGCGCGGCTATTAGACAGTAATGGTTGAGAGAGGAGAGTAAGGTTTCCCCGTGGGCCCAATACATAAGCATTTATTACAGACAACAGCAGCAGCAGCGGCCTGGTCCTGCCAATCAGAGCGCGGAGAGCACGGAGGGAGGCAGCCGGGGGAGAGGGAGGGCAGGTACAGGGAGTCAGGAGTTCAAGTATGTGAGTTGCAGTGTAGGAAGGGGCGTGGCCTGTGGCATGTACAGTAACGAGTGAGAACACGATGAAAGGGAAAATTTTAACGTTTTAACATCTGCATTATGAAACCACGAGAGACACTACGGGGGAGGACGTTTGTTGTGAATACAGTAAATGTAAAAGTTTAGGATGTTCTCATGATGTTGGTGTGAATCACTGCTTCTGAAATTTGGACGCAGATGTTGGATCATCCTTTCGTGAGAAACTGTCAGAAACACATCATATCGAAATTGGGACTGAACTGGGACAAAACCTGGAACTAAATCTGGTTCAGGAAGAGGTCTGTGTGCCGTCAGTCCTTTAGTTGATTACTCACTTGACTGTGTCTAAAGATGCATTTGCAAATAAAAGTGTAAATATGTCCCTATCTCTTTGTGGCCACAGAGTGATGTCACAGTGATGCGTAATTTAGTAAGGAACCTCAGAGAAGCATGATAAACCGTGTTTAAAGATGTAGAAGAAGCAGTCATATAAAGGTGGTTTAATGGTTTTAAAGGTGACTGAGTCATCGATCAAGACACCATTTATATTCATGAACCACCTCTGTGACATTTCCTTCAAGAGTACACACTTCCAGGATAATTTGAGACACCTTCTTGAGGTTTGAAAACAACATTAGTTTTAGTTGAAGAAGTGAATGCTGGACAGTTACAAAGGATTTCTAGGGATCCAAGTGTCTGAGCAAGAGATGATCCAAAGCAGTAAATTACTGTGCCACAGGCATAAAAATGCATGTTAGCATCAGAGACATTATGACCCAAATCATTGATGTACAATATAAATATGAGCCCTGGAGCCCTGGGGCACCCCCCTGAGAGGAGAAGTCTTCCACATTTGAGAGGCATGTGTTACAAATTTGAATGAAATGTTGAAAACATTTGAGAGAAGTCTCTAAACATTGGAAAAAACAAACCAGTTTTGCCCTTACAGATGATCGTCTTATGCTTCTTATCCTGTGGCTCGTTTGACCTTTGTGATTTTATTACAACTAAAATATGAAAAAAAAAATCAACCGAAAACTCACATTCACAGGTCTTTTTATAATTTTGCATAAAAGTGAATTTTGTAAGTCAACTCTTCCTACTTGGAAAAGGTTATCCACTTAAAAGCACCGACTGGTCCAGACCGAACACTCCTGTCCTTGGAGAAGAAAGTCATGTCATATTTGCTGAGGTTTGTGGAGCAGGTGACAGACTTCTCTCATAAATCAGAGTTTCAGCAATAAATTAACAACCAGAATGTTTCATCTTCTAAATTTCTATGACCTCATCTTCTATTTTTACAAAGCCATTAACGGCAGATGAATTTGGCCGACTGGGTCAAGAGTGGTTCTGAGAGAGGAACTGGATTGCAGTGGGTAAAATACACATCTCAAACACCAAACATAACAAGTTTTCCATTTAAAGGTAGTCCAGTGGTAATAAGAACAAATAGTTTTGAAATAAATACACTTCAACATGTGCACAGTGGTGGGTAGTACTCAGTTACTTTTACTCAACATTTAGTAAATAAAAAATGCTAGCTTGCATTGATAGGCATATCCTGCTACTAGTTTCTTAAATTATAAAGTATGGAGAAAATCAGACACATTGGGTATTATGGGTATGGGTATTGGGTATAATTATTCCACAATTTCAAATGTGTGTGATTGACAGGGGGATTAACCAATCAGAGAAACGCATGGTCCGTTCATGTCTAAACCAACATGGCGGCACGCGAAAATAAAAAAAACAAATAAATAACAAACAAATAAGAAACTAAGCAGACATCTACAGAATCTACAAGCGACACACTAAACTGTGTAAATCGTGGATAAAAGAAGTTATATATTTTGTCCTGAATGTTACAAGAATATTTGAGAGGAGATGTCATCCACATTTGAGAGGCACGTGTAACAAATTATTGGCTGTGGTTGAACTTTTTAGTTTTTTTCTGACGTCCAGTGATCCAATTCCAAACCTGGATCACCATTTGTTTGCATTTGAGTGAAATGTTGGCAACCTGTTCATTGCTCATCAAAGAAACTCAGTGATTGGCCTTAGCGCAGGTGACAGCAATAAACTTTATTTTTCATTTTTCAACTTTTATTGACCGCGTTGCAGGCGACATGCGCAAGTATAAACCTTTCACAAGCCGTACACCATGAGAAGAGTAAAGAGAGAGAATAAAAATAGTGAAATGGGTCAAATATTTTACCAACACTTGTAGATGCCAGGCCAATCCCAGCAACATTTATCTCCATATGAGCCAGTTATTTCAGCAAGCGGCAATGAAGGGCCTTGAACCCACTAAACCTGTTTTTTAGTCATGTAGCCATAACCTGAAACATGTGACCTTTAATGGTGGCAGGTGGGCTTTGAAATAATGGATTTAGACTTATGAAATAATAAAATAATTGATTTATTTGATTTCTTGATATAATTGGGATTAATCAGTGTGAGTAAATTTATGTTTTTATTATTTATTTTTTTAGTTGATTGACCAATGAAGCACCAATTTATATACAGAGGGGCAAAGGGGTCTGTTGCCCGGGCCTCAGGGTCTTTGGAGCCCAGAATTGGATCCTCTTCCTGTTAATTAATATTAGTGATGGGCCCATGTGAGAGTTGTTGCCCCAGGCCCCCAAATTCCTGTTGACAGGCCTGTGTATATAATACATTTGTTATTTTTTTTGTTCCAGCCAACCTGACAACTAATTTTGTCCAAGAAAGAATCACTGAGAAGAATGTCCAAGGCTAACATTTGATTAAAACCAGAGGGACTAGTTTGTGTATTATATTGTGTGCATTAAGATGCTTTCAATTGCAGTTTCTTCTCTCTTTCTTTAATGTTTCTTGCGTTTGTTCAATGTACATCGTGGCTAAAACTGCATTCGAAGAGTAACAATATTCATCTCCTTTCACAAATGAAATCTAGTTCACACATTTCCATTTCGAATCTGTCAAATACTTCCCACACGCCTCCAATTTCCGCTCCAGTGTCTCTCAAACTCACTGATCAATGCATTTAAAATTGCACGGATGTTGCTCCTCTTTGTGCGACCCAGGCTCCAGCTTTAACCTTCCCTCACACACTACTCCAGCCTCTTTCACTCCAACTCGCCCATCGTTTTCACATCATTTTCATCCAAAACTGTGCCTCGAGCTCAGGTGGCCCAAACGTCTCTATTTTCCGTCACGGTTACATTTTTAAGGCGATGTATTGATGCTATTCTGCACTTCCAAGGACAAACAATTTCACATGTTTTAACCAGTCCTTTTCTTATCATCTGCTGTTTTTGTCAATAATATTGCCGGTAAAGTTCTTCAAAGTATTATTATTTGCGAAAATTTCCTCTGAAGATAATAGTGTCCTCCTTTTGAATTGAGGGCAAAATTGTGGTGAGTGATTTGTTCAGAACGAGACCGTACGGCCAAGTGGAACTGTTTAAACTTTTGAAGCACGCAACCTCAATTCAGCATTTGATCTTGTTGTTTTGCTGAATGCTTAAGTGTCCTTAACGGATTCCAGGCGCAGGAATCCAGACTTGCTTTTGTGACGAGCGAGCGGCATCAATAATAAAAATGTTTTAATAATGTGTACAGCATGCATACAAGTACATACATGGGCACACAGCACCACAAGGACTGGACAGTGCAAGGACGGGCGGCCCACTTCAACTACAATCGGCCCAACCTTGAGAGGCACTGGTCCTTTCTCCAACGGCGGAGCTTCGGAAAATAATTTGAATACCTATACAACTCTGAATTTGCTTTGCCTCATAAACAGTTTGGATTGCGCTCCATCAGAACCTTGTATCTGAAGATAAACACTGAAAGGGAGGTTTATTTTTTCATTTTGCGTTGACTTGATTTTGCTGCCGGTGGAGAAGCTAAAAGAAGCGATTGTGCGCGGCTGGATGTGCAAAAGCGTTTCTGACGATACAATGTCCAATCATGGAGAATATGTTTTTGTAAATTCTCTTCAAAAAATTAATTAACACAGGCAGTTTTACCTTTGATTAAGCACTGTCGCATGTAAACATGTAAAGGAATAGGATTTGCTGTGAACTTGACATGACCTTTATCCCTTCTCGTTCAGGAAGACGCAGATTTATTCCATAGCAGTTCATTGTAAAAACAACTATGAAACAAAAATTACACTGAATAATATTACCTATGTCCTATGCAATATAAAAGTCATTTGTATGCGCAGGAACCACAAATGCAATTGGTTCAGACAATCAGGTGAGTTGTTGGATGGTCTGTCATGGTTCAACACTAAAGTGAGAGACAAGACTAAGTTCAGTTTGATGTCATGTCCCAAACCAGGTCCAGATCTGGTTCCCATTCGGTCGTTCCACCGGTGACCACTTTTTCTTAATCTCTTCCTTTTTGTTCATCATCTGGAAAACTATCAAGCTGTTGGACATTAAATATAAAAAGAGAGCTATAACCCTTCTATTTCTGGGATGAATCAGGGTCAGCTTGTACTGAAAAACAACAAATAAATGAATACCTCAAAGGAAAAAAAAGTAAATAGTCTATTAATAATTAATGATGAGTCCATTAACTTTTTTTTGTCAAATTAGCTTATGGTTTGAAAGAAGAATTGTCAAAACCCAACAAATGCTGAATCTAGAGTCAAATGTATTCCTCCTGACATATTGAAAGAATATAGGCAGAATTCAAAATCTGATATCCCTCTGAACACACTTTTTAGAGCAACTCATATTTAATGGTCAGTAACACTTTCTATTCAGACTCCATTCTAATCTCCTTGTATTATTCAATACTGTCGATTAGTCTGGAGGTGCCGCCACATAGTTTGACTTCAGGGGGGCGGAACAAACATGCGTCAATCAGACGAACAGTGGATGTGACGACAGCACCACGAAAGTACGGTTTATGTGTGAAAGGCAGCAGAGAGCTGTGGTGTCAGTCCAAAATGGTGTGCAGCTGTAAAGCTTCCTCTCACTGTGGTTTGAACGACACGTCCTGGTCTTAAAACAGAGCAGCCCTGAACATTTTCTGTCGTGGACGCCATCTTGCTTGTTGTTGCTTGTGATCGCGGCGCACAGGATGTGACGTTCTCCTCTCACGGCTCTGATTGGCTCGGTTGCCACAAAATAGAGGAAGTAGGGAGTTCATACACACTTTCTTTCAAAATTGAAAGATATTGAAAGATAGTAGGAATGGCTGGTCAGGCTAAATTAAAAAACAAAAAACAAATAATCTCTCATAAACAGACAAACTTCTCTGTACCATCAGGACAGTCATTACTACACATACTCAAACTGATACTGGTCCGAAACCAAAGTTAACTCAAGTCAATGCCCAGACCATGTTCAGACCATGACCAGTCACTGCAACACATCTTAACTATGTTATTTGATAAGGCAAACCTCTTTTTAATTTGTTTTTTTGCTTTCATACAAAAATATTAATAATTGATCTCTTTTTGTTGTTCAGATTGCTCACATTAGCGCAGCATTGGGTACACTTACAAGGTCAGTAAAATGAGAAGATAAGCAATAAGCAGATCTGATTTTTGGCGTGTTTTTGTTTTTTGATTTATATGCTCAATGAAATCTGATTATCAAAAACACCTAGCTTTTTAACGTAACTGTTATATTTGGAAGACTAATGAATTTCCAATGGAAGCGTTTTCTCTTTCATTTTTGTCTCTGTTGCACTAATTGGCCATTTTTACTTAATTTTCCCTTGTCAAAACCTGCGCAGGTGTGAACAATCATGAAGAAATCAGATTACTCACATCAGATGTAACTGTTTACACGTCGTTTCAATAATCTGATAACTCCAGAAATCAGATAATGATCAGATTTTTTCTTTGATTGTTCGCTTGTATTTCACGTTGTGTTTGCATAAGCCATACAGTCATAAAATGTGATAAATACTGTTATAATGGTGACTTCGAAATCCAGATATTTGACTTTTATTATTATTTAGTTCAAGTTTTTCCCGGCTGCTTGAGAACTTGGCTGTTTCATGGTCTGGAAGTGAGCGTTGTGAGAGTGTGCATGTGCGAGCTGTCAGCCCCTCCGCGTTTACAACCTCTGATCAGAGCTGACGAGTGCGAACACGAGCCCGAGCCACTGCACAGGGAGGGGGCGCTGTGGAGCTGAGGGGGCTGTGAGAGAGAGAGAGAGAGAGAGAGACGGAGGTGTGAGAGGAGGAGAAGGGAGAGAGAGGGAGAGAAGGGGTATAGTGATAGGAAAGTAGGAAAGTGAGAAATACAAGACAGAAAGGGTTGCATGGGAGGGAGAGAAAGAAAAGGGAGAAGGTTGAAAAAGGGGAAAGGGACATAAGGGAGGAGAAAGAGAGTGAAGGGAAAGATGAAGAGAGAGAAAAGAAAGGCAAGGAGAGAGAGAGAAAGATAGAGGGAGGGGGCAAAGAGAACGAGGGAGAGAGAGGAGACAGATAGAGGATATTGGAGCAAAAGAAAAAGGGGAAAGGGGGGTGAGAAAGCGAGAGAGGGGTGAAAGAGGAGAGAGACAGAGGCGTGAAAGAGGTGAAAGGGCAAAGAGAGGGAGAAAGATGAGACGGAGAGAATGGGGGAGTGAGAGTTGCATGGGAAGATGAGAGATTGATAATGGAGGGGAGTGAGAGAGAGAGAGACAGAGAGGAGAGGGAGTTATGGAGAGAGTAAAGAAAGGTAAGAAAAGAGAGACGTGAAGCAAGAAAAAGAGTGAAAGGGAGAATAGAGAAGAGACGTGAGCAGAGAGAAATGAGAGAGAGAGAAGGGGGGAGAGTGACAGAGGAGGGGGGCGAGAGGAAGAAAGAGAGAAGAGATGGACATTAGAAAGAGAAAAAAGAAAGAGAGGTAAGAAAGAAGAGATATAAAGAGAGGAAAGTAGAAGAGAGAGGGAGAGAAAGAGATGACAAAGCTGATGAAGAAAAGGGGAGCGAGAGTTGCATGGGGGAAGAGAGGTAGGAAAGGGAGCGGTGAGAGAGGAGAGAGAGAGAGCGAGAGAAGGACAGAGAGAGAAAAGAAAGTAGCAAGGAGAGAGGAGAAACAAGACGGGAGAGGAATGAGAGACACAAGGTAGAGCAGAGAGAGGAAGAGCAAAAGAGAGAATAGACAGAAAGGAAAGAGAGAAAAATGAAAGTGGGGTGAAAGAGAGGAGCGAGAGAAATAGGAGAGGCGAGAAGGAAGAAAGACAGTAAAAGGATGGGAGGGTGAGTGATAGGATAAAGAGAGAGAGAGCAAACGGAGAGGAAGATAGAGAGAGAAAAGAAAGGAGAGAGAGGGGGTACAGGGAGAGAAATGTGCAAGAGAGAGATAGATAGACGGAGAAGGTGAGAGGCAGACGAGAGAGAGAAAAAGAGAGAGACAGGCAGGTGCACGGGGTCAGAGCCAGATCACAGACGAACTGAGCGGCTGGAGAGTCAGCGCCGACCCTGAAAACAGCTGGAGCGACGCCTCGTAAACTGCTCAGAGAGAGAGAGAGGGGGAGAGAGAGAGGGGGAGAGAGAGAGAGAAAGAGAGAGAGGACTCACAGCCCACCCAACCAGCGAAAAACTGTTCAAAACACGCACAGAAATATAAATACCAGTGGTTAAATCTACGGTGTTATAGACTGGGGTTTGTGCCTGTTCTTGTTCTAAATCAGAATAACATTTATTTCTATAGAGCTTAATCGTAATAATAAAAAACAAACTAGCTGCACGATTCGGGAAAAATATCTATTTGTCATTTTTCTGTATTTACAGTATTGCGATTGGATTGACAATTTATGTTTCAAGGTTCACATTTTAAACACAACCAGGTGAATTGACAAAAAGAGTGAAATATGAACTGACAAAGTTACCAAAGAATGACGTGTTTTAATATTATTGTCTCATTTTTGTCTCTTTTTGCAAGTTTTGGTCACTTTCAGTTGCGCTTTTGTCACTTTTAGTCACCTTTTTGTCGCTTTCACTCACCATTTTTTCACTTTTTGTTGCTTTGGATCTCGTTTTTGTCGCTTGTTTCAGAGCATATTTTGACAAATTTAACCTAGTGTTAGCAGTTTTTATTCAGAATAAAAAATGATATTTTGATGTTTGTGGAGAAAATTATTACACTTTGCGATTTGCTAATTTCATCCATTCAAATTATGATTTCGATTTGATTTTTGATCAGTAATTCTGCCGGACCAAACAGTTGATTTAAAAACGATTACGAAAAAAAAAACTGATGGAGATCTTGATCAGTCTCAGTCTGTATATGGCTGTTTTAGCCTGTTTTAGTCATCATTTTGTATTTTTTAAGGTGCACTATATAACTGTAACGGTCCACCACCTGCTTGTCTCCATGGGGATGATATTATTTAGCATGAAATGTTCCACGGTACAGCGTTAAACCTGTCAATCTTCCATTTACTCTATTGCAAGTGTTTTTATCGCTATAAAATTCTTCATCTGAGTGGCCTTGTCTTTCCACAGGCCTGACTCGTAACTTGGGCTGGCGACATCACCTGTTAGATCATTTTAATGCCATACTGTGGAACATTCCTGGTAAAGCAACAACATACCAGAAATATCAGTGTAGAATCTTTGTCTAAAATCCAAATTTACCAGCTTTAAAAACCCAAATACAGCTTTTTCCCAATAGCGTCAATATTAACTTATTATTAATTAAGATAGTTTAATATGTTACTCACCCATGCTGTGTATATGCTCAAATTTTTGCAGACCATTCACCAACTTTACGTCTCTGAACCTCCCACTCCCCAGACGCCTCCCTCAACAGATCTAAAAACAATTGCAATACCTTTTTCTGTCACAAAAATCCCTCCATAAAGCCTTCATTGTATTCCACGCTTATAAAAATCACACTCTCCCTCCCGTGCGACCATAAATTCTTACTTTCATGCACCCTCCTCGCAGTTGCTGACACTTTCACAAACACACACCTCTCTCGGCCTTTTCCTGTTGCCTCTGGTTCACCTTTTCTCTCTCGCCGTCTCCCCATATGTTCCTAATCGCGGCGGCGGGAGGGACAGCGGCATTGGCGGGGGGGACCATGCTCATGTTATGGTTTAATGTCGACGGCCGCTCTAATCGAGGATAAATAAACGGGGCCCTGTTGTGAAGCTTGCGGTTTCGCTCAGACAAATAGAGCCGAAAATGCCACAGCGCGCTCCCATGTGCTTCTGCTGCTGTGATTACCGCCAAACTAATAAAAGCCAGATGCCTAATATTAGACCTAATCTGTCAGAATGGCTTTGTTTATGTAATTTAATTTTTCCAGACAGTTGTTTCCAATTAGCTTGTTTAACAGTTTTAATTGAATGAAATGGGTAGATATGGAGACTGTAAAGGAGGAAAGCATTGGATCTTACACAAATAAAATGAAGGAAAAAAATGGAGGTACCAAGCTTTGTTAAGAGTTAAAGTCTAAAAGGTCTTAGTTAAGGATGACTGTACTTAATTTTACCTGTAAAAATGAGACCTTACTCTCGATCTTGGGCCAAGTTCATGGTCAGGAGTACCAGTTGTTGTTGAAAATCCAGAGAAAACACACCCAAACACAGGTAGAACATGCAAACTGCTCACAGAATTGACCCATCAGAATCTGGGACGTTCTTGCTTTGATGGATAACGACGCGGCCAATGCTTTGTGGTAAAACAGCATTTTATGAGTGTTTTCTTTCCCATTTCACCCACCATTCACCAACCATTCAATCAATTAATTTCAATGTAAAAGTAAACTTATAACTCTAAATTTCCCCTGAAAACCCTGACCATTGTATGCTAAGAATAAGGTATAGAGCTCCTGCACCCGAGTTGGTTGAAATTTAGATTATGGAGTTCATATTTGTCATTAAATTAAAGTCGTGAATAGCAAAACGCCTTAAAACATCATCGGATTAAACATCAGCTACCATTTACATGTCATGGGTTGCGCCCTCAATTTTTAAAATTTGTCCATCTGATTGATTTTCCCCCTTCTAATATTATCAGAAAGTTTCTCGGAAGATGTTTACTCTTATTGATCATTGAAATTATGCAATCTTGATCAATAAAATCACTGAAAATCATTGGTTTAACTTTGGTTTGTGGTTTTATTAAACAATCGATTACGCAAACACTGTCTTTAAAAGGCATTTGTGAGCGTTTCTCTTCGAAATACTCTCTTGCTTGATTAACAGGTCAACGATTAATACCATTGCAAGAATAATCCACAGTCTCTGAAAGTCTGATCGAGTTTGATGATTGCGGAAGACGCTGTTAGTTTCAAATTTACTGCCACTGTGGTCTGGACACTTTGTGGTGCATGCTGGGATAGCGTGACGGCATGTGCAGGAGTTACTTTATTAATTTGTCATGATGGAAATTCAGATCTTGGGCTCGGCTTGGTCAGGACTACTGTCGCTGAAGGATTGACGATACTTCGGTTCTCCTCTGGTACTCGATATCAGGAGAAGTATTAGGCTTTCCTTGTGGTGTTTAGTATTAATCTATAACATAACGTTGATCATCGTTTTGCATTTTGTTTTGTTTTGTAAACTACAATATTCAGCCAAAATGTTTAAAACTGCACAGAATTTCACCACATGTTTTTATTGCTGTTGGTTACTGTGTGACATTTTTGACCCTACATTCATGACACAGAGTCTGATGTTTTGAATAATCTCAAATACAGCAGTGGGCGGAGACAGGGGGCTGGTGAAAACAGCATTTTTGTGAGCGCTCAAGGCTCGAGTGCAGAACAATAAAAGAATCTTCAAACATGAATCAATCAAAACACTTTATTTTGGTTACTGACATTCCTTTGTTCCTATTGTCATTGTTTTTTTTTTAGTTAAGTTAAATGGGAAATGCCTTTTTTTTTGTTCTTGTTCTTATCAAACTTATTTAACCTAACCTTAATTATTGTTTTTAATTGCTACGTTTCTTTGAATTGCCTTGTTGTCAACTTGGGATGCATTTTTTTCTTCATTACCACTGTCTGCAAAACATTTGCCCCTCGGGAATCTAAAAAGTGTTGAAGTTGAAGAAGTTGAAGTTAATAATAAGAGAACAAAATTTTAACGATTAAAAGCGCATAAAAGTCGAGTTACATAATAAATTTCCTTTAAAATACACAGTTCCTTTCCTTCAAAAATGACAGAAATGATCCAAATGTGTTCTGCTTCGTATAAATAAAAGTTCAATTACGAAAAACAGACCGAGAATTACTTTGAATTTATCGACTCAAACGGGATATTTGCAGCACTGATCTCCTGGAAACGAGCCGATACCTGATACTTTTAATTGGACAAAATGGACACGCAAAGGAATGACCTGAAGCCTGAGCGCCAGCCTGGACTTGTTGGAGCGGCCATTTTGAGTGTGTGCCTGTGCAGCACACCTATCATTATCAGCAGCCCATTATTGCGGCCCCTCTCACTGTGAGTGCTGTCGTGGCAATGGCAATTATGACGTTATGAAGCGCCAATTACTCTGAAATGTGTTTGACTGTCAACCGCCCACTACAATGACATGTCAGCGCCAAACCCCGCCATAAAACAGTCTAAATACAGAGAATGGAGCCAATATAATGTGGAGTGACTGCCCTGGATGAGAAAGATAAAAATGGATGGACTAAAGGAAAAGGTCAAAGACAATTTAGAAGTTTTGATTCATATAAAATAAAGATGAGTGTTAATAAAAGTTTTGGAATTGGCAGTGTGTTGCTGGTGGAGGGTCGGCCACCTGCTCGTCTCCATGGAGATGATATTGATTTGTTTGGAATGTTCCACGGTATGGCATTAACTTTATCACGTTTAGGTGAGACACTGCAGGCAAAAGTCATATTTTTAAATATTTCGTTTTTTGGTCGGTTTGTTCTCTCAACATATTGGCTTTCATGTAGAAACAGCAAACTTGCAATCTGCTCCTAAAGATGTTTTATTCTTCAATTCATCCATCCATAGATTTCTCTGGAAGATTGTAAATTCAATGGCCGTTTTCTTAAAATACATAAAGATCACCACTTACAGTAGCTCCTACACACACCAGACTTTAAAAGATTTTGACAAAATGTACAGAAGGATTTTTAATTCTAAAATTTTTTTTTTTTTCAAGTTTTATGTCAAAAGAAATTGGCAAAATTTGAATTTTTAGGACAATTTTCATGCCAATGTAGTTTTCTTAAAAACTAAATGAGAAATCCAAAAACCCCTCTGTAAATCTTTTGGTAACTAATATGTGTCCAAAATGAACCAAGAAATTTAAACCTGGTCCTGTCCATTTTTCAGCTTTAAATGTCCCAAATATGTGTATTTTTGGTCATTTCACTCAGAAAATGCCTTATTGCTACATCAAAACATGACATGATAAACAACTTGTTTTCTTACATTTATGGGAGAAAACTACAGGAGAATAATAATAATAATGCATGTATAAATAAAACATCTAAGAACATTCAAAATCCTTAACATTGCATTGGTCATCCAGTATTTATTTATTTAATGGTTTATTTGAACAGGGACAGATACATCATGATGCCTAAAAGCCAGAGATAATTTGCAGAACTTATCCGTGTAAGGGCTTTTAACACAGAACAGAGAAATTGAAAGATGCAAAGACATTTACAAAACTGGGCACAGAAATTAAGCATAAAAACACACATTAAACATGAGCGCACTGCTGGCACATCCAAGATTTTTAATACCAAGTTTTGTCACAGATTTGAAATGGACAAGGAGCATAATCCACAGACGAGCACCCGTCACAAAGAAGATGTTTGGGAAAAACACGTTTTATGAAATAGCTGATGAAATGAGGCTGCTCTGGTCGACCTGGTCTGCAGCTCAGTTTACTGATACAACCGCTCAAAGCTCTGAAGTCAAACCAAGCACAGATTTTAAACAGTTTCAGAACGCTAAAGTTCATCAAATGTGAGATTCACTACCACTTTATAGGGGTAATACCTCCCAGATCAAATACTCACACTTGATACTTAAAGGCACTCTGGGAGAAGTGTCTTGCTCAAGGACACAACACTTTCCAGTATAAAAAGACAGACAGACAGACAGACAGATAAATGCTTTAATACCATGACCTCACAAACTCACAAACACAGTACATCACAGAGCAGAGATAAAAACACATACAGCATTATCTGCTGCAGATACAATATGTCAACAACACAGTTTCAGACTTAGTGCATGTCATAAAATTGCACAGCGACTTCTTTAAAAGAGTTTCTGAGCTGGACTGAGGTGCTTTTGGGCCATGAACTTTAAACATTGAAACTGGGACTAAATCTGGACTAATCCTCAGACGGTCCAAACCAGGCCGAGCTCAGATCTGGTCAGCTCAGATCTGCTCAGATGTGGGATCTTGAGTGACACCCACTTCTCCTGACTGATGTCCCCAGCAGCACAGAAGGATGGGTCAAATGAAGAGGATAAGATTCCCTTTGGAGAAAATGAAGTAAAAATGTATGTCTGGTTTAATCCTGATGTAGATTTGGTTTGGTCCTGTTCTGGAAATGGTCATGATCTTGTCCAGGTTTAGTCCAGACTTAGTCCCAGTTTCAATACGCACTGCCCTGCCCTCACATCACATTTTCTGCTTGTCTTTCCCTCGTGGTACGGACTGACTGGGGAAAGAAAGCCTTTTGTTATGCTGCTCCCACAGCTTGGAACTTTCTCCAATCTGAATTGCGCTTGTGTAAGATTGTTTCACTGAGGGGTTTTCACTCTATTAAAAACAACAACAGCAACAACAACAAAGAGTGCAAACCCTACGAAGACTGTCTGCTTTACAATATTTTTATGCTTCTATAATACTGTCTTTTGTTTCGTGTACAAAATAACAAAATGAAACAGCCATATAAGGTTAAACAGAGACAAGATGTAGTTGAAGAGGAGACAGACGGATCTCCCTCTTATGAGTTTTGCGTGACTGACGTTTTAAACACACTCTCGGAGACATTATAGACACACAGCAAACAGATGCTGCGCAGACGACCTGTTTTCTCTCGACGGTAACTTTAGCATGGATGATTTAACGCTTAACTGCAATCAGCGCTAGAGCGTTCCAGTCGGCTCTCCCAGACAGAGCTGCTGTTTTCAGAGAGAGGGAGAGAGAAAGAAAGGGACAGAAAGAACAGGAAGAGAAAGGGAGGAAGGAGGGCGGACAGCGAGAAAGAGAGAAGGGAGAGTGAGAAAGAGAAGGCAGGAGAGAGAGGAAGGAGAGAGACAGAGAGAGAAAGTACGAGGAGGGAGGGAGAGAAGAGTGAGCGAGCAAGAGAGGGAGGAAAGAGAGAGAAAGGGAGGAGTGAGAAGAAGAGAGGCAGAGAAAGAGAGTGAAGATAATGAGAGAGGGAAGCGAGACAGAGAGCAAGAGGAGAGAGTGACAGAGAGAGAATGCAGAGAAGGAGAGGAGGATGAGAAGAGAGAAAGGGGAGAGAGAAAGAGGGAGAGTGAGAGAAAGAGACAGAAATACAGTTGAGGAAGAAAAAAAAGAGAGTGACAGAGAAGGAAAGGAGAGTGACAGAGAAAAGAAAGGACGCAAAGTAAGAGAGGAGGGTGAGGAGAAGGGAATTAGAGGAGAAAAAAAGAGGAGGGGTGAGGAGAGAGAGGAGGGAAAGAGAGGAGAAAGTGAAAAAGGTGAGAGGAGAAAGTGGAAAAGAGAGGGGAGAAAAGAGAGAAAATGTGGTAGAGCAAAGGGGTGAGAGACAGAGAGAGAGAGGGGAGAACAGTAAGAGAAAGAGAGTAAGAGGAAGAGAAAGTGTGAGTGAAAGTTGAGAAAGAAAAAGAGAGCAAGAGTAAGAGAGAAAGGAAGGAGTGACGGAGAAAAGAGAAGGGTGAGAGACGGACGATGAAAAGACAGAAAATGGAAAGGGAGAGAAAAGAGAGGAGAGGTGAGGAGAGAGAAAGAGTGAAAGGGAGTGAGAAGAACGTGAAAGAAGTCAAATAGGGAGAGAAAGAAGAGAAAGAGACGGGAACAAGTGGGGGAGAGAGAAAAAAATAAAAGTGAGAGTGCAAAGGGAGGAGAGAGAGCGAGAGAGAAAGGGAATGAGGGCGAGTTACAATGTAGTGAACAGATGTGGAAAACCCCTGGCTCTCCAGACAAGGGCCCCGTTCATCCCGCCTTCCTCGGCCCTGAGCTCAGGCGCTTGGATGGAGTTACTGAACTAACTTCCTGGATTACATCAAACGCCCCTCAAATCTGCACTTCTCCTCCTTCTTCTTCTCCTTCTTCTTCCTCATCGTTTCACCTCTGCATCTCCACATCCAGACTTTAAACAAACAGCACCGTCTTTTACAGTCAAGAGGCCTGATGGGATCTAAACCGGAACTAAATCAGGACTGAAGCAGGACGAAACCTAAAGGACTGAATCGTCATCAACAACGCCAGGATGAACCAAAATAAACCAAGCTTGGTCTAAACCAGAACAAAAAAGTCATAGGTTTGAACAAGAAAATGAAATTAAAACTCAAATTGATAAACCTACAGGCCTAAAATAGGACTCAAACAGCTTCAAACCAGACGTAAACCAGGACTGAACCAGGACCAGAAGTCTAAACCTCAGGGCCTGAAACTAGCTCTTCACAAGGATTAAATGAAGTCTGGGCCAGGTCAAAATCAGGGCGAAATCAAGACTAAACAGAGACAAAACCTAATAAACTGTCTAATTGAGGAGCAAGGACTTAACTCGGTCCAATTTTTGGTTGAAATAATACAAAACCAGTTCTAAACCATAATCTCAACTTAATTCTAAGCCGGACTTGTCAAGGTTTATGTCCCAAAAAAGAGAAGAAAATAATATTTAGTAGGCCAATTTTCAGTCAGATCTAGTTCTCAAAAACTAAACAAGAAATCCAAAATATTTAAAACCTGGTTCTGTTAATTTTTCCAAATTGAAATGTTCCAAATATGTGCAATTTTGTAAAATGTCTTATTTTTAAAATGAAAACATTACATGAAATCTTGTAATACATTTTTCTTTCATTTATGTGACAAGTTTCAAATTGATATATTTAAATGTAATGTATTCCTATTTACCTGCTGTGTCTCAGTTTAAGATTTATCAAAAAAGCAGAAAATTTGTTTTTCCTGTAGCGTCTCGACTTAATTAAACACGGACAAACCAAAACTCATCCCAGAAACAGAAGCCAGAAGCCTGATCTCTAACGACCCACTAAACCAGGTCCGAGACAGTGACACACACAAGGTCCCATATTAGTTCACAGACGTCCAGCGCTCTAATAATCTGATATGATGCTGAATGGTACAACTGGACCTGCTCTTGTTGATTGTGCCGTTTCATAATATTGGATTTGCCTGGACGTCTTCACAGGCCTTCACACACTTCCAGACGCTCTCCAGACTGAATCCAGATGTAGTGTGTTTAAAGTGAGAGGATTTCCCTGCAGAGGCTGGAGCGCGGCTTCAGAAACACATTCGAACGCCGTCTGCAAACTTTGAAACTGGCAAGTCTTTCACCGTTTCGTTCAAGGCTGACAAGCTGTTTGGACTTTCACCCAACGGAGCTTAGAGTTATTTAAAATTGCGCCCTGTTAGTGAGTGATTAGAGGAGGTCACTGGCCCAAAATGGCCGCCTCATGTCTATCAATCTGGCCAGGGGCAGACATGGCTACAGTTTATCTACGTTTGTAATTAAATATTGATATAATTTTATAATCACTGCACCTTTATCAACCTTTATAAAACATGAACAAAGACTTGGTTTATAATGAGCATATCGTTTATTAACCATGTGAGACTCAAATAGGCCTTCAGAAACCACTCAGATATTGTTTTAGGAGGCCTCTTATGAAATATCTTTAGTTTTTGGCTAAATTTTGTATTATTGTTGTCTGACCAGCGAGTCCCTCCTGTATTCTGTCCAAATGCAGAAGAGTCTGGAATCGGACCATAAGGGGGCGTTTAAAAAAAAACCCAAAACCACAGCCGCTAATTTGCAGAACGTTACACTCAAACACAGAAGACATCTCCTCTCAAGTATTCTCATTACATTTAACATTAACTATCATTTATTTTACCTCAGATTTACAGAGTTTAGTGAGTCACATGTTGATTCTGCAGAAATCGGCTCCATTTCTCAATCCTCTGTGTTCTTTCTTTCTTTTTTCCCCCCTCTTAAGCCTCCATAATATGATTCCAGACCAAACTGTCTTTGGAAGGTATCGTCAAAGCGTGTGGTCTTGGCTCGTCAGGCAAATTATATCTATTTGTTTGTTTATTTGGGACAGTGCATGATAATGAGCACGATACGCATGCTGTAAACACGACAGATTGTGGCCATGGGCTCATTTCATCCGTTGTCCCGCATTCACTCACAACACAATACGATGTGTTTAGTGGTAGAAAACTGGTGCTCCAGGTTGACACAGGCACAGGGAGAACACACAAACTCCACACAGACAGACCCCATGCAGCCCAGGAACTTCTTACTGTGAGGATTTGTATGAAATAGCATTGTTAATAAAAACCAATGGGGAAAATGTATAACTAAACTTTTGAGAGCAATGTGAACTTTCTATTACACAAATGTAGTAAAAGTAAAAGGTTTCTGCTGTAAAACTGCCCTTCATCCAGATCCGATGTTAGTGAACTACAGTGCTTTTACTTTCCACCACTGGACGCAATCGAATATTCCAATGTTAAGTGCCCAGTAAAGTGCTTTGAAAGACAAACGCATCACTATTACTAGGAAAAGGTTAACCCAGCGTTGGTTGGTGAAGTTGTTTGTGGTGCTGTAGCGAGTTGATCCGAGCGCTGCAGGTGTTCAGACCATGACAGTCTCCGCTGATCCACTAAAGTAAAGTTTGGTGAAGGGGATTGTGCTCTTATCTTCCGCGTCTGCAGCTGTGTTTACCGCCCTGTTTGTTGTCTCCGGAGCAGTGGGACACGTTTTTTTGTTTGTGTGTGTGTGCGAGAGTACGTGCGGAGGGGGGTAAGTTTTAGCTGTTCTCTTCGCGGCCCGAGAAGCACTGGGAATTTTCTGTGTCAGTGCGTCGGAGGATTTTGGCTGGAAGCTTTGTTGACCCTGACGTTGTTGATCCCGTGTTGTTGTAGCGATCAGGGGGTGGGGGCGCGGAGGTTGAAGCATTAGCCATGGCAGCCAGGGACTTAACCCCCTCCACGCACCTCCAGCCGGGTCTCCTCTTCCGGGCGTACACTGCAAAAAAGGAATAGCTCACTTGACGGCGCACTGTGTAACTTTTCATGTGGATGCTTGTCTCTATGTTTTATATTACTTTGTCTGTAAAAAGTTCCACAGAATGGCGTTATACTATATATCGATGGGGACAAGGAGGTTATGCTACAAGGCGAAGTTACAGGTCAGATCTGTGGAAAGGACAGACAGCTCGATACATAATTTTCAGGTTTTTGTTGCCAGTTTTTGAACAAATGCATGTATACATTTCATGCTTCACTGTGGAACATTCCAGAAAAGCCATTACTTTTCCATCATGGTTTCTCTGTTATTGACCATTGACTGTTTCATTGTTTGATTTTCTAACTCCTGCTGGTAAAACTGACCATTTTGGATGTCCTGTGAGGCGCCTGCTGTTGTGAATCTGAGTTTTAATAGTGCACCTTTAAAGTTAAGGTATATGATTGTCTTGACTCTTTCCTTACGCCATGTTTCCACCAGCCCAGGTCCCTCAGTCCTGCGTTTCCGTGCAGAGGTCCAGCTCACAGGGGCCCGGTACATGAGCAGCTGACCTCACCAAAACATGACTGGTGTTTTCTCCATAAATAAAATCTAAATCGTACCTGAATTATACTTTTTCTTCATGCGGCCGATCTCAAACAAAAAAAAGACTAGAGCTAGAGTGAACGAGACACAACTTCCGGAATATCGTCAGCTTTTTCTGCATTGATTACACTTAACTGCGTCTCTGTGTTGCGTTTTAACATCTCTCTATGAAATGTGTTGGGATTGAAATGTGTTAGATGAATGATGCATTGGAAATATAATATTTTCAGTCTTGACGCAGCTGCCGTGTGTCGATAAACAGGAAACAGCTAGCTTTGTTTTCCTAAATTTGTCGGCTCAACAAATAAATAAATAATCACTGGAAATCCAGCGGTGTATCACAAGATCGAAAGGATTATTTTCTGTCTTTATCTACTTTTTGCCACTTTTTCTCACTTGAGTCTGTGTTCTCTCTTGATCTCTTCTCAGCACAATGTCGCTCTGGCCTCTCAAAGTTATGAAAAGCACTTATAAACTCATCATGATGAATAATTTGGATGCAGGTGAAATTTATTTGGTTTAAACAGTTTGCAATCAGCTTCTGTTATTCATGTTTTAAGACAGAAAAATCAGGTACAGCATAACATCGGAGTTGTCTGGAGCAGTGGAGAGCCTTGTTTCGATCTGTCTCCAGGATCTTGATCAGGAGGATTAGCCAGTTGTGCATGTGCGACATTGATTGAGAAAACTGGAGCGAGTGGAAGAAACCAAAGAAGATTCAAGGAAAACAAGCAAACTTCACTAAAAGGTAGACGCCAGAGTTCAAACTCGAGACTTTCTTCTTGCTGAGAGGTAATCTTAATATCTGTATGAGTTGAAGTGAAAAGTCTAAGCTGTTCACACTGGTATGGTCCTGGTTTGATCCATCTTAGTCCTGATGTAGACTTGGTTTCGTCCTGTTCTAGTCCTGGTTTGGTTGCTGGTTGAGTCCCAGTTCAGTAGTGAAGAACGGGACACGCACATCCATCCTACAATAAGTGTGCAGGAACAAAAAATGTAACACAAAATGACAAAAAGAGATGATCGGCACAACTTTATGGAGCTTACAGTTATGCAGATCAACTCTTTTAATCATTTATAGTCCAATTTTAGACCCAATTTCAATGGTGAACAGGGGCGTGGGACTGGGGGGGTAAAGGGTACTGGTTTCCCCGGGGCCCAGGGCAGGGAAGGGCCCTCAAACGCATGTGATGGCTTTTATCTCAGTTGCATTTTTCAACACTTTAATCTAATTTTGTTGTAATAAAATACATTGTAGTTGATTAAAGTCTTTATGATGCAATAAAATACAATTATGCGTGACATCTGAGGGCCCCCATCACCACATAAAAAAAAAGAAAATCCTCGCTCACATTTTACTGAAGTTGCTAACAAATAAAACTAGTGGTTTTAATTTGCAATTAGCGTATAGTCTAATAGTAATTATACATTTTGAGATGTTTCTGAAATTGGACTGGTTATTATTACAAAAACAAACAGTACTGTATCACAATATAGGCCGGTAGCTCCACAGGATGTCTATAAATTAGCAAGTCATTGTTAAAAAGAATAAAGAAACCATAGGGTGTATATTCAAGCAATAGTTAAAAAAAAAAAAAAATAATAATATACAGAATTATGTATTAGGGGCCCACCGAGAAGGTTTGTACCTGGGGCGCAGAATTTGGTGCTACGCCCCTGGTGGTGAACGGACGTTAATTTTGATTGGAGTAACTTTGATGTATTTTGTTAATTTAATTGATACTGAAATATTACTGACTTCTTAATTCAAGTAAATAAAACAACATAAAACAATTCTAAACTAAAACTATACGTCAAGCCAAAGAATTCATCACTAAACACCCAAAATCAACATCATAACAACGAAGTCAAATCATTCTTACTATTGTAGATATCCATTTTTTGCAGTGCACCCTCTGGTCTGGTTTCTCCTCGTCTCTGCCCCATCCAGAGTGCCTCCTTCCTGGGCCAAAACGCCGCCTCTTCCCCCTCTCCGGTCGCGGGTCATGCTCTTTGAAGCGAGCCACTTTCAATTACTGCTGGAGGTTCGTGCAGGCTCGAACGGCGAGACATGATGTTCGGTGTTTGTTTGTGGCCCTCTGCCAAGCTTTACACATGGGGCTTCTTGTGCGAGCGCTCCACAGATAGAGCCGAGCGCGGAGGTGTGACCGGAGATGGCAGATAAGATGGACTCCGCGTGATACAGCTCAAACTTTAACACCGGAGTAACCGCACTGAAAACGTTTGTCTGCCCGGAATTGTCTAAACCAGGAGCGAATTAGAGCTAAACTATAGGTTAAAGGTGCAATAGGTAACTTTCTCGGTGGGGTCACATGCTCGTTTCCGCGGAGATGTCGTCGCTTTGTCGGATATGTTGTACAGCATAACATTAAACACATTTACTGCATCTTGTATAATCACAATTATTGCTCAAACAGTATGTCTTCTTACAACTCGCCTCACCACAGATCTGACCTGCTACTTGGCCTGGTGCTGTCTCCATGGAGATAGATACGTTTAATGTCATACGGTGGAACATTACAGGTGAAACAACAACATTTCCGTGTAGAGAAGCACTGGAAACACCAAATCTGTTGTCATTACAAATGTTTTGTGAGGAAAATGGTTCCACGAAACAATGTCAGTTTTGGAAATTCATCAACTGAACTTACGTTGTTTATTGACACTGTGTTGATGATGTTTGTGGATGATTGTTAACGCTAATGCTAATTTTGAAGCATAATAAAGATTAAAATAAAACAACTTAAGGTGAACAGTAAAAAAAAATTATACATTTTAAGAAATCTATTTGAAACTTCTCCTGTAGTTTACTCACATAAATGTAAGAAAGAAATGTATGACAAGTTTTTCTTCATGTAATGTTTTTATATAGACGTAGGCATTTGTGTGTAAAAACGACCACAATTTCACATATTTAGGACATTTAATGCTTAAAAATGGACAGAACCAAGTTTAAATGTTTTGGTTGATTTTGTACTTATATTAGTTACTGAAAAAATATTATTTTTATTTCTTATTTGCTTTTTGATTAAATTAGATCTAACTGAAAATTGTCCAAAAAAAAAAATCAAATTTCATCTGGTTTAGATTTAGATATCAACAAATCCTTCAGTACGTTCTGTCAAAATCTTGTTAAGTACAAGATTAAAGTTTGGTGCATGTAAGTAATCTTTATGTCCCTGGGGAAGAAAACAGCCTTTGAAGGTACAATGTCCCAGAGAAATCTGTGGAGGAAATGGATTAAAAGAAGTAATAAAACCTTTTTTGGAGCAGATTGGACAGTTTTGTTGTTTCCACATGAAAGGTGATGAGCAAATTGAAAAAAAAAAAAAAAAAAAAAAAACAAGAACACTGAAAAAAAAAGAATTGCCTGCATGATCTGTGAAGCCAACTGTGCACAGAGCTCTATGCCAGTTTTTCTTCTTTTTTTTCTTCATTATAGGCCTACTTTTTCAACTGCAAAGAAATTAAACAAAATCAAATATATTATTTTTAAAACATTTATTTTCTCAAACCCGTGATTGACAGTAGGCCTAAGACTGTTTTTGTGAGGCAGAGGAACAGTTTTCTCCGAGTTTCAGCCTCGCACACAGAGGGACAGGAGCTGGTTCAGTCGTGATCGTCGGTGTGTGAGCTCCAGCTGCTCCGGCCAAAGGATGAACTGCGAGCTTGAGTTTTCCACCACAAGACTTTGCTCTGCTCCGAAACACACAAAAATAGAAACATGAACTCTACGACAAATTCTAGCAGGATATATTTATAAGCTTTGTGTCGTTGTGACGTTACGCATTTTCCCGACGGCTTTCAGCGAGAGCCTGTCCAGATCGATAACGTGTACAACTACATCCAGTGATACACATCAGTCTGGTGTGAGCCAGGTTAAACAACACATAGAGACATAAAGATCACCTCAAAGTAGCTCCTAGACACACCAAAGGTTACACTCTTGTGTTTGGACGGAAGGAGGATGATATCTAATTCTAAGCCTGATTTATTAAAGTTCCCTTTATTTTTTTTACTCAAAAACTAATGAAGAAATCTATAGTCCCTTTTGTACTTCTTTTTGTATCTAATCTCAACAAAACTGACCATGAAATTTAAACCTGGTTCTGTCCATTTTTCAGCTTGAAATGATTCAAATATGTGCAATTTTGCCAGTTTTTTTTTTACATATATGAAAACTAACATTTTTATACAGTGTTATACATGTATGTAATACATTTTGTTCTTACATTTATGTGAGTAAACTACAGGAGAAGATTCAAAGTGATATCTTTAAATTTAAGATTTTTTCCTATTCACCTGTATGTCTTGCATTAAAGTAAGATTGTCAATGGAACAAGCATAAAATATCTTGATTTACTGAAATGAGAAACAGACAAGTATTTTAAATCTTAAAATAACAAATATAAAATGCTCTCAAATGCACTTTAAATAAGAACAAAACTTACTTATACTATTGGAAATCTTATTTTAAGAAAGTAAAAATATACTCTCATCAAGATTCTTAACTGAGCAATTTAGCATCTTAGTATTTTAACTCAGTATCTTGTTTAAGACCAGTGTAAGGATGAGTTTGGACTGCTGCAAACGGTTAAAAACAACCATGCACGTCTGTCACGGTTTAAAAATGGCACACATCAGGTACGGCCCCTTTAGTAAAGCATAACACCAATAACTGCAGAGGAAACAAACCTCCTGGTCCATTTTGTTGCGTGTGTGATGTGTGATTTTAATTAAGCTGTGTCCAGGGGCAGTTTGGAGCCGTCAGTCAGTGGCGTGCGGGCAGGTCCTGTAGGTGCGCTCTGTCTGCCTCCGTTGCCCAGGCTTGTGTGTGCGTCAACATGTGGCTTTATTAACAGGAAAAGTGAAACGCAGGCCGACCGCTGACATGTCTCGACGCTGCACATCTATTTACAGGCATGTGTCCTTTTATGCACGCACTTTTCATTCGTTTTGACAGCCTATTTTGACAAGTGTTTTTTTCAAATGGACTCCTTTTCGTTTAGCTGTATTCCACGAGATGCCGTGCCAACCTTGGGCTAAGTGTTTTTTGCGATGAGTAGATCCAAAAGCGCATTGTGTTAAACTCAAAAATCTTTTCCGTTACTTGGTGGACCTTCTTTGCAGACTTCAGGTATTCTTTGGTTGACATGCAGTACGTTACATTAGTTCATGGCTGTGGCGTTTGCCTGAAAAGTTTGCGAGATGAAAGTGTGTGAATTTTGAGCAAGAATCTGGAGCGGCGACAAAGCAGACGACACAAAGCAGAATATATCCGGCTTATATGTGGAATGAGAACCTTTGAACCTTTGTTTTGCACTAACGAAAGCAAATCAATGAATCCTTCAGCCTTAAACTGGTGAATACAGTCCATCAGGTTTCAACAGGGCCGTTCTAGACTTCTAAATGCACAGATGCTTACGCTGCGTTCACGTCGTCCTCGGGAACTCAGGAAAATACTGAATAATGCTTGAACAAATTGGAAGAACATCTCGGGAACTCAGCCCACAAAAGCTGTTGCCCGACTTCCACACCCAACTTGCCGATTTTGTCAATTTGAGCTCTTGAAATAATCGTTACATTTAAGGGATTTCTGTTGGGTGTCCGTGTTATAAAGCAGCAGATTTGCACAAGAAAGACTGTTAAAATAAAATTAAAATAAGGTCTCGCTGCTAAAATAAGATATAAAGTAGATTTAGTTGTGTAAAATGTTTAATGTACATGAGCAACAACAAGCCAACAATGCACTGATTTCCTGGGGCTTGAAAGTGGCTTTTTAGTCCGTGTAGAAGTTATTTGTTAAGTGTGAGAAGTAAGAAGTTAAGTGTGTAAATCATTTTTTCTTACTGTGAGGGCTTTTACCTCATACTTGCTGTACTAATCCACAGTATAGTATGGCATAAAACATATCTATGTCCATGAAGAATGCCCCAAAGTAAGGTTTTAACATTGTATTTATCGTGCAGGGGATTTTCCACCTCTAAAAAGTTACATGGTGTCACTTTAAACACTGTCAGAGCTCGAGCCCAGCTTTGTTTATGTTTTTGCTGTACTTTTTGTTAACTGCTCTCTCATCGACTCAAACTGTTTTAAAGATGCAGAATGTTCTTTACACTTTACCTCTATATTTTCTTTCTTTTCAAACATGTTCTCCCTTCATGAGTGGATACATAGCAACTTGTTATTTCTTTTTTTCATAATGTGTTATCAGAACCAGATTGATCACGCAACTGTGAACTTTCTGAACTTCTGAATACGTTTATTAAGCTGGAAACAAGTTCTCTGACACAACATCCATTGTTCCAGGCGCCTCTTCAGTTGTTAATAAGTTGTTAAAGTCACTTCCTCACACAAAGATATGCAGAGTGCAGACTGCAGCGTGTTCACGTCAATGTTAAAATCACCTATAGGAAATTATCATTATTCAAAAGATAAAACGTACGATTATTCAGTCCAACGCATGTATATTTTGTTGGGTGCTTAACACTGACCTCCTGCTCCTTTTTCACGTTACTCTAAAAGTAACAGAGATTTGCATGTGTTTGAATCTGGACTGAAAAGAGCGTTCGGTTCATACAGTATGTGTTTGAAATGGCTGGTTGGATTTTATGCTTTTACAAAGAGAACATACAGAAATGATAATCCAAAGTGCTTTATGTCCAGAGCGGAGCCAGCTCAAGGTTTTCATTTGTGTCTTTAGTCGCAGTTAAGTGTAAAACTGTAAACTTTAAAGCTCCAACATTGTGCTTTATTAGGTTTTGGAAAAAATACTGGACATCTTGACTTTGGTATTTGATGTTTTTCAAATTTAAAGAACCTACAACTAAATTTTAACCATGTTTGAGTTTAAACTGTAGCCCCTCCCACTTAAGCTGCGTTTAAGGTCCTCGAGAGTTTCTGAGATAAGAAGTTGAGGTTCCAACTTGCTTGCATTCATTCAATTTTATCTCAGAAAGTCAGGATTTTGATGCCACCAATAATAAAAATCACTGAGTTCACTCTTTACGGGGAACATCTTCTGCTGCAGTGACTTTTTTGAGCTTTTAACCCTGTTCTAACAATGTTCCATCTAACAAAAACATACCTGGAGTTGCATTCAGCTTCATTCATGCTTGCTTGAGGAATGCAGGTTAGCCAGTAGATGGCGCCAAAACTCAGTAAGTGCCGGGGCAAACAGCATCTAATACAGATGTTCATTTTGTTTTTATAAACTTTTTTTTTGTTCTAAAACATGAAATGCCAAACTCAAAGTACAGTAGTTTCCATTAACAGACTTTATTAGAGTTAACCAGTAAAATGTGTTCATGTTGGCCTTCCCAAAAGCTAACATTAAACATTTGTATTGGCAAACATCCTATCGTATCTGGACTTTCTTGAGCAAATCTGCTGCGCTAATGATATAAACAACTGACAGAAAAGCCCTGATTGAGGTAACAGTTAGTCAAAGAGCTCAAATTTTAAACACAAATTGACAAATCAGCAGATGTTGGTCCGTTTCCACACAGTGGGTGACGTCAGGTGTCGAAGTCGAGCAGCAGCTTTTGACATGACTTTACGACTGGATTTTCCAACTTGTGCGAGCGTTCTTGAGCTTTTTTCAACCACATGAACGCAGCGTAGGTTCTCTCTGGCCTTCGTACTGCACCATTACAGAGATTCAAGAGTCTGGGATGGCGCCAGGCTGGTGTTCACCCATGATTCTTAGCAAACAAGGGGCCTGATTGGATGAAAAGTGCTCTACAATTGTTGTTGTCGCCCGACGAAATGTTTATTGAAACTGAAATGCAATGTTTTCAGTTTCATCATTTATTCCCTCAGTTATCTGCATTTACAATACACTGCATGATATAAAGGGTGTTTAACTTAACCAGAAGAAATTAAAATCAGGTCTGGCCTTGCAATAACATGCACTAAAGACTGAGCGTGTTCAAAATATCGAGACAGCAAAATGTAGTGAAGGATTCAGAAAGAGAAGAAGATTGATCAGAGACACATATGAAGAGCACATACAAGTCCAATGCATTTTGTTAATCTACTTAATTCAAAATACGTTTTTGTTATCGTGAGGTTTATCATAGGTTTTAAGGGATATCCATGTCTCGGCACACGTTTTGTATCAAGCTCTGAGTATCAGGATGTGTATTGTACTCTGCAATGCCCAGCCGTATAAGACGGAGATGTAAAAAAACACAAACATGCTCTTCTGCTGTTCGGTTCTTCCCCTAAAAGCGAAAAATGCTGTCCTACCTTTTCCAAATCCGTGTTCCTCCATGTTTTTAAAGTCCATATATCATTTTAACCCTAAAATTTCCTTTACAGTGCATGCAGTTTTTAGAGATAATTTTGAATAAGCTTCACTCCAGCCCATATCAACAGGAATTCAATGTTTTACCTGTTTTCTATAAATTCTTGTTATATTAAGTTACACGCTAAGGCTAAGGTACAATATATACTAATTTATAAAAACTCAAACATATCTTTTACAATTTTTCTCCAATTTTACTTGTGTATTTTTTGTTTTTTTCTATGGAGACCTGTCATTTTAATCCCAAATCAGTCCAGTCGCTCACTAGGACGGGCTCGACAAAAGCGTTTTTGTGGTAAACGGTGCTTTAATTCGGCGTGAATTTGAACGCACAGACAAAATAAAGAGGAGGAAGTGTCCGCGGCGATAAGAGAGACGGCGATATTAAAACCAGACAGATACGGCTCCATTGTACTGGTCAGGTGACTGCGTGCCGTGTGCAAAAGGCAATCACACAAACAAATTAATTAGTCTCCCACTGAAAGCTGTGATGAATTGAGCCCCGCGCACTCGCCCCCTCCCCCCGTCATGGCCGCCTCCCACTTTTAATTGTATTTGTTCAAGGCCTTGTCCTGATTAAGCCCAGTCTCCCAAATCTAATGGTTTTCATCCATACTCTGAATATTAATGCTGTAAATATGGGCAGAAACGTATTTCTAAACACTGCTCAACACGGCTCGTTACAGTCTTTTTATTTGATAATGTGTCCTTAATTTCACTGAAAAGCAAATAAATCAATGCATTTCAGAATATTTGTCCCTGATTTGAGGAGTTCATTTTATTTTTGATGTATTTTATGATGATGGAGCGTGAATAAATGCTTTAATTTATTACAATTCATACTTTTTTAAGGGAGTTATTTTAGTTTAGATTATTTGATTTATTTCATTATTTGTAGACTGATTACATTTTAAAAGCAAAACACGTGATTTAGCTTGAATTAGGAAAGTAAATGTTGGAACCAGGAAAAATTGCAAGTGAAACAAAAATCTAGATCAGGGGTGCCCAAACTTTGTTCCTCGACGAGCCAAAATGTATAAATATCTGCGTGCCGAGGGCCAACCCTCGTTTTTGTTGCATTTAATATGTTTATTTGCAAAGATATGATTATTAAAATGCCTTATTAACATGTTTTGGGGGGAAATAGACTTGTTTGGTCTCTTTTGCAACAGCTGACAGTCTTTTTAGCACAAAATTTAACCAAATAGATACTCCTCTAACAAATTCCCAATGCTAACGCTAATGCTATTTTTGAAGCATGATTAAGATAATAATAAAACAAATAAAAAAAACAAACAAAACATAAGTAATATATAAATAATAACAATCAGGCAGTCTTTACATTCCATTTTAACAGGTTGTTTCTTTATATTTTATGTTTTTTATAAAAGGTAGCATGAGCTGTGAGAAACGGTTAGCTTAGCCAACTTCTGCATGAAATGAAACACCTCAGTGAGACTGTGGATTTTTTTTTTTTCCATTGAGACAGAAATGGGAATAAAAAGAGCATTTAAAATGAAATGATTTTTTGAGTGTCTTTGCTCTCAGCTTCTAAACCCATCCCGTGTCATGTTGTCTCTCATACTCAAACCTCAGACTACCGCTGCATTTAGTCTAATACATTTTAATTATTCAGACCTGCCGTGTTATTGGGCACTTAGCTGCGGTCATATTCTGAGTTTGTGAATGGGTCTCTGTGAGTGGGAGTCGTTTAAATAACACAAATGCGGTTATTTCTTCTGCCCTGCTGTGGAGAATATTTAATTATGACTCCCACACAGCGCTCTGTATTAAACATATGGACATCTGTGCAAGTGCTCTTTACATATATTTACTTTGTCACAGTCCCTCACGCTATATTTGTCCTGCACGTATTATGAGCCTATAATTGATGGATTGTATAAAATAATAATGCTGCATTGTTTTTGCTGCGCTATAACTCACATTATTCTTTCACTCTCCACACAGGTGAGCAATAGCATCAGCCTTGGGCCTGATACGTGACGATGCACTGGCAGCGACTCACTCACCACAAAGACCCTTCCACGAGTGACGCAACTTGTGTTTGTAGTCTATTTATTCACTGAACTGTTGCAGCTAAAAAGAAACTTTAATGGTATCATTTGTAGACAACACAGACACCTTGTTGTTATTTATATGTTCATTATTTGCCAATAAGTAAAAACTCTATATAAATTCTACCTACACTTTCTAAGATTCACTTGACACTGATTTGTAGTGTTTGGTGAAACAAAAACTAAAAGTTTCCTTACAAAGTGCTATCGCCTCTTAGTTGTTGGTGCATTATTGCCATAGAGTAATTTAAGAAACGCTTGCTAATGCTAATGCTAATTTCAGTGCTAACAATCTTGTAACAATTCACACAAAACACTTTTACATGTGGTATTTTCTACGGAGGCTCTGGTGTTACTTAGATGTGCTCGAGTGGTTGTCTGTCGCCAAAACAGCCCTGTTTTTTCATAGTTTGTGATGTTTGGAGGCTAACGATAACTTTCCATTGAAAATGCATTCATGCTAACTCTAAGCCAAACCGGGCAAATGCAAAGCAACGTTTTGTTTGCAAACATTGGAAGGGTCTGTGGGTAAATGGGATGTGTTTATAGCTCTGCACAGGAACTTGGCCTGTTTGACGATGTCATAATCTGAGATGGTGGTCAGGGCAATTGTAACTCCATGGGAGATTTACTGTTTTAGAAAAAAATATCCAAAATAGAAATCTGAAATTTACATTGAACCTTTTATTTGTTTGGGATTGGCCCCACAAACCTAAAACATTAACATCATGCCTTAAAGTATTTTCAACCAACAACAATCATACTTTTGTGATTTTGTGAATAATGGCACTGTTTTCTGAGGCTTTTGTGGGGAAAAAAATGACATCCCTTTTATTTATTTTTTCCAACATTGAAGACAATGACCATGTGGGCAGGCCCATTAAGCACAGGGATATTAACTATAAACCAGGTCATCAACTCTGACAGTTAACAGCAAATTCTACCATTGAATTCTGACCTGACCTCCAGCTCAGTGTTAAACTCTACAGGCCTTAAAGCATGTTGTGATGTCACATGAATGCAACCATGAGAGCTGGTTGGAGCTGTGATCAAACTGCAGACTGTCTGGTTATGAGGCGACCGCACGCCTCAGCCGCTAGAGTAATTCAGGTAAAACAAGAAGAATGAGACGGCAATTCCTTAGCTCTTCACATAATTGTGCTCAAGAAGTTCATTTGCTCACAGTAACGTTTGACATTTGTCCAGTGCATTTATATTTCAACATCTCTAGGCCGCGTTCACACTTGTCCTGGTTGGTCTTGGTTTGAGTCCAGTTCAGTCCTGTTTTGTTCTTGTTTTATCCCTGATTGTCCAGGTTTAGTACAGAGTTTAGTCCTGGTCTAGTCAAGGTTTCACACCCGGTTTAGTTCTGTTCCATTTTTATTTTGTGTGTGTAAGGACGAACACACCTATAGACCTCAACACACCACTCAAATATCGCTTACTAGAAACTCAATTTACCCAAAGTAATTCGGAGGTACAATGTGAACTTTAGCTGATATTATATTAGGACAAATGCTTTTCTCATTTTCCCTGCGAGGCCGTAAGCTTTCACGTGTTCTGACTGACACTGACACAAAAAGACCTTTATATTTGTCCCATTGTCGGGGGCCTGGTCCACTCAGGTCTGAGAGACGCAAAGGAAAGGACGCTCTCAGCTGGTGGCACTATTCAGTACCTCTACGGTCTATTGTCAGTGAGCACGGCTAATTTATGCTCTTACCGTTCGTCATCCGAGCTGACATATTTATAATAAAAGAATACAATGCGACTTTCTAAGATGAAGTGTGGAAAATATAAAATGAACCAAAATCTACTGAGTAACCAGCACGCTAACCAAAACGCTAAAATACCTTGATGATCTAAAAAGCAAATAATAATAATAATATATATTTTTAATGTTTAGACAGATGAGCAGGTGAACTCTTTTCTTTCCCCCTTCAAGGCCCTCAAAGCGCTTTACATCAAAGAACCACTCACCCATTCACTCATATGTTCAGAGTGTACGCAGACAGTAGAAGCGAAGCGGGTTAAGTGTCTTGCCCAAGGACACAACAGCAGTATTCGCCTGAGGGAGCTGGAATTGCACCGCTGACCTTAAATCAATGGGAAACATAACTTTTTTCCCACTTCCAAGACCTTTTCCGGTAAATTATTTGTGTTTTAAGCGCAATTATTCAGGTCAATCTGGCGTTAAAGGAAGTAACCAGTTTGTTCTGTAGGTGTTACAAAAAGATGGCGCTAGCATCGCAGTAGGATTTAGCCCGCAGCTCCTGTTAGCATTCAGGGATACTCTTATAAATGTGGGCTGTTGGACCATTTTATTATCCCCCACGTCTTTGTGTGTGCGTCTAGTACAATTTAACTCCTAAAGTCCATGTTTGCTCTTTTAGTTGTTGAACAGAGAGTGACAGAGCAGCTCTTCTACATTAAAATGAATGGATTGTTGAATGTTGACTCTATCTATAGACAAAAAACAACAACAATCTGGTAAACTGCTGGGTCACTACTGGTAAATATATTTATACTTTTATAGTGAATATATAAGAATATTTTTGAATCAAATGCTGTATTTAGTATTTAGCATCTTAAAATCTCCATTGTTTTAACATTAGGCTAATTGAAAATTCTACGAGATGTGACGACGAAGAAGCTTAGTAAGATTTTGAGGACTTTTCACCTAAGAAGCTACGATTTCTTGTTTAAAAATGTGAATTACAATGGAAAGGTCCTAGTTTTTCATATTGAAACCTATGGATACAGTCATCTCACTATCAGACGGGTCTAGAGTCTAGACAGTGGCGGAGCTGGGGCTTTGGGGGCCCAAAGCAAAATTAAGTCCAGTCCCCTCCTCATCAAGTGTGATTTTCTATAACTGCTCTGACGTATCTGTTAAAAGGAAGCTTTTTGTTTGTTTGTTTGTTTGTTTGTTCTTTTTAACGTACAGAGGTTCATACATTTGGGGTGGTAAGTGAACTACTGGAAAATTCAGTTCATATGTGCAGTACCTTACGTCAGTGGTTCCCAACCTTTTTTGTCTCAAGGACCCCCTAAGTTTTGTGTCCCACTCAGAGTACCCCTTAATTTGAGTTTCTGACAAATAAATGGGTTTACTGGTGGAATGTAGTCAGTTATTACTATTATATGTATCGTTTTAATTATATTTATGGTCCAAGATACTCCAAAGAGATGCTAAATTCACAACTAATCAAATTTTTTTAACAGATAAAAGTACATTTCACCATCATTGAAACCATTCCAAGTACCCCCTGGTAATTCCTCAAGTACCCCTTGGGGTCCCCGTACCCCTGGTTGGGAAACACTGCCTTACGTAATGTAACTTAATAGCTTTACTTTACTCCTGATTTTTCACGTTGAAACCCATGGATAGAGTCATGCAATGCAAATCCATAGGCCTTTTGTATAAATACACTACAATGCACTTATGCACACTTATGCACACAGTTTCACACAGTTTTCTATTCAACAATGTGCAACACAAATATTTCAAATAAAATGTCTCACACACAGAGCCCATAAGAACATTTTGCGTTGGCCTTTCTCTCTCGTTTCTCTCTGTCTCTTTCGCCCGGACACCGAAGTCTGATCTGAGCGGCTGATTCAGAGTCTGCGCTGGAGACTGACAGTTGACATTCTGCGGTCTTTAAAAGCAGTGCCGGGCTTTTATTACTATTGTCAAGGAAGAACCACATGCAGAGATAGTGGCTTCTATCTACAGAAACTTAATGATGACGTACGTGCGAGGGCAAATGTAAAGAAAATATTTTTAGAGCAGAGACTGAAGATCTGAAGGTCTAGCCCTCATAGTAGTAGTAATAGTAGTAGTAGTAGTTGTAGATGTAATTCAAGCCTTAAAGCCATTTTCTTTCTCACTCCTATCCTGTCACCTGTCCATCACAACCTGCAGTCTTTGTCCCGCAACCAAAAACCTCTCAGGCCATTCATATAAGTGCACTCTCTCTCCCCTCCTCCATGTTTTTAACTCTCCTGCTCCCAATTGCTTTTCATGCGCTGGCCATGTATGGACCTTTATACTGCTTTTGCTAAATTAAAGTGCTGTACCTGATTTTTACTTTCTTAAAAATGAATTTTGTATTTTGTTAAATTTCGTGAAACATTTCTCACAATGCCTTTTGAGCATCCAAATGATTCACCGCGATGAGTTTATAGGCACTTTCAAAGCTAACAATAACGAATATGCTAAGAGAACTTCCTGCATTACAGAGAATAAAACACTCTCTCATCAGATGCAGCCATCTCAGAATGGACTCCATTAATTACACTCACATTTTGGGTTGATAAGACACTCGTGATTTTATTCTATAGGTCTTTCATAGAACAAATTGTTTCTTTTTGTCTTATCTGTTTTATGACGTTTGTTCAAAATAACGTAAGAGTTGCTGCTAAAAGCTTAGTTCATACAGTCCAGCAACTTTGCAGAAGGAGTTTGTGATGCTAGCCTTTTTTATTTTTTTTTATTTTTAGATCTGTATTCATCTTTTAGGATGTCTTTTTTATTTTACTTGGGTCAGATTAGGCCTCCAAACCATCTGATCAGACCCATCTTCCCAGTGGGCTGGATTGTTTCACTGGGGTACACTACTTTAGTCCCAGTTTAGACCTGGTTTGTACCTGGTTGGTACTGGTCTAGTCTTTACTCCTGGATGTGCACTTATCCAGCCCAAAGGCCGCGGTCTTCCAAAAAATCTGGCCATGGTCCATGAGGACTAGAACTACCAGCAATTACAATGTTTACATGTGTTTTTCTTTTCCTGGATTTCTCTTTCAAATGTAAAACCACTGAGTAGAAGAGCTGGTGTTGTAATTGAGTTTGTCCATGTGGAAAACAATGAGGCGGTAAACGCGTACAGTCTGCTGCTCTGTTGTATTTTGTACACATGTCACATCTGATGAGTGTATCGTTTAAGTTTGTGTGTGAACGGAGTAGGAGGCAGACCGGCACTGAGCACGAGGGCGGGAGAAAGCATGGGATGTTTAGTGTAAAGTTTCTTGTTAGATTTTGATTTCAGATGCTATGCACCTACTACTTTTTGTAGGGATGAAAGGAGAATGGAGAAACAAAAAGATAATGGTAAAATATAATACACTCGCCAAGGATAAACAGTAATAATAATGTTCACAGATACCAGGCCTTTTGTTTTTAAGTTTGCATGTTCTCCTGGTGTCTGGGTTTCCTCTGGTCTACAGACTCAGGTCCTGTGTAACCCATGCCTCACAACCAGACACTCAGTTGAATGACACCGCCTCCACTGCCTGTTCATTCACCCAGCGCCATGATTAAAAATGCCCGTGCCTCAAGTCACTTCCTGTCAAAACTCCTTGCTCCGGCTTCGGACTGTGCACAACTCATGGCTTCAACTGGACAAAACTGATCTGAACTAAATGAATACTTAACAGAGAATCTTCAAATTCACTGGTGAGTGAACAAAACATGTAAGAAATTGAACCGCCTAGTCAAAAGTAGCGTTTAGTAGTAGAGGATAGTAATACGACTCCAGGAAATGTTTCCTGTTATGTTTTTCGCTGCACTAGTTTTTAAGTTTTTTAGTTAAGATTCTGGCTATTCACAGAATGCATCACACCACGTCCTACGTTTGCTTCACTCCACCTCAGATTTTTGCACAAATCCGCCTCTTGTGTAGAGCTCCACCCCTCACAACATCACCGACTGCACTGACACAGAACGTCATCAGTAACACCAGCACTGCCCTACGGCCAGGGGCCAAATACGGCCCTGAGTCACACACACACCCATGCACACATACACATACACACATCCATAAACACACATATGCACACACACCCACCCATGCACATGCACATGCACACACACACGCACGCACACACACACACGCACACACTCACACGCACGCACACACACGCACACACGCACACACACTCACACATGCACTCAAACACACACACACACGCACACACACACACACACACGCACACATGCACACACACAAACAAAGTATACGTGGCCGAGTACATATGAACCAGTTGAGGAAACAGGTTCAGAGAGAACAATGTAGATCCTAAAAATAACATCATCTGAAGTGACACGTCACCACAAAGACCAGTGACAGCTCTGAAGACGACTGGCAGAGAGACATGTCAAGGTAAATACATCTCACTCACTAGAAGAAATCAAGTTATATCATAAACATGAGGAACCTTACCAAATAAAATGTTTTAGACTGAGCAATTTTTATGTTTTCCTTGTGGATGAATTCACAATGGTTTATCTATCAATCTAAACCCTTCAAAGTAAATGAATAATCTTTGTCTCAAATGTGGAAAAGGACTCTGCTCTATAGCAGTTTCATTGTGTTAAAGGAAAAATATCATGCATTTTTCATTTCAGTTCTTAGCCTTTAAACCTGCTCTTGAGTGTCTTCAGTTTGACACGTAAAACAGCAAAAGATTCTGGGAAAACATCAGCATCATCTACGTCACACATCGAAGGAGTTCAAGACACAGCGTTGGAGAGAAAGAGGATTTTCGAACCAGCATTCATTAAAACAGACATGTATCAAGCTAAATGCTACTCCAGGTATGTTTTTAATGACAGAATAATGTTAGAACATGGTTAAAAGCTCAAAAAAATGCTGTTTTGGACAAATGGTTACAGTTTGTATTAACGCTAACGTCTAAATACAAATTGACTATGAATAATACTTAGAATTTTTGACATGTTTTAGACAACTGGCATGACAAATACTGCGTCTGCCCCTCCTCTGCAGCAGACAACCCGTCAGATCCCATCTCCATCAGCACTCTGAATACGAATATTGTTTTTGTTTAATAAAAACAATTATATCCGAGGTTGAAGGTGTAATTCGATGGCTGAAAATGCGTTTTCCTTTCTTTTTTTCACGCGTCTGAAGAGGCGTCTCTCCTTTGCCCCCGGTCCCCCACTTGTCTGTCTGTGTGATGTGTTTAAGCCAATCCCGTAATAAAAGATGCAGCTATACATATTCATGATAGGAATCTGGTAATTAGTAAAAGGCGCCGTACACAATCAGAGACCCCTCCCTCACCGGCGCAGCTCATGCATATGGATGACATCGCCAAACAAAGCCACAAACGCAGCGCCACGTTTTGCTATTTTCTGCTCGGTGATGGGGCAGATAGGAAGCCTGCCACTCCAGGGACACGAGGGGGACTCCTCTCATCAACGCACACAACCTATCATTTCCTCAGGGCTAACAACACACGCACAGGCCCATTATTGCATCATGTGTGACAAAAGAGGAATATTTTAAGACGCCTGCTCGGAATGTTCATGATATTGGTCCTGAGCGAGCAATTTATTGTTTTAAAGTAGTAGTAGTGTTAGTGGTACTGTAATAGTGGTAGTGTAGTAGTAGTTGTAGTTATAATAGTAGTAGCAATAGTAGAGAAAGTTAGTGATGAGGTCGACAAGCTTCTTAAGGCAAGACACTACAGGCAAAACTTTTTTTTTTTTGAGTTTTTTTTGGTCTGTTTGCTTTCTTGACATATAGACTTTCATGTGGAACCAACAAAATTGTCCAGTCTGCTCTTAAAAATGTTTTATTCTTCCATTTAATTCACTTCATCCATAGATGTCAATGGGACATTGTAACTTCACAGGTAGTTTTCTTAAAATACATTTTGGGACAATTTTCAGTTTAATCTAGTTTACTTTAAAACTAAATAAGAAATCCAAAATCCCCTCTGTGCATTTTTGGCAACTAATATGTACAAAATGAACCAATTTAAACCTGGTCCATTTTTCAGTTTTATATGTCCAGAATATGTGTATTTTGGGCAGTTTTTACACACAAAATGCCTTATTTCTACACGAAAACATGACATAATGAAAAACTTTATGTGAGTAAACTACAGGAGAAGTTTCAAATTGGTATCTTCAAATTTAAGATGATTTCCTATTCACCTGCAGCGTCTCACCTTAAGGGGAGACACTGCAGGTGAAAACAAAAAAATTAACATTTTGAAATATCAATTTGAAACTTTTTATGTATTTTACTTGTATGAATGTAAGAAAAAGTTTATTTTTATTGAATATATTTTTTAATAATATGCTTTATGTGTAAAAATTGCCAAAATTTGACTTATTTGGGACATTTAAAATGGATATAGACAGCTTCAAATAGATTCATTAAATACTGAGGAGGTTTTAGATGAGGAGATGCTGACAAAAATGGCATCAAATTATCAATAAAACTTTTAGTAAAAATGTAAAAATTTTGTCGAGCATAAGATTGTAAATGATGGTGTGCATACACAGTGCTAAGGGTTGATCTTTGTGTTTCATGGGAGAAAAATGCATTTTGAGAAAACAGTCTTTGAAGCTACACTGTCCCAAATAAATCTTTGGGTGTAAGTTGATTAAATAAAAGCCATAATAAAACATCTTTAGGTGCAGATGGGAGAGTTTTGTTCTTTTTAGGTAAAATCGTCTACGCTGAGAGAGCAAACTACAAAAAATAAATCTGTCTGTTACTTCTTACCTAATTAGACCACAGGAAAGGCATGTTTTTTGTTTTGTTTTGTTCTTTACTTTGGATGGTTTTATTTCACTAATAATTTTTGGGGAAAAAAAAAATCATTCTTCCTGTGAACGAGCTCGCATCTGCACAATCTAGACTCATCTTGGCCTGGTCCAACCTCCAACTGTTTGTTTCAGAGGAAATGTTCCTCTAGCTATAATATTCCACCGTATGGCATGAAATTATTTGGAGAATGTTCCAGAGAATGGCTTTAAAGTCTGTGTGATAGGTCAGACTCCACGTTTGACGAAAAAGTAGTGAATATGATTGTTCCCATTTGCTTGAGAGTTTTCATTTTCAGCTTTTATAAAGTTACTTCCTGGTTGAACATGAGCAGCAAATATGACATTGGCAGAGGTAATTCCACAACTGTTACCTAGCAACCATTTTGTAAACAAGGCAAAAAAATGTGTGTTAATTACACAATAGTCATGATTTGACAATAATATGACAAATAATAAAACCTGATAACACCTTTATTTTGTTGACTGACCGTTTAAAGTGTAGAAATTATGTGTCAGTGGAGTGTCAATTGTTTGTTTATTTCAACTGGATGTCACGTTTTGATGACATCACAGAGGGATTCCATTTTAGAGCTCAGCACTACTTCGTGTCATTTTAAACTTTTATTTATCTAAATTTCTTCTGGAACTACTCCTACAAAAATGTAAAACTGTGCTAAATATTTTCCACAAGTGCCCTCCCACCAAACGTCATAATTTGAATGTAATGAGAACCTGTCACATAGACTTTAACTTTCTATTTCCTCTTTCAGAGAGTTTGAGTTTAGTTTATTTCCAAAAGGGGACAGTGCAATTTCATAAAACACATGAATAAAACATGAGTAAAACAGCCAGAATTAGCCAAAGAGGCTATTTTTCATCAGTAGTCCATGATGTCAAAATGGCAATAAAACGGACAAAAACAGACATTGTTAATAAAACACAACATCAACACAAAATATAATACAATATTTACAAAAATGTACAGAGAGCGGCCAAATAGATTTTAGTGTGTGCATGTATATGTGTTCACCAGCCACTCTTGCGAATGTTTCTTAAATGTTTTGTAAGAGGATAAGTGTTTAATGGCGTCGGGTACACAGTTCCACTCTCTGGCAGCTCTCACAGACCAGGCCGCCTGACTGAAGCTGCTCTTTCTCAGAGGGATTACACAGTCACCTCTCATTGAGCCTCGAGTGACACGACCTGAGATGTTTCTTTGGGTGATGAGAGCGGCTAGAGGAGCAGGGGCCAAATCATGTAGGGCTTTGTAAATGAGGCACAAATTAGCAAATGTGGGGAGATCTGTCCAGCTTACAGTTACACACTGTAAATGCATCATTATACATTCTCTACTCAAATTCTGTCGCCACACTTGACTCCGGGCTGACTGACTGAGATTTGACAACTTTTCTGCCCCGACAACTTCTCCGACCACCACAAATCAGCCGCTTGCAGAGCACAATTACACTGTACGGTGGAAGTGAAGTGTCTTGCCCAAGGACAAAACAGCTGCACTTCAGGTAGAACTTTTTACTGGTAGCTGTAATGAAGTTATAACAATTGTAGTAATAATAAGTAATAGTAAGATCTGGTTGTGATTGTGATTACAAGGGGGAATCCTCTCCTCGATGCAAAAATAATTTCCTGAGGGCGAAAAACAGAGCCACGTATTCCCCCTCACTTCACCGTTGCATCATCCGTAAAAGAAGAGAGTCGGGAATACTGAAAGAATCCTGGTGGGAATGTTGTCGGCAAAAACAGACGAATGCGGAGGGAGAAGGCTTGCGTCATGTGAAGGGTGTCTGCCGCCTTTGAACCTCACGGCGAGGCGTTTTATGGAACATGGGATATTCTGGCGTTCGGGAGAGGATTCGCTGGAGCAGGAGATGCTGATTGAGATGAATGGAGGAGAGGCGGCGGAGGTGAGCAGAAAGTTTAAGAGGAGAAGTTTGTTCAAAGCTCCAGCAAGTTCACTCTGGTGCTGTGCGATTCACTTGACGTTTTGATGTTTGGATTTTGCGGAATATCCACTTTGCACGAGCAGGTGACTCGTAGTACTGAGTGTTTGATGATTGACGACTGACTCCAAGAACAGTCCTTATTTGGAACCAAAAAGAGCAATCAAACGTATGAAAAATGTCGTCTCTTTTCTTTTTGATTCTTTGTAAAATATAATACACATAAAACACACAACAGAACCAGAGAGCAGACAACAAACCAAAAATTAAAAATGCAACACAAATGGAAAGAAAAGATATGGCACAATTAAGTCCTATTTACTCCAAAGTCTATCAAACTGTTCTCTTTTCAAATTAATCAGTCTTTTTTTTCCATTTCTGACTTGATGAGAGTTAAATACACAATTCTTGAATTAGATAGAGTAATGGACTCCATGCTAGATCTCCTTATGTCTCCAAGTGATTGAGCAAGAATTGTAAGGTAAAACGTTTGGTAAGGTATATTATATTTCTATCCCTGCAGTGCAGCACCTGGGGACACATCTCCAGATATTAAGTTCTATTTGATCAGGTCAAGATGGAGGACGTTGCAACCCGACAAGACACAGGGGAAACATGCAGACTCCACACTCAAGGGCCACTCACTCACCGCTGCAGCGCAGATTTGATAAGAGGGCCTTTAATTGTAAAATAAACTTAAAATAAAAACAACATTAAAAATAGACTTAAGTTTAGGGTAATGGGTAAGGCTAGGAATGGGGTTAGGGTAATGAGTAAGGTTAGGAAAAGGTTAGGTTTGGCTTTAGGTTGGGGAAAATTGGTTAACAATGAATCTTCCACTGGCCTTATCTCATCTTGTGCTTCAAAATAAAAGATAAACCAGTCGAAAAAAAAAAAAAATATATATATATATATATATATATAAAACAGTTTACGCCAGTTTAGCATCAGAAGTTAACTCATTACCATAGCAACCAGCCATTCCTGTAATTTTATACTTTTATCTTTCAACTTTTCTTCACAAACTGCAACTTATGTAAAACTATAACACATCTATCACAGGTTCTATCCCGCCGAATGAAGGACTCATTCTGAAAACATGATAACTTGTTCACGTGCACTTTAGGTTTCTCATTTCCCCTGTTTGTAATGTCCAGGACAATTGATTTAACTTTCTCTAAATAATTTGGATGAGGCCTGCATCTCAAACAGCCGTCTCTGCCCACACACCTGCTGCTCCCGAGGCTTTCCAGAGAACTGTTTGTGACACGGTAAAAGGGATTGTCTTGTTAAATTGTGCTCTGATAAACCTGTTTAGTTTGTTTAGGTCCGGGAAGAACAAAGTGTGCAGTTGGCAGAGGAACGCCGCTCACCCACAGGACTTCAGATTCCTCCATTTCCCTCTGTTTATGTTTGTGTGCCGTCAAAATCTGGCATTGTCCAAAAATGTCCTTTATTTATCTAACACCAAAGAAATATGTTCAAACTTCAGTGCCCTCCATTAACGGGCTGCGTTCTTGTTGTTGTAATAATTTCTGATGAAGTGCAGGAGCCTGTGCAAATCTGCGGATGACTCAACGGTTTTGAAGAAAATATCCAAACTAATCTTAATGTTTGTTTGGGATTGAGTACACATTTGCCATGCTTACACTACTTCAATAAACAACAATCATGTCTTTGAGATTAAATAATGTCACGTCTTTTCAAAGCTATTACTGAAATTACAATTACGGGGATGAATACTGAAGTCTTGTACATACTAAATATAGAGAGTGAGGTATTGTTTATGATTTTGTATTTGGCTAGTACTCAATGCTTCACAATCTCAATACGGTTCTCAATAGTGTTAAAAACAAAAAACAAAAATGTGTTAATAAATGCATTGTAGTTTTTAAGATTTGATGACCCAAAAGGGCAGCGAAATACAGACTATTTTGTTTTTCAAACGTGCGTACATGGAGGCGCTTTGTGCAACTGTGTATGGAAAGATGACTGTGCTTTTTACTCCTTTGGATTTAACACATCTTTGAACTTTCGGTTTCTTCTGCTGTTGTGATGCTTCGACCAATTCAGAGTGCTACGCATATCAATCTGGGGTGAAGGTTAAAGGAAAAAATTATGCATTTTTCATATTATTATTAGCCTTTAACATGCTCTTGAGTACCTTAAATTTGCCATCATTGAAACAAAAAAAAATAATAAGTTTGAACCGTGAACAAGTTTTTCTGCTGTTATATTTACTGAGTGTATGCAGCCAGTAGATGGACCCTAGCGCTTACACAATTTAGTTATCACTTTATGAGACACAGGTTGACTGTGGCAGTGATTGTATTTATACGGAAGAAATGCTCAGTACAAGTCTGGCGATGATTTTAGGTCTTAAAACAGCAGAAGATTCTCAGATAAGTGACGTGTATGATCTGAAAACTGTCACTGATCGAAGGAGTTCAGCAGGAAGTGATTTTGATTGTCGAAGAGGAGAGGATTTTCAAACCAGCGTTCCTCAAAATGGCATGAATGCAGCTAAATGCGACTTCAGGAGTGGTTTTAATGACGGAACTTTGTTAAAACATGGTTAAAAGATCAAAAACATCTGTAGCAGAATATTTGTCCATTAAGACGTCACAGTTGCTGGATTGAGGAAGCAATTGAAATATGGAAACCTACCCACTGGAGGACGGGATGAGAGGACCTTTTTCCTGTCACACACCTGGAGTACTGTCCTGAAGAAGTCGGACTGCAGGTGACGCTGTCTTCCTGCCTCTACCTTCAGGAAAACTGCACCAAAACCTGAGTAAATCAGCTGAACATGACTCACTTTGAAGTGAGTAGTCAAAACTGTAAATAGAGGATTTAATCTATTTAATAATTTGAGAGCAAGATGCACATTTTAAAATATTGTATATTTGTTGCTTTCTGTGTCAATAAGGGGCACATCAGATTTTTCTATTGAAACGGACAGAATAAACCAACTGAATCCACAAAAGGAAAGCAACGCAAACAAGAATAATTCCATTTCCACTGAGACGTTGAAAGGTTGTTTTGTTCAGTATTCAGCCTCATATTAATTACACAGACGACCTGTGTACCGCGCGGCACGCTGCAGTCTAAATGCACATATACATTAGCCTTGTATACTTATTGTAATGAATGCATTCCTGTCACTTTGATTGACCTCTTGTCAGAACGTGTCAACAGAGCGGTTATTTTGTCGCACATAAAAAATACATTATGGTGATGGAGTAAAAGCACTGACAGAGGAACAATAGATAAAACACAAGAAAATAATAACAGGAATTACATATATATTTGTACGTTTTTTTAAATATATGAATAGAAATTGAATGTATGTGCGCGAATCCTTGACCTTTTTTTTTTCCAGTCAGAAACCATTATTAACAAGCATTATTCTCCATAAAAAAGGACATTACATTAACTTATAATAATAAATAAATAAATCATGTTTGTGTCTTTGGAACTTTGGAAATACCAGCCTGCCGATTACATTATCTCATAAATCATAAATCCGTAAACCAGTAAAACACAGCAAACCATCTGTGTTTCTCACAAGGCCAAATAATATGAACACAGGAAAGACAAGATTTAGTGGATAATTAAATGTTTTCTTTTTAAATAAGCTATAAAGGTGAGCAACACATGCAACATATTAGTAACTATATTTGTGTTCACCCCAGTACTCAGAAAATATAGAAACTCGTGGGATATGAGCTAAAATGAAAGTTAAAATGCTTTCTTTTTCTTCTGTTTGAGTTTAAGCTTATTTATGACATTGTTCCAGCAACTTCTGCAAAACTATCAGCGTGAGTTACAATCTCTGGACAAATGTGGATGGTTGTTCCCCTTGTCAATAACAAAGACCACCAGACCACTCGGATTCGTGTGCATGGATTTTCTGTCAATAGAATCCAATCGGAGCAATGCCAAGAACGTACTGGTCATAACAGCTCACTTCACAAAAAGCGCTGTAACAGTTCCCTCCAAATCAAACCGCAAAGACAGTTGCCAAAGCCTTATTGGACAATTTTCTGGTTCATTACGGCATCCCAGAACGACTTCTACAGTGACCAAGGCCTTTATTTCGAGTGGCACACAATCAAAGAACTCAACCAAAGAGCTGGAATAAACAAAATAAGGACGACACCATACCATCCACGAGGTAATCCTGTCTATTTATTCAATCGTGCACTTCTGAACATGTTGAGACAGGACTTAGTAAACTACTAGAAATTAATCAGCAATAGTAGGCTAATTAAAGGCATTTACAAGCATGTGGAGATGAATTATAATTCCGTATAAGTTGAAAAATACATTAAATTGTATCATTAAACTAATAATCAAGTAAGAGATTGTTTGGTTATGTTATGGTATCTCTTAAAGTAGAACTAAGGAATATTTTTACTATATTAAATGTCTTTTTAAGTCCGTGTGGTGGTTGTATTTTTGGGGCGTTTGAAGCCCCCGCCGTCGCCCCCTGCTGTCTCTGCGCAGAAAACCAGCTGTAACGTTTCCTGACGCCGACCCAAAGACAACTGTCCTGAGAAACCTTGGCGCTCTTTTTATTTTCGGCGACATAAAATGTTTTTGTAAATGATTGCACTTTCTTATTTCAAAAAAAGAAAGGAAGGTGGGGAAAAAAAGGTTCTGCTGTCTTTTTACTTGCGGTGTATTTTTACAAACGACCTGCAGGGGGAGCTCTGTCGCTGAAGTTACTTAGTTCTGCTTTAACAAATGCAGTATTTAATTGCAATTAGTTGTTTTTTTCTTTGGAAACATTTCAGTTTATAAAATGTGCTGTATAAAAAGTGGATTGGAGGTAGTTTTCTCAAAACTATTCTTCTCTTTCTGCTTTCTATGTATGATTGCAGATGATGATAGATAATCAAATGTTGCATATGTCCAAAACAACAGTTTCGATAATAGACATTTTAGTTACATCTCCCACCTCTCTTTCTTGTGATACATATTCTTTGTAAAACGCTATACACTTCTGTTTTATGCCTGATGCCTCGCCATATTGAACTCATGAGATTATTGTAATACTCAGCACCGATATACGAGTAATACTACCACTGTAACAAGCCAGTGATGAAGACTTGATCAAACCCAGCGGACATTAAACCACAGCGAAGAACCCGACTGAACCCCTGAAAAAGTCCTTTTGAATCCCAACCAAGTGGAACGACCGTATCAGCCACAGAAGAAGTACATGTCAATCCCACAAGCTTCGCTCGACGTCCCCAAAGCCGCAGCCCCGCTTTTCTATCAGGGTCCAAAAACTGCCCAGGAGGAGCGTCGGCCCGCCACTCCTGAGAACAATTCTGCTTTATTATCTATAACGTATCAACTTCATCAGGCTTTCAATTCGCAGCGCCGTCCCGTTCTCCCCTGGGTTTAAAGTTAGACGCCGGACGGAAAATTGGGTCTTTGAACTGGAGGTGGAGAGACGGGCGAAACTGGACCCAAAAGGACACACAGTGAAGACGAAGCGAAGAGATAAACCTGCTAATTTGTCATGGCTAGCTCCTTATAATTGCAATATGAGCTAGACTTAAAGTTCTGGACGATTTGGGAGCGTGCACGCATGAGGAAAATGGACACACTTCGTTAGTGCGTCTGAAGGGAGCGTTGCCAAACTTTGTGTCCAAGCTTAAGTGCCCAAAGTTAAAATAGTGGCTTTGATAAAGACGTATTTTACAGCGATAGAGGGGCTGAACTGTCCAGGGGCTATAAAAGCACTGGTAACTCATTTAGCGCCCATGTATGGTCAGAGATATGGGAAATGAACTGATGGAAAAGTGGTGCCGCAGTGAAAAAGTTGAAGGTTTGAAAATTAAATGACCCCAAGCAGAAAAGTTGTTGGCGTTGAATAGTTGTAAGTATGTTGAGGTACAGACGATTACATGTAACTTGGTCTTAAAAGAAAATGTTATTCTCTCAACTGGACAAAAGATGTTTCTTTGTTTTTATTTAAATATTAACCCACTTGTTAATTTGTTTGTTGAATAATGGGACAGTGGTACCTTGAGAAGTGCAGGCGTTTTTAGTTTTTTATCCTGGTACGTCACAAAGTCAGATGCATCGTCATTGTTTACCCCACAAAATGAACTGAATTTGAATTAGTGTTATGTAATGCAAAATAAATACTATGGTTTCATAAATATTTTGATGGAAAACTGTATTTTTTTTAGCAATAATTTGTGGTGACACTGCCTAAAACATGTATATACTGCTTTCCCAAGATGCACCGCGCACTGTTATTAAAAATACTGTACCCAAGATGCTTTAGGTTTACAGTAGGCCTTAACTCATCTATAGCTAACCTTTTTTCATTTCCTGGTACTTTTTTCCAGTCCCTATTTTATGTGTGTTCACGCTGTGTTGGAACTTGGGACTTTGTGGACTTTTTTTTAGCAGGTTTTCAGTCAGACCAGGAACCTATTTTGCAACACAAGTACATTCACAACATTAACTTTAATTGGAAAATGTTTCATTCATAATGTTTTTGAGTAGCTCCAAAAAGACAATTCTTGATCTTTAAGTACTAACTAAAATCCTGCAAACCTGTGAATAATTGTGTTTTATTGTTCATTTTAGCTTTTTGTGCAGTACAGTTACAGAGCTCAGGAGGAGGAGGAAACAAATACCTTTGTAGAACAGAACCGAAAATATAAATGTTCTACTTTAATGGCCAGTCACTGCTGCTGTGTGAACGCAAGAGGGGACCGAGTGGTTCATCAGACTAAAAAGTGACCGGGGGATTAGGGACAAAGTGCTTGTTACTGCTGAGTGTGAAAAAAAACATTACATGTATCAGTGTTTGCCATAGCAATTAAGCAATTATCAATGCATTTTGAATGAAAAATGGTTTTAAAAAGTTGATAACACTTAAACAGTAAGTACAACTTTAATTAGCCATAATAAAACATGTCTTCACTTTAGAAAAGTTCTTAAAAAGACTTAATTTAACTTGCATTTCAGTATTAAATCATTCCCTCATTGCCAGTTAATGTTGATACTAAATGTTCCTGTCCAAACACTCAAAAGAATGGGTTAGTTAATGAGTAATAATAATTGTGCGTAACCATCATTATGAGCTGTAATAAATAAAGTATACTCAAACTTCAACATTACTAAACCTGAATATTTGTTAATAAAATGTTAACAATTGTTCATGCTTTGTTAAGTCAAGCTGTAGTTATCATGAAGCATTATCAAAATGTTCCTCAAAACATGAGAGAATGCTGTGCCTGAACCTCATAAATACCACAGTGCATCAGGTGCTGTGTGGGATAGTTCAGTCTCCCCTCCTTCTTGTGCCGTCCATCTTTAGTAAACTCCCCGCTCCTTCACGCATGACGCTCTGCCCAGACAGAGGTGCAGCACATACCTGCGTCTCTGAGCTCCACACAAACAGAGGGTCGGCTTGTGTTGGCCATAACCAGCCTTCCCCGCGGCGTGTCGGCTGCTCGTGGCCATGTAAGGGGAAAAGCTTGGGCTGTTTACACTAAAACACCGCCGTCTCAGTGGCTTTAGAGGCCAGGCAGAGCGGGCAGAGACTTAACAAGGACCTGCACGAGAAAACCACGCACACAAGCAGATCCACCTCTGAGGGAGAGGAGGAAGAGGCGCAAAGGGAAGGAGCGGGGAAAGGATTGTTAGGGCAGAGGAATGTGTTGGATGTAGAAGTGAAAGGAGAGATAAAGTACTTTGGACTGACTTCAGGAAATACTTGAATAGAGTACCAGTATTTCTGTATACATAAGTTTGTCAGTTATTTATTTATTTAAACTCAAATGGGCCCTCTGACATTCTTACAGTTTTGACCATGTTCAATGATCTGTTATGAAAAAGGTGAGCTGCATTTAGTTGCATTCATGACGTTTTGAGGAATTTTGATTAGAAAATCCTCTCCTCTTCACCCGTCAAAAATACTTCCTGCTGAACTTCCTTGAGTCGTGAGTTTTTTGTTTTTTTTTCAGATCCTTCATTCATCATTTATCAGAGAATCTTCTGCTATTTTAAGTCCTTAAATAATCACCAGACTTGTCCTGAGCATATCTGCCTCTAAACACGATTATTACTCCTAGCTTGATCATCACAGGTCACGCAGTCTCTTAAAGTGATAACATAACTAATTTGTGTGTAGCACTAGGCGCCATCGGCTGGTTGCATACACAGTACATGCAAGGGCAAACTGCACAGACACATGCTCATTTAGTGCATAATAAACATTATTTTTTCTTTCAAAGCATGAGATGGCAAATGTAAGGTGCTCAGGAGCTAGCCCTGTCTCCAGTGGTAATTCCATTTACGTAGCTATTTTATTTACAAAACGTAATGTGTACGTTTTCCACATTTGTACTTGTTGAACGTATTTTGACAACAAAAACATACAACAGTCAATGCAAAAACGTAAATTTTGTACGTATTTTTCTGGAGAGTAGGTTGCTGGAGTATGCTTAAAGGCTAATAATAATAATAATATAAAAAATCCATAATGTTTTCCTTTAATTTATTCCTTTTTGACCAATATCTGATAGCTGCTGGACATGTTACACATAAAAACAAAGCTGTAACCATCTCATTTTCAGTCAAATCAACCATTTTGAGATGAATCAGTGTGAGTTTATTCTCCAACCCACCCTATACACATGTATACCGCCTGGACTGCTCAGTTTTTAACATGCCATCTTGGAATTTTACCCGACTGAAGTGTGGTGTTTGTTTTTCTTTTTACCGTGCAAGGACTTAGCCATTCACCTCATTCCGTCCCGCCCACTTTTGCCCTATTTGCCACAGATCTGCACTTCACACGCAAAGGCACTTCCGGTTTTCCTTCCAGAATCGAGCATTTCATCGCCGACTGAAACAACAGAGCGAGACAGATTGAGAAGCCCAGGCTGCCGGACACTGTGCAGTATTCGTCCTGAGGGCTGTTACTCTCCTCAAACGTCCCTGTCACACGATCAGCCGACTCTAAAACCTCCTGCTTAAGCTGCACTTCGCTGCATTTCCTTCAGGATCAATCATGTATCTGTCTGAGGAACCACTCAGCCACTCATAAACACATTCATACACCAGTGCACGCAGACACTGTTGGGGTGAGGCAGGTGAAGTGTCTTTATTTATTTCATCTTTATTTATGCCAGGAGTGGGATTCAAACCACCGTACTTTGGATCGGACACTAAATACCCAATAGTACTCCCTTACATATAACTTTATGCTCTAATTCTAAACAATATGCTTAACATCCTTACTTTTGTACATACAATACCCCAATGACAACAGCTTTTAAACTCCTTGTTTCTGTGATTAAAACTTGTAGCAGTAGTTGTTAAATCCTAGTTGAAGTTACTTTCTTTCTCATATAGAAGATTCAAACATTATATCTACACAAACCATACACTGAGATAGTTTTTTACGCTTCCCGTACGTTTGATTGGCCTCAGACGTATTTATTTTACTGATCATTTGCACATTGCAGCAGTCGAACCTTGCATTAGCAGTACTTTATCTTCCCTCTGTGATCGTGTGTGCGTGTGTGCGTGTGTGTGTAGGTGTGTGTGTGTGTAGCGCGGGTCAGAAAGGCAGCGTTTGTCCTGTAAAGGCCCATAAACATCTGTGGATCCTTTTAAGGGATTGTTTAGATTGAGTGAACGGCAAAATAAACTGAGTGGAGGAGGCCAGCACTTCTCCTGACACACTCTGAGCTACCAGCGCCGGCCCCGCCCACACACTGCAAAACACACGCCAGAACCTAGGACTTCAAGAAAGGATATAGGGAGGTTTTGGAGTATCTTGAACTGTTTATGTTCGCTGATCTTTTAGCTGGCTTTTTTCAGTGTTTAAATTTGTATTTATTTCCCACTGATTTCATAATTGTCTGCAAATCTGGATAATTAAGCTTCAAAAAAGAAATATAATCATTCAAATAAACTCACCAAAAAAGAGAATATTATGTTTAGTTTGAATGTTGAGCCAAAGTGAGCTATTGAAAATGGAAAGAAATTGAAAAGGAAAGAGTAACAAAACACATTTATGTTTTAACAAATGTGATGTCATGTCTTAATAATTATGGGGATTTTAATGTTGACTAATATTTAAACTGCTATATATCTTATTGATTTTATTTATTTGTTAACATTTATTACCCAGATGGGGAAAAAACACTGAGATTGAAACTTTCCACAATCAATCATTATAACATCTTCACATTCACACTCAACAAGAGACGTTTAAGACAGATCAATACAAAAGCACAGACATCTTTCATAGGATTCTCAGTCTTTTTTTTTCTTTATATGTTTTTTAACAAATATTTACATTGAGCATACATAATATAATATAATATAATATAGTTTGTGTCTTGTTGTTGTTTTTTTATACAATGAACCTAAATCTATCAAACAATCTGTTCACTTACACAGAAAACAACTTTAAAAAGCATTTATTTTCACTTTTGCATGAAAAATTGTTAAAGGCGTGCAAAGTAAATAATCCCAAACTATCGCAGAAAAGGTTTAAATGATGGAAAACTCCTGGAACGAACGAGGGATTATGTTGACTGATCACAAACGAATCAAAACCTCTCAAATATAGACTCGCTCCCGACTGGTGGCTCATCTGTTCTTTTTACAGTGCAGACAGACTTTTAGTGATCTCTCCCTTCGCTGCGACCCCTGCGTGACCTCCTCCTGTCTGAACCTCACACCGCTCTGCTCCTAAAGAAACGTGGCTCTAGTTTCCACCTCTCCGCCTCCCCCCTCTCCTCCCCCCCTCTCTCCTCCACTGTACAGCTCCGTATGAAAAGGCTATTGTGTCTGAGCCCGAGGAGAATGTATATAATAGTCGACAGCTAATTTAAACAAAAGGGGTCACAACTGTTCCTCCGGTGCGCCGTGCCAAGCTTAAGAGAGGAGCGTTGCGTCTGGAAGGGCATCTGGAATAAAAGAGGCTGAATTAAAAGTCCCAGATGTTAAACGCATTTAGACTTTAAGTGCCCATGTCAGGTTGGACAACTCGTTGAACTAAAATGCAGTTAAGATGCTTCAAATGCTGCTAAAATCTTCACAAATTTTACCCCAGATTTTACTTCCTGGTTGTAAATGATGACATCACACTGGGAAATTACCAAGAAACCATCCTGTACGGTGCGCCAAAACTCCTCTAATGTCACAGATTGTTTTATTTGACAAAGAACAACGCATGTAAACACCTTTATTTTGCTGAATCAATGTTTAAAGGGTCAAAAAAGTTGTTTATTTTGTGTAAAGTAGTCCCCAGGGTGATGTCATTAATGTGTTCACTTCCTGTAATTTTCAGCACATTTTTTACATACTTTTCACCACAAATCGCTACCTGATTGGTGTAAAACTATAATTTATGCTCAGAATAGGTATTAATACAGTGAATAAAGCGAAAATTCGAACATTTTAAAAACCTGTCATTTGCACTTTATGGTAGTGAAGGTAATAAACAGACTTTTTGAGCTCGTAGTAGAGTCATCATGCTGTTTTCATCATCCAAAGTTGTGTTTTGTTTCATTTGTTTGGTCCATCTCCCTCTTTCTAACTCAAAATACTCTGTTCTACCTCGTGATGTCATTAGGTTCCACTTCAGGAAGCTCTCCTCTCTTCTCCTTGTCATTTTACTGCTCAAACTGCTGTTGTTTTTAGCCTGGGTATGATCACTTTTTGCACTGATTTGACGTTGCTTCGGTTGCTCATCTGCCTTTTTTCGTTGTTGTTTTCGGTCCGACGTGTCGCTCGGCCTCGTTTCAAGTGTAAATACTCTTTCGACGCACTCACAGTTGGAGGAAGTGCTTGTCTGGGCGAGCTGTGATTTAGTCTTGTGGAGAATGAGCGCTGATGGAGGATCCTGTGTTTATTTGAGACACTGGCCATTACTGCCGTCCACTGTTTATTCACAGAGACAGAACAGATACAACACACAAGAGCCGGACAACGCGCTCCAGAGTCTGCGAGGTGGGACTTTTCTTGTAGGATACGCCAACAGCATGTTAAATAGTTTGTTATTATTATTATTATTAGTTTTTATTATTGTTATTATTAGTTTTTTAGTTCTTTTTTAATTTATACTTTTGCTATCACATTTTTTACTTGCTTTGTACATGATTTGAGCTGTCAAAAGTGCACTGTATCTATACGTTTTAATAGTTTAGACTGAACAATTGAACAAATGTTGCGTATGTTTCCGATATCGGACCTTATTTATGGCCTGTGTGGGTTAAATTATTTTTGCATTTCTTATATTTGAGTTCTGCTTCTACAGTTTTTGACCTAATAAATTCTTTCCATTGATTATTTTTCTTTTCACATGCATTTTGTAATCCTTTTGTTACCGTGGGCATTTGTCTCCACACAGACGTCTTTGACAGCGTGACATGAGAGGATACAGGTCAGTTCTGTGGAGAGGCGAGCGCACACAGATACTTTTGAGTAGTACAAATAGGGCTGCGAGATTAATTGCAATCAAATCGAAATTAGCAATTTGTTTATCGCAAAGACTGCAATATTTGAAGCGCTATCATTTCCTCCACAGGCGACAAAATATCCTGTTTTATTCTGCAAAAAATCTGCCAAAGCTGTAGTTTAGATCTGTACAAAATCTGTTCTGAAATGCGTGGGATTCTTCTAATAGTTTGTCAATTCCGAGGCCTATTTCAATTGTTTTGTGAAATGTTTAAAATGTGAACTTTTAATAAGACTCTGTTCAAACATAATCGAAAATCTAACAGCAATAAAAATCACAATTAGATATTTTTCTCTCATCAAAGACCCTGAAATAAATGCTGCATATATTTATATTTCCAGGAAAAACAATACATCAAGGCAGGTGGAAGAGTCTGTACCAGACAAGTGCACATTTAGAGAAGCACAAAATGAGCAGCTTAACATTAAAATCAGATGTCGGTGAGCACAAATAAATCTGGTGAAAGTCCATATCTCAGCTGAGTTTTGATGGCCACTTTCTTCTCTTTTAAAGGAAAAATATTCTGCATTTTCCATAGTGCCGTTAGCGCATTTTTTGAATGTCTTTTTGTAAAACCTTTTTTATTACATATACATTGTACAAACTCTGGATGGGAGACACAAGTGCATTCTGATATAAATCTTACTTGTACAAACCATGGAGGTATAATCTGGGCAGAGACAGAACCCGTGTTGGGCAAGACCCTTAAAAAAAGCAATTAGTTATAGTAGTAACTTCTACCTAATAGTAACTGTGTTAGTAACTGCTTTGTTGAGTGATGAAAGTAACTAATTACCAGGTTAAGGTGAGACGCTGCAGGTGAATAGGAAAAAATCTTAAATTTAAAGATATAAATTTGAAACTTGTTTACTCACATTAATGTAAGAATGTCATGTTTTCATGTAGAAATAAAGCATTTTATGTGTAAAAATGGTCAAAAAGACACATATCTGGGACATATAATTGGACTGAAAATTGCCCTAAAAATTCAAATTTCACCTCGTTTTTTTTACTTAAAACTTCAATCAATCAGTTTTAGAATTAGATATTTAAAAAAAAAAAAAGTTTGGTGTGTGTGGTAGCTTTCATTATTTTATAATTGTATTATTTTATGAAAACGGCCTTTGAAGTTACAATGTCCCAGAGACATCTATGGATGAAGTGGATTAAGTAGAAGAATAAAACATATTTAGAAGCAGATTGGACAATGGACAATTAATTGGCCTACATTGTCCTGATAAGTTCCGTTTACAGCAAATTTAACATTTTCTACAATTCTAACCAAAAAAACTAACATTTTGGTGCAATACAGACTTGATATTAAGACACTGAGACGGAATATAGATGTGGTGGTACATCAGATAAATGCAGCTTTTTTGAATGTTACACGATTTATTTGTGGCCCTCCGCTTGGTCTTTAGTGCGGCCCTTGATGGAAAAAAGTTTGAACACCCCTGATCTGAATCCTCCAAAAATGAACCACTTGCTGTTGTTAAAGTAAAAACTGCCTTAAAGTCAAGCTTATTTTTCCATTAAGTCATCAAATTCATCACCAACATTAGTTATAGGCTTTATATTCTCCTCCACTGTCTTTTTTAGCCAATCACTGTCTCTAATTCTTCATCTTGCTCGTTTACTTCCCAGAACAAACTTTGCAGCTTCTGAATGAACGATTAAAGCTAATAAATGCATAAATGAAAAAAAAAACATACTTTGGCTTTGTTTTGAAGAAGAAGCAACACAGTTGAATGCAAAACACAACTCCAAAAAGGCATTTGGAAGGCAGTTTCTTCCTTTTCCGTTTCACTTTCTAACATCTGCCTCTTTATTAACTCATTGCACTGTTCCATGTATTTATTTGCTATTTTATTTGTGCATAATTTTATTTAATTCCATACTTAAATTATTCATTCAATTCTTACATTGTTAATTTTGTTCCTTGACTGAATAGCATGTTTTTTTTCCTTCTTGATTCTGATTCAAAAAGTCCATTCAGCATATTATAGCTCCTTTAAAGCAAATTAGACTCATCTGTTTGTGGTCTTTAATTCCATGTAAGGTTTATATTGTTCTGCTGCGTCTGTGTGGTCTGGCCTCGCCCTGCAGCGGGGAGGTGAACAGTTCTTGGTGGAGCGTCTGAACTGCTCCCCGGGCGACATCACCGCAGCTCGTTAACACAAAGACCTGCTCACATGTTAATTGTTAATTGACTAATTAATTTTTGCATAAAGGCGCACACGGGGAGAAAGGAGAGCTAATTGAAAGTGACTATAGCTTTAATTATGAGGCGTGTAGTGCGTGGGAGGCAGGTTATGTCGAGGCCTGTTCATTTTTACACTAATAATTTTTAATTGTCTCAAAGTTGACAACTTTTTTCTGCTCACACGCCGTTTTATTGTTAGACTTAATGAGAATAATGTGTCGTTAGTTGTTAATTTACTGTGTTTTACATTTGAGCCATTCTTCCAATAGTTCATCTGAAAACAATGTATGGAGCAAAATGTGAGCTGGAGGATTGGCCTTTTGTGATCATTTTGTATCGATGGATGGGAAGCAGGAGTAGAGGCTCACCCAGACACAGGGAGAACATGCAAACCCCACAGCTCTGAGGTCTCATTTATAAAACGTATGCTATTCTGACTAAACTGTACGCAAAACAGAAGCTTCCTCAAACTAGTTCCTTCTCAGAGTTTGTGAACCGAACTGCACAAATCCATGTCAAGTACGACTGCAACTAACGATCATTTTATTAATTCTTTTTACAAACTGAGTCGTTTTCAGATCACGAACATGCAAAATGTTACAGAAATTAAGCTAAAGTAATGCCACTTGAATATCGTTTCTTTTTTTTTTTAATACAAAATTATTTTTTACATTAAATACACACATTTTTTGTTTTTCTTGTGTTATTTGGAGTAATTACTGTGATAAAACCTTCTCTTACAGCATGATGTAGAGTTTGTGTCGTTCAGAAAATTGTTATTCAAGACTTTGGGATCACACACAGTTGAACTCATTGTCTCTTTGTCCTTAAAAAAGATGTTCCTGTGTCAGGTGTTAAATAAATCGTTGTGTGCACACTCTAGCTAAGCTCTGCACAGTCAGAGCAACAACGAGAAACTACCTTCAGTTTACATGTTGCCATATAAAGTTGATCTGCGCAAAACAAAAGTTCCACAAACAAAAAATAGGTCAAAGAAAAGTGTTGTGCTGCCTATAATTCAGACACCCGCTTTTTTGAATAAAAAAAATGTCTGGGCATAACATTTATAACACAAAAAAGTACACATTGCAGCGATGTCCCATGTTGACATCCTTCCTCTCATCCACTTTCAATAAACTCAAAGACCAGACGAACCATGAATTAAAGGAAAAATATTTTGCATTTTTCATATTGTTATTAGCTTTTAAACATGCTCTTGAGTACCTTAAATTTGGCATCTCATCTCATGTTTTAAAACGGAAAAAAGTTTATTATTCATCCAAAGCCAGTATGAAATGACACTTACTGAGTGCATCCAGCCAGCAGATGGCGCCAGTGCAATATACAATCTAGTAAAGTTAGTGCTATGGTGCGGATTTGCTGCAGCAGTTATCATGTTTAGAGGCAGAAATGCTCAGAACAAGTTTAGCCATGATTTAAGGACTTAAAACAGAATATTCTCAGATAAGTGATCCGAAAATATGCCCCGGATCGGGAGAGTTCCACAGGTAGTGTGTTTGATGCTCGGAGGTGGAGGATTTCCTAATAAGCCTTCCTCAGTGTGAATGCAACCGAATGCAACTCCAGGTGTGTTTTGACACGGTTAAAAGGTCAAAGAAGTCACTGCAGCAGAATATGTGTCCTTTAAAGTCAAACAGCGTATTGCGTTCGTCATAAAAGCGTAATCCCAGATACAGAATATTCCTGGCGTGTACCATTACGATGATTATCAATTAGCCGAAACAAGGCATCCAAATTCCTACAAGCCGGTTTGTTAAAAAGCTGGTTAAGCGAGTCTAACCTTATTCAACACTTTTCCCCAGAATTCATTTGAACATGCGTCTTCAAACCATCTGCGAGCACGCGGCGGCCGCCTGTGTGATCGCGCATTTACATCCGCACTAATCTAAGCCCAATAATTGAGCCGTATGTAAAAACGACACAGGGACGACGGAATGTTTCTGTTAATTCGATTCTCCGCCATGCGCGCGCTAAAAAAACACAAATTAAACCGCGCCCGAGAGGGGAGCCGGGCGCTAACAAAAGAAATTAACAACGACGCTTGCCTTTTGTATTAGCCTATATGGATTCCCCGCATGTTTTTCCGTAAGTAACCACAGCTTTGCGCGCGTACGGCTAGGCTAAAAAGGCCATTTTTAATCAAGAAATCCATTCCACTTTGGTAACCTCCTCTCCGCTCTCCTCTCTTCTCTCCCTTAACCCCTCCACCCGCCTCCACTTCTGCGGGCGTGTGGTGCAGGAAACACAAGAGCGAAAATTAGCCCGGAGCCGTTAGACAAAACACATCTTGTTGGCTTCTAAATTGCTTTGCATGCATGTTAATTGGACAGAAATCCCCACAGCCTATTTGCCACTTCCCCTCTCGACGCCGGCTAATGTTTTGTATATGTACGTACAGTAAGAAAGCGCGTGTGGCCGTGCCTAGAAAGCCGAGGTTATCTGTTTTTGTTGGTTAATTGTCGAGGAAGATAAAATCGGATGGTGAAAACAGCATCTAGGGCCAATTCTAGTGGGCTTTCTGCCAAATTAGCTCAGTAATCGCGCATGTTAAAAGTCCCCGGTCGCACTCAACAAGACAGAGACTGAAGATTTGACCCTGCGTAATTGAAATGATATTTTTCTGCTGACAAGATTTCCAGCCAAAATTCCATTTGTGGTCAATTTATCCTGTTTGTTTTTAATTAATGCGAGCGGCTAATGAACTCAGAAGGGGATCTTAGCTAAACGATCACAATTTCCGCCGTGTTATTTTTTCTTTTTTTCCCTTTTTTCGGTCTTATCTTTGAAGCTGTGGAATTGGAGCATGAAATTGTTTGAAAGTAGGAGAGGAATTTGGCTGAAATGCAAACATGCAGCCAACAAAAGCAAAGTCCACCACACATTTTCTCCAACAGGGAGCTTGATTGGCAATGACGGGAGATTATTTTAAACTATTACCACAGGAACAGGACGGGCTGAGCGGTGAAAACACACAATCTACGCAAACACTGGATTTTTTTTATATTTGGTAATTAATTGGAAACAGAAAGTCCGCTGAGCAAGATGATATTTTATAAGTTAAGCTTCAGAATTTCACGGTTAATATCAACACTTTGCCCTAAGCCCTTATTTACACACTCTCTTTAAGAAAAAGTTCATTTTACGCAACTTTTTAAAACAAATTCTGAACAAACTCCCAAAAAGTACAATTAATCTGTTTTTTTGTCACATTCTTTTTCTCAGTTTTGTGTCGTCTTTAGCAACTACATGCTCAACTAACATAAAGTCTAAAAGGCTCTAGTAATCAAACGTTCACAAATCAACAAAACTAAAACTTTAACAATGTTCGACCATTACATGCTGTTGTTGTGTCCTTGAGCCACACACTTCATTTAGTCCAGTATCTGTGTACACTGGAGATTATATGAATACAACAAGTAAATAACTCACTTATGTAGCCACAGCTGCCCTGGAGCCGATTGACAGAAGTGTGGCTGCCAATCTGCCCCACTGGCCCCTCCAGCCACCACCAACATGAACGCACACACCACTTTCACACTCATTGACATTACATTACTGCAGATGACCACATGAACTAAGTACGACTTCTTTTATTACTGAAGCTTATGTAACCATTACCTCTTTTATGACAAAGTGATTTAGATGTTTTTGACATGTATTGCTTATTTGAATGATGTGGTGGAGATTTATAAGGAGGATCCCAAGAAGACTAGCCGTTATTAAATGGGCAGCTCATGGGGATCCTAATAAAACAAAACAACAAACTCATAGGCAATACGGGTGAAGTGTCTTGCGTAAGGACACAACAGCATTTCCTCCAGCGCCCCCCTGTGGCTCCTGATGCTCTGACCGGACTCTGACTAACTTTTTAATAATAATGTTATGTTTCTCTGAGTAGTTTTCAGACACCCCATTTTTATTCACACTGGAGTATAAACGTTTCGCTACTTCCTAATTAATATGTATTAATACTGAGTTTTTTGTACTTTTTCTTTGCAGGGGACGGGGGGGCTCTGGGACAGTTATCCATTTACTTAATTCATGTGAACTTTGGTTCATTGTTTGATTTTCTAACTTTCTGCTGGTAAAATCAGCACCTCAAAAAGCTGTGGTTGAAAATTAGATAAAATAATAACTACATGTTACGGAAAAATGCTCAAAACAAAACTCAAAAAACTCAAAACTGTGCTGTTATCTGTCCATGCAGCAGGTACATTTACAGCAAGATTTAAAGTGCATATGACAGGTTCGGGTTTTTGTTTTGTTTTTTAAATGTCCCAGTTTTTGCTTTATTTTATGAAACACCTCTGTAAAAGTATCTTATAGTTTTACACCAATCAAGTGACTGTGGAGAAAAGTATGTTGAGAATGACAGGAAGTGAAGCAGAGACTGTGAGACTTTACTCACAAGAAACACATTTTTGTGATACTTTAAATATTACTTCAACAGAACAAAGACGTTCTCATACATTTTTATTTGTCAGATAATAATTTCTGTGACCTTGGAGGACTTTTGGTCCATTGCATGGTTGCTAGGAAACAGTTACAGAATGTCCTAGTGTGATGTCATGTTTTACAACCAGGAAGTAAAATTTTAAACCTAAAAAATGACAAAACATAATGCAAATGGCCCTTTTTAAACTGTAAATATAATTATCTGTACTGTGTTTTAGTAACATTAGTAGTTCAACCTGTCAAAGCCATATAAATCTTGAAATGAGTATTAGGATTTATATCTTAAACTTAATGTTGTCAAGTTCCCGAAACAATGCAGTGAACAAGTGAGGCAAGTGTATTAGTAGGTCATAAATTGTACACAAAGTTGGTAATTAAAAATGCTTTACGCAACAAGAAAAGATGCATTCAAATCACAATACAACGTTATTCAATTCTAACCCTATAGCTTCTTAATGTGGCTCGGATCTCACAAAAAAGTACAATTCATTTAATTTTGCCTTACAGTAAACCCCTAAATCTCTCAAACACATTTCACCGATTGACACACAAACACTGAAGTACATTTCGAGCGACACCAGCGGGAGAGAAGTTTACTCCTTCACGTCGAGAGGAACTGAATGACAGCCCAAATGGAAAAATCAAAGGCGTCATTGTGCTGGTGCGCGGCTTTTATCGGAGTGATAGCAGTGTTTAGTGTCAGCGCCTGTGACTGATGCGCCGTGTTGTGTTGCATGTCACGCCGAATGATGGGATTACTCATTTTCCCCGTTAGCGCCGCGCCGGTTTGGCTTTCATCCTGCATCATTGCGTGTTTCCCGGTTAAGTGTTGAGCTTTTTGCCGTAAATGTGCGTGTGTGTTTGTTGTGTTTGTGAGAGCGGAGGAGAGGAGAGCGAAAAGGAGGAGGAATGATATTGATGCGGCTCGACTGGTAGAGCGAGGGGATTGCGTGTGCGTGGGAATTCCATGTCAGCGCAAAACGGAGAAGAGTGAGATGTAAATAAAACTGGATGAGCAAGCAGTTACAGGCAACACGCCGACCGGGAACAAACAGGATCAGCTGACTGTCAAAACAGATACATTTTTACACAATTAGAAATGGAGAAGAACGACACATGAAAGGATAGTGACAGTGGCTCAGTGGAAGATCATTCAGCAACAAACAGATGCAAATGTGCCTGATTTTTACTGCGCTCTTCATTACTTTCAGAGGCCAGATTGGAGTTTGTATGTCACAGCATGGTAAGAGTGCATGTTACTTCTTGGTTCATGGTTGATAAAAAACATGTTTGTTTATGGACTCCAGCACACAGCGATCTTACTTTGACCCTTTACAATCAGTCTGTAGTGGGGCGAAAACAAATGTTGCTTTCTTACAGGTTGGTAAACGGAGCCTTTAAAAGGCAGATTGCAAGCAACAGTGACTGAGGAGATACAGCGAGCGCTATGTGGAGTGTGTATGTCAATAATAATAATAATAATACACTGCAAAAAAGGCCTATCAAAAAATAAGAAAAATAAACTCAAAATAAGATCTTTTTACCCTAATTTAAGTGAAATTATCTGCCAGTGGAATAAGATTATTTTACTTATCAAGTTTACTTAAAACAAGTCAAATAATGACAATTTGATGTAGTCCTGTCAAGTGAATAAATCTTAAAATTTGACTTTTAAGATTAATTTGCTTAATTCAAGTAAATTTAACTAAGTTAGATAATCCCTTTTTACAGTGTAATAATAATACATTAGATTCATTGCACCTTTCACTGCCCTCTCTGTGTTTCTAAGCTACTCTTGAAGCCATGACTGCCCTGGGGCAGACTGACACCAACAAGGCTGTGCCATCAGCCCCTCCAGCCACTACGGACCCATCACTCACACATTCACCCTATTCAAATTTTCTTTTAAGGAAACAAAGGCAGTTTTGGCACTTGACTGTGTTACTCACAACCACATCCAGACCAGATCAGCCTCTGACAGGAGCTGTGTCCACCCCTGTTCTCCCTGTGTCTGTTTGTTTTCCTCTTGACACGCCTGTTTCCCTTCCACTAAGACACTTACCATTAGAACTTTATTTTTTGTGAAGATTTCCTCCTTTCCTCTTGATTCAAACAAAAACATGCAGTAGGTGAATCCCTGCTGCGTGTCCTGGCAGGAAGGCGGGTACATGCAGAGGCCTCTAACTAAAGAACATGGGTTTGGGACAAGGAACAGTTTGATAAATCTGTTACATAATACACTGTCACACTGTCCCGTGTGTGTGTGTGTGTGTGTGTGTGTGTGTGTGTGTGTGTGTGTGCGTGCGTGCGTGCGTGCGTGCGTGCGTGCGTGCGTGCGTGCGCGCGCGCGAGTGTGTGTGTGTGTGTGTGTGTATCAGGGGTCAGGGGTCACGATGAGGTCAGTGTCTGGGGATCCAGCTCTACATACTTCACTGTCACACAATGATGACAGCTCACTCACGCCCCAAAGGATCATGGGAAGGATTCAGACCAGCTGCACTCTTACTCAAAACACATTTTGTTTGGCTTACACTATTTCAAGTGGAGGTCATATTTTTCATACAATCTGTTGGAAACAAACAGCCTTTTTAAATGCAAAAGGTTTGACAGAAAAAAAAGGAGGATTTGAAATGTAAACACAATCCTCACAGAAATGACTGACCCATTTGAATTTTGAAGTTGAATTTGTTCAAAATGTAATTGCAATCAATTTCAGACTCTATTTGTTTCATCAGAAATTACAAATCCAATAGAAGTGGTTAAAAATACTGTACTTTATTTCCTTATCCCACTGTATAGCTGTGGTATATTTAGATATATATTGTATTTACTTTTATTCAGTTCTCTTTTTATTTGAAGCATCTTGCAAATGTTGCTTCTTTAATTATTTAAATGTTTTTTTACTCCTCAGGTTGGTGGATCAATAAAGTTTGTGTAAAGTATTGCTAGTTAGACTTTATATAAGATACAGATATTTTGTGAACAAAAAACAACAACAAAAAAGCAAAACAAAAACGTAAATGCATAATACCTCATCTGGCATTATGTTTTTTCCCCCCTTTTTTCAAATGTTTCTAATCTCTCTTAAAGGTGCTGTACCCAGTTCATGTACTCGATTTTTTGAATGTAACAAAGTGTTGCCCCTGTACAGACATGCTGTGAAAATGAGACCATAATGCTTTCTCTGCAGCTGTTTAGAGTGTTTTAATCTACGAGAAGCAGGAAGTGCATCGTTAGCATGCTAATGTTTGTTAGACTCGTGAAAAGTGCTTATACACTCATTGTGGTGAATATTTATGATGCTGGGACTCCATTAGGAAAGTGAGCGATACATGTGACTGATGTAAAGACTTTAACATGAACTAGTTGTGTTTTTAACGTTTCAGGTACAGCACCTTTAAGATGTTTAGTTTCCAAAAATATATCAAAAGCGGAGGTAATTATCCTTAAACTGATTACACAAGTAAAACAATTATCATCTCTAAATTACCGAATGAAGAAATTATGAAGAAGGAGGAGCCATTTATTGTTAGCGCCAGGAATTAACGTCAAATTCCATGAATCAAAAAACAACTCCATGTTAGGAGATAACGACAGGCGGACCCAAAGAAGCAGACCAGAGATATGGATTAATACAGAATTATTTATTGAGAGTTGGCAGAGGAGGAGTAGGCTGGACCAGGAAGCACGGGTGAGGACCGGGACGGCAGGCGGGAGCAGGCTGGACCGAGGAGCACAGGTGAGTACCGGGATAGCAGGCAGGAGCAGGCTGGACCGAGGAGCACAGGTGAGTACCAGGATAGCAGGCAGGAGCAGGAAGGACCGAGGAGCACAGGTGAGAACCAGGATAGCAGGCAGGAGCAGGAAGGACCGAGGAGCACAGGTGAGAACCAGGATAGCAGGCAGGAGCAGGCACGGAAGTAGACTGAACGATCTGGCAGGGTGTGGATGAATGAGCCAAGCTTTTGTACTGCAGAGGGTGTATGCTTGATTGCAGATGGGATCCAGGTGTGCCAATCAGTCATGCCCAGGAAGCTCCAAACAAGGACACCACAGGAGGGGAGGAGGAAACACACACACACACACACAGGAGGGAGGAGGCACTAAGCTCATGACAGTACCCCCCCCTCAACGGGCGCCCCTTGGCGCACCACCAGGCTTCTCAGGGTGAGCACGATGAAACTCCCGCAACAGGTCAGGGTCCAGGATCAGGGCACGACCCACCCACGACCCCTCCACAGGACCAAACCCCTCCCAATCGACAAGGTACTGGAGCCCACGCCCACGCCTCACGGACATCCAAGATCCACGCACAGTATAAGCTGGTTGGTCGCCAACCATTTGGGGGGGTGGAGGGGGCTTGGATGGAGGGCACAAAGAACTGGATCGTACCGGCTTAACTTGGGATACGTGAAAAGTAGGATGGACACGGAGGGCTTGAGGAAGTTTGAGACGGACAGAAACCGGATTAATGATTCTTTCGATTTCATATGGTCCAATGAAACGAGGTGACAGTTTTTTAGAAACAGCCTTCAAAGGGATATTTTGGAAGATAACCAGACTTTCTGACCGGGGCGTACTTTGGTGCTGGGCGGCGATGGCGGTCAGCAAGGGTCTTGCACTGGGAAGAAGTCCGTAACAGGGCCTTCCTGGTCTCCCTCCAGATCTTACGACACCTTCGCATATGGACCTGGACCGAAGGCACGGAGACCTCAATCTCCTCCATAGAAAGGAGTGGCGGTTGGTAGCCCAGGGAGGACTGAAAAGGGGAGAGACCCGTAGCGGAGGAGGTTAGAGAGTTATGTGCGTACTCTACCCAAGGTAAGTGTGAACTCCAGGAAGAGGGGTTGCGACCCGGCCACACAGCGGAGAGCAGACTCCAGGTCTTGGTTGGTTCTTTCCAGTCTGACCGTTTGTCTGTGGGTGGAAACCTGAAGATAGACTGACAGTGGTACCCAGAGATTGACAGAATGCTTTCCAAACTTGGGAGATGAATTGGGGCCTCGGTCAGAAACTTGATATCAGCTGGGATGCCATGGAGGCGAAAAACATGTTACACCATGAGGTCTGCGGTTTCACGAGCTGAGGGTAATTTAGGGAGGGCTACAAAGTGAGCAGCCTTAGAAAATCTGTCAACGATGGTCAGAATGACAGATTGCCCATTTGAGAGGGGAAGGCCGGTCACAAAATCTACTGCAATGTGTGACCAGGGGCGGTTGGCAATGGGTAAAGGTCTCAGATGACCAGAGGGAAGCATGGGAGGATTTATTCTGGGAACATACTGTGCAGGCAGACCACGAAACTCCAGTGTCTGCCTCCATAGTTGGCAACCAGAAATTAAGCCGGAGACTAGACAATGTGCGATTTATACCTGTATGGCATGCAAATTTTGATTTGTTTTACCATTGTACTACATCACTGCGTACAGATGATGGAACATAGAGTCTATTGGGCGGCCCACCTCCCGGATCAGGCTCAGCCTCCTGCGCTTTCTTTACATTTGCTTCTACCTGCCAGTGGAGAGAACCAAGGACACAGTTACTAGGAAGTATAGTCTCTGAATTTGACTGCTCAGATGGGTCAAACTGGCGGGACAGTGCATCAGGCTTAACGTTCTTTGAACCTGGACGGTAAGTGATGGTAAACTGGAACCTCCCAAAGAACAAGGCCCACCTGGCTTGCCGAGAGTTTAATCTCTTTGCTGATTGAATATAGGCTAGATTCTTGTGGTCCGTCCATACCACGAAGGGTTGTTCTGCTCCTTCTAGCCAATGCCTCCACTCCTCTAGTGCAAGCTTTACTGCCAGAAGTTCTCTATTGCCCACATCGTAGTTGCACTCGGCAGGAGCCAACCTCCTGGAAAAGAAGGCACAAGGGTGGAGACGAGAATCTGTGTCAGAACGCTGGGAGAGAACTGCGCCAACTCCTACATCGGAGGCATCAACCTCAACAATAAACTGTTTGGACGGATCAGGTTGGGTCAATACCGGTGCTGTAGTGAATAACCTCTTGAGCTTATTAAAAGCAAAATCTGCTTCGGCAGTCCACTGAAAAGGGAGTTTTGCAGATGTGAGTCTGGTGAGGGGTAGGGCAACCTTGCTGTAATCTCTAATGAACCGTCTGTAAAAGTTGGCAAAACCAAGGAATCTTTGCAGTTGTTTACCTGTGGAAGGAGGGGGCCAATCAGAGACAGCCTTGATCTTCACGGGATCTGCTTTAACTTGTCCACTCTCAATGATAAAACCCAGAAAGGAGATGGAGCTGGCGTGGAATTCACATTTCTCTGCCTTCACAAAAATTTTTTTTTCTAACATTCTTTGCTGGACTTGGCGTACATGATGGCGTTGTTCAAGGGGGTCTCTGTAAAATATATGGATATCGTCCAGGTAGAAAAAAACAAAAGCGATTAAGAAAGTCCCGAAGGACGTCGTTTACCAGAGCTTGGAACACTGCAGGAGCATTGGTGAGTCCAAATGGCATGACACAGTATTCAAAATGTCCCAAGGGCGTGTTGAATGCCGTCTTCCATTCGTCACCTTCCTTGATTCTGACAAGATGGTACGCATTTCGCAAATCCAGTTTGGTGAAGATGGTGGCACCCTGCAATGGCTCAAAGGCAGAGGAGATCAGAGGCAAGGGGTATTTGTTCTTAACTGTGATATTGTTCAAACCTCTGTAATCTATGCATGGTCTTAAAGTCATGTCTTTCTTAGAAACAAAGAAAAACCCGGCACCGACAGGAGAGGAAGATGGGCGGATTATACCTGCTGCGAGAGAGTTCTTTATGTATGTCTCCATGGCCTCCCTCTCAGGTCGGGACAGGTTGTAGAAGCGAGCAGGAGGAAGAGTGGCGCCTGGAAGGAGGTCTATTGCACAGTCATAGGGTCTATCGGCGGCAAAGACAGTGCCTTCTCCTTTCTAAAGACCTCCACTAGTCATGGTATTCCGATGGAACTGCAGTCAGATCGGGAGGCGGTCACAGGCTGTTGAGGTAAAACCTCCCCTGATGAAGGGAGAGCTGACTGCAAACAAGACTGATGGCAAAACAAACTCCAACTAATGATTTTGTTAAGAGACCAGTCAATAACAGGGTTATGAATCTTGAGCCAGGGGTAGCCTAAAACAATTGGAGTCTGGGGTGCAGAAAAAACAAAGAAACGAATGTCTTCATGATGGTTACCAGACAAAATCAAATGGAGGGGAACAGTATGGTGAGTGATTTGAGCTAGAAAAGAACCATTTAAAGCACTGACCTGGACTGGTTCTGGAAGAGGTTCAGTGGAGATCCCTGCTTGTAAAATTAAAGTAGAGTCCATGAAGTTTTGCTCAGCCCCCGAGTCTATTAGGGCTTGAAGAGGAAGTGACTGGTGGTTATGACAGAGGGTAGCAGGTAACAGGAGTCTAGGTGGGTCATTGGGGATTTTAGATACTTTGCCCATCAGTACCCCATATTTACTGATGAGCGGGGTCTTTTGGGACGAAATGGACATTGATTGAGGAAATGGCCTCCCTGACCGCAGTACAAACACTCGCCTGCTCGAATTCTCCGGGACCTCTCCTCAACTGTCAATCTGGTCCGGCCAATTTGCATAGGAATGTCAGGGGATTGAGAGGTGGAAGGCAACGCGGGTAAATTGGTGGCAGGCTGAACTAGGGCTGGAGGCAAGGACCGAGGCGTAGGAGAAGAAGTTATGCAGGACACCCTCTCACGTTTGCGCTCTCGCAGTCTGTTGTCAAAGCGGATAGAGAGAGATTAGTTCCTCCAAAGAACCAGGGTCATCACGAAGAGACAACTCATCTTTTAAGGTGTCATTTAAACCCCGCCAATATACACCCTTTAATGCTGCCTCGTTCCACCCAGACTCTTGACCAGGATCGAAACTGAATAAGCGTAATCAGCCACACTCTTGTTCCCCTGGTGGAGATCTAGAAGCCCCTTAGCAGCATTAGCCTCACAATCAGGGTGTGCAAAAACTCTTTTGAAGTCATCAATTAATTCAGAATAACTGATATCTTCAACGCCTCTACCACCCAACATAGCTTCAGCCCAATCAAGTGCTCTTCCACGCAACAATCCAGTAACAAAAGCTACCTTGAATGGTCAGTAGAAAATGTCAGAGGTTGGCAGGTGAAGGCGGTGGCACATTGTAAGAGGAAGCCTTTACTTTTACCCAGGTCCCCATTATATGGCTCAGGATGAGGAACAGGAGTTTCACGGGGAGGATTCACAGCCGAGGAGACAGCAGGAGTAGGGTGTGTGGGCTGGCAGACAGACTGGGCAGATAATTGATGAGAAATGTGCTCCACCAACCTGGTTAGATTTGTGACTTGGGCTCCGAGAGACTGATTAGATTCCTTCAACTCCTGCAACGATGTGTGGTGTTGGCCGAGGAGATTCCCCTGAGTGGCGATCATTTTCTGTAACGCATCTGGATCTGCTGGGTCCATTGTTTGGCCAGATCGTTCTGTTAGGAGATAACGACAGGCGGACCCAAAGAAGCAGACCAGAGATATGGATTAATACAGAATTATTTATTGAGAGTTGGCAGAGGAGGAGTAGGCTGGACCAGGAAGCACGGGTGAGGACCGGGACGGCAGGCGGGAGCAGGCTGGACCGAGGAGCACAGGTGAGTACCGGGATAGCAGGCAGGAGCAGGCTGGACCGAGGAGCACAGGTGAGTACCAGGATAGCAGGCAGGAGCAGGAAGGACCGAGGAGCACAGGTGAGAACCAGGATAGCAGGCAGGAGCAGGAAGGACCGAGGAGCACAGGTGAGAACCAGGATAGCAGGCAGGAGCAGGCACGGAAGTAGACTGAACGATCTGGCAGGGTGTGGATGAATGAGCCAAGCTTTTGTACTGCAGAGGGTGTATGCTTGATTGCAGATGGGATCCAGGTGTGCCAATCAGTCATGCCCAGGAAGCTCCAAACAAGGACACCACAGGAGGGGAGGAGGAAACACACACACACACACACAGGAGGGAGGAGGCACTAAGCTCATGACACTCCAGGTCTGTTTTGGATTCGGAAACATGATTAAAGATAAAATGAACTAAAACTCTTCGAAAAAAATACTTCAAAACTTGTTCACTTTCACTTTGTACTTTTATAAAATGCACTGTAAGCTTTAACTTTTGCACCTTCATCTGCTCTCAGCCCAAACGCACACAAAGGCTGTGTTCTCAATCCCCCGGTCTCTCTGTGTCCCTGCCGCGGCATTAATTCTGCCCATATTTCCATCTGATTATGGTCCGGTTATACCCGCAACTAATTGAACATTAAATATAAAGAAAGTTAATGAAAATGTCCTTTATCCCCTCCAAACTGGGCCTGAGAACGCATCTATTACAGCGAGCTAATCCGGGCCTGCTGTGTGGAGCGGGATGTATGCGCCGTTTGCAGGTCCCTCCACATGAATTATCGGAATTTCTATTGGGACAGCGGTGACAAAAGCACTGTTGTTCGTACTTCGAGGGATTTCATCAGCGTTTAAAGGCCGTATTTGAGTTTGGACAGTGTTGTAACGTCGTCAAAAACTTATCCGGAGTTGTGTCTTCTTTCCTTTTCACGTTGTTTGAGAGAAAATATGCACATTTAGTCTCTAATTCCCGGCATCTGCATGGCAAAAGAGGAGTTAAAATGTCTTAAATTCAGGATATTCATCTTAATTTCAAACGTTTTGAATTTTTAAGATTAATTCGTTTGATGGAACTAGATTATTTTACTTGTTTCAAACCGTTTCTGACTCGTTTCAATATATTATTTCTTACTTGAAGCCAATTTATCTTCCACAGGGTTAAGCTAATCATTTTACTTATCCCGTTGACAAATCTGTTTTCTTATTTTAAGGTAAATTGTCACTCTGATCTGTTGGAAATACCTTAAAACTAGAGTTGCACAACTTTAAGAGAGTATTTTTATTGTGATTTTTCTGACCATTATTGCAATTGTGATTAGATTGCTCATCAATGGGATTCTGTTCAAAGTTCACGTTTTAAACACAATCAGGAAAACGACAAAAAGACTAAACAAATAAAAGAATCACGTGTTTCTGAGTATTTTTGTCACTTTTAGTCACATTTTTGTCGGTTTTAGTCATGTTTTTGATACAATTAGACGTGTTTTTGTCAGTTTTAATCACATTTTTGTCACGTTAAGTTGTGTTTTTGTTGCTTATTTCAGAACATGTTTTAACAAATCTAAACTACAGCTTCAGCAGTTTTTAATGCAGAATAAAACAGGATATTTTGTTGTTTAGAGGAAATTATTGCACTTCAAAATTGCACTCTTTATAAATTTGCTAATTGCATCAATTCAAATTGCAATTTCAGTTAATTTTCGATTATTGTGAGACCTAGTGTAAACGATAATGGAAGTGCAGCTGGACAAACAAGCTGTGTTTGCTCCCTCATGTGTTACCGAGGACACAATGTCATCGCAGAACACACTCACGAACTTCAGAACGGTCGACTTGTGGACCCCGAAAAACTCCTCTGTATTGTCTTCAGCCAGAGAGCTTGAGACAAGAGCGACTGGCACGTTTAGCGGGATTGGTATGGTATTTATTTATTTATACAGGCACAGTGTACAGAAAAACACTGACCAAAAGGAAAGATGCATTGGACCATGTCGTCGGAGAAGATACTAATTTCCAGTTTACCTCGTTCAGAGCAGCCATAGAACATTTAGGCCCATCTCACACTTGCAGAACATTCACTCTCTCCATCGGTGCGCACAGTCACAGGTTCAGGGCCGAGAACGTCCTTCGTTGCCTCACCGTTTTACAAATGATCCCAGTGTCATGCACAAATTCTCCAGCAATTCTGAATCTGTGAACTCCTTCAGAGCTCCTCTCTCCCACCAGTCCTGTGTGTGCGATGCAGAAGTTGTTGCGCTCACCTGTTTGAATCGATTAATGCATTATTATTAAACTCTGAACAGTGGCGAACTTATCATCAGGCCACAATTGCCTTGGGCCCCCAACCTGAAGTGGCCCCAATAACATCATAGATCAAGGTTCTGAAACAGTTGCTATTCTCTCAATATCACAGTAAAGTAGTGCAGTGTACTTTTAAAGCTAAAAAGTAAAAAAATATAAATGAATATAACATGTTAAAATGCCTGACCAGCCAGCCCCTACATGTTTTGACAGATTTCTTTACAAAAACGTTCAAATTCTGCATTTGAACAGAATGGGAAAATGGTGATTTCTGAAATATTCTTCCGGGGATGGACCTCAAACCCCTCTGTTTAGAACATGTAAATTGCACATATGAATGCCAATAGTTCACTTACCACCCCAGATTTATAAATCTGTCACCACAAGACCAAAAAAATCAACAAAAAACATAAGATTCCTTTCAAGAATATGAGATCTTTCAGGAGACACAACAGAAAAGTTACAGAAAATCACACTTAATGAGGTGGGGGCATGTACTTCATTTTTGCCTTGGGCCCCCATATTCCTAGGTCCGCCACTGACTCTGAACAAAGAATGTTACAAATGCACTGGAAAAAGACACACGGGTTGAAACTGAATATGCAGTGCACCTTGGTGGCTGAGTGAATAGCACATGTGCCAGGCTGTGTGCGCTGCTATTGTGAGTTTGATTTAAGCTCTGACAATCTGCTGAACATCCTTCTTTCCCTCATCCCCGTTTTACGTTAAACTGTCCTGCAAAGCCAAAAAATCCAGCAAAAAATAAACAACATTAAATACAAGGTTGTGATTATAAGAACTGAGTGGCAAGATTTAGAATTTGTGCTGAAACTTCTACGTTAGTGTCGAAGTAATTGAAAACACACAAAAACGCATGACCAAAATTTCAGGCTTTTGAAGGTAAAACTTGCTTTCGGGAGACGTTTAATGATGGAAAACTAAGAAAAAGATTTGGACAAATGTTATTGAGGCTGGCAATAAGTATGACTGATCAGTTTGCATTTGCTGTGCTAAAATCTTGTGTAGGAAAATTAAAGCTGGAGTGATTTTAGGATTTTTTGGCGAGACAAAATGGAAGAGAACAGCAGGGGGGACATTCAGCAAATAGTCTTGAATCAATGTCATGACACAGAGTCTGGAAAAATTGCAGCTATTTATAGACCAACCAAATGCAGCACACAAATATCAAAGTGAACAAAACTTTAACAGTTTTGTGTGTTTCTCAAGTTGCTCGCAAGAATGACTGGATTAGATACAGTGTGTTTGCGATAAACGGGCAAGAGAAACTGACCCATTTATGACCAGAAAGCCCTGAAAATCTGACAAAATAACGACAAAAAGACCAATAACAGGTGGAAATTCTATGTTTAGACTTGGTTTAGTCCCAGTTCTTTCCTGGTTTAGTGCCTGTTTACTCCTGACCATCAGAGGAAAATGGATTCAGCGTAATGTGACATGCTGGTTTGAATATTTCAGAAAGTGCTGTTTGAGGAGAATACTGGTCAAATAACCACTCATTAAAACCAAAGCCTGAGGACGTCTAAGGCACTTTAAAGATATTTGCATTCATCAACATAACAGGAAAGGCTCTTAATAATAACAGCATAATATTTTTCTTCTTTCTAGCTTCAAACTTTCTGTCCTTCAAGCGGCTCCAACAGCGCTGCCGCCTCCCACCGCGCGATGGCCGACAGACACCCGAACGCACCTAAAGACGCAAACAAGAGCACGCTTTTATTCTAACAAACGCCCGGAAAGCACTGCTATTTATTTAGTCCATTATCCTGCATAAAACGTCCTGATTATTCCACCGGCCCCCTCCGCTCCCTCCGCTCTCTCCTTCTTCTCGCAGCTCCCCGCAGGCCTGAGGTATTAGCATGTCTCTTGGCCAGCGAGGGGTTAACTAAGCCGTTTAAGGGGAACCTCCGAAAACAATACTCGGACCCCAAAAAGACAATGCCGGCGCCTCTTTCCTCCATATTTGTAATTTAACTTCAAACGCCGCCTCTCCCTGCGACCTCCTCTCCAAGCCTGTCTTTAATGAAGCGGCCCCTCCCCCCTTAATCACATTCAAATTGGTTAGTGTTCAGAAAATAGAAATATGTATTAGATAGCAATAAATTTTCATCATTGGCTAAGCCTGCTTCTTAATTGTCCTGTCCCAAGGCTTGGGAATTTCATTGTTCGTTAGCTGCTTAAGTCCCCCATCTCATTCAGCCGCTCTGACATTACTGCTGAGGGCTCTAATGCCCAACTAATTTGAATGGGGATTTACATGATAGAGCAGGGAGCATTAAAATGTGGAAGAGGAGAGAAAAAAGAGGGGGAAACGCTCCTTTCACTTCAAAAGTCACTTTGTTCAAAGTCAAATGACGCTGCTTAAAGAAGCTGTTAGTATCTGTCTGTGAGCTGCAGTTTGGACCTGCTGAATGCTTCGTTATCGCTCCCCCCTCTCTCCATCCTCTCCTCGGCTCTCTCTCTCTACTTCCTCTGCCCCTCTCTCTCTTCCCTCTGTTCCGCCCCTTCTCTATACCTCACTTCTCACTTCTCTCTCTTCTTTGACCCTCTCTCCTCCTCTGCTCATGTCCTCTTCTCTTCCTTTTCCTCTATTAGTTTCTCCCTCCTCACTCCTTCCTTTCTCTTTCCATTCACTCTTCTTCTCTTGTCCTCCTCGTCTCTTCTCCTTAAGTCCTTGTCTCCTCCGCCCCTCTCCTTCTCTCTTCTTTCTGTTCCACCCCTTCACTCTACATCACTTCTCTCTCTTCACTAGCCTCTTCTGCTCCTGTCCTCTTACCTTCCTGTATTTGTTTCTTCCTCCTCTCTCTCCCTCCTTTCTATCTCTGCTCTCCCTCTTCTTCACCGTGTCTCTTCTCCTCTCTCCTCAAGCCCTCCTCTCTTTCTTTCCTCTGTTCCGCCCCTTCTCTCTACTACACTTCACTCTCTTCTTTGACCCCCTCTTCTCCTCTGCTCATCTCCTCTTCTCTTCCTCTATGAATTTCTTATTCCTTCCTTTCTCTTTCCCTCTTCTTCTCTTCTCCTCCTCGTCTCTTCTCCTTAAGTCCTTTTCTCCTCTGCCCTCTTCTTCTCTCTTCTTCTGTTCCGCCCCTTCTCCTTCCAGTCTCTCTCTGCCTCCTCTATCTTTCCTTTCTCCTGCTGTCTCTCTTCTCCCTTTTCTTCAACGCTTCTCCTCTCGCCTCCTCTGCGGTTGTCATTCCCTCTTCTCTTCCTGTATTTGTTTCTCCCTTCTTTTCTCTCTCTGCTCTCACCCCTCTTCACCCCTCCTCCTCCTCTCTTCTTCTTAAGTCCTCTTCTCCTCTGCTTCTCTCTCTTCTTTGGCCTTCTCTCATTTGCGCCTGTCATGTTCTCTTCCTGTATTTGTTTCTCCCTTATTTTCTCTTTCATCTCTCTCTTCTTCACTTCTCTCTTCTTCCTCTTTTCTCTTCTCCTCAAGACCTCCTCTTTCTCTTTCCTCTGTTCTACCCCTTCTCTATACTTCCCTTCTATCTCCTCTTTGGCCTTCTCTCCTCCTCTGCTCCTATCCTCTTCCTGTATTCCCCCCCTTCACCGCTCCTCCTCTCTTCTCCTCAAATCCTCCTCGTTCTTTCCTTTCCCCTGCTCTCTCTCCTTTCCCTCTTATTCTACTCTCCACCTCTCTCATCCTCTACTCAGGCCTTCTTCTTTTTCTCTCCCTCTATTTGTTTCCTCCTCTTCGTTCTCCTTCCTTTCTCTTTCTGTTCTCCCTCTTCTTCACTGCTCCTCCTATCTCCTCCTCTCTTTCTCCGATTGCGCCCCTTTGATCTACTTCAGTTCTCTCTCTTTTTTGACCTACTCTCTCCCCCTCTTTTCCTGTATTTGTTTCTCATTCCTCTCTCTCTCCTTCGCTCATCTCCTCCTCAAATGGTTCTCTCTCTCTTCTTCCTTCCCTCCTCCTGTTTCTCCCTCATCTTTTCCATCTTGGGTCCTCTCCCTCTTTTTCTCACCTGTTCGTTCTCCTCCACTCTGTATCTTCACCCTTCACCCCTCTCTGCTCTCCTCCTATGGTCCACCCCTTCTTTGCTCTCTCTTCCTCTTTTCTCACCTCCACTTCCCCCTCTTTTTCTTTAATTTTCTCTTCTCACCTCTCCTCCTCACTCTCCGCCGTCCCTCCTCTCTCTCTGCTCCTCCTCTTCAGCGCTCCTCTACTCTTCTCTTCTCTGTTCCTTGACCCCATCTCCTCAAGTTCTTCTTCCCTCTTTTCCCACTTCTGCTCTCCTTTTCCTCCATCTTCTCTCTCCACGTCCTCTGTTCCTCCTCCTTCCCTCTCTTCTTCTCTTCTCAGTTTCTCCTCCCTTCTATGCTTTGCTCTTCTTCTTCTCCTCTGCCCTACATTGCTTCCTCTCTCCTCCTTGTTTACTTCCTTTCTGCTCTTCTTTCCTCAGCTCTTTTGCTTCCTTTTTCGCTCCTCGGTTCTTTTCCGCCTCTGTATCTTCTGCTCCTCCTCTGTCTCCCTCCTTTTCTCTTTTTCTTTCCACGTTTTTATGAATTAACTCCACCGTGTTTGTTGTGTGATTTGATTGTTCTTGTCTGATGCGGCTCAAATGAATTGTGATAAATAAAGTCTTTGAATCTGAATCTTTTTCTCTTCCTCTGCTCCAGTCTCCTCACCTTCTCTCACCACACTCTTCCTGAATATCCACTGCTTTTAAGTGACTCTGAATCACAAAACGGTCCTGTCATTTAGCGCTTTTGCCTCTGTTCTTGTCACTCATCGCTCGCAGCCAGGGCTGATGGAGAGGCAGAATTATTTGCGCCCACATGCTGAGCACTACAGTCTCTTTAAAGTTTTACCTGTATGTTTTGTGCTTGTTATTGGGGTTTTTTTGGTCGGACTTGCACTGAGCTGTTACCTTCATCAAAAGCTGTTTCGCATTTCGGAAATCTTACTCAGACTGGAGGTCCTGAAATTCTCTATTGCTGCCTTTTCACTGAACACAATTTACAGACTTAATCTTTGAAAAAATAATACAAAACAGGTCATTTTGCCACTGGGACTAAACATGATTGCCCAATGTTTTGATCTTGCGTGGAAAAAGTCTTGAAATTTACAACTAATGTGACTGGACTTGCACGGATATTTTGCTTTTGCTTGAATTGTGCTCAGAATGAAACGTTGGCATGATGTGAATGTCTTCTTAATTCTGGCATGCAAGTTTCCAAATCCAGCTGCACTGAAAGATAAGTCAAACACCAAACTTTTAAAATCTTTTCGCTGAGTAAAAAGCAGCCGGTGCGTGCTGCTGGCATTTAATTATAAGCCTGTTATCGATTGGAAAACCCTGAATAAAGTGGTGGACTTGTCGATAAAATGTTTTTTTGGGGGGATGAGAGCATATTAGAGCTGTTAGATTGCTCTTAACACTGGGAGTAAGTCTATGAGTGGCAAAAACATCACAACAATTCAACATTTTTTTGGACATTTTTGTTTTCTTTCAAAATGTCATTAGGTTTTTCTCATTATTGTAGTCTATGCTTTGAAATGATAAGATTTTCTTCATAATTTATTGTTTTGCTTTAGGACTATGATGAAAAAAAAATAAATAATAATAATTTAAAAAAAAATTAAAATCCAATAGTTCAAAAAATCAGAAAACACATCTGAAGATAACCCAATAATCAGAGTCTGTGTGTCTATTTACAGCAGAGAAAATGGATCGTTAGAAACCATTTGCGCCACATGTCGGTTAAACAATTTTTAGCGTAATAGAGGTTTTGCAGAGACATTCTTTTGTCAGAAAAAAAAAACACATCTCAACATTCCAACTGAGTGGCACAATTATGAGCAGCACAACTGACATAAAGTGTTTTTTGCTTTTCTTTGGCCTATTTTTTTTCCGTGGAGCTTTTGTTTTGCGCAATCTAACTTTACACGGTAAAATGTAAACTGAAAGAGGATGTTTGTCATTGCTCTGACTGTGCCGGGCTTAGCTAGCTTGTTTGCTAACAGCAGTTGGAGATAAAGGACACTCCAACTGCTGCACACTAATTAATTTCCTCAACACTTGGACTCAGAAACATGTTATTTAAAGAGTCAAATGTAATGAGGTCAATTGTGTGTGATATCAAAGTCTGTGTCAGTGATAAATGTGAGTGTAACTGCAGTGTTCCTGTTGTTTATCTGGTTTTCTACAACTGTTTACTCGATATTCTTCTTTTAAATATGTAGTAGAGTTGTAGACTTTAACATTTGTCATCAGACTGAAGCATCTTTTTCGCATTTTAGTTGTGTTTTGGTCTTTCACAGGGGAAAATGTCATTACTCGACATTAACTCTCATACGTTTTTGCCACTCACTGCAAAAGTTGTGAGTGTCGTAATGTCGTCTGCTTAACCTCTATTGAACAATGCATTTTAAAATAACAAAAAAAATCTTTAACATTTCTCTTTCAGTTTTGTCTTTACCACATTAGTTCGCTTCTTTTTTTGGACAATTTTCGTCGTCAGAACCTGTCTAAGCGTGAACAATCAGAGAGAAATCAGATTACTCACATCAGATGTATCAGTTGACATGACCTTTTGATTATCTGATAACTCTAGAAATCAGATCATGCTCAGATTTTTGGTTTGGCCAGTCTAAATTATTCTTATTTGAATAGTATAATAATAAATAATAGTTTCCCAAAATACTGTTTTACCTTTACTCGAGTCGATTCCAGAAACAGTATTTTCTGAGTATCATTTTGATGTAACTGTACCTTTAAATACACAAGTTACTGAGCACAGTAGCTGCAGCGTGTAATTCATATTAAATAACTCGTCTCAAACCGAAGCCTAATTCCCCAACGCACAATGTTTGTCTTTTCCCCCGTGAAATACCAGACAATCTGTACAATAGGTTAAACAATACCAACAACAAGGATTTTTTTCCCCCTGTTTACGTGGCATTAATTATTGTTTGGCTCTTTTGCCTTACAAACACTGACAGCTCCGGTGCGATGCCGATAATTACGCTGTTATTTGTGCGTTAGCGGCGCCTCCCGTGTCACTGCAAGAGAAGGAGGTCACGTCGGGTCAGCACTAATGAGAGCGCAGGGTCAGACCAGAGTCAAACCGGGCCGAAACACCAAATACCACACGCAAACGATGCACAACACTATTTACCCCGGTGACAGTAAGTGTTTCAAACAAGAGAAGAGGAAATTGTGCAGGAAATAAATGCATTTTTAAAACTGTTGTGATACAGAACTGGTAATTTTGCTTGAATTGACGTTGTGATGTTTTAATCGTTTCATTGTTGTAAAAAAACACAAAAACATACAGGCCCTTTAAAAGTTCATAAAAAAATACAATCTAAATTTTGGAATAGAAATAAAGTGGAACATCATGCTAATTTAATGGGGAAACTTCAACTTTAACCTCAAAATATCACAATATCTCAAAATATGGAGAAAATAAAACAATCATATAAGGCACATGTGTTTGATGTCAGAGCCTGGTTCAAAGAAAATAATTATATGTTTATTAAAAAGATATGCACTTACATTTTTTTAAGAAGGCAAAATCCACATTTTTATGTTGTTCAGGACAAAAATGTTGACATTACAATGGTTTTTCACTTCACCTGCAGATTTATTACATACTTTTCCACAAATTTTACTTTTTCTGAAGCTCAATTATAATTACTACAGGAAAATAGTATCCTTTGTAACAAAAACATAAACTAACAGACATTTTACCCTGGAAATTCAAAGTTGCCAATTATGTTTTGTTATAAAGACTTATATTAGTTAGAGCTGATTTCATTCAATCATTGAAAAAGTGAAATGGTTTATCAGTTTTGCCTCCAGTCAGCTTCATTCTGGATATTCTGCAGCATTTTAAAGAGTTATTTTTGTTTCAATCAGGCGTATTTAATACATCCTGTACCGTTTGATTTTGTTTTTACATTTTTGTGTCTAATCTTTGTAAATTCCAGAGTCTGTTCAGAAATGCAGACGTGTCCAGAGCACATTGTGATGAGACATGAATCCTTCAGAGTCAGAGTCAGGAGACAGTGCTCTTTATGATTGATCAATAAGAATCCACTGCTGCTCTGGCCCCGCCCCCTCGCTCTCTCTCCTCGCACACATCGATCGATGCAGGTGATTATCGGACTTAACCCTTCCATGCTCACCTCTCATCAGGAGGTTTTGGTCACTTAGTTCAACAGAAAACAATGAGGAAAATGCGACATTTACTAAAGTTTTAAAACGTGGTTGAAAAGAAGTTTTTACTTGAATGAAAGTATTGATCTTTCTTGCCACTGAACAATAACAATCCAGGAGGAAGTTCATGATTTTAAACTTCTAAAGAACGAATTAATGCACTGTGTAACTTTTTGCTGAAGGGTACGCCACCTGCTTGTCTAAAGATGTTATTGATTTATCTAAAATGTTCTACAGTGTGGCATTAAATCAATCTCCATGGAGACAAGTCAATGGTCTTTCCTTGACACGGTGTGGACCCAACGTTTGGTTGGAAAGGGTTGCGTTCACAATGTGAACATGTTAGAATATATAATATAATATATTAATTTCAGACTGAAATTCACTGTTTTTGAAAGAAATCTCAGACATTATGATCAACAAATGTTGAACTTTATCAATATTTTTTAATAACATAATATCAATAACTATCTATTTGCACTACCAAAGGTGCACTGTTGTCTAACGTCAGATGTAAATGTTGTGTATATACTCAGTCTAAGGCTATTTTTATTTTATTAGTAATTTCTTAAGGTGAGACGCTGCAGGTGAATAGGAAAAATCTTAAATTTAAAGATATAAATTTGAAACTTCTGCTGCAGTTTACTCACATAAATGTAAAAAAAAAGTATCATAAGTTTTTCAGTATGTCATCATATAGAACAAAGGCATTTTATAAGTAAAAACTGCCAAAATTGCACATATTTGGCACATTGGACAGAACCAGGTTTAAATTTCTTGGTTCATCTTGTACTCATATTACAGATGACAACATTTTTAGGTTTTTGAGTAAACTAGATCTGACTTTTTTTTTTTTTACTTTACTTTAATAAAACAGATTCAGAATTAGATATCATCAAAATATTCAGTACATTCTGTCAAAATCTTGTGCACAGTTTGGTGTAGGAGCTATTTTAAGTGTGCTTTTTCTTTCTCTGTGGGAGAAAAATGCATTTTAAGAAACCTTTGATGTTTCAATGTCCCAGAAAAATCTTTGGATGAAGTGGATTAAATGAAGTAATAAAACATGTTTAAGAGCAGATTGGACAAAGGGTTTTACCTGTGTGTCTCACCTAATTTTATGCATGCCTTCTTTTATATATTTTGCCCCTATTTTATATATTTTGCCCCTATTTTATTCATTGTTCTATGTTGTGCCTTGCCCCAAAAACAAGTTCCTATATTTTGTGAGTTTTGTCCCTGATAATGGCAATAAACTTTTCCTGATTGTCATTGGCAGCACAAACTTCATCTTTGGTTTAAAATCCTTTCATCCGATAACAATCATGTCTTTGGTTGAATAATGGCACCACTTTTTGAAGGATAAAACAAACAAAAACGCTTTTGTTAATTTTGATTGACAGCTAAGACATTGAACTTTGTGTCAGTTTTTGTTATACACAGTAAGTACAGAGTTATGAACCACAAACGAGGTCAAAAAATCTGCAATCTGACAAACTTTACAGAAATTGACCTGTCCTCCAACTCAATTTTAAAATAGAGGGATTGTGGCAAGTTGTGATTTCATTTGAACACCGTACATTTCCACACACTACAAACATACTCCTTGATTCACCTTTTAAAATAAGTTTCAAGTAGTCGCTCACATCATTTCACAAAGCTGCATCGCCAACTTTAAGCCTCTCGTCCTCATTTGTTGCTCCTTCCTCTCCTTGCGCTCTCCCGAAAACAGACACATGACAAACTCAGAGGAGCGCTTCTTCTTTAATCAGGCTTACGATGCTAACGCTAACGGCGCGGCTCCCTGCTCGGCGCGCGACGGGCTTAGCTGCATTAGCCGCGCGCCGCTGATAGCTCTTGACTCTTAACTTCATCACGCTGATAAAGGTCTTAGGAGAAACAATAGGACTATCTGTGTCGGTGGCTTTGTGGGCTCCGTAAATTGAGGCGAAATCTTTCCATCAGGTTGAAAAAAGTATACTGAGAAAGGCCTGGAATCGGTCTCCCACAATGCTTTGCAGAGATACACAGGCTCAGATATGCAAAGGATGGTTAATGGTGAAGATAGAGAGGAGTTACTGACACTCTTCTAATCCCTGTCTGTTGTCGTAAGTGTAGTTTAAGTGTGGAGCGGCACCGAGGCTTAAAATGTCATTATTCATCAGTGACGTTTTATTTTGAAGCTTTTCCTTTAGACATGTCACTTCTCAAGTTCAGGATCAACACCAACCTAGAACTAAACCACGGAAACATACAGTATAAAGCTGAAAAAACAGGACAAAATTAAAGGTGCACTAGAGAGTTTATGCAGGTGACGTCATGACATTCTGAATTTTCGCAGTGAGTGGCAAAAACGCATGAGAGTCAAGGGTGAGTGATGATATTTTCTCCTGCAAAAGCTCAAAACACCACTAAAATGTGAAATTACATCTAAAAAGGGAAAATCAAGTAAACAGTTGTAGAAAAACAGATAAACAACAGGAACACAGTTGAACTCCTTATATTTCTCTCCTTAAATAAGATGTTTTTGAGTCCAAGTGTTGAGGAAATGAATTATTGTGCAGCAGTTTCCTTTATCTCCAGCTGCTGTTTGCAAAAAGCGAGTGAAGCACTGCACACAGGGGCGTCGGACTGGGGGGGTAAACGGTACTCATTCCCGCGGGGCTCAGAGCAGGGAAGGCCCTCAAAAGCATGTGATGTTTTCTGCACAGTTGCGTTTTCTAAGTTGGAATCTGTTTTTGTTGTAATAAAGTGCACTGGGTTCGGGTAAAGTCCTTGAGAAAATAAATACAATTATGCATGAGATCTGAGGGCCCCATCACAACTTTAAAAGCAGAGGTAAATCATTGTTTATGTATTATCTAAGTTATTCCACCTTATTCCGCCCCGCGCACTTTTCCTTCTTTTTGCCACAGATCACACTCCTGTTGTAAACGCAGTTGGCGGGAAAATTCTCACTGCTAAAATATTATATAAAGTAAATTCATTTGTGTGACGTTCAAGTGCAATAACAAGTCAGCAATGCAGCAATTTCCTGAGGCCTGAAAACCACTTTATTTATTTTCACACAGAACTTATTTTCTGTTGAGCTCGTCTGTCCCGTGTAAACTACAACAGAAAAAAGATGGCGGCGCCCACGACAACTTCTGGAATAAGGTCAATAGTAATAATATGTTTGAGATATTTGTGAAATTGAAAAAAATAACAATAAAAAAACATATAATACAAAATGCTGTATTAGGAGCCCACTGAGAGGTTTGTACCTGGGGCCCAGAAATTGGTGCTACGCCCCTGTCATAGTCAGAGCAACAACGCAAAAACGACTTTCAGTTTACATTTTACAGTATAAAGTTTATTTGAGCAAAATAAAAGACAAAAAATGGTCCAAAGAAAAGCAAAGACACACGTTTTATCAGTTGCCTATAATTCTGCCGTTCATGAATGAATGTTGAGGAGCATTTCTAAAAGAGTAAAAGAATGTCACTTACTTGTTACTTTTCCGTTGCAGTGTCCGGAAACAGCTTTGCCTTGAATGTTATAGAGTAAGACTGTCTCCTTGAAGAGTAGCAGATGATATCACAGGGCCATGACATTCTAACAAAAAGTTTAAACATACGGCCAAAACACAAACTTCCAGAAACCTCCTCACACTTCTGCTCTCTCTCGACCACACATTTCCATCTCAAGTTCACTTTTCATAGATCACAGACTTAATGTCAAAACTCACATATTTAACATTTTTCATACCCACGTTTTGTTAATTGGACCCCAGATTTGTGGAGATGTGACCCTGCTCACAGTAAGAATGCATGATATTCTAAGTACTTTATGTATAATCCTGGCAAAGCAATAACAGTGTGAAATCGACAAGCAGGTGGTGCATTTTTTAAGTCAAAGCAAAGACAAATCTAAAATGTGAGGTGTTGCCAAGATCATGGATAAAGTGGGACTAAACACCTAAACTCTGCCCACAATCACATTTCAAACAGAGATGGTAAACTGAGCTGGACTAAAAGGAGGAGTGAAAGAAGGTACAAAACACACTTCAAACTCAGAAACATCAGGTTTTAAACTTGGTGGTACAGTGTGATGTCCCAGAGCTCTTGAAATAGATAGTGACCACTGGGGGCGGCACACATTTAATTCTTGACCGTTTTTGACAAGAAAGCTCCTGATTTGCGCTAAAATTGCCAACAAAATGACTGTAGGAAGTATTTGAAACAGTATAAATAACACATAAAAACACCATATACACAGTTTAAAAGCACAAGTTGATTTACAGTTTAGTCCCACTTTAGAAACAAACAACTGGAGCTTATTTTACAGAGCATATACTCCTAATTGTCATGACTCTATACCAGGGATGTTCAAACCCTTTCCACTGAGGGCTGTATATTGAAATATAGACTAAGTGAAGGGCCATAAATCAATAGTGAAACTTTCCAAAAAATGCATTTATCTGATGTTTTAAATGGCACCACAACTAAATTCAGTCTCAGTGCTTTAATATCAGGTCTGTCTCGCACCAAAGTGTTTGTTATTTAAGTTATAATTGCAGAAATTTGCTGTAAAAAGCACTACTCAGGACAATGTGGGCCAATTCGGGAAGACTGAGGGCCAAGAAAAATTAGTCTGAGGGCCGCATTTGGCTCCCGGGCCGTCGTTTGGACATGCCTGCACTATACTATACTTTGTACTCTCTTCACTTCATGACTTAAAAGAAATTGGGGCCAGACAAAACAAGAGATTGACATTCTGAAAGGTTAAAGATGTTTGTTTTTGTCGTCAAGAAAGCATCGAAAAGAACTTCTGACCTGAAACTAAATGCCAAATCTCTGCTCAAGTTTAGTTACGTGAATGATTCGTAATTCGTAATTTTATCTTGCATTTTTACCCGCATATCAAGTTACTCCAAACGTGTCTCTTTTGTTTTAACCCAATCGATGCGTCACGCTCCAGAAGTTCATCCAGGCTGTATCACATTTGTCGCCTGTGTATTCACGTGTGTCCTATAGTCCCACCTGCGTGTCGGAGCCAGTTAGCGGAGGAAGCCATTATATCACCTGCGGCAAAATCAATACAAACGTTTGTGCTTCTTTCCCTCCTTTTATCGAGCCGCCGCGCTTCACTCACAGGTTATAAACGCGGGCCGGAGGAGCGCGTGTGAACATTAACATGCTTATCGCCGCGGCCTCGGAGTCTTCGCGTCGAGCCGGGGCCGCGGAGGTATTGACCCGGGTTTCATCGATTCGGACTTATACGCCTGGTTATGTTTGAGCCTGGTTTAACCTGCATTGATCGGCGCGCACCTCAGAACGGGCAGGTGCGCCGCTCGGGCTGCGGTTAATGGGGCTAAGTGATTGTGCCAAAGTGGTGTGAGGAAGTGCGTGCGTGCAGGGAGGGACTCAGGATACGCCTTTATCAAGCAGAAAGTGAAACATTGTGGTGATTGTGCTGTGTGGAAAGACGAAAACACTGTTAAGGACGGCTCTAAATTACTTTTATTGATTAACACTGCAAAAAGTGTAAATCTAGACTAGCTTAAATTGACTTGAATTTGTCATTTTTGTCTGGATTTGAATAGGTTTGACTCGATTTAATAGCTGATGAGATGCAGAATATTTAACTGGTTTCAAGATACTTCTGACTGATTATGCGATAATTTAGCTTAAAATAAGAAAATAAATTTGCCAGTGAGATAAGTAATATTATCTTAACTCTGTGGCAGATAATTTGGCTTGAAGCAAGAAGTATTGTATTAAAACAAGTCAGAAAAGGTTTGAAACAAGTAAAATAATCTAGTTCCATCAAAATAAAAATCTTAACTAAGCAAAAACTAGATTCATATCCTGATATCAAGACATTCATCTAGAAATTCCTTTTTTGCAGCTGTAGATCAGAAAGACACCTTTTTCTTAAAACATGTTTTACAAAAGCAGCTATTTCTATTGCTATACATTTTAAAAGGCTCATGATGAGATGAAAACCATAAGGAAACAACTGCGAGGGTCCAGACAGTTTCATTCAATCAGATGTTGTTGGGTGAGAACCATGTGGAAATAATCAATTGCAATCAAAACTATCTCAAACAACTGTTTTCTCACAGTTTGTCATAGTTCAACAACAAAGTGAGCAAAGGGACCAAAAGTTCACTCTGAGACATGTTCTTCACTCATGATTGAACGTTAGCTTCAGCCCCTTTAAAGCTGGCCATTCACTTTCAGAATATAATCCACAGAGTTACAGTTACTTCTTTATTTAAACTGTTTTGTTTATTTAATGCTTTCTACCTGTGGCCCATCGAGGCAACTGTTGTTGTGATTTTGGGGGATAAGAAAAACAAATAGAATTTAATCCTAATTACTCTAAGAAGACCACCTAAAGTACCCTATAGTTTTACGATTATTTACTTCAGAGGTTCCAAGCCCTCTTTGCCTCGAGCACCCCCTAATGTTAATTTCACACTCGGAGTACCCCTTCACTTGCGTTTCTGGCAGATAAATGGGTTTACTAGTCAATTATTACTATTATATCTATTGTTATAATTGTTTTTACGATCCAAGATATTCCAAAAAGATGACAAATTTACAACTAATGACATTTTCTTTTTATTCAGGTAAAAGTACCATTTCAAGTACCCCCTTGTAATTCCTCACGTACCCCTTAGGGTGCCCGTACCCCTGATTGTGAAACACTGATTTACTTCACCGACCTGCAGAGACCACACACTTTGACAATCCTTTACAAAGATATTTTGGTCTAGAATCATATCATTTCTCCCCTATTTCCAATTGGCTGTGATTGACAGGCGGCTTACGAGGAAAAAGAAATGACTCTGAAGATTGAGAAGCGGCGCAGATGTCTGTTGATGTCATGATCTGCTCCAGTCCTGCTGAGTTTTCTCCCCTCCCTTGTGTTCTCCTGGCTCCTCCCATCTGGGTATGGCTGTCCTCTGCACACCTGCCTTCCATTATTCAATCTCCTCCTGTATAAGAAGAGCAGCTCCACAGCCACTCCTCGCCAGTTTGTTTGTCTACCTACCCTGTTAGTAGTCCAGCGTTTGGCTTTGTTCCTGATTTTTGTGATTTTTGGCTTAAGATTTTTTGTATATCTCAGATCCTGTCTGTTCCCCTGCCTGCCTGCCTGCCTGCTCCAGATCCTGCCTGTTCCCCTGCCTGCCTGCCTGCCTGCTCCAGTGCCTGCCTGCTCCATTGCCTGCCTGCTCCATTGCCTGCCTGCTCCATTGCCTGCCTGCTCCAGTGCCTACCTGCCTGCCTCCACCCTGTCCAGTTTGTCCAAATTTTGTATTAAAATCATCTTCTACTTCGTTCGTGTGTTCTGCTTTTTGGGTCCAAACACTATCCGTGACAGTACAAACTGGCCACTATGGACCCAGCAGACACAGACCGTTTTGCCAGTGCCATCTCAAGTCAAGGAGCCATGTTGGGGAAACATGAAGATCTCCTTCAAGGTCTCGTGCAGGGCCAACAAGCCGCTGCTAATCAAATTGCACAACTCGGCTCCATGATGCAAGAGCTTGCTGCCAGCTTCTCAAGATCGACTTCAGCCCAACTCCCAGACCTCTCAGCCTCAACCTTCCAATCGCACCGCCACCCTCTTCAGGCCAGTATTTCAGAGAAGCACATGTTCCAGATCCTGACCATTACTCCGTGATTTGGGGAAGTGTGGGGGATTCCTGCTTCAATGTTCCCTAGTTTTCAGCCAAAAACCCATAACCTTTGCTACTGATAGTTCTAAGATTGCGTTTCTCATGGGTTTACTAAAAGGGAAGGCTTTAGATTGGGCAGCAGCCATGTGGCAAAATAATCCATCCATACGCAATGACTATGAAACCTTTGAAAAGGAACTCAAGAAGGTTTTTGACCACCCTGTCCAGGGAAAGGAGGCGCCTAAAAGACTACTTTCTACACAACAACGTGCCCGTCGCGTGGCCTACTACTCTAGTGAATTTAGACCACTCGCTGCTGAAGCAGGGTGGGATGACGCAGCATCCAGAGTGTCTTTTTAAACGGACTGTCTGAACAAATAAAGGATGAACTAGCACTTAAAGATGACATGAATAATCTCGACTCCCTCATTTCAATAGCCATAAAACTAGATAACCGCCACGCGAGCGCATCGTGAGCGGTCCTCCCTCGTCCAAGCCCGACCATCTGTGTTTTCGGGGCCCACGCCTTCGACTGCCTCAGGTAACCCCTCCCCAGCAGGACAAGAGGAGCCTATGCAGCTGGGTCGGGCCAGATTGACTCCTACTGAGCGGCCGCGGCGATTAGAGCGGGTGAGTGCATCTACTGCGGTCAAGTTGGCCACTTCCTTGTCACATGCCCGTCACGACCAAAGACAGGGCTCACCAGTGAGTATGGGGCACTGGTGAGCCACAATGTTTTTACCTCTGGCACCCATACAAAGATGTTATTACCTGCCTCAATCTGTCTCCAAGATGTCACCCTGCCTCTCACAGCTCTAGTTGATTCGAGCGCTGAAGATAACTTTCTGGATTCTCAATTGGCTATTCAGGCTGGCTTCAAAAAGCATACCCTTAGATGCTCCACTAGTAGCCAAAGCCTTAGATGGGGAATAATTGCTAAGGTAACTCACCGAACTGAACCTTTGACACTCATGATTTCCGGCAATCACCAGGAGCAGATACAATTTAACTCCTAATTTCAACTCCACATACTCCAGTTATACTTGGATATCCATGGCTAAGCATTCACAATCCACATTTTGACTGGACTAATGGGAAACTGTTGCGTTGGAGTATATTTTGCCATTCTACCTGTCTGAAATCTGCTGTTCCCCCAGCTGAAGTCTTCCAATATCCCACTTGCACCACCAGACCTATCTTCAGTGCCAGCGAGTATCATGATCTGGGGAGGTTTTCAGCAAAGAGCGTGGCCCTGTCTCTTCCACCTCACAGACCATACGACTGCTCCATTGACCTCCTTCCAGGCGCTCCGCTGCCCTCCAGCCGGTTATATAACTTGTCCCGTCCAGAACATGAGGCTATGGAGAAGTATATCAAGGACTCCTTGGCTGCAGGTATTATCCGCCCCTCTTCCTCTCCTGTGGGTGCTGGTTTTTCTTTTTGTCGATAAGAAAGATCACACACTTCGTCCTTGCATAGATTACCGTGGGCTAAATAACATCACCATCAAAACAAATATCCTCTCCCTCTTATAAACTCTGCATTCCAGCCCTTGCTTAAAGCCACAGTATTTTCTAAACTAGACTTGAGAAATGCCTATCATCTCGTCCGGATCCGTGAGGGGGACGAGTGGAAAACTGCGTTCAACACTCCACTTGGGCATTTTGAATATCTAGTAATGCCTTTGGACTCACAAATGCCCCTGCTGTTTTCCCAAGCTCTCATCAACGACGTGCTCCGTGATTTCCTTAACCGATTTGTATTTGTATACCTGGATGACATTTTTGATTTTTTCTCGTTCCCCAGAAGAACATGTCCTCCATGTCCGTCAAGTCCTTCAGAGGCTGCTGGAGAACAAACTCTTTGTTAAATCTGAAAAGTGTGAGTTTCATGTCCAAACTGTGAGCTTCCTGGGCTATATCATAGCAGTGGGCAGGTGAAGCCAGATGCAACCAAGATTCAAGCTGTAGCAGATTGGCCCCAACCTGAGAACCGTAAACAGCTGCAAAGATTCCTAGGGTTTGCTAACTTTTATAGGCGTTTTATAAGGAACTACAGTCAAGTCGCAGCCCCTCTAACTCGCTTAACCTCCTCAAAGCTGCCTTTGTTTGGTCTCCTCGGAGGCAGAGCAGGCTTTCAAAGACTTAAAACTGCTTTTCACTTCAGCCCCTGTCCTCGTTCAGCCGGACCCGTCACTTCAGTTTGTAGTTGAAGTGGATGCCTCAGATGCTGGAGTGGGGGCCGTGCTATCCCAAAGATCTCCTTCTGATCATAAATTGCACCCATGTGCATTCTTTTCTCGACGTTTGACTCCAGCTGAGCGTAACTACACTATTGGCGATCGTGAACTCCTTGCGGTGAAATTGGCTCTGGAGGAATGGAGACACTATTTGGAGGGCTCGGAACATCCTTTCGTAGTGTGGACAGATCATAAAAACCTTTCATACATACAGTCAGCTAAAGGTTGAATTCTCGCCAGGCTCGTTGGGCTATGTTTTTGACGCTTCAATTTTACCTTAACTTACAGACCCGGATCAAGAAATGTCAAGCCCGACGCACTCTCTCGACAATTCTCTTCCACAGACTTACCTGAACAAGATAACATTCTGCCTCCATCCTGTGTGGTCGCATCCATTACCTGGGAGATTGAATCCAAGGTTAAAGAGGCTCAGGACTCTGAACCTGATCCAGGTAATGGACCCTAACTGTCTGTATGTTCCTCAGTCTGTCCGCCAATCCACAGGTCCTGCAGTGGGTCCATACTTCTCGCTTTGCATGTCATCCTGGGATCGGCCGTACATCAGCACTCCTACTGCTTACTTCTGGTGGCCCACAATGGAGAGGGATACCAGGGAGTATGTTCAAGCCTGTACAGTCTGTGCTAGGGGTAAAACATCCAACCAACGGCCGTCAGGACTGCTACGCCCCCTTCCTGTTCCCAGTCGACCATGGTCCCACATCGCCATTGATTTTGTCTCCGGTCTCCCTGCCTCTCAAGGTAATACAGTGATTCTAACCATCATTGACCGCTTCGAAATCTGTACATTTTGTGGCCCAAGCCAAGATGCCCTCTGCCCAGGAGACCGCCGAGGCGTTGGTACAACATGTTTTCAGACTCCATGGAACCCCACTGGACATTGTCTCTGATCGGGGGCCACAATTCATTTCGCAAGTGTGGAGAAGTTTCTGTCAAGCCCTTGGAGCCAAGGTGAGCCTCTCATCGGGTTTTCATCCACAGACCAATGGACAGTGCGAAAAAGAGCCAACCAGGACCTCGAAGCAGCCTTCGCTATGCGTTGCAGCCCAGAACCCCTCTAGTTGAGCCAGTACCTTTCCCTGGGTGGAATACGCACATAACTCCCTTCCGCCTGCTGCTACTGGTATGACACCGCTTTGAATGTGCTCTGGCTATCTGCCTCCTTTGTTTCCGGAGCGAGAGAGTGATATTGCAGTGCCATCAGTCAAAGACCACCTAAGCCGGTGCCGCCGCATCTGGAAGTGTGCCCGTGCCGCTTCTTCTTCGCTTCTTCGGCAAGAAACCGAAATCGCTGACAGGCATAGGAATCCTTCACCGCCGTACCAAGTAGGGCAGAAGGTTTGGCTTTCAACTAGAGACATTCCTTTGCAAGTGGAATCTAAGAAACTGGCTCCACGCTACATTGGGCCTTTTGAGATTCGGGAGATTATCAACCCCACGGTTGTAAGGTTGCAGTTACCTGCGTCAATGAGGATTCATCCTAGCTTCCATGTCTCTCAACTGAAGCCTGTTTGTGAGAGTCCTCTCTGCCCACCGGCCGAACCCCCTCCTCCCGCCCGGATTATTGATGACCACCCGGCCTTCCAGGTTCGCCGACTCTTGGATGTTCGCCGACGTGGTCGTGGTTACCAGTACCTTGTGGACTGGGAGGGATACGGGCCGGAGGAACGTTCCTGGGTTTCTCGTGCCCTCATCCTCGACCCTGATTTGATCGCGGAGTTTCATCGTGCCCATCCTGACCGGCCTGGCCGTCCGGCCGGTGGCGCCCTTGAGGAAGGGGTACTGTCATGATCTGCTCCAGTCCTGCTGAGTTTTCTCCCCTCCCTTGTGTTCTCCTGGCTCCTCCCATCTGGGTATGGCTGTCCTCTGCACACCTGCCTTCCATTATTCAATCTCCTCCTGTATAAGAAGAGCAGCTCCACAGCCACTCCTCGCCAGTTTGTTTGTCTACCTACCCTGTTAGTAGTCCAGCGTTTGGCTTTGTTCCTGATTTTTGTGATTTTTGGCTTAAGATTTTTTGTATATCTCAGATCCTGTCTGTTCCCCTGCCTGCCTGCCTGCCTGCTCCAGATCCTGCCTGTTCCCCTGCCTGCCTGCCTGCCTGCTCCAGTGCCTGCCTGCTCCAGTGCCTGCCTGCTCCATTGCCTGCCTGCTCCATTGCCTGCCTGCTCCATTGCCTGCCTGCTCCAGTGCCTACCTGCCTGCCTCCACCCTGTCCAGTTTGTCCAAATTTTGTATTAAAATCATCTTCTACTTCGTTCGTGTGTTCTGCTTTTTGGGTCCAAACACTATCCGTGACAGTTGAATCAACAAGCGACACACTGAACTCTGTACATCTGAGGTAATAGACATTGTGCTCTGAATATTCCGAGAATATTTGAGAGGCACGTGCTAGAAATTAGTGTCTGTGGTTGGACTGTCCCATGTTAGGAGATTTTTTTTACAGATTGGACCTGTTTTTCCTAAAACGCTTGACTAAAATGAGCCCCAATTCAACCTGAAGCTGTTCTGAATCCTTTGGAGTACAAACTATTTGGCTGGACTCTTTGTGAAGCTGAGTTTTGACCTCTTGAGTCTGATTTACTCTGAATACACTTGGACAAAAAAATGTCAGATTTTAAATTTTCTTTTTGAAATATATGAAGAAGTGATGCTGGTGTCTTTAGATTTTGACACTAGTTTAGGTTTTTGTTGGTTTTGACAATTCCTCTTTCAAAACTGAAGCAAACTTAACTAAACATTTGTTTTGGGGACTTGTAATAAAGTAAAAAAGTCCAGGCGGAATCCATATAAAAGTCCTATTAAATTTTTCAGAATGTTACTGTAATATTTTTAATTTGTGATTTTGGAGTGAAAACTGACTCTAATTCATCCCACAATGATTGATTTGACTGAAAATAAGTGGGTTACAGCTTTCTTTTAATATTTAACATGTGCAGCAGCTTGAGCAGATGTGGAAAAAAACAAATGAATCAATATCACAGCTGGTTAATTTACTCTCAACACGTCAAACAACCATCACTGCAGCATGACCATCTTTATGAACATGAATCAAAAGTTAACACTGATGGCATGAAGCAGTAGCTAGTTTTATTTAATTTTTAAGAAAGAATTTAAATTTGCACCATTGTCAGTAATCTTAGTACTTGAAATGTTCCTCAGTGTAAATGATCTGCAAGAGTTTTAATTAATCAAAACCACCTTGAAAAACATAAATACAGGGCCGTCCTACATGATCTGACCTTTAACTTGGCATTTCTCCATAATAGTAAAATGTTGAACATTCATAGTGCACCTTCAAGATCAAACTCACACATTTTTGCCACAAACAAAAATATGTGACAAATATCCATTAAAATCTCCAACTACAAACTGGCTGAACGACAGAAGGCTGGAGCAAGGGTTGAATTTACGTCTCAGAATAATGTCTTTAATTACTGCATTTATATTTCTACACCCTCACATTCATTTATTTGATCAAATAATTATTTATGTATTATTTATGTGTTAAACCTGAGACTTAACGCAGCGCTTACAATCACATGGGCTGAATAAAACCATTTGTGCGCCTCTGTATTTGAGTTTGGAGCTGTTACACGACCTCTTCACACGAAAGGTTGTGATGAGTCTTCAAGGGAAAGTGCGGCGACAAGTATTATATTAATTCATGATTCTGAATTAAAGGGACGAGGAGGGAGAGGAGATGAAAAGACGTGTTCCAATAATCACGGACTGTTTAAAAAGGTGAAACGTTTGGACATAAAAGCATTGAAACGCAGTGATGGTAAATGAACTCGGTAAACAAAGAAAAACAAATTGAAAGAGATAAAACTAAAACAGGAGACATAGAAGGTCAGCGTAAAGGACATTTGATACATAATGGTCTTTTGAAATTTTCCTTTCATAGTTGTATTCATTTTTAGGTTTTGTGGGTTAACTAATAGTGAGTAAATATTCTGCACAGTTTGATTGAAATGAGGAGTTGAACTGCGGAGCGAATGCTGCACAAAACAGCGCGCAGTTACAAAACATCGAAAGCAGGAGCAACCAGAAAGAGGAAAACAGTTCATATTTATTTAACGTTATTCATAACTTTTGCAGAAAACTGTTATCTAGTTCTAACAACACTTTTTTATATCTTTATTTATTTTATTTAACCACCTTATTCACAATGTTGGCCTTGGTGTTAAGAACAGAAATATTTCAGTATAAATGTAAAAAAATACCAAATCAAATGGAACATTAACACAAACAGGGACATTTAGAGGAATATTTTGCATAGATTTTGCAATTTTTTCATCATTAATCTGAGCGTTTTACTTGGAAATTGAGCTTTTTGCCTAGAACTGTCCAATACAACCATAATGAAAAAAGCCAAGATGTAACATTCTTCATTGCTTGACAGCTAGAAGACCCTGGGTTCGACTTAAGGCCTTTCTGTGTAGAGTTTGCATGTTCTCCCTGTAGGTTCCTGGTACACCACTAAAAACACGTACAATATGCTCCTCCCTCCTGGGGCCAAGACTCCCCTGAAACACAGACTAATCTTAGTGGGACTATCCTGGTTAAATAAAGGTCAATGAATAAATAAACGGAGAGATTTCAATTTTGGGGTCTTATTTTAGCTTTGGGTAAACTTTTAATTTTACTTCAATTTACTTTTTTTAAGACTTAGATTTTTCTGAAGAAGTCTTAGCTACATTTTCTAAGCTAAATCAAAGACAAGATGCAGGGTCAACACATATACAAATTAAAAATAATCTAAATAAAGCACATAATCTAAACATAACAGCATAATTTTAGTGACATATTTTGCTTAACACATTGAAGCTTCTTAAAGCGCTGTAATCATTATTCATTAACTCCACTATTGGTGAAAGGTCGACAAACTATCACATTTCTTGAGCTCCAGTGTTAGAAAGTAAACAGAAGTGTGATGGAACTCAATGAGGTGAATTTATCACACTATCAGGGCTGTTCAACTTGAGGCCCAGGGACTAAATCAAGTCCTCTAAACAATGTATGTGGCCCACAGCCCGTCTTGTAAATACTGTATATTCATCATTCATTCATTCAATTTCTATCTCTTGTTCCCGTCAGGGGTTGCGGGTGACTGGAGCCTATCCCAGTAATTTGAGGCCTTTTTTAAAAATCATGTTTACTGGTTTAATTCTGGGTTTCTAATCGTAGTTTGGTGGTGATTTAGTTCTTGTTTAATTCTGCATTAGGCCTTTGATTTTGGTTTTGTCCTGGTTCAGACCTGATCGGTGTTAGTCTTGCCCAAGTTTAATTCAGTATTGGACTGGCAATTTTTCAGAACAACCTTGGTAGATATTTTGCATTTTATTTTATTTTTCAAAAATCTATTATAGCTGTAGTTATTTTATCCCTAAATAGATCTAGTTGTGGATATTTGGTGAAAGTGGTGGCATGTTGTGTTCCTATCTGGTCCTGGAAAACAGTAACTCCATTGGTAAATATTAGTTCAACTGAAAACATTGATGATACAATCCCGATCTCCTGCCAAAGCTGCCCTGATGTTTAGTCTGATCGACCACCACCAGTCACTCACAAATCTTTTACATGCAAGGTGGTCTTTCATTTATATTTTTTAACCACATCCCATCGAGACTTGGGCTGTCATTTCGAGCTGAGTCTTATTGTTCACACTAACCAGAGCACTCGAAGAAACATGCACACTCCACACAGAAAGGCCCACCCGGGAATCAAACCCAGGACCTTCTTGCTGTGAGGTGAGAGAGGTAACTACTGCCAATGACACAACAACTGTACACAGAGCAGAACCTTAAAGTTAGCGGGCATAAACGCTCTTACCACGGAGCTCCTTCTGTTTTATTGTCATTTATTAACTCTGAGACACTGTAGAACATTAGCGAAGTGTCTTGCTCAAGGGCATAATAACTTTTGCTACTGGTTGCTGGGATTGATCCACCATTTTTCTGATCGCCAAAGCCTCAACATATTACCCTCTTAAGCACATTTGGCCAGTAGCGATTCCATTCATCCAGCCACAGCGAACACTCCGTCTCAAGGTTGGATCCATTATGGTTTTGGCAGGACGGGCATCTGGATTAAAAACTAAATTGAACACAGGCATCTCAAGAGACAGATGGAGCTGGATGAAGGCAGGTAACACGATTTGGTTCACCGCGAAGGAAAAACACGAGCAGCCAAAGAGATTTCCTAAACTTTGCAAACTTTTACTCAAACGGCGCGTAGTTAAACGAGGACATCCTTCAAGGCGTTTCATTACTTTGTTGCATGTGCACAAATATTATCCCTTGTCTAAGTATTTCCTCAGTAAAAACCCACTCAATTTGGTGTCCCACTGGTTCACTCAGCGCAGACCCAAATACCGGACCTCACAACGCGCAACGCTAAATGTGCCAGTGTTGAATTTGGGTTAGGAACGTGCCCATTATGGTCTGGGCTGTCTATTTAATCCGTCCACGGTGAAACATGAATGTAAACGTGAACGTGTGAGAGAAGCAGGAGGTCCGGGCTGAGTGTGTCCAGATGCAGACGTTTTGAAATGCGTCGGATTTGAAGGTGAAGGGTTATCGGACGAGCAGTGACAGGTTGGGAATGACAGCTGTGTAAAGGTGCGTCTTTCAATGGACGTCGAAAACAGGCTTTGTGCAGGGGGTTTCAATGGGGCGCTACGTACGCTGTTCATGCTGGGTATTTTCCAACCACAAAAAAATTAAGTAGTTATTTTATCTAACTAACTCTTTCCTAACTCTCACAAACTTTTTAGTGGACCACCCAAGCACAGTCAATTGGAGCACTGAGTCCAGCTCCTACTTGCTAGTTTACAAGAAATTAAATTCTGCATGCAAGTGCTGCTTTTACAATGTTCTCTTGCACTCTCAGTAAGTTACACACGAAAAAGTCAGTGCCCCAGCTTTAAGTGAAGGGTCCGAAACCTTCAATTCTCCAAGGAAATTTGCCTGTAAAGTTCCACGGAATAGAATCAAACCTGGCACTCTTAATTTATTATTTATTTATTTATTTATATTCACCTTATTCCGCCCCGTCCACTTTTGCGTCTTTTTGCCACAGATACACGCTTCGGTTGGAAACGCACTTCCGTTTGACGAGAACTCTAATGGCGAACAAGGGAAAGGTCTCGTCACTAAAATGTTACATAAAGTGGATTGATTTGTGTAAAATGTTAAATGTACACGGGCAACAACGAGTCAACAACGCACCGATTTTCTGGGTGGCTTAAAATGGCTTTGTGTCTGTGTAGAACTTCTGTTGAGCTCGTCTGCCCCGTGTAAAGTACAACGGAAAAAAATGGCGGCGCCCATGACAACTTCTGGAATAAGGTGAATACATTCATAAACATTTCTGTACATGTACCTGAATCAGCCTACACCTCTATTTTCATCTGCTGTCCTTGTACAGATGTTAAACCTGAAAAAGCATCAGTATTAGAAAACATTTAATGTGAGGCTGTACAGATTATACAGATCATGTTAGCAAGCAGGTGACTCCATCAAACTTTAGAAACACCTTAAATTGAATAGATGAATGACAAATTAGTTCATACATACTGCGTGAGACATTCAAGGCAAAGCAAGTAAATTGTGAGACCGGCACAGTGTATTTATCTTCATTGTTTGGTAGATGTGCAGATTTAGTGTATGTTGCACTGAGAATTATCTGTTGTGTAAAGCACTTTGAATTGCCTTGTGTACGAATTGTGCTCTACAAATAAACTTGCCTTGCCTGTCAGAAGTTCTCAACCTATTTTTTTTTTTTTTTTTTTGCCTAGGGTACCCCCTAAGCTTTGTCTCACACTCAGAGTCCCCCTTAACTTGAGTTTAAGGCAAATAAATGGGTTTACTATCAATCAGCTTTTATTTGTACAGCACCATTCATACAAAATGTAACTCAGTGTGCTTCACAAGTATTTACAGATAAAAATCAAAACAGAAAATACATAATAATACAAAAAATCAAAAGCATAAATAGTCATATTAGAGAGTAACACACATACAATTCCCTCATTCATATGCACAGCTAAAAAGAGATGTTTTTAGGCTAGATTTAAACACTATACTAGTCGCATATTGTCAATTATTACAGGTATATTTTTTGTTTTAATTATACATATTTACTATATTATACTATATATACTTTTTAAGTATATTATTGTATACTTATTATACTGTCCAAGATACTCCCAAAAGATGCAAAATGTACAAATAATGATACTTCCGATAAAGTATTTCTTTTTTTTGTGCCCCTTGGTAAATGCTCACGTACCCCTGGTTAGGAAACACTGATCTATGTTATTACGAAGAAGATAGAAAACATAAATAAAAGAGAAGATATAAACTAAAAACTAAACAAGCAAAATACAACACAAATAGTGACAATGTAATTGCGCAGATGCCAATAGTTACAGCTCCACATTGGGACTTGATGGAGCCCAAGCTTAAAATTCACGATGCATATCCTATACAGACCTGAAATAGACTAACATTGACTTTGACATGCAAATTTAGCACAAAAGTTGAAACACAGACTCCAGGCTTAACTTTGGGTATTAAAAGTTCCCTCTCCAGTTGCATCATGGTATCGCCGTTTGTGCGTTTGACATATTGAGGTTCTTTGAAAACTTTGTCAACTTTACTCAAGAATCTTAAATGTGTTTCTGTATGTTTGCACTTTATTCATGCATTCCTACTATTAAGTGCTGGGAGGTTATGTGTTTTATTAGGAAAGAGAGGTAGGCCTGTTTGGCACGGGGCGCATGCGGCGGTTTGCTTGGCCTGGCACTTGCACCTGTATCTGGGCGGGAATCAAACCCACAACTTTGCTCAGCTCTCAGACAGCTCTTCAGCCGCTCAGTGGGACGTGTCGCTCACTCAGCAGCAAAAGGAGCTTCAGGAATGACTTTATGAGCAGGTCGACGCTGTTTCTTACCTTTCGTTCACCTGAAAATGACTTAAAGGAGACGTATTATGCAAAATCAACTCTTTAGAGGTTTTAATAATGAATAGTTTTACGCAGATAACGTCACGATATTCTGATTTTTAGCAGTGAGTGGCAAAAACACATGAGAGTCAGTAGTGAGTGATGATATTTTCTCCTGTAAAAACTTAAAACACAAGTAAAATAACAAGTAAAAAAGCTGATAACAGATCGACAACTCTTGTAAATATGAGGAAGTAAACAGTTGTAGAAAACCAGATAAACAACAGGAATTTGTCACTGATACAGACTTTGGATCCCACACATTTGAACTCACACATTTGAACTACCTTTCTCTCTTTAAATAACATGTTTCTGAGTCCAAGTGTTGAGGAAATTAATTGTTGTGCTGAGTTGAAGTGTCCTTTATCTCCAACTACTGTTCTGAAACAAGCTAACTAAACTCTGTACAGTCGGGGAACAACAAGAAACTACTTTCAGTTTACATTTTACACTATTAAGTTAATTTGAGCGAAACAAAAGCTCGACAAAAAGTTGGCCAAAGAAAAGCAAATAAACAGATTTGATCAAGTTGGATTGTTTAGGGGCATTTTTCGAATAAAATAAAACATCACTAGAAGTTGAATTTAGAGGTTCATGCATGTTTTAGTTATCTTTATTCTACTATACCCATTTTCGCCGATAAATGACCACTGCTCTTACTTTGTTTTCCAAATTTTATTTCCTAATCTGTGATACAAGATAATAATATAACATTTCACTGTCCAACAATGATAAGATGCAATACCTCGACTATTTATTTATTTCTCTGTGACATATAAGCAGAAAAAGATGGAATTATTTATTCATTCAAAGAAAGCAATGTTAAAACAATCTGTTTGTCAACAATACTGTTTGTCCCAAATTTGACATAATAGTTTCTTAATCCAGTTTCTTTTGTTATATAGTTTGTACTGTATATTATTTATTTTTTAAAAACTCTTTATATATCAGTGCATATTTGTCTTTCTGCATGTTATATCAGTAAATGTGTTATACTCTTATGAATACATTATTGTTTCTCATTATTTTGCATTAAAATCATAATTATGTGTTTCATAATTACATTCATGCCCATCTTTTTGACTTGGCTTTTTTCATTTACTCATTAATTTCTCGTAAAATCCTAATTTCAAAGTGTCAATCCTCTTATTTAAATTAAACTTACATGACAAAGTACTAGTAGTTGTTAACGAAACATCTTGGAATCTACGTTTTCATTTCTGAAGTTCACTTTTCCCTCAGTTTGGCCTTAAACTCTCGGCGAGCCCAGATCCTGACTGAACCAGGCCAGAGGTGCGTCCGAAGAATGCCGTATTGAGCTCTTGATTAAATGAGCGTTTTGTTCCTCCCGTCCAGATGTTGAGTCTAGGTGTTTTATTTTTACATTCTTGGCTCCGGGCCCGTATATATTTTGGATGAGGCGAGGGAGTATATAATATCGGGTGGAAAAGGCTGCGGTCTGGTACCTTTTAAATAACATTTCCTCCTTTGCGGGCTGCTGTCCTGTTTTTCTTTCCATGTTGTCTTTTATCCGGGAATGAGCGAGGGAGAGCTGGTGTTTGGAAAAGCGCTGAATCGAGGCTGGCTTCGGGCCGGGGCGAACCACTGGAGACCCCATCCCGAAAACAGACGAGCTACTCATAAAACGGCTGCAAATGTGAAGAGGTCACTGGGGCAAGATCCCGACGTGGGGTGGCCCTTTACTGTACCTTACAAAATCCTTAATATTTTTCCTTTCGGGCACTGGAAGGAATTAGACCAAGAGGTGTACAGGGACTAACATTTTGTTCTTTCTGTCTGATTTATTTCGGGACAAATCTGGACCGAAGCAGGCTAAAATAGAGCCGTTAATGGAGTTGTAAAGCTAGCATGCGCTCTTGGGAAATATAACCGCTAAGCTACAGAACTCTAGGTTTATAAGTAATGCTGTTTCTTTTCGCAGTGCGGTGGGCCGGCTCCTGTCTGCAGAACAAAATGGACAAAAATGAATATCCGTCATTTTCTTTACATCGCTTATCAGTGGTGGAAAGTAACAAAGTACAAAAGTAAAAGTACTGTTTTTTAGATTTCTGTACTTTACATAAAGTCTATCTGATGGTTAGACGACAAATTTTACTAAAACGTTGTGAACAGGGTTATAGTTATGATTTTACTAAACATTTTGCCTATTTGCCCCCAGTTTGAGCATTTTTCTTTATGTTTAAGATGTTACTTTCAGTTTGGAAATGGTCAGCAAATATGACCTAGAGGTAATTCTACAACTGTTACCTAGCAACAATTTTGAAAATAAAATAAATTACACAACAGTTAAGATTTGACAAGTAATAATACCTGATAACAACTTTAGTTTGTTGGATGGCACCTTAAACTGTCAAAAAGCTGTGTAAATTGTGTAAAATGTGTAAATTGTTTCTGTATTTTCAATAGCACGTCTCTTTTTGATGACATCACAGAGGGATTCCGAGGGATTCCATTGTAGAACTCCTGCCTATAATGACCAAAACTCACCAGAATAAATCAATCAGGATTACAATTTGATGCTCTAATAGTAAGTACAGTACTTGAATACTTTTACTTTACTAAGTAGATTTTAAAATGTGGTAGTTTTACATATTATATATATATATATATATATATATATAATATGTATATATATAATATATACATATTATATATGTATATATTATATATACATATATAATACTTGGTACTGATACTATCACATGTATCAGTACCAAGAACTAAGTCTGTGTTTCTCCCAGTCCCTGTTTAGATTGAGGAACCCCCATAGACCATACAACGATGGACTATGGGAATGTGACGTCACCCATAGCGTTTGACTCCAGCCAAATGAAGCCAATTGCAGCTTAGTAGCGGCTAAAGTGGAGCCAGACTCCATATTTGGAAATTGGAGTGCCCGTATCGTGGCAACCACACGGACCAATCAGGAGCGAGGTTGCTAACGGTTTCCACCCCACGGCGGGAAGAGACGGTGGCAACGTGCGCTGCTAGCCGTCAATCAAACCTGTTGTTAATGCGATTGAAAATGGCCCCTGGAAAAGGAAGCACCTGATTGGTCAGTTATTATTGTTAATAACTTGATTTATGAACAACCTAACGAGAAAAAAACACCAGGATCATGTAGAGTGTGTCAAAACAGACATTTTAGTTCCAGATGGTGAGTTTGACAGAAGCAGTTACAGAGTAAAGGGCACCAGTGTCTCAATAGAAAGTGAATGGCACTTTTTTTTTGGAACACGGTGGCTAGCGGGCTAGGGCAGTCCAGTGATATGTACGGTCTATGGGAACCACCCAGTCCCCCTCGCTTCTATTCTCTCAACAATCAAGTGTGTTTGGAAAACAAGTTTCATACTACTCCTTGAGCACTGTAAACCTGCACTAAAAACTGTGACAAACACAGTAATTAAAGATTTTGGTTACAGTTCATTTGGAATTAAAGTCAATAGTAACTAAAATACTTTGGAGCTATGGTGTAATTTGTCTTATGGATCAATACAGGTTGTCTTCTGAGTATTAATTAAATATATCTTACAAAAGCAATGTTGTACTTGTCTCACCAAAAGGGTCCTGATCTGATCCCTGAGCAGGAGCTAAAAAAGACACACAATCCCTAGTTCTTGCTCTGTGTGAACACGCTTCAAATGGGACTGGAACTAAAACGAAGTACCGGGAACTGAAAAAGGTTCCTACAGTGGGAAAACACCTCTTGCTTTAAAAACACTGCATGAAACCTGACAAAATCTCTCTGTTTTTGTCCAAGTACCAGAGCTAATCCAGTCTACAACAGGTTGACCAGGCTTTTGGTTTTATTTAAAGTAAAAGTTTCAAAGGCTGTTTTTGAAATGGAGATACTTCGACTTTTCAATCTGAAGGTACTGGTTAAGAGAAGATATTTAAAAAGCTCTGGAGGGGGGTCTTTTATGTCCGATAACCCACTTTCAGGTTGTGTCCCTTTTGTCTTCTGGTCGCCTCTTCCTTCCTTCCTTCCTGTTAAAAGTTTTTGATTTGCTTGATCTCAGTCATGGTTTTAGTAAAGAGTTGTGGACAGAAGGTAGATTATACCTTGATCCATCATTTCTGTTCAAAGAAGGATTCCTCACTAGATCAGGCATGCACAAACGTTTAATCTTTGCAGGCTAAAATCACCGATTGCATGTGCTCTGAGGGCCTAAAGTCCAATCATGATTTACGTTTACAAAATGTCAAATTGTCTTCTATCATTGTGCTTTTTAGGGGCGACTGACAGCCTGTTCAGTGTAAAGTAGAATCAAAATTAGACGCTCCTTTCAAATCTCAGCACTCCCTCGGGTCCACCTAGACCTTTTTCGAGGCCAAGACGTGTTCGCGGGCTCTACTTTGGGAACCCCTGCGCTCGACGATATCATCTGCAGCAGAACCACAGCAAAGCGCGGCAGGATCGCACCCTTCGCCCCTCACGGTGGCCCTGTCAACACTAGACATGCTCTGAGCCAATGAGTGGGAATGCTTCACGCTATTTTAGCCCAACTCTGAGGTTAGAAAAGTTATTGCACATATAAAAATACAGCCACTCCTTGTTCTCAAATGAGCTGAAGAATTTCATATTAAAGATTGGAGACAGATGGGAAAGGTTAGCGAGCCGAACGTAAAACTGAACAAGTCGACACATAAATATGCATGAGGTGTAGAGAATAGATTATTGGATGGATAAATATTAGCGCACAGACTTCAGCAGATTGTGAGGGGTAGCAGTATTATGGAGTTGTCAGGGAAAATATCTTTTGTAAACACAGGTAGTGAAGAAGAGGAGATGGACAGGTCGAGGAGGCTGCTGTGTTTCTGCTGCTGTGGTGGAAAAGAGGAGTTGGCTCTCTTCTCTTGGTGGGTGGCAGCTTGGATATTAGTAAAGCGTTTGTTTAAGGCCACGTTTGGGAATGCTTCCACTATTTTTCTTTTTTTCCCCTTTAAATTATGAGTACCTGACACACTGAACATTGCAAATAATTAGGCCAAAAACAAAAGATTCACAATGTTTTTAATGTGAAAAAGATACCATGATATGAGAATAATGAAACAAGTATATTAAGGTGCCCAAGCAAAAGTATATATAATGCATTAATAACCCCTTGTTATTTGCTTTAGAAGCACTTATAAAGCATTTACAAGCATTTATCACATGATTATTTACAAAAAAAAATAATAAGCAGCTTTTTGATATTCTATACATGCATTTTTATTAACACATATATGTTTTTGGTTATTGGCTTATTAACATGTAGAAGGTATTATAAGTGAATAAATAAATAACTAATGTGTGTTAACACCTAATAAATTGTTTACTATAAGGAACCTTAATCTAAAGTGTTATCAAACATGCCAACGACACAATAACATCAAATTGTTTTAATTCTGGTAAACCCTTTTCTGAATACATGATTGTTATTATTTATTTATTTATTGCTGAATTAGGTACAGTATGGCAGGACTAAACACTTTTGTACCTTCATTTGTGTCTATTATGAGTAATGGAAGTTGTTCTAAAGCTCAAATCTAATCATACTACAAAAATTTACACAAAAAAGGTAAGCTTGATAAATATTGACCCCTAAAAATAGTACCCCTTCATTTGTCTGAACAAAGACTTAATTCACAATGAATTTATAGATTATTAAGCATGATTGAGACTTAGTAACTACTTAATTAAGGTTAGAAATAAAACAATTAAATAGTTACTGAACCTGACTCATTCTTAATAAACTACTTGTTCATGCTTTATTAAGGTAGGAATAAGTGCAGTTATTATAAAGTGTCACAGATTATTCCTCCTTATTTAGTGAATGAAAAAGTTCAAACATCATAAGCCCATACTGTTTCTGTTTCCTTGAGCAAGACACTTCATTCACACTTCCTTTACTTCAATCACATGACTGGTCATGGCAGAAAGGACATCTGGCTTTAAACCCTGACTACTTAAAGGGTTATGAGTGGTGAACAATTTGCTGCTTAAGGAAAGGGAAAAGATAAGATGACGAGTCAGATTTTGGCGGTAAGCGATCGCGCCGAGGGGGGAGGACGGGGGAGGTTTAGTGAAGGACAGAGGGGTGACAGAGAGAGACACAGCATCTGGATCTAACAAAGCCCTTTCCCAGCCAAGTTCCATTTGTTTAGTCTAAACGGAGGAGAAGGGAGCGCAGAGGAGGGGTCAGAGAGTCAAGCCAAAGCAACACCAGCGCTTCAATAACAGAAGTGTGGAACAGGTGGGGATGAGAGGGGGAGGAGGGGGAGGGAAGAAGAGAGAAAGAGGAGGCAGAGGCGAGAGAATGAGGGGAGAAGGGAGAGGAGAGACAGAAGGCGTGAATCAGATCTGTGACACTGTTTACACGAGGAGACAGACATTTGTTAGTTTTGGCTTCATGTTGTAGCTAATAGTCATCAATGAGTAATAAATGAACAAATTGCACTTTAGTTTGTATATATAATGGTCGAGGTCTCCGTATCAAGGTTTCTTTTGAGTTTTTGTCCACATATCTGTTCACAGAGTGAAATTCCAGGCACCTTTTGGTTTTTTTAAAATGCCACTTATCAGTTTTTGCAAGTGAACTTCCTCAGATATCCACAGCCTTGACCCTGAGGCGCCCTCTGCTCCTGACGGCTTTAACCCCAGCAGTGTTGGAGGATGGTCCAATGAACACATTTCCCAGTCGACTAAATTAAAGCTGTCAAACAGAAGTGTTTAAACCTTTCTAACTCACCACTTACTCTCACAAACCCTTTGGATCATCACTAGTTTTCACATCGTCATCATTTTTGTTTAGAGCAGTTTTTTCCGACACCAAAGTGAGGCGCGAGTGTTATCCCTGCTCAGCCAATCAGCTCTCATTCTCATAAAGTGACTCACATGGCGTATTCTTAGTTCCTCCTAGTTCCTATTTTGAAACGATCAAATGTTTAATAATTACATGAATACACAATCTAGAGGTCTGATTTTTTTTCTCTCCAAAATTTACTTTAATTATGATTTTTTTTAAACTTGGATAACCCAGTTTGAATGATATCTGGGTGACATTTCTTCTGGCTGGTACGGAAAAGTAATCCTTTTTCCAACTATTTTGTGACGTCTGCAATTCATTCAAATGGCAATGTTTTCTGAAATTCTTTGTATGTAATAAAGTTATCTATTGTTGGGGTCAACTCCAGTATTCCAGTATTTTATCTGTGTGTTTGTGTGCACGTGTACAAGCTGCTCTGGGAAATGAATTGCTTTCTGAAATCAGTAAAGTTTTCTGAATCTAATTCCATGTTCAACCCCATCACAATTTGGGGAATTTGGCAGAAAACAGAAACAGAAAAAAAAAAATTGTCAAAATGTAGATTCCAGTTCTGATTGTGTGTATTTGTCACGGAATAAATATCTTAACTCCCCTCTCCTTAGTCTCCTTTCTCTCTCCCACCTCCTTCCCCGCTCTCTCTCCCTCTCTCTCCTCTTCTTTTCTCTTTTCCTCTCTCCTTCCTGCCATATCTCTTGCTCTCTCTCTTTTTTCTATTTCAATCTCTCTCCCCCCTTTCTCTCTGTTTCTCTCTCCCCCTTTCTCTCTCCCCTCTTTAGCTGGAGGCCTGAGGGGAGGTCGTGTGCTCTTGACCCCTGCGTTCCACAGCGGGCCACACACACCCGCAGACACCCAAACACTGGACTGTGCCATAAACAAGAGGAGGGCGAGGAGCCGCACAGAAATGACAAAAATGCTCAGAGATTTTGATTTTAAAACGCCCTCCAAGCTAAATACTCGGATGATGTGTACAGTTTATTTAATGACAGATCTAATTTAAGTCTGATAGTATGTTTTCCAAGACTGGGCAGGTGAACTGATGAAAATAATAAGTATTTTTCTTCCAAATAACGATTATTGTGAGAAGAAACATCACAATTTTACAATTTTTCATGATTGTTGACACCAGGGCTGGGTAATATTTACAGAAATGCATTAAAACGTGTCTCTTCAAAACAACATTCACAATATAATCTACATCTTAAAATATTGCTCACCTCTAAACATAACAAAATTAAAGTGAAATCCTTTTTTAATTTTAATCGTTTGTGACCAGCTTTAATTAAGGCTTTTGTGATATAAACAGTCACATAAAAAGCCATTTAAAATTTGGTTTGTTAAATTTTTAGAATACAGATTAGATTGAAAAGACTTCATTTTGCTTCTAAAATAGTTACAATTATTGTTTTTTTTTTTTGTTAATAGACCTATTATTCAAGTCTATGAACAATGTGACCTGAATAATCTCAATTATTGATTAACCAATTCATCTTGACAGCCATTTAGGCTTCATCTCTTGACTCACTTTTTTATTGTTGAATTTTAAAAACAAAATCTAAAACACAGAATATCACAGAGAGAGAACAAAACAGATAAGTGTTGTAGTCTGTACATTTCTTTTTTTTTTTTCAGTTTTTAATCCCACTTTATAATTAAATGTGATATTTTCATAGATTATTTTTGGGTGTACTGGCTTTTAGCGTTGTAACATGTTGGCACCCATTGTCTAATTTCTCTCTGTCAGTTATGATTAATAATAAATTTAAATCATTTGGTGTTATTACAGTCACCATTGTGTACCTGCCCCTAAATATTTCCTGATATTCCCTTCATTCAGGCCTCAGAAAATTGATAAAATTGTTGTTAGTATTGTGATTTTAACTATTTCCTATTAAATTATCTGTTTGCTTTGCTAATAATAATTGTTGGGAAGTTGCATTTTTTGATCTACTATGCAAGAGCGTATGGCACCACATTCTGGGCCCCAGGTTCAAACCGGTGGGCCCCTAATACATAATTTTGTATATGATTTATTGATCCTAGAAAATACAGTTGTTATTGTTTTTTTCATTCACTTTTGCTAGAATATACACACCATTGTCTTCTGCACCTAACAATAACTCGCTGATTCATTGACATCTTGTGTAGGTACTGGCTGATATTATGATACAGTACTGTTTGTTTTTAGACCAATTTCACAAACACAGTGAAACATATTTTTACTATAAGAAAATGTGCTGACTGCAAATTAAAATGACTAGTTTTATTTGGCTAATATGGCTCCGGAGCCCTCAGATTTCTCATGGACTTTACTAAAACACAATGCATTTTATTACAACAAAAATGAACCAAAGTATAGAAAAAACTACGTCATATGCTTTTGAGGGCCCTTCACTGCCCTGGGCCCCGGGGAAACCAGTACCCTTCACCCCCCCAGTCCGACGCCCCTGCTGCTATGCCCAAGTCATTTTGTTCGCGGATCAATAAAGCTTTGTGAAATGCATTTAGAAAGTAAAATTTTTTTTAGACAATAGAAAGCATTTGAAGATATCGCGGCGCATGATGATATTTTGAGAGAATGTTTTCACCTTCACTGTCCCAGAGCCTGTGGAGCGGACAGACACGGCTTTGTTTGGATGGAATTTAGCTTTGACTCTGGCCCTCGCCCTTCGACCCCTGACCCCTGGTGCTCCATACGTACAAACACATACATGCTCACTGTGAGACGTGGGGATTTCTCAGAAGGACTGGAGACTCTGCAGCGAGAAACAAACACGCCATGCATTATCAGTAACAGGAGCTATGTTTGCAGCTGTGCATTGTATTCACCATTTGAGCGAAATTAGCTTAAAACGAAACCAAAAATGAAAAACAGTAGCAGCGAGAATAAGAATTAAAGGTTTGTGCATACCTAATTAAATAGAATTAGGTAAAGGGTACTGGTTTTCCAGGGGCCCAGGGCTAGGAAGGGCCCTCAAGAGCATGTGATCATTTTTTTCTCAGCCGCATTTTTCTGCACTGTATTCTATTTTTGGTGTATTAAAATGCATTGTGGTTGAGTAAAGTGCTTTTACCACAATGATTCATGAGATCTGAGGACCCCATCACTCCTCACATATTAGCCAAGTTGCTAACAAATCAAAAAATTGCAGTTGGTGTATTTTCTTGTAGTAATAATACGTTTCGAGATGTTTGTAAAATATGTCTGGTATTTATAGCGAAAACAAACAGTACTCAGTCATAACATAAGCTGGGAGCTACACAAGATGTTTTTTTATTTATTTGCGAGTTATTGTATTGTATATGTGTAAGTAGAAACCATTATGGCGTATATTCCAGCAAAAGTGAACAACAAATAATAACAAATAACAATAATCACCAAATTTGCTGCGATAAATGGGCTAAATCATATACAAAATTATGTATTGGGGCCCACTGAAAACGTTTGTACCTGGGGCCCAAAATTTGGTGCTACGCCCCTGATCACTTTTAAAAATGACTAAAAATGTGTCCAAAAATTTCAGTTTTTAAAATATGTTGATTTTTTAAAATACATGTATTGTAGTTTAGTTTATCTGCACATATTTTTTAGACCAGTTCAAGCCGGGGTGGATGTAAGATAATGTCCACACCACTCAGGGGTCACGCCATTTTGTAGTGCTGTCCAAATGTCCAGCAGATGGAAATGTAAAAGTAATGCACTCAAAATATCCCACAATGCACCTTGAAAAGTAGTGTGACCAGGACAGGTCTTTAACTGGACACAGCACGACTGAATGAAAGCAGAAGAGCTGTTTGCACGTTCTGTGTCGACCTGTAAACCAAATAAACCGTTAGCAGTGGAGTAGCATTAGCCGCTTACTGTAGCTTGAGCTGTCAAAAGATCAACGTAGCGTATTCGTTTTTATCTGTAGTTTTTTTTTTTTATTGCAATTGTTTAAATTATTGGTTTCTTTCTGGTTATTTTTATTTTTTATACTATCCATGCAATTTATGTGATATTAAGTGATTTTGATGGGTCTGTGCAACACTTTGGAAACCTTGTGTTGGCAAAAGTGAGCTATACAAATATAAATAAATAAATAAGTAAAGTTGTATTGGATTGGAAAAAGCCGAATAATCGTCTATGTTAAATAAAGCTTGTATAAAGATTATTTGTTATGAGTGTGTGTCAGACGGATGCAATATACATTACAGAAATCAGTAGTTTGCTTGAGTTTTACGGACATTTCCCCCTTTTTTCTGTCTTAGAGGAGAAAGTAATGAGCTGAGCGTCTGAATGAGTGAATTATAAAGTCACTGAACAGGACAGGACTATTTGGTGATTGACGGGTTCAGATTAGTGTGGACATTTGAACAAAAATATGACAATGAGCTTTCTCCTGAGTGTGTTGTGTCCACGGATAAGACACTGGACTTTGGTTTCACTCACAGAAACATGTCATGTTGCTGCAGGAAAGAAAGGGCATGTGGTGTAAGAGCACTTAATTCTTGAAATGTTGACGGAACAGCAACTCTACTCTAAGCTCCTCGCTCCGTTTGTAAGGGGCAACTTTTGGACCAACTTCTTCTTATACATTTGTGAGTGAGATCCTGTCCGTTCTGTCCTATAGACCTCTGAGAACAGGTGACAAAATGAACTGCAGACATTGTGCTGATTTGACTGTCAATCTCTCCTAAAATAACTTCACTGCGAACAAGACAATAATTCAATTATTATTACATCAAATCAATGACATTCTATACTTCCAACTATAGGAAGTAAGAATGATTAAGATCCTTAATAATCCTCTGAAACAATTAACAACCTTCAAGTGTTTTTCTTTTTCTTGTTTTTTTTAAACTGAATTTTGTTTTGGATTTTGTTCACTGACAATGGCAATAAAAAAACTTTCTGATTCTGAAGCAAATGATGATAATAAAAATGTTAATAAAAAGGTTTATTAAAGAACATAGATCCTTCCAGGAGTAACGTGTTTGGATCATTCCATTTAATTTAATGACTAAAACATGATTTATTTACATTTGTAGACAGCGCAGACTAATGGTTGTTGTTTATGTGTACATTACATTTTAGCCACAAATAACAATCAACACCAGTAACCTCTAAATTCACTAACTGATGTATGATTTGTGGTGTTTGGTGAAACAAAACAATTATTTCACTGTCAAACTGTTGTGGCTCGCTATATTTTTGGTGCGATTTGTTCAGAATAATTTTTGATTTAAGCAATGTATTATTATTATCGTTGTGTCAAATAAACTAGACTAAAAGGTAATATTCAGATGTCACTCGCTCAGCCCTGGTTTTTCACAGCACTATACATCCTTAAGTATGAAATGCACAGACGAACAAGGACTCGAAATCTATTTACTACAAAAGTATAGCCGCTGCTGCTTCTTTGTGATGTAGTACATTTTAGTGTAAACATACCTCTGAGCTTATAAATGCCTTTGTCGCCTCAAAGTCAGTCCTTTCTCACCTCCCTCTGTATATGAGTAAATCCAAGTTTAGCTGCAGACTGACATCATTAGCGGCGACAGTGTATGGGTAATTGTGGATGAAAACCTATTGAGAAAAGTAAAGTGACTTTTTTGTGTTTTCTGATGTCAATCTATATGGCGTCGTGACCCTTGACCCTGTGACCTCATCAAAGAGTGACAGGAGAAAACAGGCATCCCTCTTGAGGACGGCAGCCATTCATCACACCATCTTTGTCCCCTTTTTAGACGCTTCAGCCGCCACCAGCAAATTGATGTAGTGCAAGAAGGAGACACAAAGAGCTGTTTTCTTTTTTCCAAACACAAAAGCAGAAATTCTGAGTTTGACGATCATTGTTGGGACTCAGAACACTTGACCTTGGGACAAGAAGAAAGAAAATAAAATGGTGGAAATATGTGGTGGCGTCTTTAGAAATCTGTCTTATTGTCATCATGAAAGTGGTTTGTTACGGTGAAGTTTTGAACCGGGTGATTTCTCTTAAATAATGACGAGTGCTAACAGTGACATCTAAGATTTTGGTAATTACACAACTCAGGAAAGTCACATGAACTTTTGATCAATGCGTAGTCAGAGTTGGTGCTGGAGATGTTTGACGGGAACGACTTGCAACTCTGGTAAATTTGAGGCCGAGAAAAAACAAAGGAAGTTGTTTAGTGGGTGCTGCCTGATGCAACTAAGAGTTCAAACTGTTATAATATGTTGCAGAGACACTTTGGCCCTGAATACCACAAGTGCTCCACAGAACCGAAGCGTCCCACAGCAGCTGATCAAAGTGGGCTCACGTGCGTCTGTCATATGTCCTTTAAAAGTAGTAAATCTCAGACTTGACTCTGGATGCGTGTCCGAGGAGAGGACATTCTGTGCAAATATGTTCACAATTAGCACAGTATAAACCTTGTTTTAAATGTTTCAAGCTTTATTGAGATGTTATAAATATTTCTCTCCCTAAAAAGTTTCAGGAGTGGGGCATAACATTAATTTAAATAACCTACATGAACAAATGAACATGATAAATATTCATTGATTTAGACTGAACTTTTTATACGTGGCTGCATTCACAGGAACAGAAGGAGCAGAAGCACGCACACTTTTGCACTCGCTGAATACTCTCATTTACGTCACTTTTGCGACATTAATGTTCACATTTTACAAAAGTACATCGCGTGCAACACATACATATTGCATGTGCTATTTTTCAGTTTCTACTCACAGTTTAGCACCTGGATTGATAAATGAGGCCTCGTATTTATGTACAAAGATCAATAGACATCGTTATTGCGGACTCGAGATCCATAGCATAGTGTAGAATAGAGTTTAGATCTCTGGCCTTGATTTGACTCACAAACAAGGAACTGAATTTGGACCACGTGTACAGAACCTATTAACTTTATTTGATGATGTATTATGTTATACCCAAGTGTCAGCTTTAAATGTACTATTTTCAGCTCACTTGTTTAGGTTCATCATCATTTTGTTGACTTGAAGGACTTTTTCTGACTCAGCTTTTGAATTGGTTTCCATGTTACAGGAGTTTCAAGTTGTAAGGCTGTTTTAATTGAAATGTAGAAGTCGGAGCTCCAACCTCTGAAGACAACTGGAACACACGAGCTCAAATCCTCACCTGTTACTCCCAGCACTACCAGCTGCTACGCGGCCTTTCTGATCGAGCTCAAACCACCTGCGGGTAAGACATCCAAGAGTTAACTCAACCTCTTTACCATGCAGATTTTAATAAAAGCTTCCAACATCCATTCTAGGTGCATAAACATAATCGAGTAGACCTTATTTTGAAGATGCGAGGCGACATTTTGGCCGGTGCGCTGTGAAAAGGCTTACATACATTTGTATTGCAATCCAACAATGAAAGGAGCAGCATTCCTTCTCCACATAGTGACTGCAGACAATATGTGGCATTGAGAAATCTTCAAACCTGCACGGCCCTTGAAAAAATACATTTGAAAATAGCGCCTCCCTTCTACAGTTTAGATTATAAAAGGAAGGCGACAAGGTGCTCAAATGACAACCAAAGAAATATATACATTCAATATAATTCTTTCCGGGCTTTCTCGAGGGGCCTTATCAAGGGTAATATTTCTTTCATAAATGTGCAAATGAATAGAATAAAATGGAGGTTATGTTGATGTGAGGCTTTTTTTCCAAAACACCAGAGAAAGTCCAAGGTGGTGGTCGCAAGGTTTTGTGTCCATAGATAAATTCAGTCAGAGAAAATGGTTATATGCGTTGACATATTTTGCATAGAGCAGCTGAAACATGTAAAAGGGAAACCAGCACAATAAACTAATCATCAGACTATCAAAACTGGACCAAAGTAAGCAGCAGCGATGATGAATGACGATGGACGATAAGCCGATGTGGTCTGAAACAGCTCGTCAGTTTGTGAAATAATTCGATTTCGTGTGTGTGTGTGCGCAATTATTCCACTGTTTCTCAAGCAGAACATTAACGCTGACCCAAACAAAACGTGATCTCCGCAGAGGCCGAGCGTAAATAAAGAGTTTGTTTATGTGAAAGTTACAATTACTGTGATAAGGCTCTGTTTATCTGACCTTTGCCCACGATTTAGAAGAATCCAATAATTAACCAAACTGCATTGTTTTCATTTAAGTCCTGTTTGGTCTTTTGAGCTTTCACAGAAACACAAATAACTGAGACGTTTAATTACACGCTTTAATAAGAAGCTGCGGTGTAATTTCAACAAGGATGGTTGGATTTCTTATTTGTTCCCAACGTTTGACCATCAGCCTCCTTGGCCTCTCCGTCTCATCCTGTCCCTGGGGAGATAGAATTATTAATTTGTTTGGAAACTTTCTCTTCATCTCATCACATCAACCTGCCGAGGTCAATGCTGAAAGGTTTGGAAATGAGATCTATCGTTTGTAACTGTTTTTGGGGAATATTTCTGCTCGTCCACATTGTCTGTGTATGTTGATGTGTAATGACTGATCTGTGCAACTGTCTTGGCCTTGGACTCAATGGGAATTTCCTGGTTAAATAAAAGTTTAAAAAGTAAATATCTAAATGCACTTTGAATGAATGAATGAATGAATGTACAATTTGTATCTTGTATCAAAATCATTATATATTGCAGAACACACAAAAACTGCTCAGTGTCCATGTGTGGGTTTTAGTTTGTGGCAGGAGCGTCTCATATTGAAACATGTATAAAGCAGAGGGACCTAAACTGTTGGTCAATGAAAGTTTGACCAACCTACCAAACACCTTTATTCAGACTGAACTAGAAAAGGTCCGTCTCACACAAAAACGTGAAAATACTGGGACGTTTCACACAAAGTCACTCAAGAGAGAGATTCAGTTGCTCTTCTCGTGCCGCTTACACTGCATGACCCAGAGAAGGATGTATGTTTGATAGAAACGTAAACCAACACACATTTAATGCAAGAAATCGATGAACAACATTGCCAACAGACTCATGATGGCAAACGCGCTCCAAGAACCTTTGACGCAAGACAAGGTCACAAATAGAACAAAACGTGCTCCTAAGGCAATCGTTTGGATCAAAATTTGAGAACTGAACTGATTTGAAGGCTTTTGGTTCACATTACCCAAAGAACCCTTCCAGCATCACGTGACCAGTTGCACAAACAAGCGACCCGCCACCAGATACATTATAATACGTTATGATGATGGAGGTCTTCAAGCAGTAAAAAAGTAATGCCAATTATCATTTGGGCCTATTCACCAGAAAGCCATCTGCCACACAAAAGAGCAATTTGGTTTGACTAGGTAACAGCTATGAAATGACCTCTACATATGCCATATTTGCTGCCCATGTCCAACCAGGAAGTACAATTATAAACATTACAAAAACGGTCAAACTGGAGACAAACAGGCAAAATGTTTCTTAAAATCTTAAATATAATCAGGTCCACTAGTGAAATGTGACATCTAACCTGTCATATCGACTTTAATTTTAGGTCTGTATCACAAAACACAGCGTTTATGAAGTTGTTGTGATAGAATGACTTAAATTTATGGCAAAAGGTACTGCCAATGATCATTTGGGCCAATTCAGCAGAAGACTTTGGGGCCATTTACTATAGTTTGGACACAACTGTAACGTGTAGACATCATTTTTACAGGGGAAACCTTGCGATTTTCCCAGTGAGTAGAATCATGTGACGTCCTTAACTTTCTCAGTAACTATACAAATCCACATCATAAATAGTTGCTGTGAAAATTCTTCTACCTATCAAGACATGTCCACAGTTAATTGTAAAATCGATTCCTCCTCGTCCCTCAAACGCAGTGGTTTGTTGTTTTCCTGCTGACCTGCTCCGTCAGCTGCCCACACACTGTGGTGCCGGAGCTGGAGTGCATTGTGTAAGAGCTCTTGTGGACTGAAGGGCCATAGGGTTTTAGTGGATCCTTTACACAGGCCCCACATACGCACACATACAAAACCTATACATCCATTAACCAAGCCACTCCAACGATGTCCCTGCAGCGATGGGTAAAATGGACAATATTCTACATTACAGAGATCAATGGTGAGAATGATTTGCACAAAAATAGGCAAACTCAGTTACACTTGTTAGATAATGTGTCTACTCTTTAATTTTCTAAACAATTATGATCTTGATTTTTCACCTGCAAATGCTGCCAAGACAGGAACATGTCTCTACAGTGAGATAAACAAAGTGTCTTATCTGTTCCTGTCCTAAAAGTACATGTCCCTGGACAATGGAATCAGTGTCACGATAAGGAGAAGAATATAATATATTGAAAAATATATATACTTTAAAGGGGCTGTAGCTGATGTTCATGAAAAGTCAAAAATGTGTGTCAAAATGTTACGTCTGCGTACTGTCTGCATCAAATTACCAAGAGGTAACCTATTACTGATGCTAGGAATGCCATAAAGCGCCTCTGACAAGTTGGACTACACTTTTAACTAAAACACAGTTAAGATGAATATATTTCAAATTTGGCTAAAATCTTTACAAATTTTACCCCAGTTTAGATTTTTTTTTTTTTTTTAGGTTTTTATTTTTACTTCCTGATTGTAAATTATGACATCATACTAGAAAATTACCAAGAAACCATCCTGTACAGTGTACCAAAACTCGATGTCAAATTTTTAATTTGACAAATTGAAATTTGACAAATACATGTGATCACCTTTATTTTGTTTAAAAGGTCAAAAAAGCAATTTATTTTGTGTTAATTGAGCATAATGTTTACTTCCTGTAATTTTCAACATATTTCTCAACTTTTCTCTACAAATAGCTGCCTGATTGGTGTAAAACTACAATTTATATTGACAAGAGGTATTAATACAAAAAAATTACAATAAAAATTAGAAAATCATAAAAACCAGTCGTACGCACTTTAAGAAAGGGAAACATAAATCTGGATTGCAGCAAATCAGTTTTTCTTGTTTTTTCCTCCAACAACCCGAAACATGCACAAGGCAATCACAGGTCAAATCCTCATAGCTCAGATCCAAGCAAAGTGTGGATCTGGAGGTGGATCCCAGTGCTCTGTGACGTCCTCTGTGGCGTCCACTGCTCTGACAGGTTGTTCCAGCAGCATTGAAGGATGAGTCAAATGCAGAGGACACATTTCTCTACAAGGACAATAAACTGTGCCTTAACCTTATTTAAGTAAATGAAATGTGTGATGTTTGGGAGAGATGAAGCTTAGAAAAATTGAAAAAATGGACAATGGAACAGTTTGGACGGTCCAAAGGCTTTACTAGACTTGACATAAAGCAGTTTGTAATGGGAGTGGAGTAAATGAAAAATGGTCAGATTTGTATAGAGATTTTCTTCCCTCAAGTGGCGTAAGTAAAATTATCTTAACCTATACTGGCAGATAATTTAGCTTGAAATAAGAAATAACGTATCCAAACAAGTCCAAAATGGTTTGAAACAAGTAAAATAATATAGTTCCATAAAATAAATAAATGAAGATTAATATATTTAAATCAAGACATTTTTGAAAGCACCACTTCATCAATGTGGTAGTATTCATCAATGGAAGCTGGGATCGGTCCACCAACCCGTGGCCAGTGCATCTGACCATTAAACCAAGGATGTTTATGTCAGGAGTGAGATTCTAACCAGCAAAACTTTTGGATCACAACCAACTGATTTACGAAGAGTGAGGATAGACATTCAGCAAATTGCCAAAGCCAGGAACCAAGCTCTCAGCGTTAAAGGAAACATATTCTGCGACAGTGATTTTTTGGAGCTTTTAACCATGTTCTAATGATGTTCCGTCCCACTGCAAAAATGTCTTGATTCAAATATATGAATCTTCATTTATTTATTTGATGGAAATATATTATTTTACTTGTTTCAAACAATTTTGGACTTGTTTGAATATGTTATTTCTTATTTCAAGCTAAATTATCTGCCAGTATAGGTTAAGATCATTTTACTTACGCCATTGGCAAATTCAATGTCTTATTTTAAGCTAAAACATCACATGATCTTTCAGAAATACCTTGAAACCAGTAAAATATTTGGCATCACATCAGCAATTAAATTTCCACCTCATCAAAACTCCAAATAAAAATTACAAATTCAAATAGGCAAGGCTACATATGCATGAAGTTGCATTTAGCTTCATTCACACCATTTTGAGGATGTTGGTTTTAAAAATGCTCTCCCTCCGACCGTCAGAAACATTCCCTGTTGAATTCCCTTGAGCCGAGACATTTGTTCAGATCATATCCATCACTTATTCGTGAATTTTCTGCTGTTTTAAGTCCTTAAATCATCGGCAGACTTGTTCTGAGCATTTATGCCGTCTAAACACAATCGCTGCTACTGCTAGCCTGATCATAGTGTGTCTTAAAGCAGTGGTTCCCAAACTTTTTTGTCTCGAGTACCCCCAAAGTTTTGTTTCACAGTCCGAGTACCCTTTAATTTGAGTTTTAGGCAAATAAATACGTTTACTAGTTGAATATAGTCAGTTATTACTATTGTATGTATTGTTTTATTTATATTTATGGTCCAAAATACTCCAAAGAGATGTTAAATTTACAACTAATCACACATTTTTACAGATACAGATAAAATATTTCATCTTCATTTAAAACCTAAAACCATTCCCAGTACCCCCTGGTAATTCCTCAAGTACCCCTTGGGGTCCCTGTACCCCTGGTTGGGAAACACTGTCTTAAAGTGATAACAAAACTAAATTGTGTGTAGCGCTAGGCTGCATACACTCAGCAGAGAAACTTGTTCATTTAAGGGTATATATATATATATATTTTTTTTTTTTTTCCCAAAACATGAGATGGAAAATTTTAGGTACTCCAGAGCATGTTTAAGAGCTAATAACAATATGAAAAATGCATAATATTTTTCCTTTAAGGCCAGCACAGAGCCCAGAATACGTGCGGAGGCTGAACCCTAAGCTTCCTGCAGTACTATAATTTTTTATAACACTAACATAAATTACTGGCTGTGTATAAGGTTCTTTGTATCTGTCTGCCATGTTCCTCTTTGTCTCTCTTCTCTCTCCCCCATTTTTTTTTTTTTTTAAATCAGAAAAGCGGCACAGAGACACGCAGCGGTAACAAAGTTTCTCCTGTAGTTCCTCAGTGAAAACCAAACAAAACATGAAACGGTCCGCGCTGAGGAGGAGAAGAAAGGGGACTTGTGTGCGCCTGGCTCCGCTGACAGGTGGGAGGGGAGCCTAGCGTGCATTGTGTTCCACCGCTAATTAGCATCGTTAGCGGGGCCCAATCTGTGTGAATGGGTGAGATAGCGCTGAGGAGTTTTGTGCGCGGCGAGTGGTGCAGATATGGAGAGGCTGTGGAGTGGAAAGCTAATGCTACGCTGGGCTTGATAAACATGTTTTTTCCTCAAAAAGACTCAGCGGGAGAGCAAGGAAGTGGACTCTGTTGTAATGCTTGTCTGTTGCTGCACTGCCCTGCTTTAAGGAATTCAGTTTAAGTTCATTTAAATTGCTAAATGAGGGTGTATGGGGCAGATTAGTTAGGATTTAATGTTTGGCATGACGTCTGTGTTATTGTGGTTAATAGTTTACTTAAACATTTAAAGACGTGGAAATGGGAATCTAAACGGCTCTCACACCAAACTGAGCTACACAGTTTAGTTTAGTTACAGACTTTTTAGAGTGAACGAATAATAACCATAATACTAGTCTCCTATTGAAAAGCTGGAGAGGGTAGACCACCATTTTATGACCATGAGCCTTAAAACAACCTATGTCCAAGGCTTGACTACCAACAACGGAGATGTCAATTCACCTTATTCTGCCCCAACCACTTTTGCTGTTTTTTGCCACAGATACGCACTTTTATTGTAAACGCACTTCCGTTTGACGAGAACTCCGTTAAAGCTAATGACGAACAAGGGAAAAGTCTCCTGGGCACTCTGAAAACGGCTTTTTAGTCCGTGTAGAACTTATTTTCTGTTGCGCTCGTCTGCCCCGTGTAAACTAATACAACGGAAACAAGACGGCAACTTCCGGAATAAGGTGAATAAACTTCTTTGTATCAGATTTACTTTCTGTTTTATACTGAGTAACAGGGTTGTGAATTCGAATCCAGCTCCGACCATGTACTGCATGTCATTCCCCAGTCTCATTCCCATTTCATGCTGTACTATTCTGTCAAATAATGCTTTTCCTCTTCGTGTATTGATCCAGCCCTGATTGAAACAGTTTTTTCGATGCAGCAGATCTCAGTTGGGAACAGAGTTTAAAGCAGCTCATGGGCCACTCATCATTTAAAAACAAAATCAAATTCCCCTCATCATCTCATTCCATCTGTTCCCATCTTCACGTCTCGACCGGCTTCTTCCACAAACACCGTTGCCTTGCCCAGTTTGTGCAGTTCCCATGTGACGTTTTGGCCCTTGGATGTCATCGCTCAATCGTCTCCTTTGTCTCACTAATGTCCAGTTGCCATCAATAGAAATATGTGTACAGAGATTTTGGGCCCTGACGATATGGCCAAAGTACTAGTTTCATTTTTCTAACAATTGATACAGTTGTTGCTCTGTCACCATTTCCTTCAAGACTTCAAGACCGACTCATTTGTTCTGTGGGTCGTCCAGAGGATCTTCATGATGTCTGAAGGATGAGGTTTTGAACGCTGCCAGTCTGCGGATGTCAGCATCTCTTACTTAGAAGGGTTTAGCGGTTCACCCACTGATTCTACTTAAGTCTGCAATGTTTTCCAGTCCCCTGTGTTATTCCCCTTTCTTTATTTAGTCACAAGCAGCCAATTTGTGTTGAAACGGACTGACCAAGTGTGCTCCTTATTGGCTAACCCACCTGTCAATCGCATCTGAGAGATAAAACTGGTGTATTTGTATTGGAGAAATTGGAGAAACGTGTGCTGGCCAGGAAAGCATACCTTTAAAGCTGTGGAACCACATTTTCAAACAGCAGAGGGAGCAAGTAAGTATATAAATCTAACTGCAATCCAACTCGTAGCTCTCTCCAACCTTTTGAATTCACACGCATTAATTTTTCAGATGGTGAAGCAAAACTGTGGTGGACCACCTAAGCACAGCCAATCAGAGCGCAGCTTTCGGCTCTTACTTCCCAGTTGACAACAAATAAACTATATTATTAGTTGCAGACAGCACACAGTGTTCTCATTTTGTCATAAAATACTGCTTTTACAAGATATTCTTTGGGGGAAAACACAAAATGTATTCATTAACAAAAAAGTCAGGTACTCCAACTTTAAGTGCGTATGACTATGTTTTTATTATTTTCAAATGTTGACATCATTTGGTGTATCAAGACCTATTCTAAATATAAACAATATGCTTACACCAGTCAAGTCGTTTGTGGAGAAAAATGGAAAAATCTGTGGAAAGTTATGGGAAGTAAAACCAAATTAATGACATCACATAAGGGAGACAAAAGTTATGCGTAATTCACACAAAATAAACTACTTTTTTGACCATTCAACAAAATAAAGTATAAAATATTCACGTGTTTTTATTTGTCAAATAAAAAATCCTGTGACATTAGATTGTTTTTGTCCAGGTAGTTTCTCAGAGTGACGTCATCATTTACAAGCAGGAAATAAAATCAAAAACCTACAAAATTGCAAAACCGGGATAAAATTTGAAAAGTATTTCAACAAACTTTGAAATATATTTATCTTAACTGCACTTAAGTCAAATGAGTAGTCCAACCTGTCAGTGGCACTTTAAGTTTAAAGTTCACTCCCAAACCATTGTATTATGTCTTGAGTCTGAGTTATTTTTGAGATTTGAATTAATTTGAATTCTGGCAAAGCATATTTCATTACCGTACATGTTTCAAAGTAAAAAAAACCCAAAACAAATCAAAACTGAAATGATTAATGCTTTATCACTCCACCCTCTTCAAACCGTTCGGATGAAGTTCTCCCTGTGGGCTCCTCAATAAAGTGTGCAACCGAACCTCCAGACTCTGCTCTTGAAATCGGTGAGATAAAAAAGACACAGGACTTTATAAGCCTCAAAATGGCATGTGATTGGACGCCGCTGACAGCTTTATGCTAGAGCTCCCGGTTACGACCAACTCACGCATTATGACTAAACACACAAGAAAGCGCTGGATGTTAGTGATACGCCGCCCCGAAATGTCTTTTTGTTCAGGAAAGGCCGCGTTGTGAGTAAGCTGGCTCTGTGTTTGCGAATGCGTGGTGAGCGTAACTTGAGTCGGGCATTAGCACAAGTCATTCATATGGCCACGGGGCGGTAAGCGACACCTGTGCGAGGGGGCAGAGGGGGGAGAAGGGGGGAGGCCTGAGGGGAGAGGGGTAACGGAGAAGTTAGATCTAAGACTGGCTGGTGTAAAAGGACATACTTACTCTCACAATGGGGCTTTATCTGACGAGTGTGTCACCAGCTACACATGAGCGACATGGTCAAAGCGCTTCCAAGCACAAAGAGTTTGGTGCAGGAGCTGTGTTTGGTCAGAAATGTTCTCTGGAGAGAGAATGTGAACTGAACTAACTGAAACTGAAATAAAACAAATACTAAAGGTGTGTAAAAGAGAACTTGTTTGTTTAGTCTTTATAGCAGTCACATGTATTGCTCACTTTCCTAATACAGGCCCAGCATCCCAAATAATCACCGCCATGAGTTTATGAGCACTTTTCACAAATCTCTTGCCGTACCAGGTATAGCTAACAAACATTAGCATGCTAACTACGCACTTCCCGCGTATCGCAAAATGAAACGCTGTATAAATAGATATATAATAAAAGTGTTGTGATCACATTTTCACACGAATAGATGCTTTTAAAATATATCTGTACTGGGGCAAAACAGATTTTACTTTATAACATGCAAAAAATTGGGTACATGACCTAGTTCTGTTTTTTCATGTTTCAAAACAATGCTTGACGGCAGATGTGTTACATGTTGTGACGTTCTTCATATTCATTCAGTTTCAAAGTGATGAAAAGTTAACACCAAATTACCATTACCAAATAACAATTCAAAACAAAAGCGCAATCGTTTTACAATGGATAAATGTCCTTCGCTTAGAATCGGTGAAAGTGTCTGAAGAAGTCTGTGCCGTGCTGCTCGGTGGCTGAGTGGATCACATATGTGGGGCTCCATATGCAGCACTGCAGCATCCTGATGGTGGTCATTTATGGCTTCTCACAATTTGCTAAATGCCTTCCCTCTTTTATCTCCATTTTTGTGTCACACATGTGTAACCCAGGTTAAATCCTTTTTATTAAAAATCTATGTTACTAAAACCCACTATAAATATAAAATCTATAGACTGTGACTGAATGTCCACACTATTCCCTCTATAGGGCACTATATAGTGGTCATGCCATTTTTAGTGGTGTCCGAAGGTCCAGCAGGTGAAAAACTAGTGCACTCAAAATTTCCCACAATGGATCTTGAAAAGTAGTGTCCAGCGATCCAGAGATTATGAACAAAACACTTTAAACAACCCGTTAGCAGCAGCGTTGCTGGCATTAGCCATTTACCTTAATCTTGAGCTGTGAATAGATCGTAAATCTCCGGCAAAAAGTTGAATAATCCAGTCTGTGCAATCATAAACCATAGAACAGCGTGCAATCCATGGCTAATAAAAGTTGTATGATGTTTATTAGTCCATAAATATGTGCATGTCAGGTGGATTTGATCCATATTCATTACAGAAATTTTTTTTTTTAATCAAAGTTTTGCAGACTTTTTTCTCCCAGATGCTAGAGTGACCCGCGAAGAGAGTGAGCTGCGTCTCCGAGTCGCTGGAGGATTGAGGACAATGAACAGGGCACGACTATGTAGTGAATGAGGGGTTGGGGAATAAGTGTGGACATTCAGACATAGCCTATATTTATTTATTCCCTACCCTCCGTGTTCTCAAAGCGTCTTGCTACTACGTCACTTACGTGCCTCAGCCTAGTCACATGACCAAGCTCGACCAATCGTAGCATGCGGAGCACTATTCAACCTGTGTCGGTAAATTTCCCAAGACGTGCGGGGCGGCTTGCAGGACAGCTGTGAACAGGTTCGTGACCAAACAATATAAAATATTCGCTTTTCTACTTCATTTCATGCTCTGTAAGCTAAGTACTTTATTATCAGCCTTTTAGAGGTTACTACTGGTCCATGGGAAGTCCGTTGCCGCCATCGCGTTTGTGTTGAAAGAGGATTTGGTGAGTTTTGAATGAAATCAGATGTTATGCTAACACGCTAAATTAGCGGGCTAGCGCTAGCGTTAGCATAGACGGGCTAACTGTTGTTTTGTGCTTGTACTCATTGTTCAAATTATTTAATTAATAATTCAAGTACCCAGTGTTATATTTTGACTGTCTAACCCCTATTTATGTCAGTCATTGAAGCTCATTTGAATGTATTTATCCTGATTACTTGAATGTTGTACCTTACCAGTATAACTAGGGTACAGCCAATAGCCAAAACATAATGACTCTACATCAGTTTAATGAATGTTTTTTTATGCAGTGTAGTTCGTGTTAATTATCTGCACAATATGCATTTGATTTATTTGTGATTGACTTTTGATGCTGTGTACACACATGATGTTTATGATTATAGGCTAAAGTTACATATTCATAGAGAATTATTTAGCTTTTATGCTGGTTATTCATTGGTCCTGTTTTATTAATACAGGCCAGGTGTTTCTGATCTGATGGCGAGCTAGGAGCTCATCCCACGGGTCTGGTAGGAGGCTAACACGGTCTGTCCCCACCACTCTCTTTTTGAACTGACTTTTATCTACACATCCACTATTTGATTGACATATGGACAACATTCTATGATCTCAAAACCCTCGTAGGTTGTCGCGTCAGTTTTCCGTGAACCGCCTGTGTCGTTATCAGGATTTTTATTTATTTTTTTAAACAATTTGTTGCAACAATCCCTTGAACTGAATACCTAGTTCAAAGTCAGTGGTGGCTCCTGCCTAATCCCACTGGGGGTGCTATGGTCAGTGCAATGTCTAGTTCAAAGGGATCAAAGCTCACAAGCAATTCAATGTAATACCACTTTAATCCACTAGATGGCATACACACAAATGAAAAAGAATCACACAAATAATCATGCATAATTTCATGATATTGATGTCATTTATCTGTCACGTAACATGTAAAAGGGGATGTTTTATGGACACTAGTCTTACAAGAAGCTTACAGGATCAGAAATCTCAACTTAAAGTGAGTTAGCCTTTAGCTTGGATGCCAGTTTTACACACTAATCATCACCAAGTTAAAGTTTACATACTCAACAGTGATTCTTAACGAAGCTTTGACTTCCTTAATGTGGTTGATGATTTGGTACCAGCTGATACTATTTTTTTATAACATTTTGCAGGCTAGTGCTAACAATACATTAGACTACCACCAAGTCCCTCAAATTATACTGGACTTGCCGAGTAGCTAAGTGATAACATGAGCATGGAACTTTGCATCTGCTGATTTCTCTGAGCAGTGCCACAAATGTTGAAAAAGAAGGCGTGGGTTACGTTAAAGTTAGCTGGATTTGCACTCTGACCAGCTCTGCAAAAATCTATGGTTTTATAACTTACCACATTTTTATGAAACTTGATGTTAATCATTCGAGCGCCGATTTAAAAGGAACTTTCTTTCGAAGATAAAAAGTTTCGGAACATATTATCCGTCCATTATCCGTTCGGAAAGGTAGCCATGTCGATGAGTGATGAACATGACTTGCATTGTAAAGCTGGAACTTTGAATAAATGGCTCTTACGTTCGATTGAATGAGAGCGGCTGGTGCAATTTTAGACCAGGCATAGATCGCACCAAAGGGGGCGGGACTATGTGCCGGTGACTGAACACCGGCTCTGCTGATTGGACAAGGGTATATCTGAGCCTTTAATGTATGTGAAATTCAGTAACACCACTCGTGAAGGGTATTTCTTTCTCTTCCTTTTTTGCTGGCGGTGCGTCGCCTTAATGACGAGCCGCGCCTGTTCAAAGTGCACTTTTTATCTCTCACTCAAACCTGTTTGAATACTGCTGTATGCTGTACTGTCTGTACATATTTGAGGTATTATTATTATTATCATTATTATTGTGTTTCCTTTTTATTTCTGCAAATACTTTACAAATATTTCACAATATATGGTACCATCACCCCCAAACGCAATTTTTGACTCCTGTCTCCTTAATTACTCACACCAGCTCCAGCAGTGGACCCAGTCTTCTGAACCTAGCTCATACCATGGCCCATTGTTAGCATAGCTTCTGCTACTTAATATTAACTCATCATTAACTGCTAACAATCGCTACACAATATGTGCTACACGTGTCTTAAAACTGAACCAGGTGTACTTAAAAATATATCTTAAAAGTGCTGCCTTTGTACATTGTATCTTTACCAAATGTTTAACTTTATTTACTGGATTGATTCCTACTCTGAAAAGGTTTATTTTGTCTTCTTTGATTATAGATTTCTTCTTCTTCTTCTTTCAAACCAATATAATAATTCCTGTTTGATTTTTTTTTTGTATTGATATTGTCATAGTTGAATTTACAGTGACATGATATTGTCATGTATGTAAGATTTTCCAATCCGGCCTTTACCTTTAATTGCCATGGATTTCATCAGGCACCACAAACTCTTCACGTCATAAAGTCAAATCCAACAAAGATGTAAATAAAAATCATGTATTTCCACGGTCTAAAAACCGTGTCCACCACAAATCCCTCACAAACCACACCTCATTCATTCAATCATAGGCTACATGGATGAAATGTCTTGCCCAAGAACACAAGAGGGTGAGGGTTCTTGCTTCCAGATTTCAGCCTCTGTCAACAAATCAACATAAACACCAGATCGGTGCTTTTCAAAAGACTGAACTCTGCTGTAATAAACTGTTATATCACCCAGCAGTTCATCCAACCCCATGTTTCAATTTTCCTTTCAAAACACACAACATAATACAAACATCCAGTGGGGCCGGCGTAATGTAATGTAAATCAAAGTCGCTGTGAAAATACATTACCAGCTGCATAAATAACGCGTTTATCCCGTTTTATTATGACTTCTAATCCCATCAAATGCCAACATATGTCAGTGTGTGCCCCTGTAGTGCTGCTCTCATCATCCAATTGTCCCCGGCGCTTTCTGTGCACGCCCGCCTGGCCTTCACGCAGCATCAAACAGATATGTCGGCCCTATTTGAATACGAGAGTGAGAGACGGGAGAGAAAAGAGAGGTGAGGGTGGGGGGGTAATTGTGCATGTTTGTAAATAATCTCCCTGTCAGCGTGGTAAATAGGAGTTTATTTAACAAGCTTCACATCACAGTCGAGAGCGTTCCCTCCTCCTCCTGCTGCTGCTCCTCTCCTTCGCTCGCTCACTCGCTCGTCTCGCAGCAGTCAGACATTAATAATAATAACAATGATAAACACGCAGAGGCGAGATAGGGCTGTGTGTGTGGATAAGGGGCCCTTGTGCTCAGCCAGCTTACAACGCTTAGCCCCCATTACAGGAGAGAGGCAGCAGAGGAGAGAGAGAGGAGAGGGATACAGTCAAAGGCTGTTATTTTGCATTGTATTTAAGAGCTGCTGTGTAGTTCTACTGCTAGAAGTTAGAAGTATGAATCCGGACTAAATTGGGACTGAATCAACACACGATAATACACCGGGATTGGGACTTAACCAATTAAACTAAACTAGGACAATAAACCAATAATTAACCAACATTCATGAGATTCAGCCACATACATTTAGTTTGAAATAACTTTTGGGCCTCAAAACCCCTGCCGTGGACACAATAAATGGATACCTCTTTGGAGCATGTTCTGGTGGCAGGAAAGATCACAAGAAATAAATCACACAAATTGCCTCTGCTTCTTTTGCTGTCTTTTTTTTTCTTCCTAATTCTCTCTGGTCGTGCTCTGTTCTTTCTTGTTTTTCTGTTTTGTTTTATGTTTAAAAACTGAAAAAAACTTTTGCCCTTTTAAAAATCACCTGCCCACCACTTCATTCTGGAACAAAATTTTCCCCCATGGGTGCTGGAAAATTATTAAATGTTTGAAAGCTTGCTTGGAGTTAATCTAACTAATGAGCGCAACCCTAAATACTTCTGTTTCTGAAACTATAAACCAGAAACTCATGAAAAGTCAATAAAGCATTTTGCAGAAGTTAGTTGTAAGTTATACATGTTTTTTTCAACCGTGTTATGGACATTTGTTACGCCAGAGCTGCTTAGCCTCTGACGTGCATCTTAATATATGATTTTTTTTTCCCCCACTAAAATCCAATGGCAAAAATGAACAAGAAATTCACTTCCATAAGCGCAGCGAACTACAAAATAGTCGGGGCTGTTGAGCTTCATCGTTAAAGGGTTGTACTATATATATATATATATTTTTTTCTTGTAATAAAGTATAATTTGTCCCCAGTACAGACATGTTGTAAAAGCAGCTCTGAGGGTCAAAATGAGACCACTGTGTGCTTTCTGCATCCTATCAACATGCATTGTTTTATCTTCTACAAACCAGGAAATCAGGCTGGTGCGCACTTAGCATGCTAGTTGTTGTTAGCTTTATTGTAGCAGCAAGACTTGCAAAAAACGCAGGCCTAAAAAGTCATTGCTAGATGAAATTTTAAGATAGAAAATAAATACAGCTACAGCGCCTTTAATTGCTAGGGCGATGGTCACAATTGATTTGCTTTATTATGAAGTTGTGAAAAAGAATATGACACTTTTGGTTTACAGTAGTTACAGACATTAGACTTGTATGCATTACTCCTTGGTATTTATGCAAAAACTACTATTTTATTTAAAAATATATATCTCTGTGATGGAAGTTACTGTTAAAACATCTCAAGGTAATACTTCACCTCTTCTTGTCTGATCTTGATAAAGCAAGAAAGGTAAACCTTGTACAGGCTAGAGCTAAATAACAACAAAAAAGAATAAAAAAAGGAAAAACTGAATTGTCCAGGACTAAATAATATTGACTTCCTGTTGAGGCTCTTCACTGAGGACAGTCTGTGTGTGATGTGTATATAGTGTGTGTGTCGTGTGTATATATTGTGTGTATGCGGTGTATGTAGTTATCGGCCTTCAGTTCTCAGACGTGTGTTATCACAGACAGCTCTGTCAGACGCAGCTATTGTCTGGGACGTGATAAAAGGCCGTTTCCAAAGTCGCTCGTCAGAAACCACAGGCTCGGCTTCATTTGAGGAGCCTGTTCTGTGATGCTGTGACACTTTGAACGTCTCCATCCCTCCTCTTCCTTCTCCATCCCATACTGTATGACGCCTTCTCTCCTCAGCACTTCCTCGCCATTAGGAGAAGTCAACATTTTTCAGCACACAGCATTCTTAATATTTGAATGTGCTGTATCATAGCATAGCAAAAAATGAAACAAAAACAGCTTAAAATTGTTCTGATATTTTGACCAGGTGTGTGCATTAGAGAAGATTTGTTGTTCTGGATGGTTAATTAATTGATACTCATTACAAAGAGTGCATTTTCCAGTGTGACAATGCTGGTCATTAAAATGGACAGATGGACACATGGAAACACATTTGTATTATTGGTCTTTACACATGCTCCAGTACCTTGACTTTGGCATTACATGTTTTACAACTTAAAATAATGTAATGCATTGTTAAACACACTTGACAGTTAGGCGTTCCCTCATCATTACTTGGTATTAGCACCTCATCTACTGGTAGCAGAGGGAATTATCATGAAAAAATAAACTAAAGTTAGCTTGTTCTGACTTGCTAATGTAAGCACGCAGTTGTAATGAATGTGCTTTCACAGCAGAAATGCTCAGAACAAGCCTGAGGAGGATTCATGCATGGACTTCGAACAGCACCGGAGCGCTGCCTTTACTGTCATAAACTCAGGAAGTTTGAAATCAAGATTTTTGGAGAAGGAGACAAGAAGACAACCTTCTAAACAGGATCAGTGAAACAAGCGAAAAATGAAATACAACTCCAGGTATGTTTTTGATAACAGAACAATAAAAGACAGAAAACATAAAAGCTCCAAAAGATTACATTTACATATAAAACACATTTATGTAAAATAGCTTGTCAATAACATCAGAATTAATTGTAATATGTGTGAGAGGCCATACCTGCCTGTCAGTGCCTGATCTCGTCAGAGCTCTGAAGCTAAGCAGGTCAGGGCCTGGTCAGTACTTGGATGAAAGACTGGAACACCAGGTGCCACAGGGGGGCGCTGGAGGAAACTGTTGCCCACATTGGCAAGTATGAAAGTGGTGTGTGCGTGAATGATTAGTGTTGGTTTGAGGGGTTGATGGTGCACACTGGCAGCCTTGCTACCATCAGTTTGCCTCAGGGCAATTGTGGCTACAACAGTAGCTAACCACCACCAAGTGTGGAGTGAATAATACAATGTGAAGCGTCTTTGAGTGCCTGGAAAGGTGCTTTATAAAACAAATGATTATTGGATTAATTAATTTAATTAACAACAAGCATATTCAAAAGTGCACCACATCTATGTTTGGTCAGGATGTGAATAGGGTAAAACTATCTAATTACTTGACATTTGTTGGAGCAATGAGACATGAGCAGCTTAAATCAGGCCAAAAATAATCGCTGCCAGTATTTGGGCAATTAGAGTATTCAAATGATCAGAATCTATCTAATGCAAGAGAATGGATTTGAGCAACACTTCATGACATGCAGAGAGACCAAAGATGTCCAGGGTTTGAGTGGGGGCTGTCCAAATATGTGAGAAACATGTATTAATGAAACAAAACACAACACAAGGTAAGTTTTGATGAATAACATTATTCATTGAACCCTCAAAATATTGATCTAGCACAATATAAGCAGAAGGTCTGTTTTATCGTGCCTGTTGAGAAATTTGCGTTAAAAGATTCAAAATTTCAAGATGATGTTGCATAGCAGACATTTTCAGATTGTGTACCTCTAACCCAGCTTGTACTCTGTTTATTAGCTTCTACCACCTTTGTATTGCCGTGTTTTCTGTTCCGACAACAATAGCTACAATAAACCTTCTGCACCTGTCTGCCACGCTTTCAGTTCTCCTTCGCCCAGTCTTAATCTCGCCCTGACACAAGCCGTCTCTGCTGCATTGTGGATCTGAGCTGCCGCGACGCCATCAATGAGAAACTCTCCTCTCATCCTCCGCGAGAGAGAGCGAGAGAGCGCTTATTAGTGACACGGGCAGGGCAGGCAAAAAGGCACGCACACCCGCGATTTGAGAGCGCCAGCCAGGTTCAGGGCAGGATAATTGACACGGAGCTCCCGGCGCATGCAGAGGAGTTTTGTTTCGATTCCTTTTTGTGCCGCGGCAAACAAGAACACAAAAACACAAGCTACTGTAGATGTCATAGAAGATGATTGGAGCGCACATTCTTTGTAAACTTTGGGAATTAAACCCACGCCGAAACATGCCGAAGGTAATGATGTAGATTTGAGGATGCTCCCTTTGGGTTAGAGGCCTGATTGATGCGGTAAATCACATCGCCGGAGGATATATTTATCTACATACGAAGCGTCTCAAGGACATGCTGCGTTCACTCCTAACCTCGCAGTAATTATGTCACTGTTGTAGATGACGCAGAGTCGTCAGGGGTTAGCTCTCCACACATTTGAATGGAGAACATGTCAAACCATCTGTCCTCAAGGCTTACATTTACATTATATTAGTGATTTTTAAAAGTAAACTGTAATATGGTCAGGGACTCAAAAAGGGTCTAATGATCCCAAATAGTACAAGACACCTGACAAAGGGTTACAATGGACAGTTCTAGATATAATGCGTTATGGAATTGAACGTCACAATATTTTAAAATGTCAAAAGTGTAAAATGAGGTGGAGGGCGAGTCAAAAAATTCAAATATCAAATGCAGATGCTTTGTCCAGGTTATGGATATTAATATATCTGTAATCCAGACACTGGCTTCACTAAAATTTCACAGAAACCTAACCTTTGGCAAAAAAAAATGTGAAATGCCCAGTTACACATTAGCTCTTTCCACTTATTTAAATATATGTTTTTAGTCTGTCCTTACATGTATGCAATGTATTGTGGTCAGGGGTCTCATTTATAAAGCATCGGTACATACAAAATGGCGTCCAAACATGGCGTATGTGGCGTTCCATGCCATAGACGTCAATAATGAGACAACTGGACGTGGGATTATGTGGTTATGTCCGAAATTTTGAGTTTAATGCATATAGATCCCTTTACTTTATATTTCCAATTAAAAATATAATTGCTGTATATCTAATAATATTATTCACTGAATCACTTTGTCTAGAGAAGAGAAGTCAAGCCAATTTTCATAATTTTCCCAAAAAAATGAAGTATAATAAGGGACAAAAAAAGGTGCAGAAATTATTTTTAGACATTCACAACCCCGTTTTACCACTAACACATAAGGCAGCAGTGTATTTTTACAATCCAAGCTGGAGATTTAAATCAGACAGTCGATACGCAAATGACAGCCCGATATATTGGTAAACCAACAAATTGGTCCATCTCAATGGGAGCAACTAAAGAATTGTTTCTCATTAAATGGAAATGGATTCTTCAAACTTTCAAAGAATCAATTCTGAATATAATATGAACCGTCACTACTTGCCTACATTTTCTTTCTCTCAAACGTCTTTTCATTGAACAAATTACCCATGAAGTCTACAATACTCATAACATTTTAACATCACTACTTTGCGGCCTGGACCACCTGCATCTCAGCCCGTCTTGCTCTCGGCTGCTCCTTGTCTGGTAGTTTATTGGGTTTAGGATGAGAGCAGATTCCCCAGTTTTCCTTCAGACCCAGTGGACAAGATTATTCTGAAGCCACCTTTAAGCTCTCAACTTCCACTCAGATAAAGCTTCCTGTCGATCTACTTACCTTAATCTGCACCTAAGAGAGAGAAGACGACTGGCCATTCTCTGTCTCTGTTATCATTCCTACGGCTTTTTGCTATTGGCATTTTGAATGTATTGTTGCAACTTAAGTATTCTTTTTGTATGTGTTTGGAGATTTCATTGTCTGCCTTTTTCGTTTGCTCCGCTGAACAATAACAGTTGATAAAGACGCACATTTTATTTTATTTTCCCGTTGATGGACTGCTATCTTTCTGCGTGATAAGTCAGTTCCAGGTGAGGAGCGGATTAAGAATATATTGTATCTAGGCCACAGAGACAACAGTGTGAAGAAAAGCACGGTAAGGTCTTAAAAGTAACACAAAAGGTTATTATCTAAAGCCAACAAGTTTGAAGAAAGCAGACTTCTGGTGACGCGGTTTCAAAACACAACACTTTTTTTGTTGTTCAAGGCCTGTTGTAGGTACAGACTGGATACAGGACTCAAGGGTCCTAGATTTGTATTTTTCCAAACTTTTTAAACACTTGAGGCCACCTTAACCATAGTCAAGTTGAATTTGTGTAAACTGGTTGGAGAACAAGTTTATATCCAGCAAACCAGTTCAGATCAACCAAAGAAAAGTTGCTACGTTTGTTGGTTAAAGATACTTAAGAGAACTTGAAGGCTAAATTGACTAAAACAAAAGGATATTTATCTATTCAGCAACTATGGGCCCATGATAAGGGTACATTTTGGCTGGATTTTGGAGACTAGGAGTGGCACATTATCAATTTTTAATGTTACAATCTTTATTAGTCACAATTTAACGATTATTCACGATTGTCAGCAATGAGACAACTGTGAAATCCTCAATTCACCTTCATTCACAAATTTAACAGCTTACCTACGTCCTTGTACATTGGTTGGTGCAGCCTAAAGATCCTACTATCATTCTCAATTAACCAACCAAAACAGTCCTTATGAGTGTAAGTTAAGGTACACTTTATTGTTGCCGTAGGGAAATTTGTCCTGTGCATTTGACCCATCTTACAATGCCACTGGAGCATCTCCTCAGTAGCAGTGCCTGGGGACCATCTGCAGATCTTTGTGCAAGACTTGTCAGGACTGCAGCTGGAGGATTTTACCTACTGTGCATTTACTGGGACATATCACCATTCATTCCCCCACAGAGACGTTCATATTCAGAGATGGTATTACTCAGTTTAATTTACTTGAGTAAAAGACTTAATGACCCAGTGTGATCACAAAAAAACTCATTCATGCTTTTATATTCAGTAGACTGGATTATTGTAACAGCCTCTTGACCGGTGTCAGTAAAAAGAACATAAAGGAGCTGCAGCGTATACAAAAGTGTGCAATCTGAACACAAAACAGTTCTCAAGACACTGGCTTCCAATCTGTCAGCGCATAGACTTCAAAGTCCTGAGTCTTGTCTACAAATCCCAAAATGGCCAAAGTCCTGAGTACATAAATGGCATGCTCACAAATTTTATACCACAAAAGGAACTGGGATCACTGCTACTTACTTCCACGTTGAACAATTACTTGAGTACAATTTGTGGCAACCCACAGATAGCCGTGGACATAGTTGCATTAGCCATACATAATCAGGTTTGACATTCCATTGTCTAATATGACTTTTTAAAGAATATGTCCTCAGCAAACCGCACACTTCACTCTTGTCTCAGCGCTCTTCACTGTCACAAATTGACCCGTGTTGAAACCGTCTGCGTGTTGTGATTTCAAACCTAATAACGCTTTCAGGACTCCATCAAGACATCACCTCTCTCTCCGTGTCCCGCCATCTCTGCAGATAATTGAATCAGCAAATGCCACACAGCCACGCCGCGTTTAGGTGCCATTCTCCGCGCTGCGCTCCTAATTTGTTTCAGTATTACGAATTAATTACGGCGTAACGAAGGCGGAGGAGGCGCAGGAATCTCCGGTGATGAGGTTTAAAGACGCGCTGATGCTTTGGCCCGTGGTGTTATGAGCTTGTTTTGCTGCTGTCAACGCTGTGTCACCTTTTTAATTACAAACAGGTCAGTGTCTTTTTGCTGTTATGATAGAGATGTCAAAGATAGATTCACGCGCAATCAACAAAGGGTAATATGCTGCTTTTTTTTTTTATCTAAAGAAAATTGTCCTTAATAATAATTGATGTTTGTTACATAAAGTATGAGCACATCACATTCATTCTGGCTTATAGGGTTGAGTGTGTTGCTCAAGGACGCAACAGTGGTATGCACTGGGAGGTAGCAAGAATGAAATTGCCAACTTGAAATTATGCTAAATGTTTTTTTGTTTTTTTTCAAGGTTACATACTGATCAATAACGTACATTGACTTGTGTTTTGTTTCATGTGTACACGCTTCATATTCTTGCATGTTTTAAGCCGGCACGATTTTGGGCTCAAAATCGTGGCTCGTAGATCTCATACTGTAACGGGTACCAAGACTACACTCCACCAACTCGACAAAGTGTTTGAACATGTTTGATATTTTGGAATCTTGGTCGCAAAGTGAGTCCTCCAGTCGTTGCGTCTACAATCAATCTTTGTCAAAAATGTACACCCAAGTGCCCCGCAAAGTAACGGCAGAGGAGCTCCGCCGCAAACGGGACCTTCCCATTTCTTTCATTTAGCAACTTTTACTAACGTGAAAACACCATTAACATGCCGTGCTAACCTCTGCTAACATATACAACTATGATGACTTTATCACACAGAGCTTAGAGCCTGATATTTGCTTAGATAAACCTTAGCTGTAGCTACGATTGATCGTGTGATTCATGGCACAATGGGACTGTCTAACGACTTTTAATTCCTGTGTGTCCTTCTGTATTTCTTCAATTGATAGCTTGAATATTGATGACCTCACTATCTTCTGTAAGCTAACTGGAGGAACGGCTCCGTCTGAAGCTCTGTTACCCAAGTTAGACTTTAATTTGAGTTTTGTTTTAACACAATCTGAACATAAAGAACTGACTTAGGTGAAGTCATAAGCAAACTGGCATATGACTTTTGGTAATATTCACCTTTTTTTTTTTGAAAATTGAACACATAAACAGGACTATAAAACGCAGAGCTCAGGATCAAACGCCAAAAACTTTTATGTTCCAGGACAGCCAAGCTTTGATACATTATGTCAAAAACAGTCTGGAGTGTTTTGTTCATCTGAGTCCAATACTTCTGAACAACAGGACAGTCCCAAAACAAAAGGAACTTTTCAGAAAGAGAGTAGTGAATACTTTTACTCCTTTTGAGTAATATTTTGTTAGAAGCATTCTGACTAGAGTAAACATTTTGATTATTTTTCCCAGAGTAAGTTTACAAATTATTTCAAAATAGTTTGAACATTAGTTGCTGTCCACCCTCAGAAATAATTTCGTTTTTCAAATGTCCATCCTTCAAAAAAATGCAAGATTTTGCAAACTATTTGTTTTTTCATGCAAATAACTCAACTCATAAATCAGAAGTCCCAACATTACTCTTACATTTACTCCTATTTGATCCAAACCCCTTTAGTTTGTATTGCACATTTCATAAACAGTTTCCAAAGTGCTGCACAGAAACTTTATTCTCAAACCATTTCATGGACCACTACTTTTTTTTAATCTCAGTAATATCTTGAATTAACTTTACTCCTACTTCAGTACAAATTTTGGATGCTCTACCAAACTTGGATCTTGACAAACTCATCAACCATTCCTTCCCATGCCTTCATTAATTCTCTTTCTGACAGATGACTTTTCTGTTTGTGTTTTTACTGTGAGAAATCTGCCTCTCTCTCTTTCTCTTTCTCTCTCTCTCTCCCTCCCTGCAGCTTTACATGTACAAATTCTTTACCATATATTTGTTGACATTTCACTATCTTTCCCTTAAACATTCCTAGCGCACAGTATATACCCAGAGCGCATCTAGGTGGGGCTCCAAATGTCACTCAATCACTCCTGCAGCTGCTTGTCCCGGGACGGCGTTTTTTCACATATATGTACAAGCCGGAGGGTACCTAGCTTGCGTCCTTTTCACCCCTAAAAAGCTCAAAGACTATCGGGCGGGCGGGGGAGTGAAAAAAACATGCTAACTACATAAATCACAGCCTGAATGGTTCGCCTTCTCACGCACTCGCTGTACATGTCAACTTTTATCTCCTGCTCAGATCTGCTCGGCTCCTGCCTCACACCCAGACGCACAGTAAACACAATAAATGCGTTCACAAACCGGGCGACAATAGAAAGTTTAGTCATATCGAACTGGAGCGCAAATATTTACCTGGCGTTCCTGAGATAGTCCGGGTTAAGCAACGTGGGCAAAACAAAGGCACTGAGCGTGTAATCTGCAGGAAGTTGAAGTTGTGTAGCTGCAAAGGACAAAAATGTGTTTGTTCCAATAGTGACTGAAGAATTTCAAGTTTGACGTTAACTTTGGCATTCATGCAAAGGTTCAATTGATTGGTTGTGAGGTTAAGTTGTCCTGAAAGGAGGACTATCTCATCCAATTCCATGTCTGAATTATTAAAGTGAATTGAATATGCCCTAAAAACTAATGTGCAAACCACTGAAAGCTTTATGTGCAAAAGGAAAAGTTAAAAAAGTGATGCTAACAATAACTCGGTGATTAATGAACGCAAAAACAACCCAAAACACACATGATTGGCTAATCGTTCAGCTAAGGTCCTGACCGAGCCAAATTCAAGATCTAGAAATGGGTCAAATGCAGAGGACAAATTTCCCTGAAGGGACAATAAAGTTCACCGTCCTTAACTTTAGCTTTGGCATTGAAAGGTCAAATGCAAATGATAAATCTCTTTTCACAAGTGTAACAACATTCTTTTGTATTTTTAGGAAGCAAATAATAAACGCCCAAAGCTAGGCAAAATGCTAATCATAATAACACAAAACATATTGCCAGTCTTTTATTGGTCAGAATTATTTTTCTTCATTTCCGATACTTTATAAATTGTTAATACTGGGGGTTTAGTTGATAAAACTGTATTTTATTGTATCAATTTATTCTATTGAAATATTTTTTTAAGTTTGATATTTTGAAACAAGTTTAGTCTTATTTTTATTTCATTTTGGGTCAGTTGCACATCTGTAACAAAAATAATTTTCTGTGGATGTCATTGGCTCAATCCCTGACCGATCAGAAAGCTTAAATCTTCTTTATAATACATGTTTGTTTTTTTTCCCTTAAGCCTTAGAACATTTCAATAGGCTCTTTGTACAACAGTAGCCGACTAGCTCAGTGTTAATGTTACTACTTCCTGTCCAGGTTCCTGAGGTTTTTACAGAGTCACAAATGAATAAATGAATGAATAAATCCTTAAAGCTCAGGCAGTGAACAGTGAGCTGCAGCTGGATGTCACTGACAACATGTTAAAGACTTCACACATGAGACGATTACATCCCGACGACACTTCTGTGCTGATAAAAAGACATGTTTGTGGGTCAATGCTAATGCAAATGCTAATTTTAGGCATTATAAATAATAATTAAAATAACACACTTAAATAATCTGTAGATAAAACCAATCAGGTAGTATTTACTTAAAATATGAAGAAACAACTAATTGACATTTAAAGTTTTAACAAAAGTTAGCATTAGCTGTGATAAACAGTTAGCTAGCTGTGCACAGAGCCCATTATGCTATGAGGCCATGATTTGTTTTAACAGTTTAGAAAGAGGGGAAAAAAGTCTTAATAAATAAAAGTACTATCATCTTTTTAAATAGATACATTTGGAGTTAGCATGAAGCTTTCAAGGGCCTATTAGTAGTACGTGTGCCACAGTTTGAGAACCAGTTCTTAGCAGTTTTTAATAAAAAGCCTAAGTGAGCCTTGTATGTTCAATGACAGAGGTCAGACAGCTGTAGGTGCATTCCTCTACTGTACAGACCAGGAGAGGGGGGAGGAGGGGGGAGTTATGTGTATGTGTCCTGTGTGTGCGTGTGTGTGTGTGAGAGAGAGCGAGAGAGTTTTAAAGCAGTGCAGATAAATCAGGCCTGTAAAACAAACATTTCTGAGTGACAGCAGCGGGGCGTGTGGGCCTCTGTTTGTGAGTCTGTTTGTTTAGGAGCACCGAGGCATCATGGGAAATGCAGATGGGAGTGGCCTGGACATAGCAACCACAAGAGACACTGACAAAGTCCACGATTGTAACTGTACTGGGCGGGGAAAGTCGCTGTGAATATGTCTGGTGGTCTCTTGGTGTTTAAAGGAGACATATGATGCAAAATCAACCTTGGTACAACAGCTTCCTCATCATTATTTTACTCAAAGTTACATTTTGATTGATTCCTGCATGTTTGAGTTAATCCTTTAACTGATGGTTCAAGTGTTCATCCCTTTCCACATCCTGTGTTTTGTTGCGATCATTAGACAAATTAGGACTCCAATAGGGTTCCAAAAGTCATGTGCACTTTTCACTGCTTGTCACAGCCGTTTTAGTTCAATATTGTGATTTTTAGCTCTTGAACAGAATGTAAAATGATACTTAAGTTTGAACCTACCTGCAAAAAGCTTATCTCCTTTTAAATTAAGTAATGTTTTCTTAAGTTCGGGAGCAGAACCACACCTTTCCCTGTGCTGTTTACTCCACCCGCTTCTTTCCTCTCAGTCATCTTGATTTCCCTTCAGAACCTGTAAATTGACCTTATGACGTAAGCTTTTCTACAAGAATAGTTTTCATGATTAGTAAAGTCATATTTACATTAGGGCTGCAACAACTGATCTAATCGTGACTAGTCGACATTAAAAAATAACCATACCCTGATAATCAATATTGTTATCTGGAATTGACTCTAAAACACACAACAAAAGACTCGTTATAACAAACAGTGGCCTTGTTAAATCAAAATGGCTATAACAGAAAACAAAATTTCAGCTTTCCGTCACTACACTATTTGTAAATATTCTTCTTTTTAAATAATTATTTCAACCTTTTTATTTTGTTGAAAAAGGCTAAATGACAATGGAAATAATGGTCACTATACTCGGGGTTGTTTCCAAGCATTTGGGGACTGAAACAACATTTTGTTTGTGGCCCATCTCACTCAGGACTCAGGATTTCTACTGTAGCAGGCTATTTTAACTTAGAGAAGGAAAGAAATGTAATGAGGAGCTGGTGGGTAAGGACATTCATGAGTAAATCATGAATGTCATTTTCTTGTTTTTTTAGATGCATTTTAGATGTACTGTATTTATTTTAATGCATTTTAGATGTACTATATTTTATCAAACCATCCATTTTCTACCAGGTCCTATGCTGTATTGCTGATAAAATTCTTAGAGTTTTAGAGTGATTTGAAGCATATACCCCACAGCATGTGCCCCCTATTGGTTGTGGCCCTAAACATTTGCTTAGATTAGTTAGTCCTCGGGCCGGTCCTGAGTCGACAACTGAAACGATCATTAGTTGCAGTTATAATTTACACCTGTAAGTTGAGTCACGAAAGGTGTCAAGTCTAAAATGATATTCCTCCTTGAACCTAGCTCTGGTTAAGATCTGGGGATAGTTGGGATCCCAGGAGCAGTGGTTTCTACTGTTTCTTACAGGTTGCCGGAGCAGCTTTGGAGGACGGGTCAAATGCACAGGACAAATTTCTCAATCAGAGAAAAGTGTGTTGTCTCTGTTCTTCAATTCAAGCTGTGTTACCTGACTTTTTTGGGTGTAAATTTGTACATTTTGTGTGTTTCCATCAAAGAGTATCTTGTGAAAGCAGCTCTTTATGATAAAAATAAGACCTCTCTGCAGCTAATATTAAAGTATTTTGCCTCAAAGTAAGAGCTAAAAGCAGCGCTCTGATTGGCTGCGCTTGGTTGGTCCTCCACAGTTTCACTTTGCAGTCTGAAAAAAGCTGTTGTAAAGCTGTGCACAGGACCAAAAGTGACTGCATGTGAATTTTAACAATGTTCCCAAGGGTTTTTGAGGGCGAGGAATGAGTTTGATTTAAAAACCTACTTCCGGTTCCACAGTGTGAAAATCAGGTACCCCAGCTTTAATCTTATCAATCACATTTAAGGCGACGTTGCTCAGTTGGAGAATCAGCCGTCTGCAAAATCTGAGCAGAGACATAGCATTCCCTCTTCCCAGACACTTCCTCCAGACACCTTAAATGTAAAAATTAACTCAACAAAGAGTGGGTGCAGTACTTAATTTAACTCAGAGTCTTAAAGTAAAACTAAGTGTTCAGTTATAATATTTAAATTTAGCAGCTACTGTTTTACCAATATTTTGAATGGCTATATTCTCCCTCTATTTCCTTGTGCTTTTAATTTCTGAAATAAAACACACTCCTTCATGTCCTTGTTCTCTTCAATCCTAAAATCAAAGCCGTGTATCCAGTTTTCTTTGAAAGCAGTGGCTGTTCCTGTCTTTGCTTTGAGTTGGACCATAATTTCTCTAACTATGTATTCACAGGATCCAGTTTGTTTTGTTTTGAAATGGCTTTTGTCGGGAAATGTAATTATGGCACACGTTCCAAATGCAGCAGAGCAAGTGGAGATTTTGGGTGGTAGCTGCAGGGCCTGCCGCAGTAAATGTAAACCTTATTTAAAGACCAGAGTTTTCATGACAAAAGGATTACCAAACTGTAGCCCTGTTTTAGTCAGAACTATTTCTGTCCTTCTGTATCTGTGGGTGTAGTCACAGGTGCTAAAAGTTCTCTGAATGTTTATTGTATTTATTTTATGTTTATTTTATTCTTTCTTTTGGCCGGGGATGTGTGTGTTAACGAGCATACATAATCTACATGATATAAAGATCCACTGTCCCGCCTTTACTCTCACAACACTCTCATTCATAAACCAGAATACTATTGTACATGTTTTTAGTGGTTGGGGAATCTTGAACATCCAGAGAAAACCTGTGCATGCACGGAAAGAACACGCAAACTCTACACAGAAAGGCCCGGGAGTCAAACCCAGGACCTCCTTGCTGAAGCGAGCGTACAAACCACTGCACTACAGCAGCCTCAAAAGCTGATTGGTCGAGCCTAATGAATGTGAAAGACCTTATTTTGATTTCCACTTTTGTTGCTGCGTTTTTTAAGTGTGAATAGAAATGAGTGGAAGTAATTTACTTCTTGTGCTGAAGGATGAATTCCCGCAATTCTGCTGATGTGATTGGGCCGGGCCACCTGAGGGCCAGAGATTGAACCAATCGCAGAGTAAGGGTGTGGTTTGGGCGCCCAAACAAACCAAAACAAACCAAAACAAACATGGCTACACCAACAGACCACCTATTTTACCAGAAAGACTGACTGCCGAGAGAAGCACTTTGCATTTGTGGACAGGAAAGTATCTAACAAAATTTTAATCTCTCTGCTTTGTTTGGCTGTTGTGACGCTTCAACCAATCAGCATTTTTTCTGAATGCACCGATTAGCAAGTTTCTTTCCAGATAAATCTGGTGTTAGGCAGTCAATATTAAACAGATTTTTTTTTCTCTCAGACGCTCGCTACTGTGAGTTGTCAGAGGGCTCAGCTGTGGTGTTTTATGTTGTTCAGAGTGACACAGTGTAAAGGGGCAGGTGGAACTCCACACTAGAGGTCAATACAAAAGTAGTTCTACATCAATATTGTGTTTTGAAATGGACATATAACAAGATAAAATAGAGTAAATTGCAGAAAAATACACAATGTTGACTGTATGGATCTATTTTACCCTGCGTTATTTATCCAAGTACCAGATCTGCATATTACCAATAACTGTTTCACCTGCCCCCATCTCAATTAAACATACAGCCCTAGTGCATTTACTACGCCCAGCTCCTATAGAGCTTGTGTTTTTAAAATGACCACTGCCTCCAGCTGCGGTGACACGAGGCAGATGACCAATTAAAACCTCTCTGAGTCAAACGACAATCATGTGGCTGCGTTCATCTCCTCTTTTCTCTTTAGTTATTCACAGCTCTGTCGTCCCTCTCCTGCTCCTCCATCACACCGAGCGACGGGGGTTCCTCTCTGCGCACGACGCACCCGAACACACCGCCGCACACACACGCAGACACATGAACGCATCGCGGCTTATTACTCTTTATTAATCTGCAGGGCGTTAATTGAATCCCCCCGAGTAGGACTGAATACCTGCGCACCCTCTCGCTCATTATCAGCCAAGGTGCCTTTGGTGTTGGGGGTGAGGAGGGGGGGCAGTTACTTTGGGGGGAGGGGAGAAGACTGTCAAAGTCCAGCTTACATCCAACAACATGTCTCAATTCACCACAATGGATCACGCCCCCTGCACCTGACTGGACAAAATGTATTATTACTGTTTTATATTTACCAATTTTGGCTCAAAATCAAATAATTCATTCACCAAAATTCAGCTTGAAAAATTAACAACAATTTTTAAAAAGAACCCTTACACAGACATGTCCAGTGTTTGGTTCCACTGCCTAACAATCTTGAATCATAGCCGGAGAAGTGCAGAAGGTGGGTTATGAAAATGACTTATCGTAAGTGCAGGTGTAGATGCTGTTGTGTCTTCTTTTTTTTTACTTAGAACATGTGGAAAACATGATACTGAGGAAAAAAATTAAGCAATAAAATTCTGAACAATGTCATATTCTGAACAATGGCATATTTTTCTGCACAAACTCACACAAACCCATCTATACCATTGTCAAGTAAAAAGTCAAATTTCAGGTTTACTGAATATGTTAAATATGTTCATTGTCACTTCAGACCGGTCCAGTGTTTTAGATCATCCTCTTCTTTAAATGCTCCATGTAATGACACACAGTTCTGCCAAGACCTGGTTCACAAACCTGTCCAATAACCATAACTATCACCAAATGATCTGTTCCTAACTTTAATCTTAACCCGATCGTTAAATAGTATAAAATAAACATTTGCTAGCATAGCCACCAATGCAAAGTGGCGGTTGTGTTACAGAAATCAGTTGGGAAATCGTCTAAACATCTGTTTATCAGTACATTTCAATTTTTCCAACAACTATTGAACCAAAAGGCCGACAAAGCCTTTGTTCATGCTTTGTTTTGGCAAAATAAAGTGTTGTTAGTGTAATGTGGTACCAAAATTGCATAATTTCACAACTGATGGTTTGGAGATATGGACAATTACAATATTGAGTATATAGTGTATAATTCAAATGATCTAAAAGACAGAAACCTCCAGTGCCATCTCCAACAAGGGTATAACGTGATATTTCTGCCATTTTGTGGTTAGTTTTATGGTCCATTCATGTTTTGTGCGAAACTTTAACCTCAACCAAGTCATAAAATATTTCCTCTGAACATCGTTATTGAGATTTTTGTCCATATTGCCCTGCCTTATAGACACTTTTTTCAAGCAATACGGGCACGCTTAACTGGATGTTAAATAGGCCACATTAAAACACAGTAGCCGACTTCCTTTACTGTTCTGTGTTCTGCTCTTTTAAATATGTGCCTCGGAGTACAGTGCACCAGGAGAGAGGAGCATCCGATTAGTCCTACTCTAAAAGTAATTACCTTAATGAAAGCAGTAATGTGGAGTCTGAGGAGGAGGGGGCAGAGGGGAGGACCTGCCATGTTTTATGGGCCAGTTTAGGGACAGCCTGATTTAGGAGAACACTCATGGAACACTATGGAACCCAGAGGAACAGGAGAGGGAGAGAGGGAGGGAGAGGAAGAAATGAAGAATGAAGAGAGAGAAAGAAAGGGAGGGAGAGAAAGAAAGAGAAAGAATGAAAGAGTGGAAGAGAAAGAAGGAAAGAAAGAGAAAAGAAAGAAAGAAGGGGAGGGTGAGAAAGAAAGGGAGAGAGAAAAAGAATGAAAGAGTGGAAGAGAAAGAAGAAAAGAAAGAAAGAAAGAAAGAAAGGGAGAGAGAAAAAGAATGAAAGAGTGGAAGAGATAGAAAGGGAGAAAAAGAAAGAAAAAGAGAGAATGTAAGAGAAAGAAAGGGGAAGAAAGAAAGACAAAGAGAGAGAAAATGGAAAAAAAAAGGGAAAGAAATGCAGAGAAAGAAAGTCAGAAAGAAAGGGGAAAAGAGGGAGAGAGTCTAATGCAAAGGAAAGATAGAAAAGAAAGTACGATTAATAGGGTATGCAGTGCGTTATATTTGGGGGTCTGCCGTGAGGGAAACTCTTGGATATGCAACTCTTCCCTCTTATCATGCATTTCCTGGAAAATTATGTGTATTCTGAGCACAACAAATCAAAGTCACAACTCTGTTTTAACAGACGCTGCTGACCTGGCGTTAACTCAAAAAGGTAAACAGGTGCCGCTCGTGGTTGAGTGGATAGCACTTATACCTGACATTTTGGGCAGGTCGCAGGGTTGTAAGGTCGAATCCAACTCCGACCATTTACTGCATGTCACTCTCGGTCTAAACCTCACACTGTATTGTCTTGGCTTCTACGGACAAAAAAAATCCACGCTTTTGGGCAGTTAATTCAATTTGTTCTTCATGTCTTCGTGTCTGTATTTGGCAAAATAAAGACACGTTTGCGTTTGTCGAATCAGATGTCGATTGTATCTATATCCTCCTCAATTGATGATTATTTGTAGCGCACAGCTCACAAATACAGATATGTCCTTTGATTGCTTTGCCCGTTTAGCAGAAGTCCTCCTTGTTTTTCTTTCCACTTTTTATTAGTTTTCCTTTGTCATTTACGTATAGCCGCCATGTCTGTTTTGACACCAACAAACCTTGTGTCACTGATTGGTTGATTAGCCTGTCAGTCATGCCCATTCAGAAAACCCTTCTTAGCTACATCTGTGTAAATATATAGTTTTCCTGGTCAGATTTAGGTAAATGTTTATTGCATTTGACCCATCCATCTACAAGTTAGAGGACATATTTTTCTGCACTTTTCATCACCATGAGGGGTCACTGCCTCTTTCATGTGAGCTGTACCAAGAGCTGGTACTGCCTGGTGCGGTGGTAGAGTACCTGACACTGGATCAGTTATGGTTCTCACATAAAACTACATTATTTTTTGTGTGTTGTTGTTTTGTCTATAAATAAATCTTATTTTTGAGAAGTTCTTGTAATTAAGCTAACACAGGCCACACCGAACTCTATCTTTCTATTCATTATTTCAATCTTATCTTATCCTGCATGGACTGACCTGATTTATGCTCAAATTTCAAGATATATTGTGTTCAAATTAGCTTTAAATGTCATACAATTGGTTTAAGTCCTAAGCAATCCCATCTCAATTTATAATTATTCTGAATTTAAGTCATATTAGATAAATGTTTTTATTGTACTACTCTGTGCGCTCTTTGCCCTCCGCTTTCACACAACCCTCTCTGTTCATCTCACTGCTTTAGATCTTGTTTTGTGTTTGTGGTTTTCAGCTCTGGTCGCTTCAGTCCACATGTTTCACTGGAGGCTAACCACATGTGAGAAGCGTTTAGCCCGAACATCGTGAAGAGGAATCTGCGCCCGTCCCCCGGGTTGATTATGCTCTTCTTGAAACGCCAATGTTTGTAATTATGTTTCTGCTTCTGTCCTCTGCTCCCAGCCATGTGCTCTTATTGATATAGAACATTTGTTATGCGTCTACTCTAGTATTTAGTGTTAATCTGTTACACATGTGGATCATTATCTTACATTTTGTTTATAGGCTTTTAAAATCTACCGGCTTCTACTGCTTTTTTATTGACAAACAGCAAAAAGACCCGACTTTGAGTGCCACATGGATGAAACTTGTCCAGACCAGTGGGGGATTGCAGTAAAGCAGAGCCAGGATCCTTGTCAAGAGAACATAATTAAATATTTTTTTCCAAGAAGCCTCAATAAGTACAGAGCTGTAAGCGAGAATCCAACACTAGCTGATTCTGAGCTTCAAATGCAGTACAATACCAGAATCAGAATCAGAATCAGAAATTGTTTATTGCCATTGTCAGTGAAATTCACAAACGTAGGAACTTGCTTCGGCGTAGGTGCAACATAAAGCAAAGCAAATACAGGATTACTCTTGTATGAATTACTCTAAAAACAACTTGGAGTAAGCCAATACAAGGACATTTTGCATAATACGTCTCCTTTAAAGGCACTGTACCTGCTTTTTACTGTTTTGAAACATGAAAAGCAGAATTAGTTTATCGTAAAGACTTTACATCAGTCACATGTGTTGCTCACTTTCCAAATGCAGTCCCAGCATCCTAAATATTCACCTCCACGAGTTTCTGAGCCCAGAACAAGTTTTGCCGTCCCAGGTAAAACTAAAAACATTAGCATCCTGCTTCTTGTAAAAATAAAACACTCTATAACTAGATGCAGAGAAAGCACTGTGTCTTATTTTCACCCGAATAGATGCTTTTATGATATATCTGTGCTGGAGCAACACAGATTTTACTTTATTACATGCAAAAGATCTGGTACATGAACTAGGTCTGTTTTTCACGTTTCAACAGTAAAAATCAGTTACCAGAACCTTTACTTTTGATTGAGCTTTAAACAGCCTGATGTAAGTGAAAGTAAGTGATGGGTGGATCAATACCAGATATTGTAAAAATATCAATTCTCAAAATGTAGCAAAGGTGCAATATATTTATGGCACAATCAAACACTTTTGTAGTTAGTAGCTGGTGTTGATAATAAGTCATAAAAGTTGCATATTTCACTCTCCACAGCTCAGATCTTATCGAAAAACAACAAAAAGTTCACAATAAATATGTTGAACAATAAGTCGATATAGTAATTATTGTGACACGTTTTGCTTAAATTTTTTTGTTTTTGTGTTTTATTTAGGGCTATAACTAACAATTATTTTGCTAATCAATTACTCTAGCGATCATTCTTTCAATTAATCGATTCGTTTTTAGAAACACAAAAAGCCCATGAATATGAGATTTTTACTAAATTTTATCCAGATCTGAAGCCGTCTGAGAACGTCCAGGTGGAGAATATTTACAGACCAAAGAGTGTTTAAAAAAAAAAGAAACACCTTTCCTTAATTTCTCATTCATTTTTGTGTGAGACAGTTTCTCTCAGCTCATGGCATGTTTTGAAGTCTGTGTATAGGTAAGTCAATCATTTACTCTCAATCAATGAATGAACTTATTGCAGCCTTAGTTTTACTGTGTTTAAGTGTTATTATCACCAGCCATGGCTCCCTCTTAAATGAACGAATAAGAATGAACCTGTCACTCAGTAATAAACAGTAATATAAACAATTTTGTAAAAGATAAACCTAAATTTAAATATCCTGACATAAACCACGAGGCCTATTGTAGTCCGTACCAAAGGCCTGTGTGTTTTGTGGCCTTCTGCGCTTCTAAATCTTCATTTGCGTTCATAACATTCTCACTCTACAATCACAAAAACACATTCACACAATTTGAAAGCGACACAGTAATGAAACCCCATCTTCTAAAATATAGCCATCTATTCTCTGTCTTTGCGCTCACAGCTTACAGGTGAGTGGCCCCTTTGAACCGCGCGCGCAATAACATCTGCCTGATGGAGTGATAATGAAAATAATCACATCCTTGACAAAATATTCATAAAGGTAATAATATGAATGCCATATTTTTCACACATCAAAACGTGTCTTCGGTTTAAAAAAATAAAAGAAATCTGCAACGTCTTCAACTACAAATTATGTCTCTCCGTATACAGTCGCGTTGAGGAGAAAATGGACACACAATTATGCTCACTTGTCGTATATTAATACTGCTTCTTGACATCTTCCGTGGACCCTGGCTGTCATCTCTTTGTCTGCTTTAATTGAAAATTAATGGTTAGCGCGTTGCGATGGAAACAGCTAGCGGCCGGCAGCGGCGAGGCCCGTCTCGAGACAGGCGCGGGTGGCATTGTTTGTCCCGTTTGACCTTGGAAGCCACGGTTTGGAGAAAAAGAATAAACGTAAAGAAGAACTGCATCGGTGTTTGAAAGAGGAGCTAAAGGGGGCTGAAATGTTGCTCACTGAAGCGCGGAGATAAAATAGTTATTGTGGTCGGACAAGAGAAAATCTGGAGATGTGATGTCAAAATGCCAAATGTGGGAGAATGATGTTTGAGATGGAGTCAGAGGGCAGCGAGAGGAGACGAATCGCAAAGAATCAGACGCAAAATGAACAGGAGTTTACAAATCTGAACCACAGAGCGCAGCGGACAACAGATCAGGAGCGTAAATAGAAACGCTACAGGCTCAAATGAGGTCAAATGAGGAGAGAACAGGATCAGGTGAGTGTTTTTGATCAAATATAGATCAAGAAAAGTCATGTATACAGAACATAATGTAAGCTTAAGTAGAAAAAAAAGAATAATATTGGATAATGGGAAAAAAATAACTCAGAGATCTTATCCAGTACCAATCAAGTTTCTACAGCTACACGTTTAAGGCGAGACACTCAGGCAAAACAAATTTTTGGTCAATTTGCTCTCTCAACATATCGGCTTTCATGTAGAAACAACAAACTTGTCCAATCAGTTCTTTAAAATGTTTTATTCTTTATTTAATCCACTTTCAAATTGATATCTTTAACTTTAAGATTTTTTCCTATTCATCTGCAGTGTCTCACTTTAAATTCATAGAATTGTTCACATAAATTGTTGATTTATGGGATATAATAACCGTATTCCTGACATTGACAGCTCTGTTTTCTGTTTGAGTTGATAGTGAATTGTTAAAAGCAGACTAAAACAAACTAAACGGCAAAAGACTTTTTTTTATTTAATTTTTTTTTGGTAACAGTCTGTAATTGTTATAAAGATGGAAAGCAACATAAAAACTACTTAAAACAATGTAATGTTTACATAAGTTGTTGATTTATGACACAAAAGAAAACAGTTAACCCTAAAACAATGATTTTACTGTAGACTAAGAAGTCAGGTAAAGAGAGCCTAATGTAAGCCAAAGTAGAAATAAATAATATTGGATAACGGAAAAAATGTAACTCACAAAGATATGTGTACCAATTAACCGAAATACTCTATATTTATGCCTTTAAATTCAAGTATTGTGTACATAAATTGCTGATTCATGGCATAAAACAGGCCTAGTCAACTTGCGGCCCGGGGGCCAAATCAGGCCCTCTAAACCATCTGATACGGCCCACGACCAGCCTCCATGTATTCAAACATATATTTTCTCTTGTTTACTGGGTTGGTATTAGTTCATACTTTTTTGCTGCTGGTTTAGACCTCGTATAATTATGCTTTAGATCTAGTTCGATTCTGGTTTAGTCCTGGTTAAGACATGGTTGATATCTAGTCCAGTCTTGGATTGACTATTTTGTATTTGTTTTTCCACAAAAATCTAATATAGCAGTAGTTATTTGATCATTATTGAACAGACCTAGTGTTGTGAGAGTTTGTGTAAGTGTTGGCGCGTCATGCACCTTTGGCCCAGAGACCATGGAAATGGAAATATGGCCCTGGCACACAAAAAGGGACTGTCTGTTTTGAATGATAGTGAATTGTCAATTTGTCGACCAAATCGTCAAAGGAAAAAAGAAACATAAAACTACTTAAAATGACAGTATACCATAGTTACAAGATGTTTAGGTAAACATAACAGTAATATTAACAGTAAAAAAGAAAGCGTTCTCGTTCACAAAATCTAATTTATGGCACGAAAGAAAATGTTTAACTCTAAACAATTTGATATGACTGTATTCATGGCCTTGAGCTGTCATATTAAATAATAGTTAATAGTCAAAAATAGACATGAAAAACAATATCTATCTCTCTGTCTGTCTATCTCATGTTATGTTTTACAAATTTTCTAGACAAACAGTTATTTCTCGGACAAGACAATCTGAAGATGATGTCAAAACGCCAAACGTGAGAGAATGATGTTTGAGATGGCGTCAGAGGGCAGCGAGAGGAGACAAATCGCAAAAGTACTGGAGTTTACAAATGTGAACCACAGAGCACAGAATGGACAACAGCTCAGGAGCGTTACATATGCTACAGGCTCAAATGAGGTCATATCAAGAAAGAAAAACCACACAAAACGAAAACAATGACCCCAGTTATGAGTCCAGCGCACACGAAAGAAAAAGTCAACATTACTAACAAAATAACAAGATAAAATGTTTGCATCCAGATCATGGGCCAAAAAACAGTTACAATTGTCTAAAACATCTACATTTTATTTAGTCCATTTAGTCCGTATAAAGTTCAGAATCCAGCACCTGCCAAATGATTAAAAGCTGAGGTATCTGACATTTTTCTTTGTATATAAGTCAATTGTTTATGTTTAATTCGCACTCAGTCACAAAATGAGATCCCAGCGCACTGTCTTCAGCTAATAATGAACTATTTTATTTCTTGTCAACCAGGAAGTAAGGGCCAAAAGCAGCGCTCTGATTGGCCACGCTTGGGTGGTCTACCCCAGTTTCACTTCGCCATCTGAAAAAGCAGTTCTAAAGCTGTGCACTCGCCTGAAAATTAATGCACGTGAATACAAACGGTTTGTGAAAGCGAGGGACGAGTTAGATAGATTTAAATATGTTCTCCTTTCGCGGTTTGAAAATCAGGTACCCCACCTTTAAAGTATATAGTGTAGAATGTTAAAATAACCTGTCAATTTATGGAATACCCTGCAAACCCTAATGCTGTAAAGGTTAGAAAAGAAAAGAAAAACATGAGCATAAAAGATAACAAAAAAGAAAACATAAATGGCTGCAGCAAATTACATTTCTGTCTTAGCATTACAAATATTTGATGCTATATGTGGCCGTTGCATACATTTATAATTTATGTAAAGCATCTGAATTGATTTGAATGTCAGATTTACTCAAATATTTGTATTATTTTTCATCTGCAAATTCTCCGTTTTAAAGTACTTTCTACAGGTTGTTTTTGCCCTTTTAATATCAATAGGAAAAATCAAATATTTGTCCAAAATGCCTTCAAACTTTTAACACGTCTCTCAATGACAGAGAAACGATTTTTGTTGTTAAACTCGCGCTATTCCCAAGGCCCCTCGCACTTCATCCTTGGGGCTTTACAATGGCTCTTGTAGATTTCAAAGGACACACTTTTATTTAGCCTGTTTTTGTGGCAGTGACTAACTTTATTATAAATATTTATTCACAAATGTCTAATGACCTTAACCTTAGCGCCTGAATACATTTTGTCAAACAAAAAACATCCTGTTCCTCTGCATTTTTACTTACTTTGATTTGTATTCTGTTAGATTGTTTATGGCTCTGAGGTTTTTCTTTTTATTTGACTATTAAAGTCGACAAATACTAAGTTAAATGCAGATTGAAGAATTAATAATTAACAAACCAGCTCCAGTGTGAACAGCCAAACAGATGCACAAATGAGCACGTTACAGGAAAGAATAACAACAATGAATAGGTTGTGTTCATGTGATATCACAACATTTCATCAACCAATGATATTCAATACAGACAGTGGGCAGACTTTTGATGTAATACTATGAGTTCTGAGGTTTGGTCTCTAGAGAAATCATCAGGTTCAATATTAGTGAGTTTACCTTTGAGGTATTTCATGGCAAAGTCCAATGTTATCAATAGGGAAAAACGGCTCCTGCCCTCCATCTAACTTTACTATACTATACACTACATTGTGGAGATGTAATTACTTTTTTTTTTATATATTTTGCTAATATTTTATTCATTGTTTTATGTTGCACCTTAATTATAAGTAAGTTCACGCAAGCACATTTTAACAGTCTGTCCATTTTGGTGATATTTGTAATGTTCCTTCCTGGTTGGATATTGCAGTATGCTGTGTTCATGAGGTCCTCCTGAACTCGGGTTTCCGAGATTCTGACTGTTTTGCATTCATGTTCTTTTATCTCAGAAAATTGTGATCATGATGTAAACAATAACAAATCTCCGACCCCGCTCTTTAACAGAGGGATTTGTTGTTGTTTTTCAGCCCAAAAGCTAACGTTAAACCTTTAGCTAGCTAATGTTACGTTGGTAATTTATTTCACAGTAGTGGATTTTTCTTCAGCAAATGTGTAGCTTTTTTGATAAACAACTGACAGTAAACAGAAGCGTTAGTCAGTGACCTCAAATAAGTTGATAATATTACAAATCAGCTGTTTCGTCTGTCTGTACATGACAGGTGACGTCAGGTGTGGAAATGGGCAGCAGCTTTTGACCTGAGTGCCCAAGATGTCCTGAGTTCCCTGGGGTCACATGAATGCAATGATCACCTAGCAACCATACTGTAAAGAAGGACCAAGATCCATATTGACCTTATTCTGCCCCGCCCACTTTTGCCGTTTTTTGCACTTTTGTTGTAAACACACTTTCATTTGACGAGAACTCCGTTAAAGCTAATGACGAATGAGGGAAAAGTCTTGCCACTAAAATGTTACATAAAGTAGATTGATTTGTGTAAAATGTTTAATGAACACGAGCAACAACAAGTCAACAACGCACCGATTTTCTGGGCCGTCTGAAAGCCGCTTTTTAGTCCATGTAGAACTTATTTTCTGTTGCGCTCGTCTGCTCCATGTAAACTAATACAACAGAAACAAGACGGCGGCGCGCAAGGCAACTTCCGGAATAAGGTGAATAAAGTGTGTAATAGTTGTAATTTATTTTGTCAAATGATTCACAGATTGGGTTTGGTTTTAGAACTTAGCTCTACTTTATATAAATGTTAACTATAATATAATAATAATCAAGTTCTCTTCACAAACGAATTACTTTGATAAATATTTACCACTATCCCACCAAACAGTTAGCTTTGGAATTCTAACTGACCGTGCTATAACTCCAAATTAAACATGACAAACACTTGACAGAATGAAGGATTACGTTTTACTTTCCCTCCCTTTCGCGATGGCAGAGTGACAAAGAACAACAAAGTTGTATTAGCTGTATTGTCACCGTATGAATTCAGTCGTCCTAAATGCAGATATAAGCTCTGCTGGATTATTCGGTGTATTTTTAGCCGATGACAAATGTTCTGAAAGTCGTTGTTGTGTAAACTGTGCAGAGGGAGTGCCTGGATAAACATTTCTGTACAAATGCATTCTACATTTGTTCAAACACACCTCAAAGTACAAGAACTGTTCGGCAGAAAAACGATATTGTGCTCAACCAGAAAAGTTACAAAGTTCACCTTCAAAACAGTTGCTCTTCCTGCGCTTAAATGTCATGTTGCTCAGTCTGCGATCCCAAATGAACAAATAGCGGCTCTGTATTTGAATGAAAAGTCGCTGAGAGGCTGATTCCTGATGTTTTGTAACAGTGTCTTTGCCCGGGGACAAAACACAGCCAAAGGAGGCGTGCGCTCTTATCAGATGAGCGCTAAAGGGTGGTGAATGCTTTTGCATGCTGCGTTGATGTTTAAATAGCGTTTTGAATGCTTCTCGGTGGGTGACGCGCTGATTGTATGGTCGGCCGAGCAAACAACGACATCAGATGGTATCGACGCTGGCCTACTTTGTGATTCCAGACAAGTTTGTGCCGTCAAAAGTTTACAATAATTTTAAAAACATCTGTGTCTCGAGCAATAGAGAGTAGAGGGATGGATCGGCTATCAAATCGAAATGGTTGAATTTAGCAATAAATAAATACATGAAAGAAGTTCAATCTGACATTAGTACAAAGTCATTTTTGTGTTAATAATTTAATAGAATACATTTAGATCTTGTTTGAACACAGACAGACATTGATACAAAAAATCTAGCTGATGGCACAGTGGTAAAGTGGTTAGCACTTATTCCTCAGATCAAGGAGGTTGTGAGTTCGACTCCTGCACTTTGTGCAGAGTTTCCTTGTTTCTCTTTGTGCCTGGTTGGGTTTTCTCCCAGTTCTGGTTTCATCAACCCAAAACATGCACCATATATGACATACTCCAGCTAAGGTCCTGACCAAGACTAACATAAGATCTGGAGATGACACCGCCAGGCGTTGTCTCCTGACAGGTCGCCCCAGGGGCATTGAAGGCTGGGTCAAATGCAAAGGACAAATGACCTTACGACCTGCCACACGGTACCGAACTTGCAAATCTGTATAGGTTGTGAAAGGCACACATTGGAAGCCAGTTTCTTTCAGTCTGCCCCTGCAGGACATCTGTGGTACTGAAGTAGATCTTAGTCACTGCACCCTTTGTATTGCTCTTCACAAGCTGACCTGCCTTTCAAAGCACTGTCCATTATTATTTGGGATAGAACAAGACACAACTCCCACAAAACCAAACAAATGTTATTACATTTATAATAAATAAATTATGCAATTCAGTTCACATTTTTGGACCTGTAGTTGTTTAGTTTTATTTTCATTGGCCTAATATTTTTGCTGTCATTGTAGCTCTGCTTTTTGAAACTAAATCAAAAGATATAACTCAGGAGTTTGTCTTAACAAATCTAAGCATAAGTGGGGTAAAACTGCAGACAACTAGAGTCTCACGCTGCAGCTGCAGTTTCACGAATCACAACAGCACCAAAATTATCATATTTTTACATGATTTTATGTAAAGTAAACCAACAAATAACAACTCACGATGACTACTTTCGTTTAAAATACGTAAAAATGGCTAAGTAACAGCTGATATTATTTTCCCAACATTATCCATTTCACCTGTTCCTATACCAATATACATATAACTTTTTTATGTGCCTAATTTTTACTGTTTTAAAATATGAACAGAACTAGTAGATGTTCCAGATTTTTTTGTAAAAATAAAGTAAAATCTCTCTTCTGGTGAAAATGACACCACAGCGCTTTCTCTGTATCTATTTATACAGCGTTTTATTCTATGCAAAGCAGGAAGTGCGCGTTAGCATGCTAAAGCTTGTTAACTTTACCACAGCTTTAAAATAAACTACTTGTTTTTTCCACAATTAGGTACAACTCCTTTAACCATTTCTATGATATTCTCTATATAATACCAATAAAATGTAAACAAATATTAGTTTACACTTCAATTCATTAAACATAAAACAGATTCATACCGTTTATAAATGAAAATTCCTGCACTCCGCACTTAAACAGCAGGTGGAGCTGTGTCGTTAGTCTTGAAAAAAGAGCTTGTAATGTGATATTGCTGCCGAAAAAGAAAAGACGAAAACAAAATATCTTTCGCACATCGGCAACGTGGGTGACGTTTCTTGCCCGAGAACACAACACCACCTTGCACCTGGTCCCAGCTCGATTATTAAGCCCTTCACCTTCTTCTTCTCCTTCTTCTTCTACTTTCTTGACTCTCCAACTCTTTCTCCCTTTTCACTCCAAATGTACAGCTTCATGACATTTGAGCAGAAGTTTGGAGAGAAGACCGGAGACAGGGGACGAGTGAGATGTGATGTGATGAAAGCCCCGGTGGACAGGGCCGCGGTAATAAGGACGGATCTGACTTGTAAATGAGGAGACGCCATTTTGACAAGTCCAACGACGTCCGAACGCAGAGACGGAGGGAGACAGTCGGAGAGAGAACGACACGTGACGGCACTTTGATCCCGCACTTGTTACGTGTCAGTGCCGTGGAAGGTGGACGGATCAGTGGAAAGAACGCATTTCAAGTTCGTTTTTTGGTGTGTTTTGGGCAGCGGCGAAGTCAAAAAGGCGGGAAACTCCACTCATCGAGTCTGTCACTGTCATAGAGCTTCTTTTTACTTCGCAGATGACGTGCGATACCTGTGATTTAAGTTAAGTAGAAGAAGTTTTGAAGGGCACAAGACAGCGATGGACGGTTGCTTTACTTCAAATCTCAACAAACTTTGGTGCAGACATATTCAATTAAAGTAAACATTCTTTGATTACAGGTTTGACTAAACTAAATATCAGGTATATTTCTGATTGTCAAGTATTATTTTGGAGCTACACTACATTCAGAGGGTGTTTTGGGTCTGTGGTATTTTGGGTCCATCAAGAAGGACATCTAGTGAACAAAATTTAAAAATGCAAATATTTCAAAAGAAAAATACAGTTTTAAATTTAAAGTAATATAAATCTCTGTATTCTGGTGTATTATCACATATATCAGTTTTATATTTTCTGACAATAAATAAAACTTACTCTGCAAAATCAAACATGATGTTCTGATGTAATTCTACTCGGCAAGAATGACATATTTGATTAGACTACGTTGAAATTGCATTTTTTTTCTTTTGTTTTTGTCTTCTAAGGTAGGGGTTCCCAAACTTTTTGGGCCAGGACCCCCAAAATAGCCATGCAACCAACTCGGGACCCCCAAAGCTAAATAAAAATGATAATTTTAAGTGTCAAAGCATATTAAATCAGGTCTAATATTGGTTCATTTGAATAATTTATTGTCTTATTGGACCCTATTTCACAAAAAATATAGTTTTCAATTTTTAAAATGGAGCAAATACAATGTCATATTAATTAAAATGAGATCTTTAAATCATTTCGTGACCCCTAGCTCACTCCTCGCGACCCTCCGAGGGGTCCCGACCCCCACTTTGGGAACAACTGCTCTAAGGAAACAATCTAATGTGTCTGAAATTATAACATTATATTATACACCTTAATGAGTGACTGTTGTAATAACTATATAATAACAAAATGATAACACTCTGGGATGAATTAGGGTCAGTTTGTTGGTATTTCAAAACCACATATGAAAAAAAAAAAGTCTTAGACCTCATACAGGCATTGCGCTTGGACTGTTTTACTTTATTTAAATCCCTTATAACGAATCCCTTATAATAAAATTAGCTTCAGCTTTTAGAAATGAATTGTCAAAACCTAACAAATGCGCAATCTACTGTAGGTCAAAATTTCCCAACACCAGCTTTACTCCTCCTTCTAATAACCAAAGAAAATCTAGACAGGATTTAAAATGTGCTGAGCAGAGCTTGTTCCATCTTATAATTAGAGTAAATCAGACATCAGAGGCCAAAACTAGACGGTCAGCTTCACAATGAGCCCAGACAATTGTTTGTACAGAAACAGCTTCACTTTGAATAGGGAGAACATTTTAGGAATGTGTATTTTCTTATATTTATGCGCACCAGCCCGGACAGATACAATGAACAACTGTAGTGTGAAATGGTGAAAGAGGGACTAGACATTGAGGTAAAAAGGTCATGGTCGGGAGGTTTGTACATGATCACTGAAAAATGTGAAAAATGTGCTTGTTTTTTTATGTTTTGTACCACATAATATAAGTATTAATAATTTAAACGTATACATAATTCATTTTTCTTTACACCTTTAGCTGAAAAGTCCAAAGGCGTCTCTGTAACTTTCCCTTTCACTTCTCCTTTAGATGAGGTCTGATTCCGGCTTAATCCAAGTCAGAATTCGCACAAAAGCCAAATTATTCTCCTTTCTCTTTTTCTAACTTCCATTTCCAATCTCTCCTCTTTTCTTTTAGGTGCAATGGAACAGGCTGACCTCTGCGATTCCTCCGCGTTCTTCAGATTGGTTTTAAATACTCAGCAGATTAAAGCGCCCGCCACCAAAGCTCACATTAACCGTATATTTAAAAATCCCGGCCGCTCGATAATCCACGCGTTTGTCAGAATCAAACACAGCGAATGAAAAGGCGGAGCGGCGGACATATTGTGATGGTGGAATTAGAAGCGGACAGATACATTTGACAGAAGAGAAGTCCTTGGTGCTGATTATTGAAAATCTCACGTGAGGCGCGACGGGACAAAAAGAGCCGCGCTAATTTGACGACCTCCGCGTGCCCTTCGCTGTCACTGGTGCGGCTGGGTTTTTGAGCGCCCGTGCACGCTTTAGAGAGTGACCGGGGAAGCGTGAAAGAGAGGGGAATAATGTAGAGCTCTAACACAATGGTCAAAGTATAGGATTTTTATGTTTCGAGGATTTTAAAATGACCTTCTTTTCTGATAAAAGATCCTATTCTGACATGTTAGTGCCATATGAACCATCTGGAACTGTGAGGAACTAAGGGACCGGCCTCCTGCTGGTGCCAGAGTCAGGACTAAGCATGGATGGGCCTCCTGCTGGTGCCCAGAGTCAGGACTAAACATGGACCGGCCTCCTGCTGGTGCCAGAGTCAGGACTAAACATGGACTGGCCTCCTGCTGGTGCCAGAGTCAGGACTAAACATGGACTGGCCTCCTGCTGGTGCCAGAGTCAGGACTAAACATGGACCAGCCTCCTGCTGGTGCCAGAGTCAGGACTAAACATGGACCAGCCTCCTGCTGGTGCTAGTCAGGAGTAAACATGGACCGGCCTCCTGCTGGTGCTAGTCAGGAGTAAACATGGACCGGCCTCCTGCTGGTGCTAGTCAGGAGTAAACATGGACCGGCCTCCTGCTGGTGCTAGTCAGGAGTAAACATGGGGAATCAGCGTTTCAGTTTTATGCAGCTACTGAAACTTCTTCCTGAAGATGAGAGAACGGCCTCTGCTCTGACAAAGTTCAAATCCAGGTTCAACAGTTGTGTTTAGCTCTGCACACGACTGAAAGGATTTTATCTGCATTCTTCTCTTAAAACTAAATGTGGTTTTATTCTTTGCCCGTGACAATACAAACCTTGAAACTTCAATCTTGAAAAGGCCTGTACCTTTCAAAGCATGAATCAGCAACATGTTTAAACTGTTTACTCCACCCACTCAGTCCTTTCTGCCGCTCTGATAATGCACCGCGACAGAAACAACTGTCTCATGCAGTTTTTTTTGCCGTTCTACAATCTCCACCTTCTTTTTACTGTTTGTCCATGACAGAGAATCAAACATCTGGAATAGTGCCAGGCAGTTATTTTCCATAATTCTTTGTGAACGGTGCGTATGATTGGATTGATATAATTCTGAATTAGCTGCTGTTACAACTCAATGCTTGGTGTAAAGAGCATTTATCTTGACAAATGGATAAATAAAGAACAGGTACAGGTCCTTTTAAAGTAAATTTTATGATTATTTTACTTTTTATTTAGCTTTATGTTTCCCTGTTCTGAAAACCACTTTGAAATGTGTATAATTTGTGCTCTACAAATAAACTTGCCTTGCCTTTTGTGACTTGGAAAGAAATAGCTGCATAGCTGCCGTTATTGTAAATCCAACAGAGTATTGCTGTTGCTGTACAGTAGTTTCATGTTGTCCTTGAAATCACAATATTTCTCAATGATTAAATGTTGTTTTCCTAGTATTTCCCATCCTCTGCTCTAGCTGTCTCTTCAAAAACGTGAGCTGGCCAAGACATAGTTGGAAAATGATTTATGTAATTATTTTGAAATGTTATTAACCATTAAAAAGTCTTCGATAACCATCAACCACGAGACTCTAAATGCACAGTAATACGATGCAGACATGTTTGTTTTGGAAGCCTATATGAAAACATTTCTTTTATCATTTCAGTTTCTGCGGTAGAGGCAAGTACAAAGTGAATGAAAGGGAATCTGCTGCATAAGTGCTTGTAAACAGTCAGTGCTTCTCCTTGTTAGTTACTAAATCTGTGCACGGAGCTGTGGAGTTATGGAGGAACATGAATCGTCTGAATGCACAAGTCAAACAGTATGTACAAGAATGTAAGCAGCACAAATATAAACGGCAGGTAGGGAAATAATCAAAGATACTTGCAAGGACGGAAAAATAAGGTGTTTGCGTCTGAGTTTCAAAGATCTTTAGAAAAGGTTGTAAATATATTTGAAATTCCATCTCATATTGTTCGTGCGGGGTCGAAATGATTCAAGCAGGAGGGAAAGTGAAGTGTTATTTGGTGTGATGGAGAATAAAATTTTGACTTGGGTGGCTCATGAAGAGGAATGGATAAGCTGAGGGAGATGGACGGGTCGTTTCCATAAGACCAGAACGCGACGGACCCCTATTGTTTCCACTGTATCAAAGCGAACATTGCTGCCCTTTTTGAGGGGTCCAAAGTGGGCCATGACAGGTCCCAGAGGTCTGCAGAGCACTTTATCGCAAAATGATTGGACAAGAGAAAACAAAAGAGAACGGAGCCAGGTGCACCAAAACGGCAAAAAGCGGACATGAAGACAAAATAATCATTCCTCACTAACAATGATTTGATCTCGTGATAAACCAGCGTATTTCCAGAGATGATAACTTTATTTGTTGGGCTGACAGAGTTGGAAAACAAAGCTAGCACACATTAGCATCAGCTGTTTACAAAGCAACATCACTCGCATTAAGACCGAAAATATAATTTTTCCAGTACATAATGCTGCTAACGCTATCCAAGCCCAACTTATTTCATAGAGAGATGTTAAAACATAACAGAGAGGAGCAGAGAAGTGCAATAAATACATAAAAGGCTGAAGAAGGAACGGAAAATGTGTTTTCTTTACGCTGGCTTTATCCACGTTTTAGCCTGTACCTCTGTACGGAAACGCAGTCCGCCATTTACAGAAACAGCCTGGGAGTGTCCCAAGTGAACCAGTCTGAGGGTCCAGGTCTAGTGGAAACACAGCTTAATTGTTCTGTTGCTGCAGTGGGAAATGGAGAGCAGATGACCCATGCCCAAATTAGCCCGTGGCTTTAATCCAGCGTGTTTACAGCATGTGTATCATGTATGTTCATTAAAATGCACTGTTCTGACCAAATTAAAGAGAAAAAAAAAACAGACTGGAAACAGACACACTTTATGTCAATAATACATCTCGTGATCTGTCGTGTCTCTTATCAGGTGTTCCCAGGTGTGGTCAGCTTGACAGCTCCATTAAACTGACCACACCTGCCCTGAGGTCTTGAGGAACACAAGTGCAAGAGATGGATACGAGGGGCTGAAATCAGGAGGCGGGGCACACGGATCATCAACAGAGACGAGGGAGCCTTTACTTTGGAGAAGTGAGTACCACGTGTGAGACAGAGACCACCAGGGGGCAGGCGTGGTCTGGTTTGATAGATCTGTCCAGCTGAGCACGCCTGGAAATGTCTGATCAGAGACACGTCACATCAGACCAAGGCAGAAGGTAAATGAGCTTATAACTATTTACCACTGTCTTATTAGAAGAATCTCACGAGTTAGGTTGAACAGCTGAAACCCATTTTAGGCAGATAACTTTTTTTTTTTTTTTAAATCAATATTTAACACCGGTTATTGAAAATGTTACCATAAACAAGCCAAAAATGTGTAGGCAAGACTGTTTATGCAATCGTTTGTATGAGCAGGTTCTATTTAAGGCCTGACAGTGAAAGATTAGTACATGCCTGCTGTTCAAGCCCCCGTCTTGTGAATGTATCCCCCACACACAGTAAAGGTGAGCGCCTCCTGTCTGTTTGGGTAACGTAAAATCAGAGCGGCGCGTTCGTCCTCCGCCTCCGAGCAATTCTTCTCCAGACAAAGAGCCCGCTGTGGGAGTCCAGTGGGAAAGGAACCTCCGGAAGATCTGAGCGGGACGAAGAGTGATAATGTCAAGCAGATACCAGGGAGTAGCTTTACACACAAAACACATCAGAGAGGGGGAGAGGGGGAGAAGAGACAGTGAAAGAGGTAAGAGAGCAAAGAGAGAGATATGGAGCAGAGAGAAAAGGGTAAAGAAAGGGGAGAAGAGAAAGAAAGAGAGTAGATGGGAGAGAAAAAGGAAGGGGAAGAAGGAAAGGTGGGAGAGGGAAAGGGTAGGGAGGTGGTGAGAAGAGAGAAAGAGAGAGAGAGGAGGAGAGGGGAGAGAAGAAATGGGGATGAGAGAGGGAGAGAGAAAGATAAAGAAGACGGAGAAGTGAGAAGGAAAGAAGAGAAGTGAGGGAGAGGCGAAAAGGGGGATGGGACGGAAAAGAGAATGGAGAAAAGAGGAGGACGAGCGAGGAGTGGGAGGAAGACTGAGAAGAAGGGTGAAAAAGATCAAAGAACATGAGAAATGGGGGAGAGAGGAGGGATATGAGAGAGGGGGAAAAGGATAGAGAGAGTAAGAGTTGAGAGAATGAGACGGAGAGACGAGAAGAGAAGTCGGAAAGGGTGGGAAAAAGAAACAGTGAAGGAGAGATAGTGGGAGAGGGTAAAGAAGAGCAAGAAGAGAACAAATGAGGTAATGGGGGAAAGAAGGGGGTGAGAAAAATGGGAAGGGGAGAGATGAAAGATCGAGCGGAAGGTAAGGGAGATGTAGAGAGGGAGAGAGTGGGTGAGGATGAAGTGAAGGGGGGAGCTAGGAAGATGGGTAAAGTGATGGAGGAAAAAGGGAAGGGATAAGAGAGAGAAGCTAAAATGAGTGAGAAAGAAAGTGGGAAAGAGTAAAGAAGATGGAGAAAGTGAGAGGTGGGAGAGAGAAGAGAGGGGAAGAGGGAGGCGGGAGAAAGAAAGCAAAGGGGGAAGGCTGAAAGAGGATGGAGGTGAAGAGAGGTAGAGTGAGGGGGAAAAGAGAGAAAAGATTAAAGAAGATGGAGAAAGGGGAGCGGAAGTGAGAGAGAGAGAGAGAGAGAGAGGGTAAGGGAGAGGGGGAAGTGAAGGGGAAGAGACAGGTAGGAAGGCAGAGTGATGGAAGAAAAAGGAAGGGGAAGGGATAAGAGAGAGAAGAGGAAATGGGTGAGAAAGAAAAATTAGACGGAGAATGGAGGTAAAGAGAAGTAGAGAGAAAAGGGAACAAAGAGAGGGAGAAGGAGATGAGAGAGGAAAAGGGGAGAGAGAATGATAGGGGTGGGGGACTCATGGGACACAACAGCAGTTTCTCAAACCCTGTCCAGTCCATATTCCGGGACTAAATCAGAACTAAAACAGGTCTTCCCTCTCCGCTCTGACACTCGGGACTTAAACTTTTCCTCCAAACTAAAAGGGCCTGCACCCAATAAAGCGGCCAGTGCAAAATCAGCACAAAAGTATCCCGTAATCCATCAACCGATTCTCTCTCCTAAGATTTAATTTGTCTCAAGAGTGCTCTAATTCCTTGTGCCCTTTTATAATGCTCAAAATCAGGGCGTGAAAATCAGAATACAAATCTGAATTTCAGTTTTTTTTACGATGAGAAATTCCTCTTCTCATCACGATTTTCAGATTTGGAGGGAGTGGACGGCGGGATATCAGATTAAAGCATTCAGGAAAGTGGTCCTTGAGGATAACGCTCACTCGCCCCATTTATAATTCTAGCGGCTAATTTGGACGCTACATCTTAACTTGGATTTGAATTTTGGGATGTAGACAGTTACACACGGTGGCTGAGTGTGCAGGGTTTGAATGATTCTCCTTGTGTCTGTGGGTTTTTCCTCTGGTTGCTCACACTGACCTGCAAAAGATTGTCCCAGTGGCATTGAAGGCTGGGTCAAATGCAGAGAATGATATGTGCAATGTCTTGTACTCAGCCACACTTCAAACACATTCTGAAGTGTGTTCTTACTAGTTATTTGTTCCTAAATTGAGCTAATTTTAGTCTGGATGTGGGCTTGGTTTGGTTCTGTTCAAGACGTTGTTTAGTCCTGGTCTAGTCCAGGTTTGATTTCTTTAAAAAAAAACAAAAAACAATATGTGATGTATTGTCTTTTTTCCCCACACCTTTGCCTTGATATGTCTTATTATGTACATGTCTCGAAAACACACTTTTAACCATGATCATATGTTTTATCCTCATCATTGGTGCATGGTTATGTATTCCTTGATCTTTTGCTGGAAAAATACCAAGTCTATGGCAACAAATAAAGACTAATATTTAGAAGTGTGACCTGAGGAACACCTCCTGAAAAGGCGTTTGTTTGTTTGTGTCGGGACGGTGCATGTTAATGAACACGATACACATGCTGTAAACACGCTGGATTGTGGCCTTGGGCTCATTTCCATTTCGTTGTCCCACATTCACTCTCCACACTCTCACACCCCACACTGTTGTACATGTCTGCAGTGGGAGGACAAACCGCAGCACCAGGAGGACACCCACGCAGACACGAGGAGAGCATGCAAACTCCACACAGAAAGGCCCCACGCCGCCTGGGAGTCATTCTTCCCGTGAAGCAAGAGTACCAACCGCTGCACTACCATACCACCCCCCCCAAAAAAAGAAGAGGAGCATCACCTAATGACATCAGCAGGTAGGACAGAACCTTTTGAGCTCTTTAGAAGGAGAACAGTCTGGATTGCATAATTGTGCCTGAGTAAAACCCTCCAGATATGGGACGGGTCTATCAGTAAGACAAAGGTTCACACTTGGCCTGTTGTGTTCAGACTTCAGTCAGTTTCCCTTGTTGGTGATTTTTCAAATGATTCTATCGTAGAAAGGGTTTCAGGGGTTGTCATCCGGACTTGATAATTGGTCTGCCTTTGTTAGTTTAATATTTTTATTTTTATTAAACTAACAAAGGCAGACCAATTATCAAGTTTCAGGTGACAAACAAACAATTTTCCAAACAAAGACAGGTGTTCAGTGACTCCTCCCTGTGGGCAGGACTCCCACTACTTAGAGTAGCATATAAGCCTGAGTTCCCAGACCAGCTCTCTGATTGACAATGACTTTTGAATAAAAGTCGAAACGTCTCGATCTTTAAACGGCGTCCGGATGACAACATCTGAAACCCTTTCTACGATGAACCACACCTGGACGAATGAGGGTTTACATCGACCAAATGATTGTATGTTTTTATGAAATTATAAATTTGAAAATATCAACATTTGGACTAGACCTTGGCTTGGACCTGGACCAAACCAGGACTAAACCAGGACGGGAACCAAACCAAGTCTCACACACGGCTGAACAAAGCGTGTGAATACAGTTGTTGTAGTTTTTTCACCTGGTGTGTCGTTCTCCGGGCCTTCCTCGCAGATTCAGCTTCTGTTTACTGCCGTTTGTTCTACACAGCTCGTCAGTTCATTACTTGTCAGTTGGCTGTGTACTGTACAAGTTTATGTGTTTACCCCAGGCCTGCTCCAGTGCATTGTGGGAGATTTGGCGGAGGTGTTTGTAAACATCAACTGTAGTGGGCTGAGTTTTATTACAGATTTTATTTTACGACATTACTCCCAGATGGGCGCTAAAGCTCGCAGTTTTTAATGCGTCTACCACTCGCTGCACATGCTGCTGCTCTCACACACAGACATTAAACATTAGTAATCATTTTCTGGTGGTATAAAAAAAGTTATGATCTAAATAGCCCACTGCAAACTCAAGAAGAAGCAAAGTATCTGAAAAAGGAACGTACCATGATCTGAAAAATGTGATGTGACAAAAATTTTAAAGACTTTCCTGTTTTGCAAATCTCTTACAAGTCAGGAATGAAAAAGTGCAAATCAGCAAACTAAAAATTAAACATTTTCTTGCTAAGAGGTTTTTGCGTCATTTTAGAAAACAAAGAATTGTGTTTCTAAATGTAAATTTTGTTTTTATTTTCTAACTGCGAGACACTGCAGGTGAATAGGAAAAAGATCTTACATAACAAAAAAACAAAAAAAAATTCAAACTTCTTACTTCTTACCAAAATGTTGGACATTTAAATCTGAAAAATTTACAGAACCAGGTTTAAATTTCTTTCATTTTGTTCCCGTGGTTGGTTGGTTACAAAAAAATTTACAGAGTGGATGTTGGATCCCTTTTTCGAGTAAACTAGATCTGAATGAATTTTTTTTTTTTTTTTACTTTTTACTTAAAACTTTAAAACTCAAAAATCCTTCTGTATGTTCTGTCAAAATCTTGTTAAGTACAAGATTAAAATTTGGTTAAATTCATTTTTGTAGCATCCAAAATCACAACAGTTGCCTCGATGGTTTAGTGGGTGCAGGAGCTACTTAAAGGCTGATGTTTATGTCATTTTAAGAAATGGCCTTTGAAGTTACAATTTCTCAGAGAAATCTATAGATGAAGTGAAATAAATGAAAGAATAAAACATTTCAAGAACAGATTGGACAAGTTTGTTGATTCCACATGAAAGCCGATATCTTGAGAGAACAAACTGACAAAAAAAAAGCAGTGTTTTTCCTTAAATGTCTCTTAATGGTGTAAATGTTTTCATGATTTAAGTGCTGCTATATTTTTCACTTTGTCGCAGGTCAACCTTGAAAAATAGGTCTTGAGCTCAACGAGTTCTTACTCGGTTAAATAAAGGTTAATAAATAAATAAATACAATAAAGTGAAACAAAGTATAGAAGTGAACTGAAAATATATTGAACTATTCACATTCCAGTGTCTAAAATGTAACAGAAAAAAGTAAAATACATCACATTTTTGGATTTTCCATTTATCTAAGTTTACTTTATTAAAGACATTTTACCTTGGAATAACAAAAATTATATCTTTAAAGACATATCTGACTGAAAGGTGTTTTTACAAGTCGAATAGTGATAGTAAAACTGCTGAAAGCTAAAGGTAATCAGGATTCTTTTTGCAGTGTGCTGTTGTATCAGATTTGTCCAAACTTGAGAGCCATATTTGGTATGCAGCGCGAGGGCCGTGTGTGGAGTGGGGCCAGCTCATGTAGCTCCTGTTTTAATTTAATGACCTGTCCATTCTCATAATTACACCTCTGATTAACAGAAGGACCTAAACTACAATGGGACCAGAGCGAGACCCGCGGAGGAGACGAGGAACGAGGAGTCAGGAGGTAAGGTGTGCCCCGGCTCGGCCCCAAGGAAGCAGAAAGCATCTGTGTTCACCGTTGTCAATGTTTATTCTGAAGCCTTAAACGTTTAGATTGAGTAACATTATGTGACTTGTTGGAGATGGAATGTCACCTGCATGATTCCATTGAGAAAGAGATTTAAAGCCGTACATACCATGCAGATCGTGGCTAAGTACGTGTCAGGTTTGTGGAGATGCAAGCCCGTTCACGGTAAGTTCTGGTTATCATTGCAATAAAGAAAACAAAACAAACATGATTTTAATTTAGTTTCCTTTGGTCTTTATTCACTTTATTCCGTACGTTGTCGTGGACGCCGCCATCTTTTTTCCGTTGTAGTTTACATGGAGCAGACGAGCTCAACAGAAAATAAGTTCTGCACGGACTAAAAAGCAGTTTTCAGGACGCCCAGGAAATCCCTTGATGGTTAACTTGTTGTTGCACATTTTACACAAATCAATCAACTGTATGTAATGTTTTAGCGGCGAGACTGCGTGAAATGGATTCTCGTCAAACCAGAAGTGTGTTTGCTACAAGAGCGCGGATCTGTGGCGAAAAGAGGCAAAAGTGGGCGGGGCGGAATAAGGTGAATATGTAAATAAAGAAATGACAGAGTAGTCAGTGAGCATTTTGTCTTCTGACCAGTGGGGGCCAGTTCAGACTTTTGTTCTGTATATTCACCTTATTCTGCCCCGTCCACTTTTGCTTCTTTTTGCTACAGATCCGCTCCTGTAGTAAACGCACTCCTGGTTTGGTGAACAACGGAAAAGTCTCGTCGCTAAAACATTATATAAAGTAGACTGATTAATGTAAAATGTTTAATTTACATGAGAAACAACAAGTCAACAATGCACTGGGGCCTGAAAACGGCTTTGTAGTGTGTGTACAACTTATTTTCTGTTGAGCTTGTCTGCCCCGTGTAAACTACAATGGAAAAAAGATGACCACACTAGACACGTTACTTTTACCTGTTTTGTGGGCAACAGGAAGTGTCTTGCTCAGGGATGTGGTCAGTGGGATTCTGTCTGACTCAGTCCCATTTCCACCCAAAGGTCAAAGAACTAATTCCTGCTCAGTGCAAGACATTTCCCCTCCTTGTGTTATGAATATTGTTGCATGTGTGTGATTGATTATCACAGGAAGCTTCCCTTTCCTTGAGTCTGTGAATCTGAATGAATGATGCAATGTAAAGTGTATTTGATGAAATCTCCACATGTTCATCAACGTCATTTAAAACTACTTCACACACATGGATATAGTGTATTTTATTTTTTAATGTATATAATTTTTTACTTAAACAACATGAAACGCCAATGCAAAGATGTCCAAAACAACTTTAATAATGTAAATAATACTATTCCACTGTTTGCACTGCAAGTTTGCACTATTGCACTAAACATAATTGAATTTAATTTTTATTCTACACATATTTTATTTTGCATGCCCTTATATTATCTCATTTTAGCATAGTCTATAAGTTTTACCTTTCTATTATTATTCATCGTTATATGTTGCACCTTACAGCCAAAGCAAGTTCCTAGTTTGTGAGTTTTGTTCACCGACAACGGCAACAAAAACCTTTCTGATTCTGAATACAGAGAGAGAGCAGAGAGAATATTTATACTTACAATCTGTGCAGATCATGTGACTTGGCAGCAGAAATTTAAAAAGTATCTACAAGTTAGACTATCCTCTGGTTCTTCCTGCTTTCCCTATCAACAATATTTAAGATTTTAGTTCAACTGTAGTCTGTTCATTGCTGTTCACATGTTTTTTCTCTGTTTCAGAACCCCCCACCCCATCTGCCTGGAGGAACTCTCTCTACACTAGATGAACCTCCTTCCTTCCTCCTGGGTGGTTCTGGCTCCAAATCGATGTGAGTCAGTCCTGGATCATCTGTGGGAGCAGGGTCTCTTTCACTGGTTCTTCCAGAGGTTTCTACTTTTTCCCACAGAGTTTTAGTCTTTTCTTGCCGAGAAGAATGCTTAATTCTCTTGAACATTGTCTATTTAAACCGCTTTCTACCTGTGGCCCATCGAGGCAACTGTTGGTGTGATTTTGGGTGCTACAAAATTAAATTGAATTGAATCGGATGCTGCACAAAGGGGCGTGTCTTCAAAAATGATGAAGTTGGCCTCGGTATAAACCAAGCTTAAAGGACATCATTTGTATGCAAAAAACTTATGGCAACATCTCTTTTGTCCCACCAAACTTTTTACTACTATTACATTAATTTATATATTGTGTTTAAATATATTGTCTCATGATTTAGAGCTGTCCTGGCCTATTGTCTCAAACGGCCATCTTTTCACGAAACTAAAAGCTCCGAACGTGAAAGGTCAGTTGAGGCGGATATTTTTTAACAACCAAAGCAAAAGCTCCATCCAACCTCTTGAGTTATTGCTTTTCATTTTCCTGTTTTTACTGATATAATGTAATTTCTAAACCCCGTCATGAACAGTATAATTTCAGGGCTGATTATGATGTCAATTAGTAAATTAATTTTCCACGAGGAGGGAGAGAAAGGTGGTGATAACTTTGCAAAAAATAACTTGTCCTGAATCCAAAAATCATAACGAGTGTGGAGAGGAAGTGTCTATTTGCAAAGCGCACTTACTTTTTACAATGTCTTTTAGTTGTGCGCTCCTGGTTTGAGATAAATCACCGAGACGTGAATCGATGCAGCCGGGAGATAAAAGTTTCAAAGCAAAAATAGTGCCACTTATCAATGTCGTGTGAGTCCAGATAAAATCATCAGTGAAAATACTATTAATCATTACGGTGTGGTCAAAAGAAGTTAATTTATGGTCCTTAAGGGAAAAATTAAATCCTATCAAAAATGAATACTTGATAATTGAAGTATTTTTCCACCGATAATATATAAAACTTCACCTTTGGATACGCACTTTGAGCTTGACATTAATGGATTTACTAAAATGCTACAGTAAAATATTCATCATCATTTTCTGGAAAAAGTGTTTTGAAATGTTTATGAAAAGCAATAGTAGTTCAGTGATCATTTTCATGCACAAAAGCCAGTTGTTACCAGCAGAGAGCGCAAAGCATTTTAAATAACGCTCAGAACAATAGCGTCTATATTGAAACGGTTAGAAGGTGTTTAAAAACGCACAGGAGCGCATCGGCACCACCTGATGACATCACAATGTGGAACAGAGTACCCGGGGGTCTTGAGAAAGAACGAGAAGGAGGAAACAAAATGTACAACTCCAGCTATTATGATTACGCCCATTCTTTTATATGAAGATTTTGTGTACTCTTTCTTTTCAGATTAAAAAAAAAAAGTGTCGCTTTTTTTTTCTGTCATGTATATTTTCATTGTAACATAATTTTAATCTTCAAAACAAAGCCCCTGAAGCACTTAGTTTATTCAAAATTGTGATTTGTGTAATTTTATGTATCTATTTAACATTTTGATTTAATTTAGACAAAAATACATTTATTTTTGAAAAGCTTATGAACTCCAAACACACACTAAAGCTTCAGGTTTAAAAATGTTGGTAAACGCTTTAAAATATGGTCCCTCAAACTATTTATAATGCTTTCATAAGGACTAGTGATTTGCTTAAGCACTTAAGGTATTCACTAGCATTTGTAGATTAACTTATAATACGTTATAAATGTAAAACTAAGCCATTAACAAAAACATATCTGCGTAAATAAACCCAGTACAAAATTTGAATAATTTTCAATAATAACCACGTGATAAATGCTTGTAAATACCATAAAACAAAAAGCCAGTGTTTATTAACGTAATCCAGTCATCTTCTTTTAAAGCGTTGCCAAAATGTTTACTATTTTCTGTGACGTCGTTATCGTCTCTGTCTCTTGTTTGTTGCGTAAGTTACGTGGCTCTCTTCTGTCGCCCCGGACTCTGTTTGAGCCAAACATCTGTTCCTCCCCGCTCCACAATGGCACCACTGAGCCGCGATGCAAAGAGAGGTCAAGAGATCAGTGCCTTCCCTCCGCGCGCACTTGACGCACGCACTTGACGCACGCACGCACACACAGCAGCTGCCGCGTCCACCGCTCCTGCCGCGCGCGTCTCCTGTTTGCTCCTTTGCAACGCGGTCAATAAAGTGTTTAAAATACTCAGATGCATCACGATGGTAACAATAATGGTCCCGTTTGAGTTCTGAGCCAAACCTGGTTTAGTTTTGTGTGGATCAGGTTCTTGGTTAGACTGTTTCCACCTGACTTAAGTTGTTTAAATCTGGTTCTAAACCTGCTTTTCTCTTTGTATAATTCTGCTTTAGTCCAACGCTGATACACTTTTGATTTAGACATTGCTTTGTCCTGTTTACACCTTGGTTTTGTCCTGGTTTGCTCTTGGTTTAGTCCTGGTTTGATACTGGTTTGATCCTGGTTTAGTCCTGGTTTGATTCTGGTTTAGTCCTGGTTTAGTCCTGGTTTAGTCCTGGTTTGGTCCTGGTTTGATACTGGTTTGATCCTGGTTTGGTCCTATGTTTATTTTTGGTTTACCTAAGTTTATCTTTATTTATTGCAAGTTTCAGATTCATCCGAGCTGCGTGTTTATAACTGTCATCTGTTCAACCTGGTTCAGTTTTGGTTTAACCATGTTTTATTCCTGCTTTGATCCCACTTTCTTCTTTAGCCCGGGTGTATTTCTGCTCTAAACTCCACATTCTTTCCATAATAGAACAAACCGGTGTATTCCACGGGGCTCTGTGACCTCTCCGCCGCTGCGTGTGATCGCGGACGCGCACCTGCTTCTTTTAGAGGCATTACGGTAAGCGGCCGCAAGAGCGCATGCAGCAAACTGTCCCCGCGTTCTTCCATTACTACACAACACACACTCGAGAGCGGCGCACAGACGCACACACGCGCGCAGCCAACCAGTCCGTGTGTGCGATCCATCCAGAGAGGCGCTTTGGCTTCACTCGGCGGCGGCGGCAGCACACGGGATGCCAAAAAGTGCGCGGCGGCGGCAGAGGAGGAACGACAAGTGAAAGAAGAGGCAAAACAACACAAGAGGAGGAAAGGAAAAGGAAGAAAGACCGAGACGTAAACAGGACGCACGCGTTTTTTTTTTCTCCGCCTGAAGTTACGCGCGGCGCAACAAGAGAGAGTTCGCCGCGTACAGCATTGTTGAGACTTCGCTCCGGTGAGAAGAGGGGCCACACTGCGAGGAAGGAGGACACACACAAAAGGAAACGGACTATCCGGAGAAAGTCTTGTCCTCTGTAGTCACTCCAACGCCACGCTCCAGCGCTTTTTTTTCTCCCCCACCACTTTCACCAGTTTGAATCTTTGCGAAACTCATAAAGCAAAGAGAGACAGATAGCGAGGAAGGAAAAAGAAGAAAAGGAAGCGAACCAGGAAGGAAGGAAGGAAGAGAGAGTGAGTGAGTGAGGAGACGCCGGGCTTTGAGGAGCGAGAGAAGGCGCTGCTCGTCCACATGGTCCAACCGCTGGCGTGAAAGTTGACTTCTTCGCGAAACAAGAACAGGTTGATTGTTGTCTTCCATATTCGCTTCTCTTCTCTACTCCTTCCTGTAAACGCTCTTTCCCCTCACTTTATCTGCTCTTTTTAATCCTCCTTCCAACTTTTCCTCGTGTCCCGTTCCCTCCGCCGCGGCGTTGTCTTTGCGCAGAGTGAGGCGAAGCGATTTCTGTCTTTTTTTTTTAAATATACTTTAACGCACGGTTTGATTCGAACGCCTCGCTCAAAAAACGATCACCGAAAGCGTAAAACGAGCGCACATGGCGATTCCAACTTCGGCTCTCCGTCTCTTTTCCTCGTCGCTGCTCCCACGCCACAAGTTTTGCTGCGAAAATCGATTGGAGTTTGTTTGTTGGTTCAAAAGTTAAGTTGCACGCTTGGAGGCCCTGTGTTTTGTGCGCAAACAAAACTCGAAACGAAGCCACGGAGAGCGAAAAGTGGATGTAATTTGAATTGGAATCGTGGTGCCTCGGACTCGCCTCGTTAATAAGCCTCGTTAAGGGATACGATAATAAACGCCGTCTTGTGTTATACGTGGTGATAATTTTACACATCCGACCGCGCGGCCGAGCTTTGTCATCGCTTCAAAACCTCCAACACTTTATAGAAACTACCTTATTTGAGTTAAAAGGGTGGTTTTGGATCGGTTTTATCATCCCAAAGTGAACCCACGCACTTCAAAAAGGCGCCTGGACATAATATAAAAGCTTTTGTGCGAGAGAGGAAAAAAACTTGAAGCGAGGGACAATGCTTTCTTTTGACTTTTGGCTTTGGAAAGAGAAGCGCTCAGTCCTTCCTAAATTTGAGCAGTTCTACTTTCAGCCACAGTTCCTACGTTTCAATTTGCCTTCATAATTATCCTGCGTAACTTTAAATATCGATCTCCAAAAGCAAACTCAAAGATTTGGCACAAAACGTGTTATTCGCGTCGGACAAATCATTTCTTCCCTTTTCCGAATTTGTCCCCGCACCTTTACGATCCGTCTCGTCGTTTATATTTAGCAATGACTATTGAAAAGTAGAAATTAAGTTGGTGAACTGTGTGTGTGCCCACCGCTTTGTGCACGAAGTCTGTTTTCCCCTTTTCTATTCGCTGCTGCGACCGCGTAAAAGTAAAAAGGCCTCCACCACAAGGCATAAATATTCTCGTGCTAGGCAACAACAAGAAGGCAAACTCCTCAAACACGACATTAATATTTTTGCAGAGACTCTTCGGCCCTCTTCGGCTTGCGAATCAGGCGTAACCAAAAGTGTAACCGTGTGTGCGTAACTTTCCAATCTTTTTCGAGACAATTCGCGAAACGAGGGGGGAGAGATTACATGACACGTGTCGCTTAGATCACTGTCAAATTCACTCCTATTACGCGACAATGAAAAGGATATTTACGACGTTGATTGATGCGTCCTGGGACCGCAAAGACATTTTATTTACTCAGCCCCCCGTCCCGTTATCTGACACTCGCTCTGTCCCCGCACCGCTCCACGTCCCGCACAGATATGCGGCGGTAATAATAATAATAACGGTCTGCGTAAAACATCGGCGTCCGGGCGATCTCAAGGCGGCGGTGGCACACTTTTAATTGCGCGCTAATGGAGAGCTCCGGAGGGGGATGGAGAGGGTGCAGCAGCAGCAGAAGCAGCATCTCCTCCTCCTGCTCCGTGACCTCGCTGCGCTGCTGCTGGTGCCAAAAAGGAGCAGGTACACTTTTTTTTTTTTAGACGCGCGAGGAATTTATGGGAAAGTGTTTAAAAAAAATAATAATAATGAGGAAGGCGAAACTTTATCTCGCGCGTAAAAGCAAGACTGTTGAAAGATCCGAGAGGAAAAAAGAAGGCATCAACTTAGAGTCTGAAGTGGCAGAGAAATCACAGTAATAATTGAACACTCCACAGATTCGCAATTACGCACTTTTACGCACTACTTGATCCACTAACGAAGAGTAAATCTAAAGAGATATTTACGTCAACGTTTCTTAGCCTAATTACCTTTATGTAAATATTTCCATCAATGATTATTATACATATTTATACCAGGTAAATGTAAAATTATTGTGCTGCACCTTAAACTTACCACTTAAAACAAGTGTGAAAAGCATAAATACAGGTGTCTACAGGCATTGCTTTTTTACACTTCATGAATGTAGTTATAATAATGAAAATTTGAATCGTGAATTGAAACAGCTTCAAGAAAATATTTAGGCAAAAGTTAATCATAATTTATTGTATTGCACTGTATCTTTTCAAAATCTTTCACCACAGCTTCCAACTGAATTAAGAACTTTAGAAATCCCTTTGCATTTGTCAATCTTGACCAAAAATGAGAGATATTTTTTTTTGCGTTTTACACCAAACCACACGGTGAAAAGTGCATAAATTTGACTTTCACATTCTTCCATCACACATACAAATAGATACCAGACTTTTAAGAGCAGTTTGCCAACCTCGATGAACAAAACCCGGAATCCAAACGTCTTATTCAAAGTGTAAAATTATTCCTCTGAGCTGCTCGCTGCGTGCCGCTCTTGATCATCCCTGTCAGGCATTTGAAACTAAATCTCCAGTCGTCATTTCTTGGCTCGCGTCGGCCTATTGTAGCGGCACCTTTTTCCCTCTCAACACCGCTCCTTCTCTTTCTCCTTCTGTCTCCTGACTTTTTCCCTTTACCTCTCCCATCCACATCCCTGCTAATATTTATATTTTCTCACCATGCGCTGTTATGATACGTGAATGGCATGTATTTTAACGCCAATTGTGCCGACGAATTCCTGCGGTATTGATTGCTTCAGCTCATCCAGTCGTTTGAAGAGCTCTTAACAGCATATGCGTGATCAAGTGCTTACTATATACCCACTTTTTTCAACCATTCCCCGTCCGGCACTCGGCTAAATGGCCTGATAAAATTGCCCCATGCGTTCTCTCAATTCATTTAAGTCCTCTAGTTTTTTAGCCACAAGACTGAGTGGGCTACTAAGTGATGTTGAAGTACTGCTATCACTACTACGACGACTGCTGCAGATGTAGGATGTGACCCTAGAAAAGATACTCACTTGGCGCGTTTAGTTCTATTGCGGCAATTTGTTAAAAAGCCCACATGGTTAAAAAAAATTTCAAAAGCGTGGCAAGTGAGCGAATGTATCGGGAAATGCTTTTATTGGAGGTGGGAGAAGCGTGAGACGAGGGGTTTGAATGCAGCGAGTGTGTAGGCTAATTACCAGTGTAAGTGAACTGATCCCATTGTCGCACTTTCAGAAAAATCCCTGAGACAAATGGTTTTAATATGCATTTATGTTGACGAGGTACAGACTGTGTGTCAATTGTCGTGATAGGCTTCGTTAGATTGACTAGAAAAAGGTAAATTCCACCCTTTTTGCTTTTGATTGCAATTAGAAAATGTACTTTCGATCCTGTTGCTGTGGCTGTAAAATATGTGGTACATTCACACGACATTTTTTGTTTTGTGAATTGTGAAAAATGACAATTACTGACCAAGTTTGCGGTGGAAAATGTCGATATTCAATGTGTGTATCTGCTGGAATCCAAGATGTGTCTGCACTGTATTTTACAAATGTGTGTTTTTAATTCTTTCCCATCGTTTCTACCAAACCATTTCGATTCCTTGATGTGCGTCCGTGTGGAAATCCCTGATCATTTGCCATCTTTCTTATTTTGCTTGTTTTAACAACAGCCGCAGAGTTCGTTATGCATCGAAAGCAACTCAATATAAAATGTATGTTTTGTGTTTTAAAGGGCAATTAGTATTATTAGTGTTTTTGAGCTGAAACTGGTGCTAAAGAGTCTTGCTGCGATTGCTCTGAGTGCGTCAGTGCCATTTATAGTGAATTGATCCTATTGCTGCTTTAAATAACGTGGAAATCTTTGTCAGATGGCATTAACCTTAACTTAATTATATATATTTTGGATAGCAATTGTTGAAATAATTTATAGTAAGAGATCACTTCTTTCGAATGCTTTGAAAAACTGGGACGAGAGCTCGCGTGGAGGAAGCGATTGACCTAAATTGTCAAATCCTATAGGCTTTCGGTGGTAATTGGAGGAATAAAGAAAAAAAGACATATAGAAGAGGTGAGTTTTTGCAAAATGACAAAGGAAAACGACGATTTTCTGCAATAAATTGGGAAAGATTTGCTTAATAACCTTAAAAAGTGCTATGATTTCACCACTATGCTTCATGTAGGACCAATGCTGGCGTGTGGAAAGCAATTGACTCTAATGGCGTTTGGGTGAAAGCTGTGTGAGATGGAATGTGGTTTATTGAAGGTAAGCATTCGAGTAGAAAGACTTGTGCAGCGGATACAGTAGAATATAGTATAACATTCACATAATTCCGCTGACTGAATATCGGTTTGATTTAGAAAAAAAAAAAAGCAGATTAACAGTATGATTTTGACACATTTCAAAGGCGATTTGAGAAGTGTTTTGTTGCTGGAGTTTTTTACCCGAATGGAGCAATAGTAGTTGACGATTTTGCTTATTTCATTAAAAGTACGCGCGTTGAGGTGGTTTTATCAATGCAAATAGTTCATTTCATTGCAAGTCATAGCATCACTGGAGGCGTAAAAAGGTTGGATCATACATTTAATTAACAGATAACACGTAGATGATTCGAAAATAATAAATTGTGGCACGTTTCAAGTAACGCGTTGCAATAAAAATACAAAATTGACAGTGCAGAGAGAAATGTTCAAAATGTGTTTTCTGCTGAATTTGATGTTATTTTTGGCTGGAAAAGTTTGGATGTTCTTTCAAAATGGCTATGAGATCTGTTTTGTAGAATCTTTATTTACCTAAATGGGTTAATAAAGTGCTGAAACAGATATATTTTGTGTTTTCTGCTAAATCTGATCTCGCTTTTGGCTGGAAAAGTTTGGATGCGCCGTCAAAATGGCTAGGAGATCTATTTTCTAGAATCCATATTTGCCTACATTGGTTAATTAAGTGTTGAGACAGATTCACTTGAGCTGGACAAACACGTAGATGTTCGTCGATACGCCTTAAAACTCACTCGTGAATCGCCTCGAACCCGTTTTCTCCGATCCCCAACCCAAATGCGAGCAAAGTGATAGGCCTCTCGTCGGTGCTGCAGACTGCGGCTGATGCTACATGTGGTTCTAATTGAACGTGTTATTTTGGAGAGTTCGAGGGCCTGCATGAGCGCGTCTGTCTGTGTCATAAAGCCCCCACATTTTTGGAAGATGAGGTGTATTTTTTATGATTCACGACAGAAAGTACAGTGAAAGAGGACACCAAAAATGGAGGAGAGTTTGAGCCGACCACCTGCATCCTGGATCGGTGATAGTCATTAGTGCAGAGGAGAAGGGAAGGCAGGAATTCTATGTAGTAGTCTATGAAAACATTACTCAAGTAACATGTGCAAAAAAACTACTTACAATGTTGAACTTTCGGGCAAAAATACCACTCAATTATTTGGGATGTAGAGTACAATTTATCTTTTAGACATCCCAATATATTTGACACATTTTGAGTGAAGGAAAAAACGCAACGTTAAAATCGCCACCAAAAATAAACATAAAGCAGTGTTACAGTCGATTCTACTGTTTTAAATAAAAAAAGAGACTAATTGAGTTTTATCAAATGAAACTTTGAGTTTTGTCCACTTTCCAAATGTTACAAAAATAATCTTCATAGTTTTTCAGTCTTTGATAAAAGTCTAATCCCTAGACTTTCAATTTTAAAAAGCGCATTCAGCTGTAGATTCCTTTAGAGATGACTCAAAAACGTATTACTAAAAGTACAGTTTTTTGCAAATTTACAGTGTTTTCAGTTATGATTGGTACACAATTGCTGTATTTAACCAATTTTTTTGTGTCAAATGTAGCTTTTAGTGCAAATTTCAGCGATACACTGCACACCTCTTTGATCCTGGGTGTCATCGAGAGACGAGGTAGTTGTAGTTTAGGAGGAAAACTGCTGCCGTGAAGAGCCCATTAGGAGGTGATAGATGTGGGGAGGAGTGACCGACCAGCCCCGAGCGGAAAGCAGGGTTTCCTCTGCTCCTCTGGGGCCGGAGGGAAGGGGAGAGTCAGCAGAGACACACACAGAGATAGAGCCGACGCTACAACAGTTTATCGACAATGGGAACAAGTAGATGACAACATGAGGTGATCTAAGAGGATGTAGCGAAGGAAGGCTTACAGTGCATTGATTAAAGGGCACAGTTTATTGTTGTCTGTGTTTGTTCTATTACGACAAACAGACCTGGAGTTAGAACAGAATTGAATTTTAATCCAGATTGCGATTCACTTAATGTCTAATAGTCTTTTTATCAAGAGATCTGCAGCCAATTCTTTGTGGTTTGGAGCAGGGTTTCGACTTTTTTAGAGGGTTGAATTTAACTATTTCTTGTTTTAAATGGCAATTATTACACATCTGTATTGTTTATGTTCAGGAAATAAGCATAGAACGCCATTTTATTCGCTTTTTATAAGACAAAACAAATTAAAATCCAAACTGGAGATGAATAAATATGAGGAAAAATCACAATTCCTTTTATTTTATTATTCATCTTGACGCACATCCCTATAAATTGTGTTTTATCTTATATATTCGGCCTTCTGAAGAGCTCAAAATGCTCTGTTCCACCTGCTGATGTCATGAGGTGGCTTGCCTATACTCCAGGAAGTGCTCGTCTTTGTCTTTGAAGTTCATTCACTTTCTTTTTATCTTGACGCAGTTGTGCTTAGACGTAGTTTACAAACCCATCCCAAAACCTTAACCAAAATACCAATTCTTAACCCTTTAATGTTGATTAATGTGCAATGTCCCTTTTTAAATGACTAAATAAACAAAATATAGTCAAAAATAAATATTTGCTGGCAGTGCTAAGTGGCTGTTCAGTGATAAAACTTAGTTGGAGGAAAAACTGAATCTTTACCACCATCCAATTATTTCAGCCCTCAAATTGTCGTCAAAACATGTCTTAGAAACTATCGATTTCAGTCTTATTCAAACCGCTTCACTCCAGCACCCACTACAGGAAACAACTGTGTTTTGAGTGCGCAGAAATACAGTTTCATTTGTTACATGTACATTTGAATAAATAATACAACTGCAAATGTTCAAGTGGAAAGCTTTGATAATGCACAGTGACTTTTTAAACCGATATACCCATCATTTGACAATTGACGTCGGTGGGATATCGGTTTGTAAACATATTGTAATGGTATGTCTCTGCAGGCGTCTTGAAGTGGTCCGCGGCCCGTTGTTGTCCCTCTTCAGACAGCTGTATTTGTGTTATGGATTTTCCTTCAGTAGCCAGCCCTCGCTCGCTCCCGCTCCCCGACCCCTCTGTAAGCACTTCATCAAAAACCCGCTGGTGTTTTCGAAAAGCCGCGCAAAAGACTGACAAGACGACCCGCTGTCAATCCCTGCCGGCCCCGATCGAGAAACGCGGGAATAAAGAAGAACAATAGAGCAGAAGTTGGCGTGTGATGTGGGGGTTTAAGCAGAATTAAAAGGGCGTACAGTAAGAGATGAGGAGCGGAGCAAAATGTAGGCGAGAGGAGGGAGGCGAAGAGTGACGAGAAATACCTGAAAGTTGGATGCTTTTAAGAATGTAAAAGTAGTTTATTGTCAGTGTTAACATACACTTTATCTTAGCGGTTCAAAATCTGAAGACATTATGTAATATCGCAAGGGATGATCGATTAAAACACATTATTAACAATCTTGAGGGTTGTACATTTCAAGCTTTTTCATCCAATCCAGCTGCAGTGTTTAGACCTTGACATTTTTCCCGCCCACTTCTCCTCCTCATTCAATAAATCAAAGCTGGAACAATATTTTTGGGGCTCAGTATTCATCGTGTGTTGCTTTTCTTTGCACTTACGCCAATGATGTTGTTATTTTTTGGTGATCTGTTCAGATTTCAGGAACAGCTCATAAGCGTTAAGTGTTTGTTACTGTTTTTATTCATCACAGCTCATGATTATGCTTTTTAACTGAGATTTATTTGGGATTATGAGTTGTGTCAGTGGCATTAAGTGCTTTCAATATGATCGTTTATCGTGATTTTCTGAAACAATATATCAAAATTTGGTATCGTGACAGGCCTAGTGAAGTCTCTGAAGAAGTAGATATAGTTTTTGTGTACTCTGAAAGACAATATAAAGCTGAATGTGTCTGAGAAAGTTGGGATTTGAAATGTTTCCACATTGTCCAGCCCAAATTACTGCCTACAAGCACTTTATAATAACTACACTTATTCCTGCTGTAATAAAGCATGAACAAAGACTTAATTCATAGTGAACAATAGTTTACTAAGGCTTACTAACTACTTAATCAATACTCCGTAATTCCAAAACTAACCTTAACCTCAATTAAAAGCAGAAACTCAGCCTAAATCATTCTTAATAACCCATTTGTTCATTGTGGATTAAGATTTTTTTTTACACTTTATTAGAGCAAGTTAAGATGAAGTTATTATAAAGTGGTACCGTCATATCATTAACTGCCTGGGTGGTTGATGTGTCTTGCATAAAGACACAACAACAGAATGCATTGCTGGTTGAAAGGCTCAAATGGCCAGCTTTCTTTGAGTTGTCAATAATTTAAGGTTTTTAAGATGTTAAAACTAATGGACACTTGAAAAGACCCATTTTCTGTGTTTAAACAACCAGGACTTTTACCATTTACAACCGACCAATTTTACTCCAATTTTACTCCAAGCAAAATACAATATTTATTTTCTTTATAATGTAATTGGGACCGACAAACTTTGCTTACTGGTAAAAGGCAGTTGCGTGTCTTACTGTGAGCTCATCAAGAAAGAATCTGGCGAGGATATCTGTGTAATTTTTAAAGACCGATACAATAAACATTACCTCACCTGTTCTCAAAGCAATCTCCAACGTTAGTCTTACAGTTTATTTTAATTATTCAAATGCAACTCTGTCTCCCCAAAACAATAATTCCCAACTTTTTACAATTGAAATCCACCAAACTTCTCCTTGCAGAGTCGGATGGCGGCGGTAATAACTCTTTAAATGCATCTTATTATGCTGCCTAATCCGTATCGCTATTGGGATGTTGGCTAACTCCGGGGCTAAAGTCTCGCGGCGGCTCGCTCTTTCTTTCATGGTATTAGTATTTGTGTTGGTATTAGTTCCGGGGGACACGACTTAAGCTATTAGCATGTGCGGCGCCTGCGGGATGATCCACGGGCTGACGGGACGGGGGTGTTAACCAGTGTTACTCCGAATTACAATAGACCCGGGCTGCCAAAGACTGATGGACTGACAGGTCTCAAACCACACAGGCTCGTCTCCCGCTCGCTCATCGCCGCCCGCAAAGATTTACCCTGGAAGACTGCTTTAACGGAGACACATCAAGCTCCACGCAGGCGTTTTTCTTGCAACTTTTTGACAAACTTGTACGGTTTGGCAGCGGGAACTGGTTAAGTTAGCACCACACAGCAAGAAAGGTTTGAGTTCCCAAATAATGTGGAGAGCGTGGAGTTTCTGTTAGGGCTTCTCGATTATGGAAAAAATAAAAATTGCGGTTATTTAAATCAGAATTGGAAATCATGATTATTCAAACGATTATTTACTTAGAGAGAAGGTGCATGATCACATCTAAAATGAAGCGAACAACCAAGACAAAATGAAAGGAGAAGAATCGCACTGAAATATAGCTGTGAACGTAAACCGAGAGTAGAAATATACAATATGTGAACAGCTTTTAACAATCAAGCAATCCTGTGCAAATTGAACACTTTAGAGGTAATATTAACAATCTTGATTACTCAGTTTAGACCAATAATCATAATTGTAATTGACATTTGATTATTGCCCTGCCCTAGTTTTCATGCCGTCTTCGTGTCTGGTTCGTTAGCTGCTTTCCTCCATTAACCTGAAACATTCTAGACTATTTCTCCTGCTACTTTCTCCTGAACAAAACTCTGGTTCAAAATCTGGGTCCTGATAAGTTCCCCAGATGATTTGTTTATAGAACTGGTCAAATTCAACAAACTTACACGTTATTTGTTTTCACTTTTCTACGTTTTTGTTTGAACAGTGCCATATTTTGTTGCGCTTTCTCGATCTTTTGCTATTTCAACACTCAGTTTAGTTCCAATGTCGTTTACTGGCAACAATTGGAAGAAAACCAACAAACAGCATTGATAACTTGGTAATTTCGGAGATCAGGCTTTCATAAGTTGTTTCAGAGCCAAAATGATCATAACAAATCCAGTGAAAGTGTATGGGTTTATGGGATATAATATTTAAACTAATCATTGTCTACAAACACACCAAACTACACATCTGAACGAGGGAAAAGGATCTGAAAACATTAGCAAAAGCTCATAAAAGCACATTTTGCATAATGTCGTCTTTTACAAAACGACGCAAAGATTCTTTTATTCTTCTTCCACGATCAATAAGTCGCTCTCATCTTCTCCCCGCGTCTTGTCAACATCCGTCGCTATTCTCGTCCCGGGGTTAAGAGACCGTACAGGGTTGGCGCCGTGGGGGATCGGACGCTATTGGACTCTATGGCTGTTATAGTGGCCTTTCACCGAGGGGAGGGTGGGGGGGGGTGGGGGGGGGCACGGGGAGGGGCAGAGGGGGGAGGAGAACCAGGGGAAAGGGGGGGGGGCTCGGTTAGATGGCTACCCGGCCGGGAGGATGCCGGCGCTGCTCTGCATGTGTGTCCGCGCAATTAAGTGTCAATCAATGTCCGACCCTCGGCGCTGGGGCTGCGGATGCCACATTCCCTCGGCTCACGCAAACGCCAGCTCGGTGCGAGGCTCTGTGCGCAGGTGTCCAGTTGCACCGCGGGATGTCGGTCTGCACAACTTGTCAACATGTGGCTGCTCTAGATTCGGAGAGGGAAGTCTGGGTGTCTAGATTACTGCCTGCACAACACGACCGGAGAAGAAGAAAAGGACGGTGGATGAATTGACGTAACAAAAACGGAAAATTGACATAGTTATCATCAGTATTTTATTACAGCTGCAAAAAATGTATTTCTAGATGAGTTAAAATGACTTGATTTCAGGAAATTCATCTCAGTTCCAGACGTTTTGACTGATTAAGATTAGTGAGGAGTGTTTATTTGATGGAACTAGATTGTTTCAAATGGTTTCTGACTTTTTTCAATACATTATTTCTTACTTCAACCCAAATGATCTGCCAGTGGGTTAAGATTATTCTACTTACCCCACTGGCAACTTATTCTATGACCAGTCAGAAATACCTTGAAACTAGAGGAATATTCTGCATCACAAGCGTTATTAAATCTCATTGAGTCAAAACCACTCAAATCCAGTTTAAGCTCGATTAGATGTTCATTGTTTGCTGAGTTTAAAAATGTATAAGAGAACAGTAAGAAAACCCACTCCTCCAACACCATGCGCCGCAACTTAAGGCAAACCAGTGTCTCCACAGTTCAGACTAGTGCTGAGTTTGACACTAAATAGTTTACAAATGTACATAATGAAGGAAAACTTGTGTTGTTGTGTTGTTGATTGTTGAAAACCTGGATTCGATGGATGCTAGCTATCGAGTAGAATGAAAAATAATTCATAAATGTCAATTAGATATTCATTCATGAGCACAGGGAGACAGTTCTTGGTCTTGAACTATAATCTAAAGGTTAGCGGTGCAATCCTATTGAGCGATTAGTCGACTAAAAAGGTGTGTGGTAATAATATGTCAAAACTATAAAGTATTTCCATGTATCTGACCCAAACTGCACTCAAAAGACCGCAACTGCACAGGAATTTGTGCAAAAACAACTACAGCTATTTATACAGACTTCTGATACTAGGAAACTGTATATGTTGAACTCCAAAACCTTCAGCAAACTCACTTCATATCATCTTGTTTTTGCCATAAAAATCCTTTAGATTTATCGACTAAACGACTGACGGTAAACAGCCCTACTACTGCAATTGCAAACTTGATTTGTTTTCTTCGACAAAACACTTGAAGGAATGGAAAGCGAATGGAAACTTTATCAATGGTGCACTGTGTAACTTTTCTACAAGAGGGTCCACCACTTGCTTACGTCCATAGAAATGTAACTGCTCTTCCTTAACTGCAAAAAGGTATTTCTAGATAATTTTAAATTACTTGAATTCAGGATATTCATCTTAACTTAAACAAGTTTGAATTAAGATGCATTTTCTTGATGGACGTAGATTATTTCACTTGTTTAAAGATGTATTTGACGGGTTATTTCTTCTTATTTCAAGCCAAATTGTTTGCCAATGAGGTAAGAATGTTTTACTCACCTCATTGGCAAATAAATATTTTTATTTTAGCTAAATTATGTTACAACCAGTCAGAAATATCTTGAAACCAGTGAAATTGCCTACGTCACAAAGCAATTAAATCTCTTCTAGTCAGAGCTACTCAAAATGAGATTAATATTCTGAATTCAGGTCATTTTAAGCCATTCTAGATCTTGAATTTTTGCAGTGTTGAATGTTCCACAGTATGGCATTACACTCATCTGTCTTGCATTTAAGCATTTGCAGGCGTTCTTTGCTCAGAAATACATTGAATCTCACTGCGACTTTCCACAGATATGACCCGGAGATAGATATGTTTGATCCCATATTGCGAAACATTCCAGGCAAAGCAATAACATCTCCATGGTAACAGCAAGCAGGTGGCAGACTCTCAACCAAAGTGACAAGGTGTGCTTTTAAGGCAACTTCGAGTGTCACAAAAAGTGTAAAAGAAACAGGTTAATTGTACATTTTCTTATATTTATCAACAATTTGCAGAGTAGAGCACACATTTTTCTCGGTTTTACTTGCTCTTCCTTCTTTCCTCTGGCCTCTCCTCAGCTCAGATCAATGTACGTTTAGCAGAGAACACATTTTTCTGGGTTTTGCTTGTTCTTCCTCTTTTCCTCGGGCCTCTCCTCAGCTCGGATCAGTTTTGCGGTGGCCGTCAGTGGTGCTCCGTTAGCGTTAGCCCGGGCAGCGTCGGTGTGTGGTGGCCATTGTTGACCAAAAGACATCTGCTACTAGATTATTCCCAGCTGTTATCTGAATAATTGTGTAACCCCCCCCCCCCCCCCCCTCCCCCCCTCCTCCCACTCTCTCCCTCCCTCTCTCTCTGATCGCCCGTACCCCCCAAACATAAGACCAGGTGTGACCAGAAATGGCCGTCCAGTGTTTTATGACTTTGTTTTTAGCTGCATTTGAAGTTGATTTTTTGAATGGCACTGGAACAGCACAAAGTAAACATGTTTGTTGTAGTTTATTTGTATTAAAATGTGCTTTCCTTAGACCAGATGCCCTTCCATTTTGCTTGTACAATTACTTGAAATCGAATCGAAATCGCAATTTGAATGGACGCAATTAGCAAATCACTACAGTTGCAGTTTTTTAAGTGCAATAATTTCCTCGAGAAACAACAACAAGTTCTGTTTTATTCTGCATAAAAACTTAATGAAACTAATCCTGTAGTTTAGATTTGTTTGAACATGCTCTGAAACAAGTGACAAAAATGCAACAAAAGTGACCTAAACGTGTCTAAAAGTGACAAAACACATCTAATAACGTCAAATATGTGACTTAAAGCGATAAAACATTACTAAAAGTGACAGCAGCAAAATGTGACTTATAATGACAAAAACGGGACTTAAAGCAGCAAAAAGGCTTCTAAAAGTGACAAAAAAAGCGAGAAAACATATCCGAAACACATGATTCTTTTATTAGTTTGTCAGTTCATATTTCAGTCTTTTTGACAATTCTCCTGGTTGTGTTTAAAATGTGAACTTTGAACAGTATCCCATAAATCGCAAATAGAAATACATTTTTCCAAGAGTTGGCACAAGTTTTTGCACATAGATGGTGTCATTTGGTAATTTCTTAGATGCTCTATACTTAATCTAAAACAAATAGCAACACAAAGCCACATTTTTTCTTATATTTTCCTTTAAACAGTCGCACATGTAGCCTTTACCTCTTGTTGTGATCGAACCTTTCCTCAGCATTGTTTTCTTTATCAGTTTACATCCATGTGACCTGCGAAGTCACTGGTCGCTGTCTGACATTTGGAGAAGGATTTTGGACACCGCCGCCTTTCCCCGTCTCTCACACACACACACGTACACACACACGTACACACACACGCACACACACACACGCACACAGACCGTACTACTCTACTCCGGCTCCTGTAGCTTTGGGCGAAATAAAAGTCCTGTAATCCTTCAGCTCAAGACTGCTGTCCACCGCGGCTTTAGCGGCCTCCGAGCTCCAGCCGGACCCTCCCTCTGCTCCTCGCCGTCTGCTCGTGTGCACTGCAAAAACACACCCTCAATAACAGGAAAACAGCTGAATGCATCTTGTCCGAGGAGGCTTGAGTCTGACTTAATTAACTAGCTGATTTTAACTTGTTTCACTACATCGCAAAAAATATGTACATATATCTAGACCACCTTAAAATGGGTTGAACTGGATTATAGTATTTTTGACTTTAATTTCTCGTGTGATGCAGAATATTTCACTGGTTTCAAGGTATTTTTCACTGATAATGCAATGATTTAGCTTAAAATAAGAACATACATTTGCCATTGAGGTAAATCAAGTCATTTGAAGTCACTGGCAGTAAAAATGAATGCATTGAAACAAGTCAGAATTGATTCGAAACAAGTAAAATAATCTAGTTCCATCAAATAAATAGTCTTAACTAGTGAAAAGTCAAGATTAACATCCTGAAAAACCAATTTAACTCATCTAGAATGTCATTTTTCTTTACATATAATTGAGTGGTTTCAACATATTTTTTGTATTTCAAGTACAATTGTCGAACAGTAGAACATCAAAACCACTGATGAATTTATGGATTCATTTCCAATCACATAACTTGAACACTGACAATAGATATTTATTGTATTATGCCAGTTTTTCGTCGTAAAAAAAAAAGTATGTTAAGTCATAATTCAGTAATTGAGGGAATTTAAACTTTTCAAACATACTCAAATCTATATTCTGAATGTTTTATTTAGCTAGATATTCATGTCTTGCAGTGTAGTGGGTCTTTGCCTTTAAAAATATTGGCAAAAAACAAGAAATTGACAGTTTTTTTGGACAATTTTTTGGACAGTCTTTTGGATACACTCTTCAAATACACTTATCAGATTTAAGTTAATTGGCTAAACTTTCTCATTTGGGTTCAAGGCATCAATTTGGAAATTCCAAATAATTCCTTAGTTGGAACAATTAAATTAATTTTCCTGGATTAAAAACGTCATTAAAATACTCAGCTGTCATTCCAGCTCTATCTACAAAGACGCACCGCACGGTTTCAATTTGTCTCTCCTCATTTGGACAATTTCTCCTGCACCTTTTATTGTTTTAATAACTACACGAGACAATGCAATTAACAATAATATGACCAAATGTGACTCGTTTGTTTTAAGCGTACGAAAACAGCCAAAACAATGTCAGCAACGAGGATTTTCCTGTTCAAATAATAATTCGAGATTCCAGTTATTATTGCACAACTTAATGTGATGCGTCTGTATTCAATATAGTGATTAATTCATGTTTTATTTAATTAGTTATGCAGAAATAATAGCAGAAATATCAAAATATACAAGTCCAAATGTTTAACCAGTGCACTTTTTTCTTCAAAATGGTTTATTATTGAATATGACCTGAAATGATAGACTTCTTTCTAGTTCATAGCTATAATTATTTGTCTTAAATGAACACAAATGGACTCAAATAATAATGATTAGTTCTTGTCCCGGTGTTTCTCGTGAACCCTGTCGTAGAAGCCGTTTCCTGCAGATGTCTGTGGAGGTTTTATTCTGTCGCAGCGGTCTCCAGAGCGGCTGGTTCTGCTCGCCTCTTTTCCCAACCTCAGCTCCAGCCGCTCTCTCTCTTTCTCCTCACCCCTCCTCACCTCTTCTCCCTCTTCAGAACTTTTCTTTCCCATTCATTTTTTTTTCTTTTCTCTCCTTATTCTTATCTTCTCTCTATCTTCGTCTCTTCTCTCTCTTCCTCTCTCTGTTTCTCTGTCTCATCTTTCTCTCTTTCTCTCCTTTTTCTCCTCTTCTATCTCTGTCTTCCCCCTCTTCTTCTCTCTCTTTCTCTCGCTTTTCTTTCCCCCCTCTCCTTTTGCATCCATTCTTATTTCTCTCCTTTTAGTCTCTCTCCAACTCTCCAACATTTTGGTCTTTCGCTCTCTTCTACTCTCCCCTCTGAATTTTCTCTCTCCTCTTCTCATTTGTCTTTTCCACTTTCTTTTTTTCTTTCATCTCTTTTATCTTTTCTCTTCCATCTTTCTCTCCTCCTTTTATTTTCTGTACTGTATCTCCTCTTCTCCTCCTCCTTCATCATCACTCTCCTTTTTCTCTCTTCATCTCCCTCTTTTTCCTTTCTCTTTCTCTCTCACCATTCATACTCTCCCATTCTCTCTCCTCCTCTCCCTTCTCCCTCTCTCTCTCTCTCGCTCTGTGTCTGTCTCCTCACCCTTTATCAATCTCTCATTTCAGGTTTCTCTTACTCTTTCTCTTCTCTCTTCATTTTCTTCATGTATTGTCCTAACTTTTTCTTTCTCTCTCTTTCTCCCCCTCTCCATCCTCTTTATCAACCTCTATTCAGGGTACCCCATTCTTTCTCTCTTCACCTTAATCTCCCTCTCCCTCCTTTCTCTCTCTCCCCTTTTAACGCTCAGTCTCTATCTCCTCCTTTCTCTCTCTCTTTATTTGTTTTCCCCTCCTCTCATCGTCTCATCCTCCCTCACCCTTTCTCTCTGTCCGTCTCTCCCCCTTCTTTACCATGCTCTCATTTGGGGGTTCTCTCTTTTTCTCTCTCTTTTTCTTTTCTTTATATATTCTCCTAGCTCTGCTTTCTCTCTTCACCTCCCTTACCCCCCGTTTTCTCTTTCTCTTGCGCTCTTCTCCTTCCCCTTAATCTCTCGCTCTCTCTTCCTCATTTCAGGTTTCTCTCTCTTCCCTCTCTTCATTTTCTTTATATATAACCTAACTCTTTTTCTCCTCCCCTATCTCCCTCCCCTTTCGCTCTCTCTCTCTTCTCCTTTCTCTCATTTCCCTCTCTCATATCTTAACTGTCCCTCATTATCTTCTCTCTCTCTCTGTTTTCTCCTCCTCTCGTCATCCCCTCCCCCTCTTTCTCTCGTCATGCCTGTTGTATTTAACTCTCACTACCTTGGCCTCTTCATTTCACTCATGTGTCATCACGCGTTACCTCCCGGTGCGCTCTATACCTCTGCTCTGACACATAGATTCCTTCCTGCAGCTCACATCAGAATGGAAAATAAGCAGTAAAAGGACCTGCACAATGGACAGGAAATTACGGGAAAGTTACTGTAACTTCCGACACAATTCAACACACTCTTCTAGAATTATTACGTGAACTTGGTTAACGACTTATTCTGTTGAAGTCCTAGAAAATAATAACACATTTAGAGTGATCTCAAAGAAAAAATAATTACCGGAGGGGATTACAAGTTTATCTGTGATTTTACATTGATTGTTTACATTTTGAACTGGCGCATCACATTTATAATGAACAATACACTGAATAATGATTCCAGACTCATTCAGGCTATAAAATAATAACTGGGGGGGATTACAAGTTTATTAGTGATTTTACATTGATTGTTTACATTTGGAATTGGCTCATAACATTTACAATAAATAATGATTTCAGACCCATTCAGGCTATAAATATGTGTTCTTATCTTAAATTTACACTACCTATTCCTTGTTTTAAGTGATGATACAATTAATAAGTGTGAAAAGTTACCCTTAACAATGCGTAAAAACAACAAAAGCAAAACATAAAAAATCGCAACTGCGCTGTGTTTAACCTGCTTTCTGATTAGAAAGGTTGAAATTATAATGCTTTCCAATTTCCAAAACCAAAAAATCATATCAAAATCTGGGTCCCCTTCATCATGTTCCATTTGATTGTCCACTTGCTCCTGTAGAAAAGGTCAGCCCAGCCTTATGCAACTGAAAGGGCTTAATTACAACTTTATTCACTGTGGGATACCATTGTCTAAAGGGCAGCGCGGTGCGGAGCTGCCGGCTTGGAAAATACTCAAGACAGAGGACAAAAGAGGAGAGGAAAGTTAGAAAAAGAAAAACAGTCTTGCATTGCTTGGTCGTGTCATGCTCGGATACAGCTTCCAGGGGGCTTAGTGAGAAAGTTTGCCCGAAAAAAGTTTGCTCACGGCTGGGTTAGGCTTGGGGTCCCCGGGGGGCGAGGGGGAGGAGAGGGAGGAGAGAGTGTGCATGCCATCACAGCTAAGGCCTTGGAAACTAAAGTCCAGACGCCATGAACGATGTGGGTTTATATTTCCGAAAAGGACTTGTATATGATGTGGGGTAATGGTTATAGGAAACACAGAGGAACTTTTCAAGATGTGTTAGAATCCTGCTGGTTAAAGCACACATTAAGCTCCTATATTTGACATACAGCTAATGTTATTATATGTAATCTTGAGCGAGACATATTGTGCCCTTTTTGTAGGTATTTAGTATCAAGCAGTGACATGTTTATCATTATTTTACATTTTGTTCAGTGTAAACCACAATATTGATCGAAAATGACCTAATCATTGAAACATTGATTTCCTGTTCAAACCGCAGATCTGATAAGTCTTCACGGTGACACTTTTTTGTAACTAGTAGTTTTAATAATGTAATTCAAAATGTGAACAATCAATATAAAATCAATGACTAATTTCTAATCCCCCCCAGTTATTTTTGATTAAAGTTTTCTTTGAGATAATGAGCAGCAGATTGTCATGCATGCGTTTTGGCTTTAAACTATAAATTATATGTTTTTTTTTTGTTGTTTTTTTTTTTTTTTCTAAATAACTACAAGTAAATACAGATACAAATACAAATACAGTGGGCGGGGATAGGGGGGAAATTTTGTGAGCACTCAAGCCTCAAATGAAGGATTAAGAGTATTAACTCAAACATGCGGTAATCAATAAAATACAACTTTGAGTAAACTACTGTCATGATGTCTTCAAGTGGATTGATCACTCGAGGCATTATTTAGAACACAATTTCTTGACAATACATATATATAAAAAACACACACACAAACTATTATAATTGGCCCCATTTTCTCCAGGCTTGGGACAGAGCTGGAAAGGAACTCAATACATGTACACAACATACAAAATCAAAATACAAATGTGAGTAACAGTTTTCTGGTACAGTTATTTTTAATTTGGTGATGTTTGGAATACAGTTACTTTCCTAAAATCCATAGAATAACATTTCACTATTTGATCACAGTCTTGTTAATCCTGTATTGCATTTTACACTAATATATGCAAATCAATGTCAACGTATTCAAATTATTCAGAATACTTAAATTGGACCATGTACCAGAATATGTTACAAAATACATTTTAATGCAGGTATATTCAGTATTCTGTAACTAAATACATTTTCAAACTGTTCTGGAGCTTGACAACCATCTTTTAACCTTTCTTATTTTTCAGTCACATGTATTTCTTAATTGCCCACTATAAGGCATCATCCCATTTTAACTCCTAGCTCCTGTCTCTTTTACCTCTCCTCCTCTTGCTCCATTAGCGTAGCCCCTGCATTCTCTTCTCTGGTAATGAACAGGGGCCTATAGCGCTGTATAGTAACTTATCTGACCCACGGCTGCCTGGGTCATGTTCACCCAGAGGAAGGGGGAGTGAAAGGGGGTTCTCCTGCCGTCTCTTTGCCCCAGCACAAGGCGGCTTCACCCCTGGGCTAAAAGAACGGCGCGTGAAGGGGGTCGGTGCGTGTGCGACGTCCCAAATTTGAATGTCTCTTCCCCTTCGGCGGCCCGTTGGTTCTCCGCCTGGGCCCGGCTCTCCCCACAGGGTTAATTGAAGGGAAATTGATAGTTCTTTGCGGTAATTGTGGCTTTGAGAATTCAGCGGCTCCCAGTGAGGCCATTCGTTTGCAGAATGACAAGGAGAGAAGAGAAGAGGAGGAGCTGGTGATGAAGGAATATATGGAGTATGTAGAGTTTAAGTAGGCTGAATAAGATAAGATTGCCAGATAATCAAGGAAATCTGTTTCTAAAATTAGCATTTGCAATTCAATTTTACGATTTTGAAATAGAAATCAATTCAAACTCCACCTTTTAAGTAAATAAACGGTAACCAAATACAGATTAATTTAACCAAACATTTTATCTAGTTGATTTGGGAGGTTGAAGTGTCATTGGTTTGGAATTTTTAATTAAATAATTTTGTTATTATTATATTAAATAAGAAAGTAGTACAGACATTGCGTTACGTCACGTTACATTTTAAAAAACGAAACCATAAAATTGAATCTGTTAACTGGATAAAAGGTTTCAAAAGTGAATGTGTTTTGTCACTCATCCAAGTAGATTCTTTAGTTCTGACAAAGAAATTACTGTCTGTCAGGAAAGGAGGAGGTACTACACATAAACTACACTTTTTCTATGGACTCAACCTGGACGACTGAAACAACAATTAATTGAATCGAAATCGCAATTTGAATGGACAGAATTAGCAATCGCAGGCTGCAATATTTTAAGTGCAATACTTTCCTTCACAAACAACAAAATTGTACTGTAGCTGACCCTGTAGTTTAGATTTGTTAAAACATGTTCTGAAAGATTAGACAAAAACGCAACTAAAGAGACAAAAGCATAAAAAATGTGACTGAAAATGACAAAAACAAGTCTAAAAGCATCAAAAATGTGACTGAAAGCGACAAAAACGAGTCTTAAACCATGAAAAACTTGACTGATAACGACATAAAGCAGTCTAAAAGCTTCAAAAACATAACTGAAAATGATAAAAACGAGTCTAAAAGCATCAAAACTGTGACTGAAAACGACCAAAAACGAGTCTAAAAGTGTCAAAAAAGCAAATAAAAGCGACAAAAACGCAACTATGAGGGACTGCAACGACACTAAACGTGACAAAAACACGTGATTCTTTTATCAATTTGTCAGTTCATATTTCAGTCTTTTTGTCAGTTCTCTTGCTTGTGTTTAAAATGTGAACTCTGAACAGAATCCCATTAAAAAAACACACATCACAAATCGCAAAAAATGGTCAGAAAAATCGCAATTAGACATTTTCTCCCCCAAACGGTGCAGCTCTATCGCACTGACATCTTTACATCGACATTAACCAGCCCAATTCACTGTAGTTTCTTACCCATCATTCACTCCATTATCCCATCAGCCTCTTCTCTCTCCACACGTCTTTAACTCTCCCTTCTCTCCCCTCTCCGAGCGTCCCGTGGGAGGAGGATGGACAGAGGGAGCGGAGCTTGTATCACTCCCGGTTTTGGTCCACTGCCCGCCCGAGAAACCAAAGAGTATCTCAACCCAAACGCGGACGGATCGAACAGACAGGGGCTTTCCTATCCCTGGGGCGCACGTTTTATAATTAGTCTGCTGATTCTGCTCCTCTACCCTTCCTTCGCTCGAAATAGAAAAACTAGTTTGGAGAGGTGATGGCATCCTCTCAAGTGCGTTCTCTGGGAAATGCTAAAAAAAAAAAAAAAAAACGAGGGGAGAGGATATTAGCGAGACGAGAAGGGTGGATTAAGATGTCTAACTGGACTTGTGTTGTTGTCTAAATTACGGATAGCAAGTGTTGAAAGCGGGGTTTATCAATGAACTCTACGCAGCTGGGCAAATGGATGCTCCTGGCTTCCATTCTGTGCCAAAGCTTCAGAATCAGAGCATGAAAAGGGTGGATGAAGATGTCCACGAGGCAAAATGTGTCGCAATTTAATCGAGACACTAATTTGAATGGACACAATTAGCAAATCGCGACAACAGCAACAAAATATCCTCTGTTATTATGTTCAAAACCTGCTAACCTTGTAGTAAAGACGTCAACTTACATGTTCTGGAATGTGTGCTATTCTTGTAATGTGTAGCGGTTCATATTTCCCTCTTCTGTCGAGTATTAATGCTTCTGGACGTGTTTAAAATGTGAACGCTGAGCTGGTGTTGTCACGATATTAATATTTCCATTCAAAAAACTTGATACTGGGAATTTACTCACCATAATCATCATTTAAAAATAATGTTTTGAGGTCAAAGTTTTTGACAGTTCACTGATATTTCAGCTCAAAATGATAGTAAATTCTTTATTAAACATGTGTGTTCTTGTACTAGCTCTGATAAAGCTCAAGATTATTCTAAAATTGTTCACAAAAGGCAAACATTTGTCCTGCTAAAGTATCGATACATTCAAATGAGTATCTAGTTTTGATACTAGCTTTAATATATATTAGTTTCTGATTTTAGATCTCTGAACTGAATCTTACAGTTAAAACATAAATTGCAAAATTATTAGAAACACTTCTCAAAAAATCACAATTAGACATTTTTCCAAACTCGTCCAGCCCTAATGTTTCGCTTAATGTCTTGATCGTCAAATATGTAAGTGATTTGTCCATTATTCCTCCAACAACCGGCTACTCATGGCTGCCTTTCTGTGCCAATGGCTTCCTAAGTGTGTTACTCTTGGACTTCACTAGCTTGTAAATTAGTCTCTTTGCAACTTCTTTTCTAATTTCATTCTTTGTATTTTTACATTTTTTGCTGTGTTTAGTGTTGCAATTTGTATTTTTCTGTTGGTTAAATTTGCAGTCTCAGCCCTGGACCGTTTCCTCTCCCATTTCCTCTCCTCATTTTGTCAAAACACGCCAAATGATGTTTTAAGTTGCGTTCACACTTGGCTCTGGTTTGAGCCCAGTTCTAGTCCTGATGTAGACTTGGTTTCGTCCTGTTCTAGTCCTGGTTTAGTTCAGGTCTAGTCAGGGTTAAGTCCCAGTCATTTCGTACAATCTTGCCTTATAATTGTCTTTTATTCCTTCATTCATGAGTCTCGCTAGAAAGTCAGAAAACTCCTTGCGGCCGCAGCTGCCATGGGGCAACTGGCAACTCCTGGCTGCCTTTCGGTCCCTAAAAGTGTCCTCCCAAATCAATTTTCTCATCGTCTGTGCAGATCAAAGACGGATGAAGTGCGTTGCTGTAGGACACTGCTTTGGGAATAGAACCACCTGCATGCAAAGTCGTCTCTCAGCAACACATTTTCCCGTTTTTTTTTTATTTGTATTTTGTGTTGGTGAAATTTGAATTCTCAGCCCTCTTGCCTTCGTTTCCCTCTCCTCTCCCTCTCTCTCAATCCATTAAATGAACAAATCCATGTTAACGAGAACAAAAAAAAAAAAGAAAAAGATCCACCGTTGTGTCGGGCCGTTTATCCGAAACAGAGGAAATGTGGGCCGTGTGTGCGCGGGCGGCTGCTCCTTCAAAGAAGTGCTCCTCTTCTGTTTTGAATGTTTGATGAGACAGTGAAAAGTTCCCCCCTTCGTCTCTGTAACGTCATGTCTGAACCCAACCGAAAAAAAATGACTTCCAACCCGATTTAATTAACTGATAAGAACCGGCTTCAAATTAATTTTTCAAGGATGTTAGATTTTGATTAAGAAAGTCCTAAAAGAAATAGATGAATAATCAATTTTTTAATCAACTTGCTCAAATGTTAACTGGTTAATATGATAATTCTGGCAATTAGGGCAAATATTGTCGAGCAGCAGTTTCTATGCATCGCCTTAAAGGAATTATAATATCTTTACATCTAATTTCCGCGCTTATTTAATTTTTTTGTATGGCTACCTCTCAATTTTACCAGTGGTGCTTTTCATGCGCCTTTATGCGGAGAATGAAAAGTTTCGCAGCCTATTAGGACGAAACTTCAATCACCAGGTGGAGAGCGGGTATATTTAGGCAAAGCAGCTGAATTACATTATTCCAATTCGATTTTACGTTCAAAAAAAGATCTTTAGATGTGTGAATTTCTTTTATTTCCGCCCGTAGATTAAATTTTCTAATAGCTGATGCCTTCCTTCCCTTCCTTCTCCCATCCATAAACGCCAGTCTACCAATATCTGCGCACAATAGCAAAAACGGTTTTCCTTTTCATTGTCGCCGAGCGAGGACTGGGCCCGCGGTGGTTCAACTCGTGTGTGTGTTTTCCTAATTGGGCGGCGGAGGTGAAGAGGTGCGCCGTATGAAAGAACAGGAGGGTGGACTTTTGGAGTGAGAGAACCTGCCGGAGGTCCAAAAAGCTTTAGCCCGCGCACTGAGCCGGGCACTTCAAAGGGAGCGGGACAACCTCTCTAACCTCCACCGGCGCGCTCTACTTCAGGGGACTGTGGCTCCGTAATGAGTCCGCTCTCTCTAAGTCCCGCTCAGAATAGGGCCGGTTTGCAGGTGGAGCCGTCCTGAAAGGGCTTTCTTAAGTGGCGGTGCTCAACTTCTCAGATTGTGGAGGTATTTCATTGATCGGTGGAGGGTTTGATGACGTCACGATTTCCCAAAGAGGGCAGCGGTGTGTAAAACTCGATGAGAGATTTGCTGTTTTTGAAAGAAATGTCTCAGATGATGCCCCACAGTTGTTGAATCGTGTCGTGGTTTGTTTGGTGTTGGCTCCAGAAACATTAATTGTATGACTTTTAAGTACTTTAAACAGAAAACAATCATAAATCTGTTGTTAAAAGCACCATTTTCTGTTATTATTATGAAAAAAATAGTTTCACTTTTCATTATTTGTGCTGATGGCGAAGACGTTGAACTTTGTGACCATTTTTATTTGATATGGAAAGACAAATTCAACCAATTGTGACTTTTGCTACTGCTTTATTGTAAAATACTGTAAGGATTCTAGAAAGTGGAAAACATAAAAAGATTGGAACCTACATATAGAATGTTTTATATTCTGTTTCTGTATATTGTTGATGACCCAAGCTTCGTATAATACATTGCCTTGACTGTAACTCACGTTTTTTTATATTAGTGTTGTATCATTTTGTGTGCGACTTTCGTGTGCTGTAAACCAGTAAAGTTCTCAAACATTTCACTCCAAATACCACAAAAAAACATTTGGCCCACAGATCTAAACCATCTCTAGAACAGGGCTATGCTACAGGCCTAAACCAAGTCTGAAAATGGACTACACCAAGTTTTCCAAAAGAGGATCTACAAAAGGACGACAAAACTGAATCAATCTATGACTAAATATTACACTTAACTGTTATCATTTACTTCCAAAGCACACCTAAAGCGCTATAAAAACTCTGATCATTTAGGCTCCTTTGCTTTGTAGTTAATTTACTTGGTTTTATTGTTGTTGATTTAAAAAAAAATTGTCTCTGCTTTAAATTTGCATTTTCAGTCTTAATCTAGTTATGTGGAAAACTACAAGAACACATTATCAACTTGTGTCAGCCCCAATAAGCTCGATTACTTCCCGTTTACCTCAATTAGCAAGCATTTCCTGTTGTTCTAGTCCTCTCCAGATGCTATCGTGCTACCGTCTTGTTTGCAGTTTGATGCATTACTTCAATTAAACTCAATTACCCCCTCATTGGGTCAATTAACTTGCATTTTCCTTTGTAATCAGAAGTCAATAACAAAACAAGTTGCTTTACCTGCCTGGTTAGCCTGCTTGTTACCATTTTGTTAGCGACTTGCACTTGCTTAGCCCTTTACCGTACATTTAAACAGTAAACATGCAACAGTAATGATTTCTATTAGCCTCAATTAAACTCAATTACTCCCTCTTTATTTCCATTAGCATGCCTGTTGGTTCAGCCCTCGCACTTGAGTTTCATTACCGCATTTTCGTGACGTTGGCGCTCCAATCAGCTCAATATCCGGGCGCATTTCACCTTCCTTTTATCCAATTAGCGAAACTCATTAACAAATCTTGGCATTTGTTGTCGTTAAACCGCAAACACGCAACGCTAATCAGGTACGCTAAGCTCAATTAGCGCCTCTTTGTTTCAATTAGCTTGCAGTTACAATCAAACTTGGCTAACGTCTCGGATTGCTCTACCTGCCCGTTCAGCCCACACGCTTCTGTCCTCATAAGATCCCTTTTTTTTTTTTTTTCCCAACAGCGAAACCTCGTCCAAACGCTCCTTCTCTTTCATTATCGCGCTCTTCTGATGCTCACGCGCCCATCGCCTCAATAGGTATTCCTGGCACCGCGCCGCATCGCACCGCGCCTACATATTCAATTAGCAAAACTCATTAGCAAAACTTGGCATTTGTTGTTGTTTTTCTCCCCTCCTCCTCGTCCTCGCTCCCTCCTCTTCGCCGTGCAGAATTAATGGTTTTGATATGCTAATTAGCGGGTAATTTAATTTCAAAAGGCCTCAATTAACAGCGGCGTTGTGGACACGAGGAAGTTAAGCAGCGTAATCTCATTTGCATTAGTAACGAGCGGGGAGTAATTAGCGGTTAATTAGCCACTTCAGACACCACTTGTGTTTACTTTCCTAATCAAGTGCACGCCGTTTTTTTCCCTCTCTGCTGCTCCTGCGCGGCTCTATATGCGGATGTGGAGGAATTAGGCGGTCGACATATGGCTGACAGTCGCGGTGGCTGTTTCACACATGCTTTTTCTTATGTACAAACAAACACGAGCTTGTAGTGCTATTATGTCTCCTCGTGTATTCAAATATGGCAGTAAGCCTTTTAGACACTCCACTGGGAACGCTTCATTTCTCCAGTGTTTGGTGTCGCAATCTCCTGCAATGTGATTATGCGCTTTTATTTTTTCAATCAAAAGGCACTTGTGGTTATTAGCGCACGCCCGATCTAGTGTATTCACGCCTAGGATACAGTTGCCTGAAAACAGGGACTGGGGGAAAAAGGATAAGTAGATGGCTCTTCATTACACGGCGTTACAGCATAGTGATCTGCTGCTGTTTGTGTTGTTTTTGTTGTAATCAAACTGAAATGATATGGCATCCAAGTCAAGGGAAAACATTCAAGCTGAAAAAACGATAACTCCCTCTTGATGATTGAAGTTGTTGACAATTTTAAAATGTACATTAAAACACAATCATTACAAAAACAAACATCAATCTGTATGTTTGAGCAACTATTGTACTACCAAATCCCAAAAATATGAGCAATAAATAAATAATAATACAAATACAAATGTTTCAACAAATTATTACAGATCACTGGTAAACGCAAGGCCAGTACCAGCAGCTACATCTGTTATACCTGCAATTGGCAATGAAGGGCTCTCAACCCCACTAAAACATGTAAACACTCAGATTTATGATCAAATAGACTTAAATTATATCCTACAGGGCTTTTAAATAGGCAAATTTTTTTCGATTTTTGAAAAAGTAAATGCATTAAGTGCGAAAATTGACCCTACTTCAAATGAGAATGTTTTATGTTACGTATAAAGAATGCAATTAAGCGTGATTCATCATATGTCAAATGTGCAATTAATCTGATCACTTTTATAAATCAACTGACAGAACTACAAGCAAAACATCAGCATTAAAGCCGAGTTACCTCATTTTCACGCAGCAAAAAGCATTCATTTTCAGGCACTCATCTTAAGACCAGCTCTTACAAACTCTTGCAAATTACTGCCTCAAGAACAGCCGGCCAATCAGAACGCTGCTTTTCGGCTCCCATTTCCTGGCTAACTAAACATAAAGTACTTTATTATTAGATCCAGACAGCGTGCAGTGGTCTCATTTTTATCACAATGTTCTGCTTTTACAATATATTCTTTGGGGGGAAACTTTTATTTTTACTTATCTACAAAACAGTTGGGTACTGTCGCTTTAAGTTACCATAACATAAACAAATGCAGTAAAAAGAAGTAAGTAGCCTAAATAACTTCATGAACTTGTGATTGAACTGAAACTTGTGTCCTTCCCACACAAGTGTTTTCAGATTGGCTTGACTTCCACGTTCTCCCGGGTCCAGAGCGGGTTGTAAACAGCAGGCTCCTCCTTTGGTTGGGGGCACACAGGGGTCTGAGAGGGAGGGGCCCTGCAGCTGCCCAACTCGGCCCAAATCTGTTGTTTAGAGGCGAAGGCGGAGCAACATGTTACAAAGACCAACACTCACTTAGTCACGCTCGGGTTAAAGGGACACTGCACCGTTCTGGACTGAAAAGTGTTTAGTCACTAGCATCAAATCATAACGAGAGTCTTGACTTTTGGATGCTGTATTTTATTTACGATAACCACTATTTTAGCAGAAAGTCGTGTCGTGCTTTATAGAGAACCAGCTGTAGCGCAGAAAACATCTCCTCTCGAATATTCTTGTATCATTCAGAACAAAAGAAATCCCTTCCTTTACGTCAGGCACACGTTAAGTGCTTCTCGTTTTCATTCTTCGCACTTTGCCATGAGTTATTATCACTGGTTCAAGTCCATTCAAATCGTCTAGTGGTCTACAAGGCTAATCAACACTGAATCAATAAATAACATAAGAAACATTTGAGTGAAACATGAATGCGTACGTAATGGTGCATTAAAAACATGCATTGCGCTGCCTTTCCTGAGCTCAAACCTGGTTATTGTCCGTTTTAAAATACATTTGATGATTATTTTAGCTTTTACACTGAGACCAGGGGCGTAGCAACTAATTCTGGGCCCCAGGTACAAACCTTCTCAATGGGCCCCAACACACAATTTTGTTTATGATTTATTCATCTGAGCAAAGCAAATTATTGTTGCGATTTTTCATTCACTATTGATAGAATATGCACCATATAACTTGGTAATTTATAGACATCCTGTGTAGCTACCGGCTCATATACTGTTTGTTTTTGCAATAACTAGCAGACATTTCACAAACCTCAAATGTAGTATTACTAAACGAAAATATACTAAAATATAATGTCTGGTCTTAATTGTCAAAAACGTGTCTAATATGTTTTTAAAGGTTTACGGGGCTCCCAGATCTCACGCATAATTATATTAAGTCCCTCAAAGACTTTACTCAACCACAATGCATTTTATTACAACAAAAATAGATGAAGCAGCGAAAAATGGAACTGAGAGAGTAAGAAATCCTTCCTTTTAGGGCCCTTCCCTGACCTGGGCCCCCGGGGAACCAGTAACTTTAGCCTCCCCCAGTCTGACGCCCCTGGACCAGGTTTAAAAAGTTGTTTGGTACTCACTTTCTAACATTTAAGATTTGAGAACTTATTATTTGGTTTAAATGAATTATGTTCCTAAACTAGAGTACGGAACATGTGTATTGCCCTAAACCAGGATTGACCAGGTCTTAATCTGGATTAAATCACGACCGACGCAAAAACACATCGCTGAACAGCTCCTGTACAGACGGTCAACCGCACACCATTCTCCAAACACCAGCGTGCTTAACACACTGAGCACAAATTGCAAACAACAAATTGCTGTAATAAATGACTATTATTAGCCTGTTAGTGACGCTCACTTACAGCTGTTCAGATTTACCGCCCCAAACATCCCCGACACCGCCGCCTCGTCCACAAACGCGGCACTGAATTACCAATGAGCTGACCCGCGTGCCGGCCCGGTGCTCAGATCGCTGCACCCCCGCGAGGACGCATAAATCAGGCCACGTTTGAATATTCATGAAGCGCAGAGGAGGCTGGATGAGAGTGTGTGCGCGGACCATGCAGGCGTTCAGATGGACCCCGAGGAGCTGAGAGCCTTTTATTTCATTGAGGGAAAGTGAAGAGCCGTGGAGCGCGGGCCTCTTGTCGCCGGGTCAGAGGAGAGAACGAACACACGAGCAGATGTGGAGTCGGACGCCGTGGATTTATGATGTCCACGATGAAAATATGAGCCATTTTGAGTCTGTTCTCTCTCTGTGTCTGATCTCTCTTTTCTTCTCAATCTCTCTCTCTGACTGTCTTTATCTGTGTGTGTGTCAGATTTTGAATTAAAGGCGCTTTACCTGATTTTGACTTATCTTAAAAGCGTGAAAAACAGAACTAATTCATTTGATCACTTACATAATGAGTTCAGAGCATCCTAATTATTCACAGTGATGAGTTTGTAAAGACGTTTCACAACTTTAGGAGGCTGAAGCTAACAAGAACTAGCATGCTAACAGTGCACTTCTGTTTTGTGAAGAATAATATGCCCTCTAATTAGATGCAAAGACCACAAAATGGACTCATTTTCACCCGAATTTTGCTTTTACAATATTTCTGTAACGTCATAAAACAGATTTTACTTCATTACATGAAAAAAACAAACAAACCTTTAAGTGACTTGTAAGTAATTAATTGATTAACCTACTATAAAAATGCGTTTCACAATAATATAGATCAATTTGACACATGCTGGATAAACCTTAAAGGTGCACTATTCCTACTTGTTTCCAGTGAGATACTATTGCTTTGCCTGGAATATTCCACAGTATGGCATTAAAACATGTCTATCTTGTATTTATTTAATTGCAAGTGTTTTTGTTGCACAAAAATACCTTGAAAAACATACACGCTTAGTCTGAGTGCGGCCGCCTCTCCACAGATCTAACCTGTTTGTCTCCATGGAGATAAGTTTAATACCACAGTGAAGCAATAACATCTCATTTGAAACAAGCGGGCCGTGAACAGAAAAGTTTGTCTACCTTTAATAGACAATTTTCTCGTTAAAGCCGAGGTACTGATTTTTTTCTTCTTGTTAATGAGAACATTTTGTGTTTTCCACCAAAGAACATCTTGTAAACGCAGCACTTTTGACAAATGTAAACTACAATTCGTTGTTTGCTGCTAATAATTAAGCATTTGATTTCTCGTCTACCTGGAAGTAAGAGCCGAAAGCAGCGTTCTGATTGGCTGTGCTTAGGCGGACCACACAGTTTCACTTTAACGATTTCCCAAAGGGTTTGTGAAAGTTTTTGAACACATTTGAATACTTACTTCTAGTTCTGCTGTGTGAATATCAAGTACCCCTGCTGTAACTTAAAAAAAAACAAAAAAACAACAACAACCTGGAGGACCTTGCCCCACCGTTTGAGAACCAGGAAACGGCAAAAGTTTATGTAAAAGTGCTTTAAAGTGCCTGTATATAATTCTGGTGCAGGAAAGTGGATTATGGTTTAAGTTTCATATGAGTACATTTCCCGTGGATGGTCTGAGAGAGAAGTCGGAAAGAAGTCTTAAGCTTTTCTGTTTCATCTTTTTAGTGGCGTTTCGGGAGATCCCACCGCAGTAATGGGCCAGAGATGACGTCCTTTCTCTCTCTCCATCTCTCTTTCTCCCCCCTTTTCTCTCTCTCTCTCTCTGAAGTCAGCAGCAGCGGTTTTGGTCTTGGCCTTTTGCCCAAAAACTACGTCTCCAAACCTCCTCCTTTCGTTTTATGGACTCAAAAATGGCCGACTACATTTCGAGACTGCTAGATTAATTTGCAAACCACTCACATGAGCTTGCCAAATCTTTCTCTCCCTTCTCCTCTCTCTTCTCTCTCTCTCTCCCTAAAGACACAGCATGAAATAGGCTGCTGAGGTAAATAAATTACTTCTATCGATTGGCGGAGTTGTCGAGCGACTTTATCACCGTTTGACTTGTCCAGATAGGAATCAGCGCATGACAGTCCGGTGTGTGTTTTTTTTTAAAGGAATATGCCAGTCTCTTTGCCTCGTCCGCGTGTGGGCCCCGTTTGTTTGCGAACAGCTAAAGAAAATCGGTGTTAAAATCTACCTGATCACAATCTCTCCGTATTAAAAGATGTGGCTAAAGGCTGCGGTGTGTCTAATTGAATTGGGGGCACGGAGCGCATATCGAAAAGCACTGAAAATAAGCAGTGGCTAATTCGAGTTAGCGCCGGTCGCTGCAGAGATGACATCTTAATACAGGTCGGACCGATACGCATCGCACATTTGAATATAGAAAATGTCAGGAGTATAAACTTGCATTCCTTATGTGCAGCGAGATGCTTTTACTTTATTTTATTGGGAAAAAAACGCGGAGACAATGGCAAATAAAGCAAGGAATGGCATCAAGAATCAATTAGAATAAGACAGTAAGAGTTTGATGCACTGAAATCTGTTTTATATAATGCAAAAAGTAAAATATACAATCATTATTCATTCATATTTTAAGTTTATTATTCACATTCACATCATTCACAATTCATATTTTAAGTGTAAAAAGACCAAGCTGCCTAAATCAAGATAAAAACCTTCATAATTTCAACTTAATCATTAAACATTACTCTCGCCGTGTAAAACAACTCTTCATATTCTTGATTTTAGACGTTTTCGACATTATCATTCTATTCCTGATGACATTATTTGAGCTGAAAAAGTGCATCCTGGTCTTGGAGCCACAAAACACCAGAGAATAAGTGAGAATACACTACTTTAGTTTGGGCTTTATGAAGGGACAGTGTACAGTGAAATTAAACTCATAAAAACAGAAATGTTCCACCGTTTCCATCTACAGTCTGTGATTTACAAGAATAAATAATACAGAGTAACTAAACCTAGTCAACAATAAGATCAATAAAATATAGAATGTACATTACATCTTAGTTTTGCTTTTCTCTATTAAATCTGTCCATACACTACATACTACAGCTACATTGCATTATAGTCTGGTAAAAAAGTAATAATTATTAACTAAAGTTTACAAATATACAGTAGTAAAGACATCGATTATTTTTTATAATCAGTCGATTAATTGTTGCAGCCCTAGTTAAGTGTACGATTCAGGAAAAATACCAAAGCATGAAAATAATGTTCAAGGAAACCATAGAAACTCCATTGAAAGTCTTTTATGAATGAATAATTAGTTACAATATACAATTAAAACTATTGCCATAATCATTACTATTACAACTACAACGCTTCTGCTTTTAGGCTTTTCTTTTGAAGTTCATTGAATATTAAATAAGTTACTTTCCTGTGACAAAAAAACGGTCTTGCAGACAGAACAGAAGACGCAATTATCAATAACAGCAGAATTATTGTACTAATTATATTTCATTGTAACCTGTTTGTCCTCAGGCTGTCGGCGTTTGGCGTGAAAGTTGCACATCGTGGTAAAAGTTCACCGTTTTTCGAGAATACATAAATAAAATTAGCAAAAATCTGCGCAAAAATATAAATTGCAAAACACTTTCTCAAGGCGCTTTGGCACGTATTGTATTATTATATGCTTAGCTTTCACTTCACTGATATTAATGAACACAATGCACTTTATTTTATGCGTTTTCTGACTTTTAACTGCTCTCCATATCGCCTCCAGTGGCGTATACATAGAAATCATTTAAATTCCATGTTTGATCGGAGACAATACTTGCATTTGCGCGTGTTGTTTTAATTGGAACAAATGTCTTACAAGATAAACATCGGCGTGTTGTGCCGTCACTTTCACTCGGGGGCCTTTTCCATAATTCCCTTTAAAAATTAAACCTCCAAATTAAAAATACAGGACCAGACTCGTAATCGCGCATCTGTATCGTAATCCCAAAGACGTTATTTAACATTCCCAGGACCCCGTAATGTCTGGTACATTCAGAAATCCACTTGAAATGTATAATTCTCTCGCGTTTTTGAATCGTGAAATTGCATTAAGAGGCCGCATGTATGAGATGTTAAATGGTCAAATGAATGCAAACGGGTGAATCCCAATCTATTAAGCACTTTCCTTATTATATCTCAAAGTGGAGCGTGATAATTAGTTGGAGGCGGCCTATAGCGGGTGGGGCCGAGGTACAGGCTCTATACTTGGGCCAAATTAATTTCTTCCGTCACCTGGAGCATACGTTCCCGTTAATAGGTTTAATTTATTTCACAGTGATTATCTTTTCTCAAAAAAAAAGAGAGAAAAAAGGACGTTGATACATTCAGAAGCAAATCCATTCAAGCGGCTGACCGTATATATATATAGGTTTGAATGTTGAATTGAAAGATAGATAATGTGTTATTCGTTGGGGCTGGATTATAACGGAGAGTATGCAATATCTGTTTTAAATGCTGAAAGTGAAATGGTCAGCTGTGTTCAAATGCTCTTACAGTATGAGTGAAGTGAATTCAAATGGATATCATATTTTTGATGAACTATTATCCAATAAGAACCGATTTTAAATGCATTTTGCTGGTATAGTTTAATCATATATACATCTTTACATTTTCTTAATTAAATGCATGAAACATTTTAGCAGCTGGTATTAGTTGTAGTTTTTAAAAGTCAGAGTTAAACTAAACGTAGAAAAGATCATTCATACAAACACATGGACACAATGGCGGTGTGCATTAGTTTTTTTTTTAACAATACTAACATTTCAAACTCGATTCGATACTAAGAAATATACTCGAGTCTCCATACCGATGTCGAAGCCACAAAGATAATTACAAAAGCGCTTTTTAGGTCAAGATTTTAGACAATAGACTGGCATTTCCAACACTTAATGATAGTTATTTCTTTGTTAAACATTATACATACATTATACTAGTCCTGATAAAACTCAGGATCATTCTAAACTGTTCATGAAAGGTCAAATGTTGTCCTGTAAAAACGATTTCTAGTATCAACACTTAAATGAATGGCTACATTGCAAAAAATGAATTTCTAGATAAATTAAAAAGTCTTGATTTCAGGAAATTAATCTTAATTTCAGACATTTTGATTCGTTAAGATTATTTAAGATTATTTCTTTAATATACGTAGATTATTTTACTTGTTTCAACACGTTTCTGACTTGTTTCAATACATTACTTCTTACTTCAAGGCAATTTATCTGCCAGTGTCAGTTAAGATAATTTTATTTACCTAGTTTTTTGTTTTTTAAAACTTATTCTAAGATAAACTATCGCAGAATCAGTCAGAAATACCTTGAAACCAGTGAAATATTCTGCATAACATCAGCGATTACAGTTCCAAATCCAGATCAAAGCAATATATACAAGTCTTTTTAAACTAGACTACAGCTACTGTTGTGCTGTGCAGTTTTGATAAGAGTTTTGTATCGATTAGTATCTGTTTTTCGATCCATATGACAATCCTAGGATGCATTGTTTACGCAAGGACTGAACCACAAATCGTTTCATTTTTGAGCAAAACCCTCAACAAAATGAGCAAATACTGTCAACCATGAAGAAGTAAATACTGCTTGTAGAAATAGCACTGACAGAAGCATATTTTGAGCAACGAAATATAGATTTTTCTCTGTTCTTTTTTCATTTGTTTCCTCTTAAATTAAATCCATCTGACAAAGGCAAAAGTCCTGCCGCCGAAACATGTCGGGTAAATGAGCTCAGTCCTTTTCTACAACTGTCTTATTAGAAGGAATTCACAAGTTAACAAGGTCTTCAGCATTTAATTTTGAAGCAACAATGAGTAATTTTGAAGCAACAATATCCTTGCCAAAGCTCAAATCAGGACTGAAAACGTATCCTGGTTTCATCCTCCTGTAGACTTGGTTTAGCCCTGGCCTTGTCCATGTTTAGTTCCTGGTTTGGTCCTGGTTCGGTTTCAGTTTTACAATTACAATGCGGTGTAAACGCAGCCTACATTTGGACAAAAGTATCAATAAATCAGTAAATCATAACTTTCTTCACGCCCTTATTTCGACACACACAGACTGAACATGGTGGCCAGTTAAAAACACATGGGACTCAAGTTCTTCTCGCTCTTGCTCTTGTTCCTACGCCGCTTAAACCATGATACATTCTCCAGCCCTGCGCGGCGCTCCTTATGGTGAGAGGGGACACCGAGCGCTTTTCCCAGGGGTCCCACTGCTTCATGTGACCGCCGTGTTTGTCCTGAGCCGTTTGAGTTTAAAGGCCCTAAAAGTGAGCAGTCATTCCTGATGTTTAATCCATCAGAAACCTGGATAATCCGCTGATGTTCTGGAGGTTAGAGCGGGCCATGGGAACTCTGGGCCCATACCTGAGAGGATTAAAAACCGACCGAGCTAAACGCCCGTTATGTACTGTCAGTGTTGATACAGTTACGATTCGGAATGTTTCGGGTTTTCGCAGACCCCGAGCAAGGTTATGGTTGGGAGTCGGAAGATTAGTCCGCTTTGGATGTTTTACGCTGATGGAAACTGGAAGACTGAGAGAGAACTTTACAAGGAGAACCAAAAACGGAAAAACTTGACCCAGACAAATTATTGGAGATGGAAGATACAGTGAGATGTACCTGATAGAGCAGGATGAAGGAGGTTAGAGTGAGAGCATTTCCTTCAATAGCTTGAGTCCTCTCCTTTACTGAACTTAACGTGGGATTTTTACTGAAAGTGTGCGAACAAACAAAACACAAACTTTCACAAACCTCCACAAACTTGCTCCAGATCGCCTTCTTCCTCACATCTGAAAGCCCTTAAAGCACAAACGTTTTTGGACTAATTTTACTAATTTCCACGTCATTGTCTTGCTGTCAAGTTGACTCAAAATTAAATAAGACCCCTGATTTTCAAAGTTCTATGAGATTATTGACCAGACTGCTCCTTTCTGTGTTAAGATCTATTTTTAAAAACAATATGCACTCTATAAATAAGACCCCTGTTTGAGCCCAGTTTAGTCCTGATGACTTCTGATCCCAAACAGCAAATTGCAAAGACTGCAGTTTTGGAAGTGCAATAATTTCCTCTACAAACCACAAAATATCTGTTTTAGATTGGTCAAAACATATTCTGAAACAAAAACGCATCTATAAGTGACAAAAACATGACTAAAAAGGATACAAGTTTGACTAAAAGCAACAAAAATACATCAAAGAAACAAACTGCCAAAAACGTGACAAAAACTTTACTGAAAGTTACAGAAATATGACTCAAAGTGAAAAAATGTGACAAAATTGCTTCTAAAAATGACAAAAATGTGACTGAAAGCGGCAAAAACTTTAAAGTTATTGAAACGTGACTAAAAATGATAAAAGTGACTAAAAGTGACAAAAACATGACTAAATCGCTTCTAGAAGTGACAAAAATTTTACTGAAAGTGACAAAAACTCTTCTCAAAGTGTCAAAACGTTCCGAAACATGATTCTTTTACTAGTTTGTCAGTTCATATTTCAGTCTTTTTTCTCAATCCCATTAACAAACACAAATTGCAAACTGAATCTCAATCACAATACTTGTCAGAAATGTCGATATTTTTGCCAAATCGTACAGCCTTTGTTGGAATCGAAAACTGCAGAAACTGAACCCGCTCGCCGCCGCCTTACGCTACCTACAAAGTTCTCCAAACCTTCTGCAGAACGCACCGAGAAGCAGGTGCACAAACATCACCACCAGGCACTGACATCCGACCCCCCTCGCCACGATTCTGCACGATCACTTGACCAAACGGTAACACGAGCGCGCATCTGCTACCATCTCGCAACCCAAACATGCACTCTGGACTTTTTGATCTTTTCCCGATCCAGTTCCAGTCACCCGGGTTTCAACTTTCCCTTTTTAAATTACACCAATCACTGCAGCGGCATCCCTGTGGACTTTTAGTATGTTATTGTGGCTCTCATCCCCTGACGTCATGCCTCCTCTGTCACCCCTGATTAGCGCTGAAGAAGTGCTAGCGCGCCTGTGTTTTTGTCGTTTAGGGGAATCGGGATGGAAAGTGCAGCTGTTTTTCGGTGGCGTGTGTGTGCTGTCGGTGATTTGGTTAAAACGGGCAGGCCGCAGTCTGTCTAAAAGCAATGGAGACGTTTGAAAGGACGTTTGGTTTTCGTTGGCTACGGCAAGCCAAACGGGACCAAAGTCAAGCGGAGAAGCTGCTCTTTGTCAGTTTTCCGGCGGGTTGTGTTTGGATTAAGATTGTAGCTGGAATGGGTTGAGGATGCGTCATTAATTTCAAACAAAAATGAAAGAAATTGAGAAGAGTGAGTGGTAAAGTTGTACGGAAGAAAAATGAAAAGGGTCCAAGGAAGTAGGAAAAAGATAGAAAGCTAGGAGGAATCTAGAGTATATAATGCCACTGTGAGACTTAGGCAACTCTTTTTTTTTTTTTTCAAACAAACTTGTCCAATCTGCTCCTAAAGAGGTTTTATTATTTAATTGAATCCACTTCATTTATAGATTTCTCTCGGACATTGTAGGTCGTTGTCTAAAAATGCTTTTTTTTTTGAAAGGGACATAATGATCACTTAAAGTACCTCCAACACACAATGTTGTACGTAAGATTTAGATGGAAAGTTCTGTAGGATTTGTCGATATCTAATTCTAATTCTAAGCTTGTTTTATTTACGTTTTGAGTCTTAAAATGTTTGGCCAATATTCAGTTAGATCTAGTTTACTCAAAAACAAAATAAGAAATCCAGAATCTCCTCTGTACATTTTGTATAACTTACCTTTGGTTTTGTACATTTTTCAGATTTAAATGTCCCAAATATGTGCAATTTTGGTCGTTTTTACACATAAAATGCCTTAGTTCTATATGAAAAAGTTACATGATGAAAAACTTGTGAAATATTTTTGTCTTACATTCATGTGAGTAAACTACAGGAGAAGTTTCAAATAGATCTTTAAATTTAAGATTTTTCTAGTCACCTGCAGTGTCTCATCTTAAGTTTTAAGTAAAATCTAAATCTAAAATCTAGCCAATTTTCCACTTTTATTCATGTTTTAGTCATTTGTTTGTTTCTTAGATTGTTGGAGAGCGGAAAAGGAAGTTAATCTAGGAAGAAGAGAACAAACCGACTCACAATAAACCCTTAATAAAAATGCAATTAACAATATTCTAATAAGAAAAGTGTCCAACAACTTAGGCATTTTGTTATTTTTGTTACACGTCATACAAATGGAGGGGAGAGGGAACCCTGCAAAGACGATGCAGAGTTAAGAACAATCTCTGCATACGTAGAAAAGTTAAAAAAAGCATTCATGAACGTGTTATTACCTGCAATTGCATGAACAAAGTCTCGATTTGTATTGGCTACGGGAAGCACAACGGGACAAACGTCAGTGCGAGACGCCGCTCTGTCAGTTAGCGCTGCAATTGTTGGTTATTTTTGGACGCGGCTCGTGGCAGTGACTGGAACAAGTGATTGATTTTAAACAATCTTCATCTCGAGGCCTTTTCTTTATTACGCTGCTGGCACCTGCGATGTTTTTCAGAGCGCTGTCTCTACTTTTTTAAACGTTTTTTTTTTTTCTTTTTCAGTATTTTGGAAATGTAAACAGAGCTAAAATACATCCAGATGTTAGCAGCTGCGCCGGTCGCCACAGACACACAGCAGACCTTGGGTTGGCGTGTGTGTTTGTGCGTGTTTGCGTGAGTGTTTGCGCGAGTGTTTGTGTATCGTTCTCAGATAAAATGATTGCGCGGATGTGTCATGTGCGACTGGCAGCGGTGACGAGAAGCTAACGGCTGCCACTGAAGATGTCGAAAGTTGGGAGGAAAGGAAGCTCGGGAGGTAAAAGACAAGAGGAAATAAACAGGTTTAAACATTTTGGCTTTATCTGGTAAAGTTATTCTGCCCAGACTTGGAGCAGTTAAAGCAAGACACTGCAGGTGAAAAGGAAACAATCTTACATTTAGAGATAGCGATTTTAATGTCAGCGAAACATCACATTTTCATGACCGATATTGAACATTTTGGCAATATTTTGTTCGACTTTGCCCCAGTCTGTGTGCCCATCATTTCCAATTTGTTCTCAGTGCGTCAGATTTGATCTTTGGAACAGATTAATGAGTAAAAATGGAAATAGGGGTCCAATTATTCGAAACATATGGCTGTACGTTGACATAAACATGCCAGAAATTGTATTGTGTACCAGTCAAATCCATTTTGTTATTATTTTTACAAAAGTGATTACAAAGTTCATTTGTGAACTCTATAACGTCTTGGTCTTTTCATAACTATTGGCGAATATATCCGAATATTGGTTTCCGCAGAAAAAAATCAAACTGGACCAACCCTTAAACTGTACGTTGGTTTATCACCATGGAATATTTCATAAAAATAAGGTGTTTTGTGTTTAAAAATGGTCAAATTGGAGCGTATAAATCAGAAAAATCAGGTTTTAATGTCTTGCTTTATTTAGTTTGATATTAAAAATGTTCTGAGGGAATTTTGTTGATCTCAGTTAGTATTTGAGTAAACTCGATCTAACTGAAAATTAATGTAAAAATCTAGTATTTGTTTATATATTTGTTTGTTTGTCTTTATTTTGAACATGCAAAAACCTACGCATCAAGACAGAACCAACGAAGACAATTACATTCTGATTCAGGTGGTCTTCGTCTAACATTATTGACATTATTAATCCATAAAACGCTTACTGTATAGAAATAAATGTTATAATAAATGCGTGTTAGAAAAGGAAGTAGGAAGTAGAAATGATAAAACATCTTTAGGTGCAGATTGGACAATGTTGAGGGAATAAAAAATGCCTGTAGTGTCTCGCCTTAAGGTGTAAATAATTAATTGCGTAACTATTTTGGTCTAATCTCGCAGTGACAAAGAATCTTTCAACTCTAGGTATAAAGTCATATTTTTTCTCCACCTTTTATGACATAATAAAGTGTTACTAATTTCCATAACTCTTAATAACAAGGTCTTTAATTGATTTCTGCGCCTGACGAGTTTGACAAGCTTCTCAAATCGCTGCATTCGTCAAAAATCCACTTGCTAATTTCGCAGCCGCATCTGCCCCGGGGCTTTGGCAACGTGTCTCGCCCATGGACACGACGACGGCGACGGCACCTGGAACGAAACAGAGCGACGACCCCAGGCGCACACTAACACATTTAACGGCCTTATAATTGTCCAGGTTAAAAGCGCCGGTTTGAATCTGTCATTGTTTTCCAGGAAACGCGACCCTTTTGTGCCGCGCTCCGCCGCTTTGACACTCGGCGGCGTTCTCCTCCGTGCGTCTGCATGAGCCATCGGCGTGGGAGGAGAAAGAGAAGGCCTAATTGTCGAGGCGAACGGTGTTAATGTTTGTTTGTAAAATGCCCTTTCGCTACAACCGCCGCTAAGCTAACCCGGGTTTTAATTAGCGGGCGTCCTTGGCTCTTCATAATGATATCATGTTATTAAAGCGTGCCGGCTCACACACGCGCGCTTTTTTTTTTCCTCAAACGGGTGAAATGTATTTTTTCAAAGACGGACAGAAATGTATGGGAGTGTTTTGTGTTTATGCGCCGGGGTCGAGCAGAAGCCTTGGTCCTCGGGGAGTAATTACAGAAGACATTTAGCCTCGTTTGGGTATATAAGCCCGTCGTGTTCAAGTGCGATATATTCCCAAAGAATGGACGATAAACGGTAACGATAAACGATTCTAAATGCACAATATTGTCAAAAATAACACGAGCAGCAATAAATGAATCCCTTAAGTACTTAATTTGCACCGATAATGAGTCGTGCAAGTTATTTATTTGACTATTTATAGCTCAAATCTTAAAAAAAGAACAAAAAGTACCTTTCTACTGCAAAGAAACATTACAGACGTTACAAGTTGACGCCCAAAAATGATTGTTCCATGTTATTTATTGAACGATATAGTAATTATTGTGACAGGCCTGGATGAATAAATGCGTGCAATGTGAAATATATATAATCAGAAGGACAAAAAGGAGGGCAAAGGAGACGAAAGTGTGACTTTAGGGAAACGGCGAAGAAGTGGGACACATTTAGAAACATAAAAAGTAACATTATTTAGTTAAAATAGCTTGCAACTGCGTCATTTTCTTGTTCATTTGCATTTGTTTGGATTCAGCCCTATATTAATCCAGGCTTGGGACACCACCATTTTTGTTGGTTCTTGTTTTGTCCGGATTTAGACGTCAGATTTAACTCTGACTTCACTTATTTTACACGCACTGACCTTTTCTAACACGCATTTATTGAGTGTAAAGTTTGATGGATTGAGTGTTGCGTCAGTGTAATGGTGAACCAAAGACAAATTTCCACTACGGCGCACAATAAAGTTAACGTTCAGTTTGTTTTTGCAGAGCCCAAAATCTCAGCAGCGGTGGCCTCGCAGAGCTTCACTAAAATGTTGATTTAACCAAAAGAAAGATGGAAAATCAAACAATGAAACAATCAGTCATTAAAAGGCAAGTCGATTAAACCAACATTCACAGGAAATAAGCAAACAGATAGCTGTCCCATGCATCCTCTGTCCTTCAGTATAAACTTGTCACGATAATTACTAAATCTCAGTAAATTATAGCTGGAATAATATTTTTGGGGCTCAATATTGGAAGAGGTTCGTTATTTTTTTGTGATACTAAAAGATTTCAGGGTCAAAATAGTAACATTTGATTAATTATAGATCGTAACTTTCTACTAGTTTTTCAATCTGCTTTGTTTTTTATTACAGCTTATGTTTTGTAACAATATTGAACAGTTAAAAATGAGTTTATTGGGGTTTTCTTGTTGTAAATGCTTTGTGACATGCAATGTAGTTTCAATTCTATCGTTTATCGGGAAATGTTTCTTTGGCAATATGTATCACACTTCTAGGCAAAGAAAAACTCCCAAAACACAGCGGAGGTGGTAGTTTGGAAGCCAGATATTCAGGGTACTTGCTGTGGAAACCAAAAAAAAAAAAAAAAAAAAAAGTTAGCATCAGAGTTAGCTTTTTGGGCTTTATTCACAAACACAAAGATGCCAAAGAATCCAGTCTTATATTGTTGGAACAAATAGTTGTTGCTCATTTTATCCTAAATTACTTATGTATTTACATTTAAAGACTTGTTTACATTTTTTTACTTGAGTGAAAATATGTGTCTTGAAATCTGGGTTTTTTGGGGGGAACAAAACCAGACCGACCAACTCGTGATTGAACACTCATAGCTTAAATTAAGGCAAGAGAGAGATTTTAATGCTTTTTTGGGTAACACTTTATAGTTACTTATGCCTGTCTTAATAAAGCATGAACAAAGACTTAATTCATAGAGAACAAACTGTTATTAGACTTAGTAACTGCTAAATTAATTAATCCTGGCCCTAACCCCAAATCTTAAAGTGCCTTTGACAGGTCGGACGACTCACTTGACAAAAAAGCAGTTAAGATAAATATATTTCACATTTTGTCAAAGTACTTCACAAATTTTATCACGGTTTAGCAATTTTTTTAGTTTTTAGTTTTACTTCCTGGTTGTAAATGATGACATCACACCAGGGAATTACTTAGCAACCATCATGTACACAGGGCAAAAACTCATTTAGTGTTAGATTTTTTTTTCATTTTACAAATAAGAATACATGTGAAAGCCTTTATTTTGTTGAATCAATGTTTAAAGGATCAAAAAATAAATTAAAAAAAGGGTAAATCATGTATAAACTTTGTCTCCCCAGTGTGATGTCATCAGTCTGTTTACTTCCTGTTCATATTTTTCAACTTTTCTCCACAAATGCCTGCTTGATTGGTGTGAAACTAAAATATATATGCACAACTGGTATTAACGCACCAAATAAAGTCAAAATTAGAAAATCATGAAAACCTGTCATACGCACTTTAATTAAGTTGTTATTAAACCTGAATCAATCTGTTCATTGTAAATTAAATCTTTGTCTGTTTTTTATTTTTTAAGGCAAACTAAGTCTTTATAGCTTTCCAACAATATAAAGCATGTCTCTGTAGCTTTAAAAAACACTCTCCCTTGGATTGCCCGGGAAAAGAACCTCAAACGGTCTCAGAGCAGGTTAAGCTCTGCCTCCTGTCAGCGCTCAGAGGCCGGGTGCGCCTGCCACGCTCGCAGCTCGAGTTTCACAGCGGTGGCAGGGCGTAGGGCCGCGGTCGCGCTCCTCCGCGGACCTCGTCGTCCTGAGGTCAGGCCCGAGGTTAGCCCCTCTCGGACCTCCAGTGACGAAACCGGCCGGAGCTACGGCCCGCGTCCAGGAATAGTGTCCCGGGCCGGAGCAGCGGAGCGCGGCTAATGGTGTGTATGGAGGGGCTAAGCTAAACAAACAGCCGAGAGCGAGGATGGTGTCCATGAGAGAGGCGCGCAAACAAATGTAAACAAGAGCCGGACGGGAATAGAACTACAGACCTCGAAGGGCAATGGACTACAACAGGCACTGACCGCCGCAAACGAGCTCGCCAGCTACCAACACACAGCTGTAAAAGTATTACTCATGGAGGGGCTGGAGCGCTTTTGTTTAGTTTTGGTCGTGGAGGCAGAATAAGGAGAGGAAAGTCAGATAGATGAGTGGTTTTCAAAGTGTGTGGTGCCAGGAACTGTTGGTGGTAGTCAAGAGTTTAGTTTTTTGTTTTTTGGCTAGCTTTGACCGAGCGTGATCCTGATTTGAAACGGGTTCACTTTTGAAATCTTGTTTTAGAACTGGTCCAGAACCGGAATAGTATAGTTTAGACCTATAATTTATGTTTTGAACTTGTTTAGTCCTGAGTTTGTTTTGTTTTGTTTGTTATATTTTAGTGAAGGTTTGGAAATGGTTTAATCCTAGAATAGATCTTGTTCTGAACGGGTTTAGTTTTCCTCAAGACCTGGTAAAATCCTGGTTTTGTTCTAGAAAAGTGCTAGTTTAGACCTGGTGTCAGTCATGTTTGGACCTTTTTTAGACCTATTCTTCCAAAATCCTATTTTTATACATGGTCTAAGCGTCAAATAATCCTTTATTACACCTGGTGAGATCTTGGTTTGGACCTGGTTTAATCTTAGTTCCTGGTTTAGAGCTGGTTTAATCTTGAAATTGCTCTAGTTTAGAACCTGCGTCATTCATGTTTGGAGCTTGTTCAACTCTCTTTTTGGAACTGGTTCAGTCCTGGAATAATCCTTGTTCAGAACTGGTTTAGTTCTACTCAACACCTGGTGAAAGACAGGTTTAGCTTTAGAGTAGAAGTAGTTTAGACTTCACACATGTTTGGAACTAGTTTTGTCCCAATTCTTCCTTAAACCTAATTAGAACTGGTTTTGCCGTCATTTGGACGAAGACAAACTTTGGACTAGTTGGACTATGTTGTTCAATATGTGTCGTTTGAATGTCTTTTGTTCACCTTTTTCATTTCCTCTCTGTATTGTGTATGTATACATCTTCTTTATCTACATTTTAAAAAACGAAAAAAAGGAAAAAAAAAAACAGTTTCAGCCCTCAAATAGCCCTTTTAATTCGGTGAAATCTTTGTTTGGAACTACTCCTGGAATAGTCAGGACTGTGTTTTCAATTAATTGTGCATATTTGTTGAATTTCCTGACTGTTCTCTGCAGAAATAAACTTTACAAAAATTAAAACAATAAGAGGCGAAAGCGCAGCCTCGTTCGGCCTCATCAACGGCTCGTCTTTACAATAAAAGCTTAGCGACTAAACTAAAACCAGACTTGGATTAAAGGCGCATACGGCACATAAACTATCTTACAGTACTAAAGTTAATATCTCTTGTTTTGCTTTTGTTTTCCATCATGATGCAAGCAGCCACTTCACTAAACTGACAGGTACAGACAGGACAACCGCGTCTGACGATAACAAAAAGACAGGTCAACAACGGAAAACAACAGCGACGTCTCCAACAAAGGCCGTATTGTGCGATTGAAACGGGTTGAGAAACTTTAAAAAAGACACGGAGAGAAAGAGAGAAACACTCCCTTTGCACAGCCAGGTCATAAAGCAAAGAACTGGCTTTGGCAAGAAAGAGACGCAGAAAGCGAGAGGGAGAGAAAGCAGGGAGCTTCCAGTAACACAAGATGTAAAAATCAATTTGCCGTGAAAAAAGTAAACATTCGGAAATGACAAATATGCACGATCTTTCCATTGGGCCTGCGCAGTGTTTTTGGTGTTCTTAAGGAGCACGGATGCAGCAAAAGAAGTGACCGAAACGTAAAGAATGCCATGTTTTTATTGCCTAGTTTATGAGGAGAAAAGTTTAATGTAATAGATTTTTTGTGATAGGAACTTGGATTAAAATGACAGGAGTCCATCATGGAATGCAGCGATTGTACTCTATTCCAGTTGTTCCAAAGCAAAAGAAAATTTAATTCTGTCAACTGGACAAAAAGTTTAAAAGTGAAGACCTTTCTCTGACGGAAAACTGGAAAGTCACTGGCTTTTATCTCTCTGAAGGGAGGAGCTGCACTGAAACCAACACTAGCTGTTTACAGAAAGAGCGCTTTAGTATAAAAGGCAGTGACTCACCAGTTCTCTGTCAAAAGAATTGAAGAAGCTACTTGGATGAGTGAAGACATGGGCCAATATGGATTTTTATTTTTATTTTTTTGAGCCAGTACCAATGACAAATACATGGCCAGTAACAGATATTTGCTAAAACCGATATTTGGAGTTTGAAATCCATGGCAAGGTCCACAAATGTGTTACGTTTTGATGCAAAGTTCCCAAATTAACCTTTCACTTATAAATAAATAATAACAAGTAACAAAAATGTGTATTATGTGGGATATAAAATCATTTGTGGCATGATTGTGTAAACGTACGGCCATATTTTCAGCCTAATTGGTCCTCTATTTCCAATTTTTTTCTATCGAAACAAAACTGGTGCCAAATATCAGCGTTTTTTTGCTTGTAAGAAATTAAAAGTTGAATTATTATTATACTTTTTTGTATATATTTTCATTGTTTTGTCCCATAACTTGAGAACCCTAACTATAAGAGAATTAGAATTAGAAGTGCATTGTCAGTTACTACTATTACATTTTCTTGTTCTGAAATTCTTGTTCTTAATGATTTCAGAAGAACATGTTTTTATATTCAAATACCATTTAATTACACCTTCTTTTGAAGCCTGAAATTATTGCAAGGGGCTAAGAGTTCACGTTCCATGGGGCTGATGTGCTGTAAAAGGTTATAACTCAAGCAAAAATAAATGTAATAATAATAAATTCATACTCTAAAACTACTTTACATCTTATTTTGCGTAAATTAATATAAATAAAGTTATCTCTTTTAAACTCTTACTCCAATCTCTCCTCCTGTGCATTTTGACATTTCCAACACCGGCCATTTTAACGACGGACAGGACGGGAAAAGGGGGCGGGGCCGTTACCTCAGGGGCCTGCGTTGGTTTATCCCCCAGTGGACCCTCCATTAGCAGAACGATCTGACCCCGGGGGGCGGCCATCTTGGAGTGGCCGTGGCGCTAGCTTGTCTGTGGTTAGCCGCGGTGCTTGTCGCGCGGCTCGTAGCATCGATCGCGTAGTACAGTGTGCTGGCGGGGGGCTGTGTGCGGCTGAATGGCGGGCGCGGCGGCGTATTGACGGGGCTAAGTAGCAGCTGGACTCTGTTGGTCATTTGGCGGTGGATGGACAGGTCGTGGTCGATGTTAACGCCCCATGACGGCACTATGGACAGTCGCTGCGGTCGATAGGGCTTACACGGGCTAATCCTCTCGCTCTGATATGTCTGTGCTGCTGAACATGGAAGAGGAGAGAAATATTAGCGTCTCCCTGTCATTAACAAACTGTACATGCATTAAAACTTGGGTCACGGAAAGATATCACAATAGTTTGTCTGTGTTTATGACTTGCACACCATTTCAGAAGTAATTTAGAACCAGCAAACATAATTCAAGTACACAACTAAACTGAATCTCTAAATTAAAAAATATATATACGTACGTGTCGGTAATGATAATTAACAGAAGCAATGCAGGAAAAAGTACAAATGATGTGTTAAGTAAAAAAAACAACTAAGTATGAGGACAGTCGCTGAAAAGGTGTGATTAAGTAAAAGCAGTTAGTGAAAATTTGTACTTAAAGCTGTTTAAAGCAGCACTCTGATTGGCTGTGCTTGGGTGGTCCACCCCAGTTTCACTTTCTCATTTGAAAAAAGCTGTTTTAAAGCTGTGCCCGAGCCCAAAAATGAATGCATGTGAATATTAACAAACAAAGGGCTTTTGAGAGGGAGGGACAAGTTACTCAGATTAAAAAACAGTCAGGTACCCCAGCTTTAAGTAAACTTGCGGTTACATCAAAACTTTTTTGATTACTGCTGCCAAAAAGTATGCACGATAAAGATAAATACTACTCAAAGTACAAATTAGATGCTATTAAACAGTTTTTGTATAATTTCAGATAAAACCTTTGTACAAAATGAGACAACTTCGAATAATACTCAATTTTAAGTGCAAGTAAAGGTTTAATAACCTTATAATTGTTCAAAAAAAGTTATTGTAGTTGTAGTAGTAGTAAAGAAATAATAATTAACTAATGATAAAGAATAGAGCAATGATAATTGAGGACAAATCTGTTTCATGTAATACTATAATGGTAGTAGTAGTAGTAGTAGTCGTAGTAGTAGTAGTAGTAAACTTTTCATCAAATATTTACTTACCATTGAAGTAAAACAGACCATATTATGCTTGTATAGCTGGTATTTAAACAGTTCTTGATCTCCCGACTGTCTAAATCTTGTTTTAATTACACGACTTGCTGAGAGAAGCCAGAGAGCAGCGTTTGTGTGTTTGTGGTTTCCCCTCATCTGTAAACATCTGTAAACATCTGTAAACATGGCCGCCGCTGCCTGCACCGCCGCCGCTGTGGGAGTCTGAACGTGTCATTATCTCATTAAGAATGGATGGCTCCTGCGACTCGTTTTGTTTGTGCGCATTCGACGCAGACACGTGTTCAACAAACGCTCGACTCGCAGTGGTTGGATGTTATTTACTTTCCCGCCGTTAATCTGAACACAAACAGAGATACAGCGGGTGACTGGCACAGGCTCAGCTGACTACTGGACCAAACGACTCGTCTTCACGTCGTGCCTGTTTAGATGTGCTGCAGTTTAAAGGTGCACTATCTCCACGGAGACAAGCGGGCCGAGTTACAGGTCGGATCTGTGGAGAGGCGATGCTGCTAACTGAAGGGTTTTGAAAATGTGTCGCAATCTTTTGATTCAATCATCTGCACAGAATATTAATAACAGTAAAGTTGAAGGGATTTGGTCTTAAAGGGATGGAGTGACATTTTTATCGCACGAAAACAGATTTTGCTTTTGAAAACACAGTTATATAAAGAGTAAATTGTGAGTTTTCAACAATATTTTCACTTCACTGATCTGTCTTTGCAAGGTACAATAAATCAACTGTAATTGAATAAAGGCTAGTTTGATATGTTCAAGCAGGAGACAGATTCTTCAACTGAAAAGTTGCATAGTGTAGCTTTAAGCAGGCAGAAGTTATGATTTTCCACCGTTTATATGTATTTACTTTATCCCTTAAAATGTACTACACTAGCACACTATATCAAGTATAATATATAACGCAATATTGACGCAAAAATCTAATTTAGCTGTAAAATCTATGTCTATCACACTATCAGGGTTTTCAATCAGATTTATTTATTATTTTATTTATTATCAAATGTATTTATTTAGTTTTAAGTCAGATTTGATCAATGCTTGTCCAGATTAAGTCAGAAATTAGCCTTGATTTAGTCTTGTTTTTTTGAGTTTTTTTGTTTGTTTGTTTGTTTGTTTTATTATTGCTCAAATAATTGTGTCAAAAGTATCTTAAAACAACGTACTATCTCAGTCCTTACCAACCATATCCCAATATTTTCCAATTTCTTGCAGCCTTATATCTTACAAAAGTTTACTTTTTGACAGCCACCATTATCTCCACTTTCTGGTCCGAGTCCAGCCGTCACATCTGTCTGAATCGTGGCTCTGCGTTTATTAAAGATGCCCTCCCTTTTACAGCAGAGTGACACCAGTTTTCCTAACGGCCCATGTTTGCCGTCCGCCGCTCTGTCCAAGTTTTCCGTCGCTCTCACACATTCCTGCGGCCGTTTCCTGTGTCCTCTGTCCTTTCTCCTCCCTATTGTTCCTACACCCTTCCTCCATCCTTTCATCACGTCTCCTGCTCTCTTTGACTCTCCCTTTCTCTCTTCTTTCTTTCTTTCTCTCTCTTCTTTCTTTCTTTCTTTCTTTGACTTTACGCGTCCTCCTTTTGTTTCTCTCTCTTTCTCCCCCTTCTCTCCGTCTGTCACATGACTCACGGTTCAGGCCTATTGTACGTTTATTGAGGAAGTTTCCATGATCTCTATCTGCTTTATGTGCAATGACTTTACAAGATTTCAAACTTAATAATGTCCCAAAAAGTTTCACAATGTACCACAAAAGTTCTTTTTTTACTGCACTATTTCCTTTTCTGTAGTTTATTAACATTTATAGTACATTATGTCAATGTTTAAAGGGGACATATTGTGCAAAATCAACTTTAGTGAGCTTTTTACAAAAGTGTTTCCTCATCATTATTTTTGTTGTATTTTGACAGATTCCCGCATGTTTGAGTAATCTTGTATTGTTTTGTGACCGAGACATGAGTGCTCACAAAAGTCCTGTTTTCACCTACCCCCTATCCCCGCCCACATCCTGTACTTAGCTTTGATCATTTGCGAAAAGTAAGACACCGATTGATACACGTCGGGTTCTAAAATGTCACACAGTCAATTTCCAAAAATAAAAACACATAATGACACTATGAAGAGGCGGGGCTTATCAGTTCTGCAGTTTTGAACAGGAAGTCAATGGATATATCTCTAATAATGCGCTGTTTTGGATCAATATTGCAGTTTACAATGAACAGAATGTAAAAGAATGATTTACTTATGTTGTAGTTCAATACTAAAGACTTGAAAAAAAACTTAATACCTCTCCTTTAAAAAATCTCCTGGCCAGATTATTGTAAGGGCTTATTGTAAGGGCTTTTCCATAGTAGTCTTATAATTGTAATTAGTTGTGTAATTAGGTGGAAAAGCAGTAGTAGTGGCTTTATTAGTTGTAACGATTGCTATATTAGTAACAAAAGGGGAAAATGACTCAACTAAACGTCCAAATAGGCTTTCTAAATTTCCTATAACCTCAATAGCAGCAGCACTGAAAAACCTCTTTACTCCAAATCTCCAAATTAGCAGCCCTCGCGCTCGAAGCTTTGGAGCAACTTTGAACAAACCCAAGAAGACTCGTAAGTTAACAAAAAAAAAAAAAAAATCGTCTTTCTAATTCTTTAACCTTGAGATGTCCCCTCTCCGTGGCAGAGGCAGAGCGCGTTTTTTCTTCTGTTAAATGTTGGAGTGTTTGATAGTTTGAGGTCTATAGCTGCCGCCGCCCGGGAATTAATGTCATTCGTATGCCCCGCGGAAATGACTTTTGAAATGCATATAATCTAAAACATGCAAATGAGCCTGACTTTGTGCTCCCTGTTTAATATGAATTATCATTTTCTGAATACCTATTATTACTGCCTACATTTCTCCAATTATATTGTTCTTTTTTTTGTTACTTTTGCATGAGGGACACAGAGGCACGTGCACGTCGGGAGGGGGGCGTGCACGTGAGCGGTGTATTTTAATGAGCAGTAATAAGGATGCTAATGATCCAGCCCCCTCTGCCTCTCTCCCCTGTTTGTACCTCTGTCCCAGCCTTTGTTTTTAGGTTTTTATTATAGATTTAGTTCTCAAATGCAGGGCCAAGGTCCTTAGTCAATATTCTTACGATTTGGAGAGTAATTTGGTTTGAAATACATAAAATAATTATACATTGTGAGCATTTCAGCATAAAAAACAGTAAAAGAGTACAGTATCATTTTAAAACTTAACGTTTCTTTAATCAGTTGTCATGTAAAAACAGAAAAGCAGCACTCCAAATCCACTTTATATATACAGCACATTTTATAAACATAACCGAAAACCTCAAACAGTAAACAATAAACAGAAAACAACGAACAAAACTGCTCAATTTGATCTTAATACTTACTGAAAACAGTAAAGCATGCAAAATCATAAAACCACAGAAAAGAAAAAATAAATAAAACAAAAACATTTTCAAATTACTGTGTGCTATTTCAGTCACTTCTCTTATTTTTTGTATAAATCATGGAGAGATTCTACTATTTAATGTTTTTGAACTTTTTGTTAATGTGAATGAATCTGATTAGTGTTATTTTAAAGGAAAATTACTTATATTAACGTGCTGTGACTGTAGTTATACATGTGAAAATATGGCTTACATCAAATCAATGATTTCAAGTAAATTTGGTGGTCGTTATTACAGCCTTGTTACATAAAATAAAATGAAAAAACTACTAATAATAACTGAAATGTTGATCCCAATTAACCAGTTGTGGCAAAGGGAAGAACAAAGACGACTTTATCAAACTCCTGTGAATTCGTGAAAGGCATTTGATCAAGAACAAGTCGAAAAGGATCACTTTTTATTTCGCTAATTTCCTCCCAAAGTACGTCGACAGCCAAAACAAGTGTTATTCATCCAAATTTCATTACCCAACTGAAATATTTATGCGTTATAAAAGTGAACGTTGCACATTTCGTTTGCCTCTTATGAACATCTGCTAATAATGTCCTTGTAACATTTTTTTGTATAATTTTTTATTCTTTTTCCTAAATTGAACGAAAGGCCTCTCTTTTCAAACGAATTACTCTCCTAATTTATTTATACTGCTCCATAAATTATTCTATTAATATTAGCATGCTCCAACTGACTCCCACCACTTCTGCTTCTGCTCCAGTCCGATTAATTAGCGCGCTTGTCACTTTAACAAAGATTTTTCTTTCCGTGATAAATTATACAGGAGACACTAATATAATGTCTTAGAAATTATTAATATTTCAGTTGTGAGACAAAAGTTACATGGTTATGGATAGTCCTTAAAGTTCAATTGACTGTTTCGGATTTTTCGCTGCAAAAAAGTCTATCTTGCTTGAATGTATTGCTTGTTTTAATTAATTTCTGATGTTTACTTTGTTATTTTTGGCTCATTTAAATCAAAAATGATCTGCTTGTGAAAAAAATGCACTTGAAACAGGAAGAAAGCAATCAAACAAACTAAAAAACTCGAGACGTACAAACTAAAACAATCAAATAAAAACAACTCAAAACAACAAACACTCGGAATTCAAGCTATTTCAACTCACACTTTTTCTTTTTTTGCAGTGTGGGGATATCATTTTGTATTTTTTGGACTTAATTACCACGGTAACGGCCGCGACGCAGTTCAAAAGTACAGAAATTCAATTAATATGTGAAAGTGGACATGCTATCATTTTCTCTGCATGGATTCCTTTTAAAGTCCTAGCCTGTGTTTTTCGCCTCTACTTTTTCAATTTCATTTGATTAAACTCGCTCTGATCCAATCTGTTAATTAACTAGGAAATGCAAAGACTTGAAAGCTTGATGTATAAAATTAAAACGTCCTCTTTGATCATTTTTTATTAATAATTTCACTGTTTTATGGAAACCTGGCTGTTATTACTTCTGCAGGTATATCTCTTCAGCTGATCTGCTTTGTAATGCTAATTTCTGATCGTAAATGAAATAATTTGAACTCTCTGGCAAATTTGACTCTTGGGCAAAGAAAACTTTCCTCATTTTCATGCTTTAAAACACAAATGGTGTCAGTTTAAGTCGGGATTTAATTGTGTTGAGTGAAAATAGGTCACTGTCTTTTTACAATATCACTGTATCCAATGTAAATGAACTGACTTGACTCTGTGCAAGCAACGGCTGATATTAACATGAACCAAGACTCAAACCAGGCTCTAAACAAGTGAAGTGGCTGAAGTATTAGTGAAGTAAGTGATACTTGGAGATGCAATCGGCACTAGGGCTGCCCAATTAATCAATACAATTAGCAAATCGCAAAGACAACAATAATGTCCTCCACAAACAACAAAATATTCAGTTTTATTCTGCATAAAAACTGCTAAATCTGTAGTTTAGAGTTGTTAAAACATGAAAAACAAAACAAATACGACTTGAAGTGATTAAAAGTGACAAAAGCATCTAAAATGGAAAAAAAAATGCATCTATAAGCAACAAAAAGCACCTGAGAACGACAAAAACACAACAAAAGTGAGAGTAAGAAGACAAAAAATGACAAAAGCACAACTAAAAGTGACAAAAATGCAACTTAGTAGTGACTGAGAATGACTTTTGTTTGGAAGTCAAAACGGCATCCAGATGATGACCTTTTCTACGAACTCATAGCGTCAAAAACACAGCTAAAAGCAATTAAAAGTGACAAAAACATGTGATTCTTTAATTAGTTCATTAGTTCACATTTCAGTCCTTTTGTCAATTCTCCTGGATGTGTTTAAAACTATGTTTGTCAATTATCATCCCCATTTTGACACACTGATTATCTAATCATTTAATTCTATAACACCGGTGGCAGCTCCAAGCAGTGCTCAGTTTAGTTGTATCAAAGTAGGACTATTTCACAGTTTATTGTTAGACAAAGTTATATAATTGTAATAAGTATCCATGGCCCAAGTAGGAACAGGATTAGATTTGAACTATAGCATTGTAGCTTCCAAAAAGCCAACCTGAAATATAAACTCATCCCATTCACAATCTAAAAATGATCTTGTTTGCTGTAATGAAGTGACAAATTGTTTACGTGACACAAACCTGTTCAGACAGATGGACTGCATTAACTCTAGAATGTGAACATTCTGACCAACTCGCCACAGTTTTGTCAAATAACATTCAAACAGAACCCCGCATTGCTTCTGTTTTACGCTCTTCCTCAAACTTTATCTGTCAAATTTACGTTGACCCTGTCTTTCATTGCTTGCGCCGACCTTAAAACATCTACATCTAAAAATATTCACTAATTAAGTCGCCTGCTTTACCCACGTCACCCCATAAAGACCATTCACACAGCTTTTTCACCGACGTCTTTTCATGCGCACTTCCTGCTTCGCTCCCCTGGCCCCACCCCCCTCGTCCTTTGCCCCGCCCCCTCATTCATGTTGAAGGTCGTTCTCATAAAGAGCCTCGGAGGACGCAGCTGTTAATTGCTCAGTGCCGCTCTGCTCTCAATACAGCGCCATTTTCTCCTGCCTCTCCCTCCTCCCTCCTCCTCGCTCCCTCTTGTGTCTAACCCCATGTTAAAGCTAAACGCCGGGCCCGGGACCCTTTGTGTGCCCTCTGGTGAAGGCGCAAGAGTGGCAAGTCTTTATACAAGGGGGAGCATTGGACCGTTTGGATTTCGGCATTTTCACACAGCGCTATTAAATATCATTGTGGGTCATAGCAGACTTTATGATAACTACACTTAATAAAGCATGAACAAATAGTTAATTCATAGAGAGCAATTAGTTTATTAAGGTGAGACACTACAGGCAAAAGTAATTTTTAAAGTTTTTTGGTCAGTTTGCTCTCTCAACATATTGACTGAAACAACAAACTTGTCCAATCTGGTCCTAAAAATGTTTTATTCTTCCATTGAATCCACATCATCCATAGATTTCTCTGAGACATTGTCATTTCAAAGGCCGTTTTCTTAAAATGCATTTTTCTCCCTCGGGACATAAAGATCAGCCTTAAAGTAGATCCCACACCAAACTGTACAATCTTGAACTCAACAAGATTTTGAGGAAATGTACTGAATGATTTTTTAATATCTAATTCTAAAACTGATTTATTAACGTTTTAAGTAAAAAAAAAAAAGTTATTGAAATTTGAATTTTTACATCTGTACATTTTTTTTTATTAACTAATGTGTACAAAATGAACCAAGGAATTTAAACCTGGTTCTGTCCAATTTTCAATTTTTTATGTCTCAAATATGTGTATTTTAGGCCATTTTTACACATAAAATGCCTTATTTCCACATGAAAACATGACAAGATGAAAATCTTGTAATACATGTTTTTCTTACATTTATGTGAGTAAACTACAGGAGAAGTTTCAAATGAATATCTTTAAATGTAAGATTTTTTCCTATTCACCTGCAGTGTCTCACCTTAAGAATGATTCGGGCTCAGTAACTACTTAACTAAAACTCAAACTCTAATTTCTAACCCTAACTTTATTTAGTGGTGTAGTTATTATAAAGTGGTACTGGATTCATTTGCCTCCAAAGTATGTCACTCAAATAGAATTAAAAGTTATAGAAAGTATTCTGTGAAACCCACAATAAGAGAGCTGTACCGGCTCTGATACTGAATTAAAAAAAAAAAAAGAATCTCAGACTTATTACTGATTCGCAACTTTTTAGCAAAGAGAAATGACTTCATCGTCGAAGCTAGTACGCAGTTTGTGAGTTTTGGTTCACAGACAATAGCAGTAAAACACTTCTGATTATGATAAAAGAGCAGTTTTAGGTCCTTTTCAGTTACAATTTTCGTTCGTTCTCAGCAACAGGCTTCTACATAATCTTAACCATTTTAATAACATGTTTAGGAAAGTCACAAAAAGCCCAAGTATCAAAACTGAAAAGGTTAGTTCAGTGCATCTTAAACCGCAACCCAAACATCCCTGCTACCACTTTTACTACATTTAACTTTACTGTACAACGAAGAGCCATCAGTCTTGGTTTATCAGATGTTTAGATGCATTTTGGGCCTGATTTTAGCGTTCCTAACCTCAACCCTAACCTAACCTTAATTAAGTAGTTGCTAAGCCTGAATCGTGCTTAATAAACCATATGTTCTTTATGGATTAATTCTTTGTTAATGCTTTGTTGAGGCGTAGTTATTATAAAGCGGCACTAATACCTCAAACAATCCAAGAATCAAAGCTCTCCTCGTTGAAAATCGAGCTCGCCAACCCCTCCCTCCTTCTCGCCAGAATTGTCGTTCACCGTACCGTACTTTTCCCATGATAAAACAACCACAGTGGCTTTCTATGGACAGAGTTGAAAGTCAAGCTCTTCCATATGTGTCCAATGCACATGCACACTTCTTCTTTACCTCTTTAGGAATGTCCGCGGCAGGATTTGAGCTGGAGAGATAAATGGGGTGTGCATGAAGCCTGCTCCCTGTACAAATATTTGTGCTGTGTGCGATACGGCGGCCTGTGTGTGCGATCGGCTCTGGTGTGTCTGTCTGGGCCTGGTTTGTGGCTGGTATATCGCTTGCTCCGACAGGGAGGCAGGGGCAGCGCTGTATACTTGCCCCGGTCAGTGCAGATCTCATCGGTGGGGAATGCGCGCTTTGTTTACCTACGGCCCTCGGCGTAGCAGCACCTGAGCGCGGCGGGCTAATCTTTACGCGCTCTGTAAACACGGACTTTGTCTTCAGAGAGCTCCGACACAACGGTTCACTTATGGAGGAGAAGAGAGGAGTGTGGAGGCCAGGAGTTATAGGAAGTGCTCTTGATAATGCGCCGTTGAAGGTCTGGGTCGTACGCGTCTGAAGAGGTCCACGCAGCTGTGTGTTTACAAGTCTGTTTGGCGCGTTTAGTTTGATGCGGACTCGTCAGATTTAAGTCAAAAGTTTACATGTTTATGTGAAGATGCAATATGTGCATTTTCTGTTTCTGGTTTTCTGGTTCTATTAAGATGTCATCCTAGCGGTTTCCCCTGAAAACGTATGTAGAGCTCCAACAAACGGTGATTTTGGTAATCGATTAAACTGGTGATTATTGTTTCGATGAATTGATTAGTTGTTTAGACCACTAAAGGCCAGTGAATATGAGATTTTTTACAATATTTAAAGGAGAAGAAGCCAATTGAGAATCTTATTATATTTACAACTAAATATATATACATATACTTTTTTTTTTTTCGATAAAAACAGTTCAGGATTTTAATCTTAATTTCAGAGGTTTTGACTAGTTTAAATTAGTTAAAATAATTAATATGATGGAACAAGATTATTTTACTTTTTTTTCAACCATTTCTGACTTGTTTCAAGACATGTCTTCTTGCTTCAAGCCAAATTATCCGTCATGGGTTGAGATCGTTTAAGTTATCCCACTGGCAAATTCATTTTCTCATTTTAAGCAAAATTAGTGCACTGTCAGTAAAAACAGTAGTAGACAGTAGTAAAAATATTTTGCATAGCGCTTTTTACAGATAAAAACCCTAACCCTAAGTGCTTTACATAAAAAACAGGAAAAAATACAAAAACTAACAACAAATGGAAGCAGTGAGGAGGCCTTGAAAATAACTCTTTATGTAAAAAATATAGTAATCTAATAAAAAGTTGTAGGTGTAAATGTGACAGAAGATCTTTTATAATTGCCACACACAGAAGCAGTTGTGCTAACATCAACCCTGCCTCATCCGTCTCACATTGTTAGCTCCCGATGCAGAAACGGTTCGTAGCAGATTCTGGCTCACCTCCTCACGAGTCTGTGTCTGGATAATAGCGCTCACCTGTTAGCGCTGGAGCCACGCCAGGCCAGCCGCACACAGATAGCATTAGCTTCTTCTGTTAGCCAACCTGTTAGCGCTGGACGGCAGCCAGAGTACCTGTCGATGTAGCCTCGAGCTGAGCTGTTAGCGAGTAACATTGATATGATATAAAGAAGACTAAAGCTGGCTTTTGTTGTACGTCTGACAGGGTTCAAGGCCAAAAATCCCATTCAGGAAAAGGAAAGCATGTCAATTCACAAATATGGTGGAATGAATTCTTTTGTTAGCTTAATAGCACGCTTAGGGCCATGTTTTCAGTCTATTTGCACAACTATAGAATTGTACAGACAGGGCTACCATATGATTTGAATGCATCTTTCCTTCTTCTTAAACACTTTGAATTACAAATTGTCCTCCTCGCTAAACTTCACTAACCCAAAAGTTTGCAGTTCAATCACCAACATTGCACTGTTTTCTGTTCCTCGGCAAGACACTTTACCACCATGCATGTGCACATTCAAGAGTTGATGTACAGTGCAGATGAATAAAGTGTGTTAAGTAGTTTAAAATGGTACTTAATCAAGTGCTGTTAATTAAAATAACCAGGCTTCTCAAGTAAATATAAGTTGTTTTTTTTTAATGTCATATAATCTTATATCAGTTTAGTTTTTTCAAAGATTATACAAAAGAAAACTAAATGTCTAGCCAAAGCAAGGAACAAAAAATGAAACTGATCCAACAATTTATTTAATCTAACATAGACTTCACGGTGGAATAGTAACCAAAACTGTAGCCCAACTCAAGTATCATTGTTGCTCTCAAAAATACAAGCACAAGTAAAATGTAATTTTAAAACTACACTTAAATGTACAAGTGGAACGTGGGTTTAAATAAGTACGCAGCCACTTTGTATGTCAGAAAGCCTTAAATCATCATCATGCACAAATTATGTCTTTTTCCAAAGATTATATTAAAGAAAAACAAATCAAAACAAACTAAAGGAAAACAAATTTATAGCTAAGGTAAGGCAAACAAATATAGAAAAGGAGATACTAATTCGTACTAAAACTTGTTACAAAACTAGATAATTATTTGTGCAAGTATCGATATTAGAAAAATCCCTTTTACAGGATAAAATGTGACCTTTCATGAACAGTTTAAAATGATCTTGAGCTTTATTAGACCACAGGACTTAATAACATTATTTAGTGTTGAAAATGTCAGTCAATTGTCTAAAACCTTGACCTAAAAATTAGCATTTGCATCAAGAATTGAGTATATTTCTTAGTATCAAATCGAGTTTCAAATGTTAGTATTGTGAAAACATTATCAGCTACAGGTAAAAAAGTATTTTGTAATAAAACTTGAAGTACAGATTTGTCAAAAAGTCACACAAACTATTATAAAGAAGCATTCACCAACTTAAAGTTGGGGTGCTTGATTTTTACACTACACCAGAGTTAGGTTTTTAAATCTGTCTAACTTGTTCCTTGCTCTCACAAACCCTTTGACACATCATTCATATTCACATGCATTCATTTTCGGTCCCGTGCACAGCTTTAAAACTGCTTTTTTCAGACGACAAAGTGAAACTGAGGAGGACCACCCAAGCACAGCCAATCAGAGCGCTGCTTTTAGCTACCCCTTCGAGACAAAATACCATTATCATTAGATGCAGACAGCACGCAGAAGTCGAATTTATGTCAGAAAGTGCTGCTTTTACAAGACACTCTTTACAATTTACAAATTCACACCCCAAAAAATCAGGTTCACCAGCTTTAAAAAAACACAAAACAAGTCTAATACCTAACAGTAACAGTTTGAAAGTTTATAGTTCATCATCCTATTGTAGCCGACTCTCGCATGCATTCAGAAATCAAACTGAACATCGTCCCCGAATGCCGGTTTGCGCGGCTTATCCTCTCGGACCCTGTGTTTTTTGCGAGTGGATTTGCCCTGTCAGATTCCTGCTGGTCACCGCTCTTCACGGCTCTCGCTAACCCTGGCCGCCGCCGCCTCCTCCGCTGCGCGCCTATCTTTGTATGTGCGCGTTTGTGTACTCTGTGTGTCTGAGGCATGCACCCGTGTTTACAACAGCTTAGCCCGATAATGCGTCTTTATCATCTCGCTCCTCTGGTGGGAATAGATGCGGCGGAGGTCCCTGTACGCCTGTTTCGGTTTCCCGCGCCTTGCATCAGCTGGCAGGAACGCGGCTTATTAGGCGGAGAACAGAACAGAGGCGAGGGAAGGAGGGGAAGAGGGTGAGAAAGAGGAGGGAGTTCCAGTATCTACACTCAATCATCCAGTGCGCTTTCATGTGGCGTTTGAATTATCAAGTCTTTGGTTAGGGCTGCATGGTAAATGCAGTGGAGGCTAAAGAAAATGCAAGCCAGGCAGGTTATTTTTACGAACGTTAATGCCCCAAAATAACCACGCAAAGGCCTTCGAACAACGCAGGACCAATGCTCGAAACTGTAATGAAGAGTTTTGAGTGACAAAAACAGAAAAGCAATACATTATAGGTTAAAAATATTCTTCTTCTTCAGAAAATATCACGATAAGCCTCAATTTTGAAAAGTACTTAATGCTAATGACACAAAAATTCTCAAGGTGAAAAATCCCACTGAATCTTTTTCAAAATATATATTATTTTTTAAAAACACGAGCGGAAAAAAAATACAAAGCTGAATGAAACACAAATAGTATCTTCTAATCATATAACATTGAAAAAATAACCAAAAAAAATGCCTGCTTGTGCAAAGAAAATGTACACATGATAAATATTATACACCAAAAAGTATTGTTCCAGCTAATGTTTATTGAACAATGTGTCAATATATTTATATTTATCATGACAGGCCTAAGTGTATGTCAAACACCAATGAAATACAGCACATTTTAAAACACAATATGTAAGATCCCACTCTTCTTCTTAATCCAGTTTCAATCCAGTTTTCAACAAATGGTACAAAAGGTAAAAAAGGTTTTCACACGGCGAAACCAGAAGCAGGTATTAAAATCTGTCTAACTTGTTCCTCACTCTCACAAACCCTTTGGCACATCATTAATATTTAAATGTATTTATTTTATGGCACATACACAGCTTTAAAACAGCTTTTTTCAGACGGTGAAGTAAAACTGGGTGGTCCGCCCAAGCACAGCCAATCAGAGCGCTGCTTTCGGCCATCACTTCCGGGTTATTATTGGCCGCAGACAACACACAGTGATCTAATTTAGTCAGAAAGGGCTTCTTTTCCAACATACTCTTTGGTGGAAAACACAAAACGTAGTAATTTGCAACAAAAAAGCTTGATGTTCCAGCTTTAAAACAGCAATTCAGCACAATGATTTAGATTTACTTGTTTTTTTTAAACTGTTTACTGTTTTCTCACCTACGCATTTCAAAGCATAACCTACATGCATCGTCACAAGCTAAAATTAAAAGTGTCTTCGCGCCTGCACAAAGAGTAATTATTTGGGTATATTTTCGGGAACATCGGCGCTTGTCCCGGCAGGTTTTATGCGGGTTGTTTCTCATCAGCGCGGCGTAAACATGCATCACCTACAGCAGCCAGCCCTGAGCTAATCCACAACAGAGACGAAGTGTGCGCCTTTAGACAAACATGCCGTCATCAAAAACATGTCCAGTCGTCTTCCTCTCCTGTGGCTCTGCTCCAATTAAACGTCAGAAGTCTTTTATTTGTCCCGCCTCCCAAACATTCTTTATCTCTGTGAAGTGCAGCGCCCTCGGGCCAAAGGGACTGTCTCCGCTCACACTCTCGGGGGGAAGTTCAGACACAGGGGCCAGTGGAGGAAATGGGAACCGTCAAAGTTACAGAATGAGGCGCAAAGCTTGAATTTGGTGGAAAAAAGTGATGGTATGTTGTTGTTGTTGTTTTTTTAAATGTTACATGGTCTAAAAAGGAAAGATGTCTAGGGAAAAAAAATGTAACTAAATGTAGATGGATTCTCATCAGCCAGTTGTTGTTGTCAAGTAGCCATTTCTTTTGTCATTAACCTTTTTTTGGGGGGGGGCAGATGGTTTTTTTTGGGTCAGAGTTTTGTTTTGTTTTTGTCAGAAGTCATGTTTTTTTAAAGTCATTTTTTGTCAGAAGCCAATTTTTTTGTAACAAAGAATGTTTTTTGTCAAGCCATTTTTGTCCGAAATCTTTTTTTTTTTTTTGCAACAAAGCCATTTTTTATCAGGCATCCTTTACTTTTTGTCAGAAGTATTTTTTTCTAAGTCACTTTTTTTTTTTATCAGAAGCCAGTTTTTTGTAACAAAGACATTTTTTTAGAAGCCATTTTTTGTTTGTTTTTTTGTTTTTTCTGTCAGACGCCTTTTTTGTGATTTAGCCATGTTTTGTTAAGAAGCCATTTTTTTGGTCAAGAAGCCATTATTTTATCTTAGGCAATTTTTTTCTCAAGAAGCCATTTTTGTCAGAGATCGTTTTTTGTCGTAAGAATTCGAACAGAAATACAAACCACATTTGTGCGTCAGTAATATGTGAGTCTGTACAGCTGCATGTAATAAAGTAATACCTTCATGTAATTTTAGGTTTTCAAAATCACACAGATCAACAAAATTTCATAGATAGGAATCAATCTGGTGATACTAATGTGAGCAGAGCATGTGCCGTGACCAAAACTCAAGACCATCCTACAGCACGCACTCACAAAAAACAAACAGTCAGATTTTCCATCAGCAAAAAGTCCTTTCATTGTCAACAACACAATGCCAGAAATATTATAGAATATCTTTTGACTTTGTGAGTCTTTCCCAACCAAGATTGATAAAATAAGTCACGCTTGATCCAATCAGCTTTGAGAACTCTCCACAAAGTACCCCCTGAGACATTTAGAGTGCATTCATATTTGCAAAACTGGGACCCGACCAGGACTAAACCAGGACCGAACCAAGTCCACAATCAACACCAGAACAATTACAAACTCTTCAACACACATTTAGTCGAAAGCCATTACTCCATTCTTCCTGTTCTCCATAAAGCACTTTGAATCCGTGTACAAAGTTCATAGTTCACCTCGCGGGGATCATTTGCACATTCTGCCTGTATCCGCGCCTCGGTAACAGGTCGGGACAAGCCTGGTTCCTCTCCGTGCCAGAATCACTTACGGCGCTGTGTGTTTGACGGCCTTAATTCGTGATAGATTTATACTCTTGCCTTCTCCCCGACCTCCATTAAACCGCCTTATATACACCCATTACGGGATATGACACCGCGCACATCCTTTACTGCGACCGGCGTACCTCCCAGCCCCGTTTCGCCATTAGGTCCCTGTCTACCTGCGAGTGCCGGCCAATCTCTGGATCCGCTAATAAGGTCAATGAGTAAGAGTAGCTAGCAGATGGGCCGGCAGTACATTAGGCAGTAAGTTGTGGACAGTGACCGCGGGTGATTCATTTTCAGGGAGAGGTTTGAAATGACAGCGGAGTAGAGTACAAACGCAGTGGTCACTCAGGAAGGCCACGCAGGCTTTGTTATGTCGTATTTTTAGCCTGGTTTGAGCTCTGCAACTGTCTTTATAAATGTTAGAAATTGAAAATTCAAGTATTAAAGCCTTGATTTTCAGCCAGTGCGCCGAGGAACACTGGTGGGCCTTCAGGTTTTGCCAGGTGTACCTTGAGAAAATGTCCAGTTTGAGTTCACAGATTCACACATGCGGATTTAATTAATTTAACTAATGTACCTTTTTGGAGTGTCCCGAGCAACATTTTCACCAAAAAAGAACACAAAACCATCACGATTAACACATTTCAAGAAATAGACAGTGCCACAGACATTATTTGCCTCATTATATACAATATTTTTTGCTTAATGGTCTGTTTTGGTCATGTTTTAGTCATGTTTTAGTGGTAGGTTGCGTGCCGTGGTGGCTTTTAAACCCAAAACGTGTGTCTCAACTCAAAAAAGGTTGAAAAACACTGTATTAAAGTATATATGACGGTTAGACGACTGAAACGCAGTGAGCATGATTATATTTAAGATTTTACTAAACATTTTGCCTGTTTATCCCCAGTTTGACAGTTTTAGGAATGTTTATAAAGTTACTTCCTGGTTGAACATGAGCAGCAAATATGGCTGCTATAGCTAACTGTTACCTAGCAACCATTTTGAAAACAAGGGCCAAAATTAATCTAAATTACACAATAGTTATGATTTGACAAATAATAATGCCTGATAATATCTTTAATTTGTTGAATGACTAGGAAAAAAGCGTCAGTTGAGTGTTAACTGTCTCTTTTATTTTCAATGTTGCGTCGCTTTTTGATGACATCACAGAGGGATTCCATTTTAGATCTCAGCACTACTTCCTGTCATTTTAAAAGTTGTATTTTTCAAAATTTCAAAAACTGCAACTTCACAAATGTACAACTGTGATAAACATTTACCACAGGTGCCCCATAATAATAAGAACCTGTCATATAGACTTTAAACAAGTCCAAAAGTATTGACATTTCAAAGAGAAGGCTGAAATCGGAACTGAATACAAGAATCACATGCATTTTCAACGTATTTGCAGAGAACTAAACTGCAAGGTAAAGAGGTTTAGTATATAATAAGACATCATGCGGACACAGGGACATTTAGTTCCTGCAGATGTGATTATATTGGAAATAATTGCCCATCCGGTTTTGCAAATTGTGACCATTCAAATTGCAATTCAAGTGCTATAAATACTTAAGCTCAAGTCCATACTCCATTTGTCGACTAATTCATATAAAACCGTGGTGCAAAAGTGTGCATTTACAACTAATTATTGGATATTTAAGCTTTAAAGGCAGCAAAAGTAATAGTAATAGCCATAGCAACAGTAGTATTTGTATAAACACCAAAAATATAGTGACAGTTGTAGCAATTGAGATATATGTATTATATGTATTATGTATTGAGAAAAATTTATTATATTGCAACTGTTGTTTGGCAGTTATGCAAAATTAGAATATCGTATCGTATCGTCTATAACATAAACGATTAAAAATGTACTCAAAAATAGCTGATTAAATCTAAATTGAGCAGAAATGTTAAGTGTAGTCTTCCAGAAAAGTTAGATTTCTGGTGTTTTTTGGTTAATTTTCAGGTCAATTCACATTTTGTGCGAGACTTGAACCTCAACCAAGACATTTACAGGTAGATTTTAGCACTTTCTTGACGCATTCTTAAAATATAATTATCGAGAGAGCAAAACAATATGGCGATTTACATTTTTTGTAAATGTCGCCCACTTTATACAACAATGAATCTAAAGCGGAATAGCATTTTTCCAAGTGAACCGTGCTGGAAACAATGCGTCAGGAATAAATAAATGGCGCGATAAAACACTTAAAGTATCTTATTTTTTGTCACAGATGTAATTATTCAACAAACTACAATCCAAACGATGTTATACAGCACTAAAATTAGAAAAAGCATTGTTCTTTCTTCCATATATAGAACGATAAGTTGAAATAGTAATTATTGTGACAGCTCACCCTTAGAAGCTACAGTAATAGCAGTTGTAGTAAGTAAAATAACAGGATTTATAAGCTCTAGTTCCAAAGGCGGTTGAATACTTAAAGTTGTCGGGGGCTGAGCTGTGTCTGGGCGGGTGATATGGGGCCAGTGGGAACAGTTTGACCTAAAGGACAATGGGCCGGTGACTGCAACAGAGGAAGGAAGCAGGAAAGAGAGAGTGAGAGGGATGGTCAGCGTTAAAGACGTTTATGACAGCGAGGAAAGACTGGCCTGATTTGTAGCTTTTTAAATCGTTAAGTGCTTGAAGTAGCAGCGTGAAGACGTACGATTCTGCAAGTCTAAAGGCAGAAATGTAACAGTGGAAGTGACCGAATGAACAGAGACTGAGGAAGAAGAAAATTGTTTGTTTTTTATCATGCCTATTGATTCTAGAAAGTAGATCAGGAGTCTAATGCACAACCTTCTTATTGAGAGGAAAGATAACCACAAAAGTGCTGTCAAGTTTGTTTAATCTGTAGTTTAAGTGCATACTTTTCACTACATTTCAAAGTTCACAGTATGTTTATCTTTTTTCCAACATTTTTTAGGAACTTTAGGCACTTTTCTCTACAGTTATTGACCGCCCGAAATGGCTGAGGAGTTGATTTCGAACGTGAACATACTATAGTTTGAGTTAATATCTCAACTATGAGTAAATACACAAAGAAATACAACTTTAATTAGGAAATCAATACAGCTGTTTCTGTTGAACAAAAATTGGTTCCATTTTGTGTTACTTTTAAGTCTATAGTTCTCAAAATACTTTTATTTTTTACTCTAAAAGCACATTTTTAAACTTGTACTTCAATACTTTTACTTAAGTTGATTTTGTTCATGTTTCTTTTACTTTTATTTGAATATATTTTCGCTCTTTAAGTAACAAAATTGAGCTCTTCTTCCACATCTGCATTAACACTTACACTGAACTTGCACAAGGTAGATATTAATACAATTGCAGATGAAACTAAATTGCATTTTTATTAGACGTTGTGTTTATCTTCCATAGCGCATACCTGTAGGCCTCATTTACCAAGCATCTGGCATCGTGCCTTTATTAGGGCCACTAGCGCTTCTCCACGCTCCTGTAAATCAAAAAATCTCCTCACACACAAACACACACTTCACCTGCTCCTGCCTGCAAGCCCAAGAAAAGTTACAAGCACTTTTATCTCTCCCTCCCTGAAGGCACGGCTTGAAAATACCTCAAATTACTTACGAAAAATACCTCAATTGCGCCCTGTGTACTTGAGCATATCCTCCAAATTCAGAAATCGTTAGCTCGGGAACTTTTGTACCTGTGAAGCGCGTACATAGTTAATTTTCTAAAACTGGAAAGACGAGATTATAAGGAGCACGACAAACCGCATGCTTGTTTGACAGTTTGTTTTGTTTTGTGTGTTCTCTCTGTCTCTCTTTGACGTCTTGTGCCTCTCGTCTCCCACGCTCCGGCGGCTAACGATGGCGACAAAAACCTTGCCGTGTTTTTCGACGTGCGCGGGAAAATAAAATAAAAACAACATCCAGGAACCAGTTTTGTTTCGTTTTTTGGGGAAGGAAGGAAAGAAGTGTGTCCTAATTAGAGATAGCGCCCTCTGAAGGTGGATGAAAGGCATGTTTTGTCAAAGCGCGAACCTGCTCGTACCTCGGGAGCATGCCACCTCTGATTATGGAGGATTGTGGGTTATTTAGCGGTTTGGGCGCGTGCTAACAGCCTGTGTCTGTTTAGATTTGTGTCATCTCTGATCTCAAACCTGCCGCTCTTGACTCGGCTGCATTTACATAAGAAGAGCGAGGCGGCAGAGGCAGGTGCAGCTGTGGACACTTTGGGTTTTGTTGGTTTTGGAGCAAATGTTAAACGGACAGTATTTTAATTAGGGTTAAAGGTCTTCTTCTATGCATTATTCTGCGTTTTAATCTATTTTTGGAGATGAGAGCGAGACACAATATCGGGTACGAGACAAGAGAAGAGTTTAAAATGTGAGGTTTGGTTCAGACTTTTGGTCTGACAATGAGCTCTTTGCAGCTGTCCCTCACAGCTAATGCTAACTTTTATTAAAGTGCGTGTGACATATTTTCTAAGTTTGACAGTGTATTAATACCTCGTGTAAATATAAATGATAGTTTTACACCAATCAGGTCGCTGTTTGTGGAGAAAAGTAGAAAAGTATTTGTATATGTCTAAGTAAACAAATTGATAACATCACACTGGGGAGACAAAGGTGCAAAATTTACACAAAAGAAACTAATTTAAAGGTGTTCACATGTATTTTCCTTTGTCCATTAAAAAATCTGCAGTTTTTGTGCACTGTACAGGATGGTTTCTTGGTAATTTTCTCGTGTGATGTCATTATTTACATCCAGGAAGTCAAATCAAAAATCTAAAAACAAAGCTAAACTGGGGCAAAATTTGTAAAGATTTTAGTAGAATTTGAAATAACTGCATGGTCATTAAATAGGTAGTCCAACCTGTCAGAGGCACTTTAGATCTTTTTGCTGTCATTGTAGCACTGCATTCTGAGTTTTTTTCAACTCAGCATTAAAAATAAAAAGTATAAACTGAATGTAAACACAAAAACATCTCACAAGATAACATTTCACACTTGTGTACAATCTTATGGCACATCTATCTCTGGAGATCTTGTGGCGTGAGATTTTCTTACATCCCTAATCTCTACGGCAAATGAGTTAAAGTATTTCTGTCATTTTATCGGTGTATTTGATGGCCCTGTGTCTTGAGTGAAGCAATTTCAATAAAGCTAAACACGACGGCCGTTAGCAATTAGCAAAACACGTTTTAAGGCAGGAAATTGCCACAATTTTGGTGAAATTGTGTGAACTTTCAAAAACACAGAAGAGCCCCTCTTCATGACATCACGCAGTGGAACAGCCTGACTTAACCATGACAAAATGTAGTCTAACATTTGATTTGCGAACCACTTTCATTTCCGTGTTTTTTAATGCTAACCAGTTATGTTACATTCATATTGGCTTGTTGCAAATCATTCAAACTTGCCAAATTGCTGCGGAAAATAAACTGGCAACGCTTCAAGTTTAATTATTGATCGTGTGGCAATTCTGTCTTTATCTTTGGGCGGCATGTGTTGACTCTTCTCCTGCCTTGTTTGCTCGCGCCGGTCACACGTCTAACCCCCCTCTTTACCTCCAGGTGCCAGTGATGATGGTGGAATCAGCTTCGGAGACCCTTCGAACAACGCCATCCAATCAGAATGGAGTCAGCAGCCTCACCAGCCAATCAGACACCGGGGGAGGCAGAGAGGGCGGGTCCAACGGCGACGCCAACGGAGAGATCAGCCCCGTAGACTTACTTCACCTGCAGCAGCAACAGGTGTGTGCCTCAGTCCGTGCACGTTTGCTTTACTACGAACGAGAACGTGATAATGATGAGTTATCGCTTTCTTTAATGATGCCTGAAAGTAATTTAGTGGCTTTTTTTTTTTTTTTTTTACCTCTAAAGCTACTTCACTTATTCAATTATTGGGTACTCCACCTATACAAGCATTAACTACAGTTTATCCAATACTTTAAAGTTCAATTTTGACAAATCAACGTACTTTTTACTCTCTGTGCTATTGATTTTTCCATATTTTCCATTTAGCTCTGCATGTGTTCTCTGTGAAATGCTGAAAGAAATACAACAGCACAATCCAAACATCTTTTAAATACTTAATTTATAACTATGCATCATCTTTTTCCATGCTGTTTATTTTGTCATGTATTTTTGTACTTGGGATACTTTTAGCCTGGACTGTCAACAGAAATTTGCTGATCCAGGGCAAGAACCCTCACGTGAGCCCCCCTTTAATACAAATTAATAGACAGAGGGTCCAATTCAGGGCCCCTAAGACCTTGGGACCCCGGACAATTCACCCCTTTGCGCCCCCCGGCCGACTCCCCTGCTTTTAGCCGTTACAGCAACAGAGGAACTACAATAATGCTTTCTTAAATATTAGTCTTAATTCTGTACATTTTTGACCCAACATTTGTTTAAGTTCACATTATAATGTACAATATTGTCTGTTATTTGGGCAGTATTAGGTTGTATAATGTTATTCAACTATCAACTAAAAACTACAAGTACAATGTAAGTATACTCAACAATATTAAAGTGCGTATGACAGATTTTTATCATTTTCTAATTTTGACTTTATTTGGTGCATTAATACCTGTTGCAAATATATATGATAGTTTTACATCAATCAAATTGCAGTTTGTGGAGAAAAATTGAAAAATCTGTAGAAAGTTACAAGAAGTAAACAAATTGATCGACATCACACTGGGGAGACAAAGGTTATGCATCGTTTACACAAAATAAACTACTTTTTTGACCCTTTAAACATTATTTCAACAAATTAAAGGTGTTCGCGTGCATTTTTATTTGTCAATTAAAACAATCTGTGACATTAGATGAGTTTTGGCCCAGTAGTGAGGTTTCTTGGTAATATCCCAGTGTGATGTCATCATTTACAACCAGGAAGTGAAATTAAAACCCAAAAAAGTTGCTAAACCAGGATAAATTTGAAAAGTATTTTAGCAAACTTTGAAATATATTTATCTTAACTGCATTTTAGTCAAATGAGCAGTCAAACCTGTCAGAGGCTCTTTAAAGGTGTGTTCGCACTGGCACGTTAACACATCAAAACCAGAAATGAACTTGAAACTAAACCTGGACTAAATCAGGACTTAACAAGGACTGGACCAGGAACAAACCAAGATCCAATCAGGACTAAAACTGACTCAAGAAAAGCTCAAAATCACCCGTGAGGGCAACGTAATACAACTTTTGTCCCCATTTCTGCAACATTATTTCTGCAAACCTTTCACCGAACACCTCCTTAAAACAAAACAAAACATGGCTAAAACTTAACGGTAACTTTTTGACCGCTTTCTTACACCTAACCATAGACTTTTATTGTCACACCTGAGCTCTACACACCTGCTTCCATACATTATTTACTTCTGCGACACTTCGACTGCCGCACGTCGCGCGGTGAAGTCTGCAGTGACTTGTGCAAACGCGTGTGGCTGAACCGGTCACCTCGTGGTTTGTGTCAGCTGCTGCACATGTGAGGCCCAATGCTCCATGACAGCCCGGGCTTGTTCCTCTTTAATTAATGCGCCGTAATCTTGCATTTGTGTCAACTGTTTCGGCGTGCACGCTTCATATCAGACATCATACAAGAAAACTTAATTACGATACGAGGCCCACACATATGTTTACATGCAAATGAGAACACTTTTTTACGGGACGTATTTGAAAGCAGACATTAGACAGGACGGTAAATCGCTTAAATAACTTTTCTTTTCAGACGTGATTTTATTTTAAACACTATTCGGTCTTTCAGTTCAGCCCACATAAATATATCACATATCAAGCTTTGGTAACGCTTTAGAATAACTTTCAATAAAGCATAAACAAAGACTGACCTCATAATGAACAATGAGTTTATTTAGAATGATGAACTACTTATAGTTATTAATACCATGACCACTTAATTAATAAGCCTGAATCTTTTTAGTAAACTGCTTGTTGATTATGAATAAAGTCTTTCTTCATGCTTTATGAGGGTTAATTAAGGTGTAGTTATTATAAAGTGTTACTGAAGCTATATTTACACTACATTGCATTGTGAATATCCAAGAACACTTTACAAACAGAACCAGTTTCCAAACATCAAAAAAAGCAATTAAAGTGCTCAATTTGATCTTTGTAATTCTAAAAAAATAAATAAAACTAGTAATATCAAATGAAAGAAAAACAATAAAACCATAAAATATCAATAAATAAATACAACAGCAAATGAATGAACATTTTACAAGAAACACACCTTAATTAGCCTTAATAAAACACAAACAAAGACTCAATCATAATGACCAAATAGTTTATTTACACAAATTCAGCCTTATAACTTCCTAAAGAGTTAATGAAACTGTATTAATTACATGAGGCCAGTCATGATAATCACTATCTCAATTGGTCGATATATGACAGAAACAACAACACTTTTGGGGCCATAGTGGATCTTTTCTTTGAACTTTTTCTTTGTTTTTTGATAAGACTTGAGCTGTACAAAGTTAAAGTGAGTGACATTTACAGTACAAAAGTGTTTCATTGCACTGTTTAATTATTACAGCTAATGTTTTGTCTTTAATGGTATTGCACAGTTTGAGGTGGATTCTCTTGCAGTCAGTGGCATAAAGTCGTTTTGATATTGTTGTTTATCATGATATTTTTGTAGCAATATCTCACACATCAAAATGCGTGTTTTTTCACGCTTTATTAAGGGTTTATTGAAGTGTAGTTAATATAAAGTGTTACCTGATTATTTATTCACAAAACATGGAAGGGTTTTTGAAAGGTTTGTCTTTGCAATTTATTGAAAATCATTAGTTTTGCAAAGAGTTTGGAAGAAGAAGTGCATTCCTGTAAATAGCTGGAACCAACTTTTTCCACATTTCTTTTTATTTTTAGCCTTCGTTTTCTTGGTTTTATTCTGAACAATTCAAGACGGTGCACAAAAACCCTCAGTAAGCCTCACACCTGGAAATCCTCGCTTCGCCCCAATCTGCACTTTTGTTTATTTCCTGCCAATCTTGCATTTTCTCTTGGACGTTTCTCTCTTTCTCTTCGCTGCTCCTCGCCCTGCCCCCACGTGTCCACTCATTCACACTTCGGCATTCGGAAAAACACACAGGAATTCTCAAACTTCCCGTAATTCCCTGGAACAAAATCCCGTGTCTATTTTTCATTCCTGCCCGAACTCCTAAACGGCGCTGATTGGTCTCAGAAGAACAGCGGGACACAAGTGCGAGAGGCGCAGACACAAGCGCCTTTTGATTCAGGGGTCGCGACCTCCGGCGATCGGCCAATGAGTGGAGAGATCGTCCCGCGAGTGTCCTTAATGATGGAAACTGAATCATGTTGTTCGTCAGAGGTTGGATATGTGCAGCTGATGGAGACTCATGCGCCGGACAAAAGCAGAAACACTTGTGGGACGATTATGGGGGTTTAACTGGCCCTTTCAGACGCACGCGGTCGCTCTCTTTGGTCGGAGAAGTGGCTTTGGAGACTTTCCCGCTCAACGTTTTGGGTTTGAGAGGACGGCAGAGCGGGCACGGCGACTGGTCAAATGTAGAAAATGCTTTGTTTTCTTTTATAAGACATATTTTAAAGTGGATAAAGTTGAAAAAAATAGGATAAAATCACATTGTTTTTAACTTTTCTGTCATATCGCCCAGCCTCTAATGAGATAAATGCGTAGTGAAAGACCTCATCTCTAATTCCTCTTCACTCCCGTCTCTCTCTCCTCTTTCCTTCTCCCGTTCTTCTCTCTCTCCGTCAAACTTCTTCCACCTCTGCTTCCTCTTCTCCTCCTCTTTCTTCCCTTGTTCATTCTTTTCAAACTGCTTCTTCTCTCCTTCCTCGTTCCTCCATCTCTTCTTCTTCTTCATTGTTCCTCTCCTCTTCTCTGTCCTCCATACTTCTTCTACCTTTCCTTTCTCTCTTCCCCTGTTCTTTCCACCCATGGTTCTTCTCTAATCCATTCTACTCCTCTTCCTCGTGGTTGTCCTTTCCTCTCTTCTTCCTCATCATTACTCCTCCCTTTCCTCTCTCTCTTCTCCTCCCTCTCTTCTCCTCCCTTCCCTCTCTTCATCCTCATTGTTACTCATCCCTCTCCTCTCTCTTCTCTCTCCCTTCTCTTCTCTCTCTTCACCTCTCTTCTCCTCTTCCTTGCTGTTACTCCACCCTCTTTGCTCTTTGCTCTTCTCTCTTCACTTTTTCTTTGTTGTGGTTCCTCCATCTCCTCTCTTCTCGTTCATTGTTGTTCTTCCCTCTCTTCTCTTCTTCCTCTTTGTTATTCCTCCCTCTCCTCTCCTTCGTTGTTAGTCCTCCCTCTCCTCTCCTTCGTTGTTATTCCCCCCTCTCCTCCTTTCTCAGTTCTTGTTGCTCTTCCCTCTCCTCTCCTGCTCTTCTCTTTTCTCTTATTTCACCATTACTCCATCCTCTACTCTCTCTTGGCTTTCTCTTCTCTTCTCTCTCTTCTTCTTCCTAACCCCTCTCCTCTCTCTTTTCCTCTCTCTTTTCTCTTCTCTTCACTTTTTCCTCATTGTTCCTCCTCTCTCTCCTCTCTCTTCTCCTCTCTTCTTCTCTCCTGCCTCTCCTCTCCTCTCCCTAACCATTACTCCCCCCCTCCTCTCCTCTCTCCCTCTCCTCCTCTTCTCCCTCTCCCTCACCATTACTCCTCCTCTCGTCTTTCCCTCTCCTCCTCTTCTCCCTCTCCTCTCCCTCACCATTACTCCTCTCTCCTTCTCTCCCTCACCATTTCTCTTCCCCCTTCTCTCCCCTCTCCATGTCCTGTCCTCTCTTCTTCCTCATCCCTCTCCTCTCTCATCTCCTCTCTCTTTTCTCTTCTCTTCACTTTTTCCTCATTACTGTTCCTCCTCTCTCTCCTCCTCTTCTCTCCCTCACCATTTCTCCTCTCCTCTCTCCCTCTCCTCTCCTCTCTTCTTCCTCATCCCTCTCCTCTCTCTCTTTTCTCTTCACTTTTCCTCGTTGTTCCTCCTCTCTCTCCTCCTCTCCTCTCCCTCACCATCTCTCCTCCTCTCTCCTCCCTCCGCTCTCCATCCTCCCCCTGCCTCCTCAGCACCTTCTCGAGGACACTCCACTCTCTCTCGCACAAAGCGCCTCTTTCTTCTCTGCGTGTTTTTGCACCTGTGCGTCTGAAGGAGTGCGTGCGTCGCGGTTTGGTATTTCCCTCTTCTTTTTCTTTTTTCCTCGCGGCTTACGGACCACTCCCTCTCTCTCTCCAAGCACAACCTTTCCCCCACATCCCGAAAAATGTTACCTCCACGCGAGAAGTAGCTGTAAGTGCAGTCATTTTCCTACTAATTCCGCTCTTTAGGCTTGTCTGTTTCACCCAATTTGCAGAGATTGACAAAATGCGAGTGGTCGTGAAGTATGTTTTCGCTGGTTTTACGTTTCACTTTTGTGGATGTTGACTCGGGCCTGGACACACCTGCGCCAGTGACTTTGCTGCTTTTTGAGAAATACATTTCCTTTTTGAAACAAGTTTGAAAGGAAAGTTTCAGTGGACAATGCGGCTTTTCAGTCACCGTTGTTGCAAAACGAGGAGGGAAGTTATAAAGTTATTCATTCATTCTGTTAACCCAGGCAAGTTAATCAGTGCGTTTTAAGGAAATAAAACGGTGTTACTGTAAATGTCGTGGCAGTTAAATTAAGGTTAAATTAACTTTGTGCTGAATTTGAATTTTACCTGTCGTTGTCAGCGGTAGAGGGAGTACTTCATGTTGTAACTTAAGTGAAAGTACAGAAAGTAAACATTTAAAGCCATACTTGTAGAATTCAAAAGTATTTCCGACAGATTTTGAGAAACATTAGAGCATCAAATATATTTTTATTTTTTTTATTTTAAAACATGTACGTGTATGTTTTGATTTTTATTATTTATACACTTTCTTTCTATCTATTCTAAAATGTACTCATGAAGGATCTACCTGTAACCCATACTTCTGTTGTTTTCTGCCGCTGCTTGTAGTAATTTGAAATATGCTTTTGTTTAAACTACTTTCAATTAAATTATCAGGATGTGTAAATCTGTCCCTCAATTTCATTCCATTTATTTGATCAGTTTAGGTATGATAAACAACTTCAGCATCTCAAGTTGTAATAACCTCAAAACAATTTATGAATTTTACTTGAAGCTGACTGTAGTCTCTCTCTCCTTCTCTCTCTCTTCTCCTGCTATAGTCGTTCCCTTTCCTCCTTCTCTCCCTCTCCCCCTCTTTCTCACCCCCTTTTTCTCTCTCTTTGTTCAGGTGATCCCCTCTCTCTCTTTCTCTCTCTGTCACTCCCTCTGTATTTCTCTATAGCTCTCTGCACTCTCTTTTCACCTCATCCTCCCCCTCTCTCTTTCTATCTTTCTCTGTCACTCTTTCTCTGTCTCCCTTTCTCTCTCTATCCCTCTTTCTCTTCCCCTTTCTCTGTCTCTCTCTCTCTGTTCACCTGACCATCCTTTCTTTCGCTCTCTCTGTATCTCTTTCTGTCTCTCTCCCACGTTCGCTCTCTCTGTATCTCCCTCCCTCCCTGTCTCTGTCTCTACCTCAGTGTATCTCCCTCCCTCTCTCTGTATCTCTCTTTCTGCCTCTCTTCTCTCTCTGTATCTCTTACGCTCTCTGTTCACCTGATCCTCCTCTCTCTCTCTCTCTCTCCCCCCCTCTCTCTGTTCACCTGACCTCGCTGTAGTCTGTAGTTCGTCCTGTCGCTGCTTAAAGGCCGTGCCAGCGCCCAGCCGAGCAGAAAAGACACTCTCAGAAGTGCGGCCTTGTCACAAACACAAAGCCCGTTTCCCCTGGGTCCCCTGGGAGCCTGCAGAAATCACAACATCTCCACATCTCTTGCCCCCTTCTCCCTCTGTCTCTCTCTCTCTCTCTCCCTCTCTTCCTGTGCGTGTCTTTTCATCTGTTTGCTCTGGAGAGATGAATGACAGGAAAAAATGTGTGAATACACAGAGGCAGGTGGACTCTGTTGTAAGCAGTAAAAGGTGAGACTTGTGCACATTTTGTCACATTCTGCTTTTGAATTATAAAATATATGTTTTTTTTAAATAATTCACAGTGTTATAGTTCTGTAAACACTAACAGTCCAGTGATACTTCGCTCTATACACCCAATCTACGTTTGTTTTTCTTTATTACTTTACATATTATTTACATATTGATTGGGCTGCAACAAGTTTATCAATTAATCACAACTAATCGATTATAGAAATAGTTGTCAACTAATTAAATAACTGAGTAATCGTTAACTGGTTTATACACAGAGTCCAAAACATTGTATGTGCTGAAAGAAGAGGTTTTATTACTTAAGCAGAGCAGGAAAAAACACAAGAAACATCTAAATTGTGTGTTTTTGATTAAAATACTTGTTCATCTAGAAATGTCGTCTAATGCCTTCACTTCTGCTTTATTTGAAATGTCTTTCAAATGTCTTTCTCGCTGTAAACAACTAATTGATTAACCCAAGGAATAATCGCTTGAGTAATCGATTACCACGATAATCATAAGTTGAAACCCTAATATTGACTTATAGACAATTAACTTTTCTTTTTCTCTCAAATTAGGTATAAAATTAGCAAATCTCTGTTAATCAGTAACATTTTAATAATTTTCTTATTTATTAATATTGTACAGCAGTGATCCTGTAGAAGTAAATTAATGGTGTACTAGTTGCAGAAGTAGTTAACACATTATAACAATTGCACTTTAAATAAAGCATGAACAAGGACTTAATTCATAATAAACAGATAACATATTTATTAACAATGATTCCATAACCTTTTACTTAAGTAGTTACCAAGCCTGAATCATTCTACTAAACTATTTGTTCAATGAGCCTCTATTTGTTATTTATTAAGACCAATTAAGGTGTAGTTACCAGAAGTATTGTTAGTTGTAGCTTTTGTATTTGTAGTACTAGTAGTAGTAGTAGTAGTATAATCAGGTATAGTATAGAAGTAGTTCTTGTAGTTAATCTTGTAGTACCGGTAGTTGTACTAGTAGCAGTTTTTGTTGTTGAAATAGTAGTCATTTTTGTAGTTATCATAATAATAATAGTTGTCGTAGTCGTTGTTGTCATTGCTGCTGCTGTTGTTGTTGTTGTTGTTGTTGTTGTTGGAGGTTGAAACGTCTTGATTTTTAAAGTTTCCAGTCTGAAACTCCACTCTATCTGTAGTTGTTGTACAAGTACTCATAGGTGCTCAGTTGGATAGCACGAACATCCACTGTTTTTTCAATCCCGACTCCCACAGGTGCACGCTGCCATTGTGTCCTTGAGCAAGACACGTAACCTGCTTCTCCTCCAGCGTCTGCACGTCCTCTGGTGTCCGTCTGCGTGAGGATGTGAAGGCGCTCCACCGGAGGATTCAAAAAGCGATGCGTAAACGTAACGCTGATCAGATTCAGGTGTGGAGACGCACTCGGACAGCGGGACCAGAACCATCGGGAGGAGAGGGTGAGGAGGGGGCGAGGAGGGAGGGAGGGGGGCACGGGGGGCACCTCTGCTGGGCCCGAGGAGGGGTGTAACACTGAGACGTGTCAGAAAAGGGCGCCTGGGCCTCTCTCTGGAATGTGCTCTGTCTGCTGCTGCTGCTGCTGCTGCCTCCCCGAAAAGAACAGAGGGAGAGGGGGAGGAGGGGGGAGAGGTACGGGGGTAAGGGGGGTGACCCATCATCGAGAGGAGCAGAGGGGGACAGGTTAAGGAGCGGTGCAGGAGAGTGAGTGAGAGGGGGAAAGAGGAGGGAAAGGGATCGTACTGTCCCACTAGCGAAAGGGAAGAAAGAGGGTGAAAAGATGCGCAGAGTGAGAGCGAAAGAGAAAGTGAGAGGTGAAAAGAAAGAGGAAAGGGATAGATTACCGTCCCGTGATTGAAAAAAAAGCTAAGGGGGTCAGAAGAGAGAGGGAGGGGGAAAAGAGAAGGAGGGAAAGGAATCTGACTGCGAAGAAAAGAGGGGTAAAGAGAGGTTCAGGAGAGAGAAAATCAGGCGAAGACAAAGTTAAACAGGTGAAAAAGTGAGGAGAAAGTGATGGATGACTGTCCCATGATGGAAAAGAATGCAAAGGAAGTTAAGAAAGAAGAGAATAACTTATCCATTAAAGTGAAAAGGGAACATGTTCTGAAGATGGATGGATAAGGGATGAAAAATACAGGGAGATGAAGGAAGATGAAAGGACAGGAGAGTGATGAGAAAAGGCGAGGAAGAGCAAAGGATGAGAGAGAAAACGGGACAAAAGAACAGGTAAAGTCCCAATTACGGCACCTATTAAGTTTGTGCCGTTCATAGGGACTGCAAGGAATTTCCTCTGGCATTGGTTTACATTTTTACTCTTCTAAACTGGAACAAAACTGGGATTAAACCTGCAACCAAACCAAGGCTAAACCAAGAGCAAAACAAGACCAAACCAAGTCTACATCAGGACTAAACTGGGTCAAAACTGGACCAAATCTTGGCAAATTAATTCTCAACAAGTGCAAAACTAAAAAGGTAAATTACAAACGGTATTGAAACTAAAATGACTGATTTACATAATCAATACTGAAAGGTTTGGAAATGGGATCACTGGAAAACTGTTTTTGGAGAACAAATTGCTATTGCGATTGTCTAAACGTTTGTTGATGTTATAACTGATCTGTGCTGCTTTCTTGGCCCTAAAAAAGGTTTAAAAAAGGTGGAATCAAGGTGAGTGAAGTGTCTTGCTCAGTGACACAACAAAGGCAGTATTAATAGAGGATAATTTGATTTAAAACACGACCGTCGTCTTGATACAAAACCGTTCTTAGTGCTCGAGGTGGCGACTGCGATCTCCGTTTTGAGCCTCGTTCTGGAAAAAATACAATAAATTCAACCTTCTTGTCAAAGTTAATCCGAAAAATAGAAGTAAAAGACACATATTTTCACGGTAAATGGAGATATTGTGTAAAAATCTCGCGGGACATTTGCGTTTTCATCGTAAGTCTGGCCCGTTTGTGTGGTCCAGGCTCTGCGCAGTGGAGGTGCTCTGATTACAAACAGGTGTCTGCAATTCATTTGGACACATCACTCTTTTAAATGGGAACTTTGTCGGAGTTCTGTCTCCCGCTCGAACATTCCAGTAGCAGCAGAATTTGAAGTAGCACAAGCAGAAGTAGTAGTAGTAGTTGGAGGTGGAATAGTTGGCGTTTTAGCGTAATTGTTGCGGTTTTAGATGCGACGAGAACGTTTTGTTGTACATATCAAAAGTTGAAGTAATGATATACAGTTTGTAGTAGCAGTAGTCGTTTTTAGATCAGATACTTTCTCAGTAAATTTAACAATTATGAAAAATGAATGACAAATGCATGATTGGTGGACATGCATGACTTTTTTTGTACACTTTTCTTATTCTTATTTGGTTTTTATCTTCAAACTCTGTGTATTTGTCTCTTTGTGCTTGTATCCTGTGGCCCAAAATCCAGATTTTAATTGTCTTTTTGTCAAAATTAAGTCTTATTTTATCTTTTTAAATTTTGATGATTTGGAATTAACCAAAATACACTTTATCCCCAATCCTTGTGACTTTACACCGGCTTCCTGTCCATTTTAGTATTGATTTTAAGATATTATAGTTATTTTTAAAGCTGTACATCAGAGAATTACATCTTGGAATGCTCTGTGTTTTTTTGTTTTTTCAGTTCCTTGTTTTTGTTTTGTTTGTGCAGCAGCACTTTGGAGACAGCATTTGTTGATAAAATGTGCTGTAGAATTAAAGTGGATTGGATTTTAAACAACACCCCTTTATTCAAAATTGCCGTTTTGACACTGATACAGTTTACATGAACAATTTCAACTTCTTTGTGTCGAAAACGTCTCAAACAAAATGCTTTCTCTTTGACCATTTAAAATCTATAACTCTAGAAAATGCACCTTCAGTTGTTTTCATTTTTTCACTTTCACTAAACCAAGACGATATACAGTATTCAAGGATGACAGTATTTTTGAGAAGAAACATCAAAGATTCACCCAAGGAGGCACTGTAGTTTGCCCCCTAAATAAAGATAAAGTTTGTGCATTTCCCTATCTTGATGAATTGTGTCTGGGTCACAGCAGAGAAGTTCCCCGAGTGATTTGATGTATCTGGACTGACCCGGGACAGACCGAAACCACACGAGGGAGGAGATATCTCAAAGCCTTTTACATCTACACTTTTCCCGCTTCTTTCCAAACCCAGGGGTCAGACAGCGCTGCCACTTTGAGAGGACGGAGAAATAAGTACGATTGTTTCACTGGACGTTTTTTTTCTTTGATACATTTTTGTCCCGGAGGACATCTGAGGCAGTTCTGAAATTGGTTTGGAGGCTCCATCATTTGTCACCGAGTCCATTCCACACATTTCACGCAACGGAAGTTCAAGCAAGTTACAGCGACTCTTAGAATTAAATTTGTTTTTCTTCAAAGCGACATACTTTATGCTTAAATGAGTTGATTAAACACTGTAAAAATGTCTTGATTTCAGGTTATTAATCTTTATTTTGTATAATTTGACTGTTTATTTGATGGAACTTGATTATTTTACTCGTTTCCAAACCGTTTCTGACTTGTTTCAATACGTTGCTTCTTACTTCAAGGCAAATTATCAGCCAATGGGTTAAGATTATACCCCGCTGGCAAATAAATGTTCTTATTTTAAGCTAAATTATTACATGATCACTCAGAAATACCTTGAAAGCAGTGACGTATTGAGTAAGCAATGAAATAAATCAAGTCAAAACTGCTCAAATCGAGATAAAAAGTATAAATTTGGTCATTTTAAGAGAGACTAGATATACATTTGTGCTTCAAAAGTGTGTAGCACTCTTGATTTGAGTTAAATGTGGGATGACTTCCATTAGGCCTGTCACGATAATTACTGTATCAACTTATCGTTCAATGTATAAAAGCTGGAACAATATTTTTGGGTGTTATTATTTTGTTTGCATTTGTGGAACACTCCTTTCAAAAAAGTTTGTAGTTCAGATAAGTAGCGTTAATGATTCAATATAGACTCTGACTAAACACTTCTTGCGCTGTTTATTTATTGCAGCACATTGATTCAATATTATCATTTAGCGTAACTTCCATGGAAAGCGAGCAGGAAATGTACCAATAGACTCGCTTAGATCATCAAGAAGGCCAGACACATTGTGGGGAAAGAGCTGGACTCTCTGGAAATGAATTTGTATATTGAGCATATTGTTTGTACTAAAATGTTCTACAAAAACAGCTTATTGAAAGTAGAAATTTGGAAAAAGTTATGTTGCAGGCTTTCCAAAAAAGGTACATGGTGATATTTCTGCACTTTTGCTATTCATTTTTACAGACATTTCACATTAGTCGGATAATTAAGTGTTTGAAGACATGTTTTAACACATTTCGGTTGGATTAACAATATTGTCTGACCATCTTTATTCAAAAATTATAGAGATATTATTTTTTGTCAATATCGCTCATCCCTAACTGAGACACACAAGAAATTCTTCCTGCCATCACCATCAAACTGTGCTGTAAAATCATTTTAAGCTGTAAAGTCATTTTCATTTTGTTCACCTGCAAAAAATTACAAAAAGTACATAAAAAGATGCAGCTTTCAGACAAATACTTCTTGCTGATTGGGCGAAGTGTCAGCAGCGGAGCAAAGACGGAAATCAAAACTGGTTGGTGAGAAAAGCGTACACGACATTTTTTCTCATCTGTAAAAGCGCTTCACTCTGCACAATATTCAAAAAAGTCTGTATTTGTGCTCCAAAGCTTCTCATGAGTTTTCAGTCCCACAAACATCGCCCGAATTCATCTTGTAACAAAAGCGTGGCCTCTATAAGTGAACAGATGTGCGGAGCATGAACATAGAGTGAACACGGTCTAACGTACAGCTTCCTGTTGTAGTCGTGGTGATTATCCGTGTGCTGCTGATGGATGTGCCCGGGACATGTGTGAGTTTGGACCATTGTCTGAAGACCTTTTGGCTAAATTATTGGGGTGAAAGTTTATCATCGGCCTCCTCTGCTCCGTGTGACCTCTGTGGGTTCACCGCCGGGTCAGAAGTGCAACACGAGGGTGAAACAAGGATGAACGTATCAAGGGCCCAAATTGAAATGTTTCTCCGTGATCGAATATTATTTATAATTTGCAGATTTATTCTTGGCTCTATTTGTCTTCCAAATAAATAGCCAACTGAAAATCCATAGTTATTTACCACATTACAATCTCTATAGTTATTTATTTACCACATTACAATCTTTATATTTATTTATTTACCACATTACAATCTCTATAGTTATTTATTTACCACATTACAATCTCTATAGTTATTTATTTACCACATTACAATCTTTATATTTATTTATTTACCACATTACAATCTCTATAGTTATTTATTTACCACATTACAATCTCTATAGTTATTTATTTACCGCATTACAATCTCTATATTTATTTACCACATTACAATCTTTATATTTATTTACCACATTACAATCTCTATATTTATTTACCACATTACAATCTCTATATTTATTTACCACATTACAATCTCTATAGTTATTTATCACATTACAAATTCCATAGTTATTTACCACAAACTGTACATGTGAAAACAAATATTAGGAGTTCAATCTAGGCCTGTCATGATAACAAATTTTCCTGATAATAGATGATAATACAAACAACTTTATGCCACCGATACAATAACTGTAAAGGCGGAATATCCTATTCCAAAAATAACCATCTTTATCTTTAAAAAAACAAAAACAAAGGAGTAGCATGAAACCCTTGAGTAGTTAGTTGGTATCATACTTTATATGAGTCTAACATAAACATTATTTACCTTTTACAGCTGAAAGTTGAATATATTACCAAAAAATAACAAAAAGTTTCCTATTTGTAGAAAGAAAAGATAAACACAATAAATATTTAGCCCTAAAAAATATTGTTTTCCGGCTTTCAATCACAGCTAAAGGAAGATTCATGCTGAAATTGTAACCATGAGCAAGACACTAAACACTTAAAGGAGCTGTAACTGCTTTTACGGTTTTGAAACGGGAAAAACAGAACTAGTTAAGTCCTTACAACAGTCACATGGTTCTCTCACTTTCCTCATGCAGTCCCAGCATCATGAATTAGCATGCTAACAGCGCACTTCCTTCTTCTCGTTGAATAAAACGTTAATTCTGCTCAGGGACTGCAGGTGTAAATTAGCACAAGTGCAAGGTACACTGTCCCTGTCTCATTAAATAAATAAACGAAACATAATTAGACACAGAGAAAGCGCTGTGGTCTCATTTTCACCTGAATAGATGCTTTTACCATGTTTATGTGCTGAGGCAACACAGATTTTACTTAAATATGCGCTAAAATCGGGCACATTAACTAGTTCTGTTTTGCACATTTCGTAACAGTAAAAATCAGGTACAGCACCTTTAAATCTTGAGAATCTTAAAGCACATTATAATAAATAAAACTTGATGGCGCAGATTTGCATTTCGTGTGGCAAAATCAGTACCAGATTTGATCAGAAAATTTACAGATTGAGTGAGATTGAGTAATGTTTTGTTATTGATTTTGAAATGCTTAGGCTTTATTTGATCATTGACTGTTAATCAAAGACGGATTCCAATTAGCGATTTGCTTGGATACTGTCAACAGCACAAACTTTATTTCACATTTTTTCATGCAAAGCTTAATGCAAAACTACATTATGAAAAAAATATGTATGAATATTTGCATTATACAGACAAAAATACATAAAATTACTCCATAAATGACAAAAAATACAATAAAAAAACAATTAAATTCTAATTTTCAGTGTATTATAATTTGATATTTGTGACAGTTTTTTATTGATTGTTTTTATAAGTTTACATTTTACCAGAAACTTTTTATGTTTCCCACTGCAAAAGAACCTCAAAATATGATGAAATAAGACATTAAAATCCACACAAAACTGTATTTTCACGATATCGTCCTGCTTTACCTCCGTCTTCAGTGGTGAACGTCGTAAATCTCGGCTGGGCCTCTTTCTTGAGTGTTGTCACCTCCTAAAAGCTTTCCCCCTCGATCTGTTCCTATTTATGTCTGGGGTCACGAGGGGTCAGGGGTCGCCAGGGGTCACGCTGCGAGGGGGGTGGGGTCAAGTCGCTGTTACCGCGGCGACACAAAGAGAGCCACACAGACACAACTTCCTGTCCGTGTCTCAAAAGCACTGCCGGACGCCTTTGTGCTGGACTTTCACCTCATCCGGGTCGAAGAAGAGTGTGTTTAATCACTTTTAAGTACTTTTTGATAAAACTTAAGCAGATTTGAAATAACCACGATATTATTATGATTATTTAGTTGTAACTTGCTTTGATTTACAGGTGTTTCCATGAACTTATTTGGTGCTTTATTGTCTGTTTTAGGCGCGATTTGGGAAAAAAATATTTAATTGCAGTTTTTCTGACGAGTATTGTAATTGTGGCTAGATTTTCAACTATGTTTGAACAAAGCCTTTATATTAAAAGTTCACATTTTAAACATTTTTACAAAAAGTAAAGGTAAAAAGTAAAATAGTAAGGTTGTAGATCTTTCCCTATCACTCAGTGACACTGCAGAGAGGTAGGATTCTTGAAAAGATGAACTTTATTGTTCCCCAACAGAGATAGAAATGTGTCTTTGCAAGGACTATCAGCCAAATAAAGGTTGAGATATGATGACTGAAGGCTTCTAGATGCTGAATGTTTATGGATAAAGTGTATCCTTGATGGAAATCAGCAATAATCAATATTTTTTTGACATGTTGGCGTAACAAGACTAGCTTGTATTGATAAATGCTTTTTATTTTATTCTGTCTCCTGGTTTTGTCCCGGTCTTCTTCATATCAGGTCTCATCAGGGCTGTTGGGTTCACACATGAAAACTGATTTGAGAATTTAAAGTATGTATTAGGATTTTCTAATTTGGACTTTATTCAGTGTATTAGTACCTCTTGTAGGGAGATAGGGAGACAAAGGTTATGCATAATTTACACAAAAGAAACAACGTTTTTGACCCTTTAAACTCTGATTTAGCAAAATAAAGGTGTTCACGTGTATTTTCCTTCGTCAACTGAAATAATCTGTGACATTAGAGGAGTTTTGGTGCACTGTACAGGATGGTTTCTTGGTAATTTCCTAGAGTGATGTCATCATTTACAACCAGGAAGTAAAATTAAAACCTAAAAAATGGCTAAACTGGGGTCAAATTTGTAAAGATTTTAGCAGAATTTGAAATCTATTTATCTTAACTGCATTTTAGTTAAATGAGTAGTTCAACCTGTCAGAGGAAGTTTAATTTGCAATGTGAACATACTCTCCAAAAAAATCTGATTTGAGTAAATATCTGAATTAAACGCCAGGACCTGCAGTGTGAACGTCGCCTAAGAGTCGTCGGTGTTGTTTGGTCCTTTTACACTTGATTCTGAACACTTGTGTCAGCTTTCACAGTTCAAATCCAGTAGGTTCACTTCTGTCTCTTGTACAAAGTCCATATAAGTCTATTCTGAGGAGGAAAATCTACTGTTTTGGGGTTCTGGTCCAGCGGTCCGAATCAGGCGCACGGGGACACAAGGCAGTCACAGCTGAACGCGTTTCCCTCCAAAGACACAAACAGACAGAAGACGAGCAACAGAGGAAGAGGACGAGAGGGAGAGAGGAGAGGGAACACGTCCTTCTGTAAAAGACAGAAGACAGCAAAGCGAGGAAGAGAGCGGACGTTTCTTTAAATGATAGTGTAAACATTCCTTTTTGAGGGCTGTGTTTATCGTAGGTACTTTTTATTTGCGTTTATGGAGAACATTACCGTATTTTTCTATATCACGACAAGATTTGAGCTGTAAACAGTTGAAAAATTACTTGTACGGCTCATTATAGATACAAACTATATAAAAGTGTTTCATTCAGCTGTTTATTTATTGCATCTGCATGTTTTTTTTTCAGTATTGTACATGTAGAATAGATTTTTTGGGGGATAATCTCGCGTTGGGGTTAAAACAAGTGTCAAAAAGAACAGATTATTCTTCTATAGCAACCCGAAAGACCCTGTTTGTTGGCAAAAACAGATTATTGCCATTAGGAGGAACTAGTGGACTCCAAGAAATCATTTCAGGTAGTTAGCAGCTGGCTAACGCTAATTTACACACAAAACTATCATGTTAATAGCGTCACTAAACATTATGACTACAGATGTCATTCTTCATGATCAGACAGTCATCAACCACCCGAACACAAACCTTGGATGTAAATGTCCGTAAAAGTTTGTCGTTGGCAAGTTTTCTCTGCTTTTAAGTGTTCGTCTGCAGTAGATAAAGATCTATCCCTCCTTTTCATTGAAATGCGCTGTTTTCTCCCGGCAGAGTTCGGCTACAGTCCTCAAAATGTCATTGAGAATTTAAAAAGCCAAGGAATGTTATGGCTCATCGTCTATATTTTCTTCAGCCATAGATCGCACTTGTAAATGTATTATTGTGACAAGCCAACAAACAGGCACCAGAGCGAAAGGAGAGTGGGAGAAATGAGGCTGGGCTTAGGTTTAGGCCTCTGGGAGCGGAGTATGGAGCGCTGGTGATGGAGGGCGGTTTCTAACAGTGTTTGGGAGTCACTGGTTTAGCTTCAGCGCACACAGGTAAATACAAGAGAACATACTGGGAAAGAAAGATTGTTTTTCATGGTCACAGGTGGACAAATAGACTGTAGATCTGTGTGCTTCTTCAAAGTACAATTTGCGCCGATGTCTTTCAGCTTTGCCACTCTCCATAAAATCCATTGTAATGTGTAACTTTGGGTTGAGGTTGTGCAGTTCTTAAGGAGTTCACCAACCGGATCTGAATCAGAAAAGGTGTGGCAAATTGGAATAGACCATGGCAAAACCAAGACGAAGAACAAAGCCATGTCTTAACAAGGACAAACCAGATCGAATCAAGGTCAAAATCAGAACTAAACCAGTACTAAATGGAACAAAACAAGGTACAAACCAGAACTGAACCAAGAGTAAGAACAAAACCAAGACAAAAGTGAGTCTAAACTAGGAGTAAACGAAGCCCAAATGACGACCAAACCAAGAGCCAAGTGAATATATAGACTGTAGTCACTTCATAACTGGGCTACGATTTGTAAAACTATCTAGCTGCAATTTTTCTGACAATCATTTGTGTTTCATTGGTAAGATTCAGCTCAAAGTTCATATTTTAAACCCACCCAGGAGCACTCACACTTGAGAAAAGAGTGAAATATGAACTGCTAAACATTACAATAATTACACACATTTCAGAACATGTTTGAAGTTTAAACCATTGATTTTCAACCAGTGTGCTGGAGAACACTTGCCAGGTGTGCCTTGAAAAAATGTCCAATTTGAGTTAACACATTCACACATGGATGTAATTGAATCATTTACCATTTTGGAGTGTCCAGAACTACCTTTAAATCAAAAAGAATGAACTATCTGCTAGATTGTATATCACCACGGTGTGATTTGGTGTTTTTTTAGTGTGGCGCAGGATCTTTTCAGTCAAAAAAGTGTGCCATGACTCAAAAAAGTTGAAAAAGACTGGTCTAAACTACATGATTAACAGGTTTTGTCCATAAAAAACAGAATATTTTGTTGTTTGCAGAGGAAATGGCAGCCCTACTTCATAATGTACGTTCTTAAAATGTAACGTTCAAATGTCCCACTGTCGAAAACACAAAAATACATTGAAAATAATGCATTGTTGTGGAAGCAGAGCCTTTCCACGGATCTGACTTGTAACATGGGCTTCTACAGATATGTTTAAGTGTTACTAGTGTGGAACATCTCAGCCAAAGACACTACATGAAAACAAGCGGATCGTGAACTCTCCACCCCAAAAAGTTGTCAAATTGGTCAACAAACTTGCAGGAAAATCCAATATAATCAACTTTATTCATAGATTTAAACACATTTTATCACCAAGAAAGTTTCCAAAGTGGTGAGATGTTTTATAGACGGGATAAAGAAAGAAAACTTCACAACTTTTACGTCGAAAAATCCAAATATTGTTCCCATCCTGCTCATCAAAGTGCCACAGCAGATACTTCACCTTTCTGAGACTTGGGCAGTTTGAAGTGCGCCACACTTACTCCGCACAAGGCTTTTGGGTGAGAGCAGTTACCGTGGAAACAGAGGAGAAAGCGGCGACACAATGAGATGCACACAAATCGCACACAGGGCTTCCGCACACGCACAAAAGACGCAGGGGCAGAAAGTGTTGCTAATTAGCTAGTCCTCAGCCGGTCTTTGTGCCGAGCCGAGCCGAGTCAACACGAGCGGGGCAGGAATGCAGCTGGAAAGTCCTGGGTTAGACCTGGTTTAGTACTCATGATATAGACCATTGTTAGGCCTGGTTTAATCCTAGTTTAGGGCTTGCGATCCTTTTTTACATCTTCAAGGTTTGACCTGATTTAGTCCCTTTGATTTAGACCATTGTTAGGCCTGGTTTAGTCCTAGTTTAGCGCTCACTATTCTAGTTTACTTCTCCAGGATATAGTTCTAGGTTTGACCTGGTTTAGTCCTAGTTAAGTCCTCCTGATTTAGACCATTGTTAGGCCTAGTTTAGTCTTAGTTTAGTGCGACTGATTTAAATCTTTCTTAGACCTGGTTAGTTCTAGTTAACTTCTCTGTATTTAGTCCTGGGTTAGACCTGGTTTAGTTCTAGTTCACTTCTCCTGATTCAGTCCTGGGTTAGTCCTGAGTTAGTTCAGAGTTAATCCTAGATTAGTTTGGGGTAAATCTTGATTACTCCTGGATTATATCTGGTTTAGTCTTGTTTTAGTCCTAGTTTCCCCTTGAGTTACTCCGAAATTGGTCTTGGAATAGTTTTAGTTACTCCTAGATTAGATTTGGTATTTTCCGGGGTTAGACCAGATTTACTTCTGGTTTAGTCTTTGGATACTGTTAAAGATAGCACTGAGTTACTTCAAAATTAGTTTGAATTGAATGTTCTGTTAGACCTGAGTTAGTCTGGATTAGTCTTGGTTACATCTGAATTAGATCTGGTATTGTCTGAAGTTAGACTTGGTTTTGTTCTGGTTTAGAGCTGTTTTTTCCTCCTATTCAGTATTAACTCTTGTTTTAGTTCCAGTCCTGATTTAGTTTTGAGTTAATCTGCGGTTAGTTTATAAGTAGTTCTAAATTAGTCCCTGGTCTTGAGGTTTATTCCTGCATTAGATCTGGTACAGTCTTGGTTTAGACCTGGTCAGTCTTGATTCTCATCTAGATTAGTCCGTCATCCTGGTTTAGTTCTGGGATAGATTTGGTTTAGACCTTATTAGACCTACTTTAGTGCTGCTCTGTCAAAGTGTTCATGAGGAAATAAACTGTAAACGACTGAAAAAGACACGTCAAGTCGGGTCTCACACCAGAGGATTGACTAATTTCAGTTAATGGGGATTGTCAGTCCACCTCCTGTAGCCTTTAGATTGAAACCAGTCCTACCAAACTTTTTTTTTTTTAACAATAAATCTGGATTGTAGATCGGCCCACGTCCATCTGGCACGCTCTGAGTTCAGACACGTTTCCTCTCCACGCCCCTGTTCTGCTCCTCATTTGGGAAACCCTCCACATCTGTGCGCCTCTTAAAAGTACTATTTGTGCCAGTGTCTTTTAGCTTTGCCAACTTCCTCTATTAATACTGGAACTCTGATAAAATTCATGGTAATATTTAACTTTGTGCTGAAGTTGTGACATTCTCTAGCAGTGATTTGTGGACTAAACCCGGTCAAAATCAGGACACAACCAGGTCAACATGAGGGCTAAATAGTGTCTAATCCAGGACTAAATGAGGACCAAATAACGACCAAACCAGATAAAAGAATCAAAGCTAAAGAAGGCCTAAACCAGGACTGAACAAGGACTAAAAGAAGACCAAATAAGATGAACCAGTCTTGACCAGGACAAAACCAAGACTAACAAGAAAACCAGGATTTCACCAGGACAAAAACGAGAACAAAACCAGGTCAAAAATAGAATTAAACCTGGACTAACTGGAACGAAATATTTGAACCAGCACTAAACCAAGGCTAAGCACAAAACCAGGTCAAAAAATAAAAGAGGGTCTAAACCGGGACTAAACAAGAACCAAATTAGGTCAAATTCAGGACTAAGCATGGTCTAAATGAGAACCAAATGAGGACCAAACCAGTTTTAACAGTCTTAACAAGGACTAAAATCAAGCCTTTGACCCAAACCAAACCAAACCAAACCAAACCACAAGACCAAGCCATGTCCAAACCAGGATAAAACCAGAACAAAACCAAGGTAATAGCATGACTAAACAAGGACCAAATGAGGACTGAACCAGGTCAAAAACAGGACTAAACCAAGTCTAAATCAGGGCTAAATGAGGATCAAACCATCTCAACCAGGACTAAACCAATACTAAAAACAAAACCAGGACAAAACTAGAATGAAACCAACTCAAAAGCAGAACTAAATCAGAACAAATCGGAACAAAAAAGGCATAAACCAGAACTGACTGGGGACAAAACCAGGACGAAACCTAGACAAAGAACAAAACCAGCTCTAAACCTGGACCAGAACTCTATGAAGACGGGCCAAAATGAGAACCAAACTTAACCAGGACTAAGAACAAAATCATGTCTAAACCAGGACTTCACCAGTACAAAACCAGGTCTAAACCAGAACCAGACCTAAACGCAGCCGTGATTTAGCTTTGCCCACTCCTTGTTTGAGCGTGTGTGGTACGGTGGCCTGGAGGGTGTGTCCTGCTCCTCACTGAAGCCACAGCCAGGTGTCAAAGCCTCTGAACTACAAACATGAAAGAGGGATATTAATACCACAGGCCCGGCTCTCAACCATGACTCATGTGTGATCCAGAAAGTTTAGATTTGACAAAGAGAAGCCGTAAATACACATAAACTTACAGCATTGGAAGGTTCTTATGTTGAAAGATAATGCTGTGTCTTATGTCTGAATAAATAATGGAAAGAAACACGATCTTAACTCGAAATATCATTGAACACAAGGAAGGAAAGAAGCATTACAATAACAAATCAAATCGAACTGTAAGATGTTTTATGTTGGCTTTTTTATAAGGTAAAAAAGGACAAATTGTTAATGCAAGTTAGCTGGAAATAGCTGAGAAAGCAAACACAATTGCAAAAACATTGAACAAAAGTTAACAAATGCGAGAAAGATGTCTGTAATTTAAAACTGTGGAACATTCTGCAAAGTAATAACGTCTCCACAAACGTCATATAGTGCACAAGTATCGCTATGAAATGACTAGCGACAAAACTGGTCCCACATAAATAAAAATTACAAGCCTAAACACTTTCTACCGCAGCAGTTCAGGCCTACTGTATTTAGCAGAACAGTCATTAAACTCCTCAGTGTCCATCGGTCTGTGGACGGCCTGTTTGTGCTTTCTCCGTCTCCGCGTCTTTTTGGCAGCGCTGCACGTGTTATGAGTTCCATTTTTTTCCCTCTTTTGGTTATTAATAATAACATTTAAACAGCTTCCATATGTGAGGCCGGTCTTTCTGCCAGCCAGCCATCCACACGCCCTCTCTGCGCTCCTCCTCTCCCCGCACACGAGCTGCCGTAGTCGGGCAACCTGCTACTCCAGACACCCTTGAATCCTGGAGGTCGCCCAAGTATGCTAACAGCGGCGTCTTGTACTGAAAAGAGACGTATTATACTTTCTTATTGTTTTTTAAGAATGTTTTTAGGTCATTTTTCTCTTGTTACTTCGCGTTTAATAATTTAATTGATGAAAAATATGTTATTTTATTACAATTTCACTTTTCGACGTTAACCTTTGACACCCTCTGCTGGCAACAGTTGGGAGTGTGGCATTTTGAAAAAATAAATTAGCAGCCTGGCTAATTCTCATTGTTGTGCTTGACACGTGCACCATGTATTTTTTTCTAGCTTTCTAAGGATCTGCAACCTACATGGGGTACTGTTGTTTATCCTGGAATATTTCGCAGTACGGCATTAAATGTACAAGTCAGATCTGAGGAGAGGCAGCCATGCTAACAGGTAGAAGTAATGTTTTTCAAGGAATTATTGCGCAATAAAGAAACAATTCAAGACAGATAAGTTTAAGTGAAGCGTTGGACAATTGAAAAGTAAAAGAAAAATAGAAGAAAAGTTACATAGTGCTCATTTAAAGGTGCTGTACCAAATTGTTACTGTTTTGAAACGTTAAAAACAGAACTACCTCATGTGCCCAAAGTCAAATCTGTTTTGCCCCAGTGCAGATATATTGTAAAAGCATCTATTCGGGTGAAAATGCAACCACAGCACTTTCTCTGTATCTTTTTATAGAGCATTTTATTCTGCGAGAAGCAGGAAGTGGATCATTAGCATGCTAATGTTTGCCAGCTTTACTGGGCTCAGAAACTCATGAAAAGTGCGTATAAACTCATTGCGGTGGATATTTAGGATGCTGGGACTGCATAAGTGAGTGATACATGTGACTGATGTAAAGACAAACTAGTTCTGTTTTTCACATTACAAAACATTAGAAATCAGTCTAGTTCCTTTAAGCACTGAAATTACTAGAGAGAGTTATGGTCACATTCATTTTTATCTATTTATTTGGGTCAGAATTATGATCTCACTAAACAGAGCTGCTTAAACTCTTCTGTATGAAATAAAACCCAACTGTGGGCATGTTTTGTAGGCAGCATTATAATGATTTAAAGGTCAGAACGTTGATTTAGCCTATAGCATGTCTCCTTTAACTGTCCTGCAGACCAGATGTGCGTCCTCCTGTGTGTTCGTGTTGCCTCGTCTGGAGTTAGGTCTGCGTTTCTTGCCAAATGGAAACCACATAGAAAGCGCCTGTGTTTGTACGACTATACGGTAGAAGTCTGAGGGGAAACTGCTGTAGAGCTTTGCCATCAATTAGCCGCTTGGACTGAGCTAAAGCCTGCGAGTGGAGAGCGGCGTGCGGTGCAGTATTAGCCCAGTCTGGACCAAGTAGAAACGTTAGTAGGGTTCATGCAGACCACATCCAAAACTATGACTTAACTTGGACTGGACCATGACTTAACCAGGCCTAGGACAGGACCAAACCAAGTCCACATGAGGACTAAGCGTGGTGCAAAGTGCAAAAGTAAAAGTACATTCACAAATAAACCTTTTAAGCGTCTGTCTTTACTTAAAGGGCGTATGTCAGATTGGACGTCTCTTTTTACAAAACACAGTTCAGAGAATTATATTTATGATTTAGATGCAATGGGCTACAGATTTGACCTTTTTTAGATTTATAGTTTTACCTCCTTTTTGTGAATTATGACATCACACCTGTTACAGTAAATGTGTTTATTGTAAAGTGAGCCAAACTTTAATCTCCATTGTGATTGTGTCATACATTTTACTCTTCTACTTCCTGTAATGTAATTTTCAACACATTTTTCAACTTTCCTTCTCAAACTACACCAGGTTTTCTCCCACTAAATAAAGTCAAAATCAGAAAATCATTAAAACCTGTCATACGCACTTTTACAGCGGTACATTGTAAAGGTAAATGTACATTCTACACCACAAACCAGACGGAAAATTAAAAAGTACCTTCCATTTCCTGCTGAACTTGGCTACATTTTAAACAACTAAATCAATACTTTTTCTTTTTTTGCATCCTGCATCTGACTTTTACTTCACAAGGTGCACTGAGTAACTTTTTTCTGGTGGAAGAACCGCCTCGGAGTTGTGCTTTGTCTGAACAGTTTGGCATTAAACTTCTCTATGGAAACAAACACACCAAATAACAGGTCAGATCTATCGAAGAATGCAATGTTTGTCCGAGTCTTTTGAGCAATAAAATCACCCATAATGAAATGCAAATAATGCCATACTTGAACAATGTAGGAAAACTAATAATATCTCCATGGAGCCAAGAAGGTAGCGGATGATTTTTATTTATAGAGAGCTTTTCCACCTAACAGGCACCAAAAGCGCTTTACAAAAAAAAATGGAGTGCTTCTTCCACCATGAGAGTTAAACAGGGCACAAGCCAAGACCAAACTATGGACAAAGGTGGACACAGCCCTGTTAATGGGTATAAATTGTGAAATGTGTCCTCTGCTTTGTCTTAACCCTGTCTGGAGCCGTGCCCAGGGACACTACTCCAAATCTAGGTTCTTGGTTTCAGGAGTATAGCTGAAGGATTAGCTCTCACTCTCACTGATAAAAAGAAAAAAAAATCTGACAGGAGGTCTTTAGGATGCCCCAGATTTAAGAGCGTTGGTTTAAGATGATGTATTCTGTCCTGATATAAAGCAGGCCTAGTCTTTTTATGGTCTCCGAAATCCACCAATCGCAACCTAATCCAAGTGCATGGACGAGCGCTTTTCTCATTGCAAAGAAACTCCAAAGAAACATCTGGAATCGAGGAGAATTTCAGAACAGGTCGCTTTTGTGTGATGTGAAAAAAAACACCAAACTAAAGCTGGGTGTGCAAACGTTATGGGGCATATTTTGAAGTCGTTTTTCGAGGAGTTTTGTAGTTTTATGGCGTTGGCGTCTGAAGCAGTGTTCCCTTGGTTTTTAATGGTCAGTCTGGGGCCGGAGAAGTTGGCGTTTTCATTGAAAAGCTCAGGTTTAGGGACGGTAAACGGCGGAAACATTACATTAAATGTAAAGGATCGGGCTGGTGTCCAAAAGACCTACACAGAGGAGCGCTCAAAGGTGTTACTCAATGGCTTAAAGGCTCAGTTTTGAAATAAAAGTTCAATGCTTGCAGCAGTTCAACAGTAAAAACAAAGATCTTTCGTTCACTCACAAAAGATACGATCCTCGATAAATATCCTCGATTCCCGATTTTAATACCACAAAGATAATTACCTATGCTTTTTTTTGGTCAAGATTTCAGACAATAGACATTTTCAACACTAAATAATAGCACTTTCTTTATTAAACATTATGGTCTTAAACTAGCTCTGATAAAACTCAAGATCAATCTAAAACTGGGAAAGGTCATATTTTGTCCTGTCAAAGGGATTTTTTAGTATCAATACTTCCTCAAATGGGTTTCGATCATAGTTGTAGTATCAGATTTTTGATACTTTTGACAACCCTGCGCTCCACAGACATAACCAGAAACCTGGCTTTTCAGTGTCACTTTTTTGTCCTCATGGATATATTTACATTAATGCCAAACGTGGAACATTCCAGGCAAAAAACTAAGATCTCCATGGAGACACACAGTTGGCAGACCCTCCAGAAAAGAAAAAAATCTGTTTCAGTTTGACATTTTAGTACATTTGGGCCTTTTTTGATGCTGTGATGCATTTACTTACATTTGTCTTGTTGCATCTGATTAAACAGATGCTAAAATGGGAGAAGAGACATTCAGATAACGTGCTTGATAATAGTGCATGGACTAAAATGACAATAATTAAAAGCTTTGTTGTCATTCTAAATTGATTTGATGTGATTTTCATCTTTATTAAGCAAATTCCAAAGGTCCAGCATGTTTTTTTTTGGTCAATAATACAATTTGTCTGTGGTTCTGACCGAATTGAAAGTGTCCATCAACTTAAATATTTAAAAGAATTAATCCAATCAGTTCCACTTAACATATTAAACAAAACAAAATGTGATGACTGCACAAGAATCATATAAGTCTGCTTTGTTCCCCCAATTCAGACTTTTTTTTTCCTATTTTGTCTCGAATAATTGCACTAATTAATTTGCCGCAAAACAGAACACTTTGGCTGCAACAATAAGAACATTTGTCAACACCGCATGCACTTTTCAGATAATTGAGTTGAATGTTTTGAGAAATACTTTTGTCGTTGAAGTATTGTCCCCAAAACAAATGAGCAAAAACTTGATTCAACAATGCAGCAATTTTTTCCCAACTTTGAAGCCAATCTTTCTCTGAAACGCTCATAAAACAAGAATAAAAGCTTTTGACTGTTGCTGATTAGGACTGAAAGCAACAGAGTGAAAGAGAGTTGAAGGAAAATGCTGAGCTCAAAGCAGAAATTATTTGTAATCCGGCGTAAAATTTGTGGGATTTTGTTGGATTTGAGTCGAAGTGCCCCTGGTCCAGATCTGTTTACACGTTTTAAGGCAGAGTTCGAAGCTCGGGTTAAATCGGACACTCCCTGTTTAGACAATAAGGCCAAAGAGGAAACTAAAAACTAAACTAAAAAGATTACTGTTTTTGATATGTCTTTGAAGAATACATTTAAAATTGAATCAGGATTTTCAGCACAAATTTTAAACCTTTAAATCCTCTCCTACACCCACAGAAGTAGCTTTAGGGGCTGAAGTACTAGTCTGGTCTCATTTGGCCTGAAGTCTAAGTCTCAAGTCAGTTGCCCACTGTCAAAGTCAAGTCTAACTCCTCTGCTTTGAGTTTCAAGTTTTTTTCAATTAATTCGACCAAATCACTTTAGCTTTTAGTTTAGTTTATTTACCATTTATGGTTTGACAACCATACTGGAAAAAAGCTCAAAGTGCACAGTAAAATATTACACAATACAATACAATACACAATACAAACAATAAAGCTCTGGTCTATGTTTCAGTTTGTTCCTGTAAAAAAAAATACAATAAAAAAATAAATACAAATAAATTCCAAGTCAAGTTTCAAGTTCAAAATGTTGACTTTAGTTTATAACTTTTTTTTTGTAAATGAGTAAAATTTGTGTTTTCTCCCAAAGAATTTATTAAGATGTGCTTTGTGAGATAAATGAGACTGCATCTGTTTCTTGTCACGTCAGCGCTCTGATTGGTTGTGCTTGGGGCGGTCACAGGAGTTTAACTTTGCCAACTGAAAACTGCAGTTCTAAAGCCAAGTTTGTTCCTGAAATGAATGCTTGTTGACATTAACAATGGAACAAACAGTCTGTAAGAGCTAGGAACTAGTTTTATTTAGGTATTTATTAACCTTTATTTAACCGGGTAAGAACTAACTGAGATCGAAAACTCTTTATGGCTGACCTGAGGCAAAGTGAAGAATGTAACAACACAGAAAAAAAATAAAAATACAACTTATGAAAACCCCTAACTTAGACCAATTTGCATAACCACCTCTCGAGAAGGAATTCCAGGCTGTGGGGGCAGCATAAGAAAAAGCTCTCTTTCCCCAGATAGTTAGAAAATATTTTGCTTTGTGAGAATTAGTAACTTAATTAAGAATTTAGCCTTTTGGTAGTCGTAGTAGTAGTAGTAGTAGTAGTAGTAGTAGTAGTCGTAGTAGTAAGCAAGTAATAAATGTAATTACGATTAATAGTAACAATAAAAATGACCACAGTTGGCCTTGTCGTAGGTAAGTGATAGTTAAAAAATTGTTTTGTTTTTGTTGAAGTCGGTAGTTTAAAAGCATTTGTAATACTTTCAGACACATTAAGAACCATTCTCCCCATTATCGTTTGGTCCAGACACATACAGACAGACGGGAAACAACCCAAAAAAACCTGTGCGTTTTCATTTTTTAACACCTCCTCGCCATCTCCCCCTCCCACCTGCAAGGGGCGACACTGCGTCGTTCGCTGCCGGACATTTTTGAGTGAAGGCTTTTGGTTTCATCGACAAAACGCAATCTCCCGAATCAGATCATCACTGTCAGCACAAAAGCGGGCCAACTCCTACTTTCTTTCACTCCTTTACTATCAGCCCATCACTCTCCTCCTCGCCAATGCCATATAATAATAATGATAAAAACTGGACTTGGCGCCTGTCCAGCTGTTTTTCCTCATGTCTAGCCTCTGCGTTTTCATTTTTTTGGGTGGGAGGGAAGGAGAAATGTGCAAGCCATACCGTCATCGCACATGTAGATTTGGACAGCAGATGTAGGTTGAAAATAGGAAACCAGCAGATGTGGCTCTCGTGAAGAATATTAGCGCATTGAATATTGTTTTTAGTTTGCCTGTCGGACAATAACAAGTGAAATCTGATGCAGAGAAAGTTCCAAAGAGAACACAGGAGCAGATGTCTTGATTCTCTTGTTTCATGAGGATGAACAGGAAAAACGATTAATCCATTATTAGGACAGCTCGTGCTACAGATAACGTTTTCAGATAAGGATTTGTTTGGACCAGGCTAAACTTCTTCTGTTCTGGACAACATCTTCAGAGCCAAGCAAAGGATTTTAAATATGCCAATTTAGTACATCTCTAATACATTTAGTGAACAAAATGCCCTATTTTTGTCAAATCATGTTGCACAACTTCATGGACCTTCATTCTTCTGCAATTCACAGCTCATACTTTGAAAAATCAGGTTCAAATTGATGTTCAGATCTTTTTAAAACTCAACCAGGCCAAATTAAACTTGCTTTATTTTTGTAGAGCCCAAAACCACAACTGCAGTGCTTCGCAAAATTCTTAATTTAACCAAAAAAAAAAGGTTAGAAAATCAAACAATGAGACAGTCATTGGGCAATAAACGTCAAGACTGACCAACATTAGCAAGAACTAAGAAAATGAATAAGTAGAGCGAAATGATTTTGTCAGAACATTTAATTGCGATGTTTCAGACAAGCATTACGATTAGATTTGTGATTAACATTTTCATTGTAGGAGCATAAACATTTGAGAGAAGACTGTAATATGAATCAGGAAATGAATCAAAGAATTCTATGCATTTCAGAACGTGACTGTAGAGGTCTAAACTAAATGGTTTGCAGCTTTTAGACACAATAATGTAGGATAATTTGGAAATTGTGTCACTTAAATAATTGCAGTCTTTGCGATTAGTTAATTCAAACTGTAATTTCTTTAAGATTGCGGTTAATCTTGCAGCTCTATGGATAAGTGTCCCATCATCTCCAGTCATTGAACCCTCCATTCCAAAAATAAAACTTCAAAAAACAGATGGGACAAAGAGAAACCTCGAGGAGAACCACAGTGAAGGAGAAATCCCATAAGTTGTAGATGTCATTTTAAGATAGAACGTTCATTCTGCGTCATCGGTTCACAAACAAGTGCACATTGTCACAGTTTGCTGTGATCCGCGAAAAATATTCCTTCGACAAAAAACGGACATTGATGACCACTGTGACGGCGAAAGCAATGTTCACATGGCTTGGATATTCTCAAACACAAGTTGAGCTCTGTCTGGATCAAAAGCAGTGGAGTTGAACAGCGAGGGGCAGCTGTCTGTGACCGTTCATCTGTCCACTGTGTCCAGGGAGAAGGACACGGGCGTCTGCAGACACAACTCAGTCTGCTGCTGACCAGGGAAAGTGCACTGTGTCCATAGAAAGCTCCTGCACCCTCCTACACCCTAAACTGGTTAAGCGGTAATGAGTCTGAAATTTAGCTTTTGGGGTTTATCCTTGTCATTAAATGAAGCCGTAAATGACAATACACCGTAAAAACAAATCATATTACACTTTAGAGACCCTCACCTGTCATAGTGTGCCTTTATAGAGATGAGATTGTGCAGGTTGTGGCCTAAATCTGCTAAATTTGGACACCTTCCACCTTCTAATATTATCAAAAAGTGTCTCTGGAGATGTCGAGAAAAACAATCATTATAAAACCCTCTCATAGTGACAATTAAAATGTTTTGATCTCGATAAAATAGTGAAAACATGTTGCACTCTTAACTAATGTGAAGCTGTGCTAGCTCTGTTTGTATGTAATAATGTAATGAACAGCCGAAAAAAAAGGTTTGTGAATTTTATTAAACAGTCAGTTATGCAAACAGTGGTTTTAAAAAGACATTTGGGATTGTTTTTCTCTTCCATCTTTATTAAAATTTTGATGATTATTAAATCTTTCCCGAAATGAAAACCCAAATCAACGCAAAAATACATTTGTAGTTTCATTTATGTGAGGCTTTGATTCACTACAGTCCCTTTAGTTGCATTTTTTTCTCCCAACCCAGTCATGCCACACAACTAGTCAGGATTAGAGTTAGGTTTAGGCACTTTGGTTAAGATTTGGGATTTTTTACTAACAAGCATTAACAGAAGACTTAAATATGAACTACTAAACAATCCACGAATCCCACGCATTTCATATTCATGTTTTGCAGCAGTCTAAACTAGAGGGTTAGCAGGTTTTATGCATAATAAGACCCCATGGAGACAAGACATAGGACATTACAATACATAAATAGTGAGTGTGATTTTTTTATTTTTTTGCTAATTGTGATCATTTAAAGTGCTATTTCTATCCAAGTGTGATTACAGCCACATGAACAGCGCTGGTTTAAAACGGCGAAAATCCAGTGCTATTTTAAGGCTAAGGTGGTGTGAGTCATTCCTGCAGTTGCTTGGACATCTTCTCCAAGCTTGGTCGGTTTGCTTTTGTTGTATTGCTCAGATTTTATGTCACATTTTGATACGATTTTCAGGAATAGACAAATATCTAACAGATCCTTTGTCCTTTGAAATTTCCAGAACTGAAGATTCAAGGCTATAGTGGACTTTATTTTACTCAACAGAAATGCATATTTTGTGCTTATTTGTCAACCAGCGGTGAACATTGACCTTACAGCACATGCAAGTGGATTCTTTGAGTACGTTTGGGTGAAATAGCAACATGTCACAAATTTACAATTGAAAAGGTGTCCGTGATAAGTTACAAATGATTTAACTTTGCTGGCAGACATTGAAATTTGAAGAACAATTGTTATAAATAGTCATGTGCCTAGAATCCAGATGGCATTTTGTAAGCTCAACTAGTATTTTAAGTATTTTAAGCTTTTCCAGCCGACAAAACAATGAATATTCCTGTTACTCGCTCGATTGTTTCGTCGTTAACCTTGTCCCGAACAGCTGAAAAAAATGTCCATTCTTGCTCTGCTTCTTTTCCCCCGCTGTAAGAAGTGAGAAACCCGATCCCACCTGCCTCCTGGTTGCCCTCCTCACCCCCCACTCCCCCCCGTCTCCCCCCGAAGGCTCGCCCACTGTCTGCCCCAGGGCTGTTTATCTAACGGGGGGCGCCCAGGGGGGACACGGCGGTACGGTTTGTTCGTTTTCATCAACAATGGACCTCAGTCAGAGCTGACGGATTACTCCCAACATATGGTACCCACCTGTCTCTCTCCTCTTTCTTTTTCCCTCTCTTCCGTACTTTCTTCACTCCTCTTTCCCTCCCGACCACTTTCTCCTCTCTGTCTTTCTTCCTCCTTCTCCCTCCCCTCTTCCTTTGCCTGTTTAGTTTTTCGTTCCTTTTCTCTTCACCCAAACAGGCCGGGAGGATTAGAGTCCAGATTTATCACATGTAGAGACCTGTTTGCTTTGGCAACCTGAGCCAAAGACTCCCCCACTCCACCCTCGCTCTCTTTTTTCTCTCTCACACACACACACACATGATCTCAAGAGGTCTGGACTACATCTCTATACTTTATGTAAGTTCGTCTGCCTGTCTGTCTCAGCTAAAGTAGGCGCATGGACAGCGGACTGCTTATTTTCATCGGTTTAGTCACTCAAAGCAGATCTTACAAACTTGTCTTGTTGTTTATTGCCGTTTTTTGACCCATTTTCCTCCAGAACTACGTCTTGTGTTAAAGCACTGTTGATGGAGTCCATTCAGTGAATCTCTGAGTCTTTGGCGCGGCAACAATTGAGAAACAAAGCCTTCTCAAGTTTGTTGTTTGACAAAGCTTGACTTTAGAGACTCCTGTTCAATATAAATACTTGAATTTTGTGTCCCACTGACCGCAAGAAAATATGCAAGACGCTGTGTTTAACTCCAAACCCAATTAATGTTAATCGGGCAAGACAGATTACGTATTGTGCCAGTTCTAAGCCTGCTGAAATAAGATATGGGCCTCCAAATCACTTCTGGACACTGGCTGTTGGTCAACTTTAGTGTCGTCTTTTTCACATGTTTATACCTTGTAGTAACTGGATCACTTTGAGACTAGTGTGATAGACCAAAGGAACTGGCAGTGGTGGAAAAAGTACTCAGTTTTGTTACGTAAGTAAAAAATAATAACAACAAGAGAAAAGTAGAAGTGTCACATTACAAAATATGTATACTTTAAGATGTATACTTTAAGAGTAAAAAGTAAAACAATCTCACCTAGATTTAGAAAAGTAAAGCAATTTGATATAGAACTGAGTAGATTGTTGGTCAACAAAGGTAAAATCAAATCAATTTCTTATCTTTCCAATACATTTTCTGTTTGCTCAAAGCTGGGGCTTGAACTCAAAACCTTTACACAGGAAGTCACCATGAACACTAAAAATGCCTCAAATAGTCAAAAATGTAGTTGAGTTCGAAAGTGCAGATACCAGCTCTCAAATGTAAGTAAAAGTAAAACGTATAAACTGTTAAAACTACTTAAGTAATGTGCAAATACCCCAAATAACTTAAGTACAGTACTTTTACACTTTTTTACTTTCCACCACTGGGAACTGGACAAAACATTAAATACTTCCTGTATCCTTTACCCTTATTTTTAGAATTTAAAGGGCCTGTATCTGATTTTGAACCATAAGACAGGAACATGTTTTTGTTTGAACCATTTCCCCCGCCAGAGAATGTCAAGCAGTTATTTTCCCATGATTCATAGTGTACAATGTGTCTGATTGGCTGTAGTTCGGCAGTAGTTCTTTCATAATAAAGTGTATTTATAATATGCACAGATTATACATTACAAACCCAATGTCTTTTTCATGAAGTTGCTTCTACCAAACAATGTGTGATGTAAAGAGAATTTATCTTAACTAGAGTAAATAGAAATCAGGTACAGGCCCTTTAATTTAGAGGAACACAACGAGAGGAAGTAATTAAGCCATGGAAATACATTAAAATAATATTAAAATAAAAAAAAATCAACTACTTTTTAGTTTTGTCTTTTTTCTCACTCCTCCTCACTATTTTTGTGGACTTGCATAGCCACCCTCTCCTTAAAATCTTTCCCACCTGCCCCTGCTCCAGTATTTTGGCGCCCCGTGCTCCTTGAACCATCTCCTCCGAGTCAAGAACCAATTGTCTTCTCCGACCTCTCCTTCATTTTTGATCTGCACTTTTCCCTCTCATCTCTTTCTTTCTCTCTTACTAGCTGTAAAAACCATTCTTCCCACCTCCGCCTCACCCCCGCGCTCCTCCTCGCTCCCCCCGGTGGCATTCTTGAGGCGGGCACTGCACCTTTAAAGAAAATATTCGGGAGGCCCCATCAACAACAGTGCTTCTCTTTGTGCCTGTGCGCGGATAGTACACACACACACTCTCACCCGGTGTCAGACAGGTTTTATTAGAGCGAGAGGGGGAGGAGGGGGAGACGGGGGAGGGTCAGCGCTCAGACGGAGGCCAGAGAGTGGTCGTGGCGGGCGAGTTTGTTTGAATGTTGCGGACTTGTCATCGCGCCTCGCCGTAAATCATCGCCTCCGACTCAACTTTTAATAACGGCATTTTTTTATTCCAACAAGGTCAGACGGAGGGCTTCAAATATGACAAGTGAAGAAAAACTCTGTCCCTGCATAAAACTCATTCACTGCAAAAACATAGCAACCTGTGGCTAGGTTTTTGGCAAATAAATGGTGAAATTCATTGGCTACATGCTGAGACTGAAGTGAGCCATGCCATCAAGTGTCTTGCCCAATGACTCAAGGCAAACATGGAAATAAGATGTTAACTTTCTCGTTTATTAAGCAGCAAAACTTGAGTCAATACATTTTCACTTTCACTTTCGCTCATATTGCCTTCAGTACACTTTTATCCAACAGTTATTGTTTTAGCCTAATTTGAATTGCTTTTCCATGTGCCGTCTTTTGGCAACCGCTGTATTTTTAAGTGCGCACATTAGAGCTGAGATATTTTATAAAACCTGCAATAGCAAGGCAAACGTTTCAAAAAAACAAACACGTTAAAACGCTAAAGCAACATAAACGGCATTTAAAGGTACAGTATGTAACTTTTCTGGCGGTGGCAGGGTCTGTTTGTTATACATTTGCCTGTAATGTTCCACAGTCTGGCATTAAACTTACATCTTACATATATTCAACAGATGCTTTTTATTGCAGAGGAAATACATTGAAAAACATGCATTCTTACTGTGAGCGGACTTGCCTCTCCACGGATCTGACGCGTAGTTTGGCCTGGTGGCATCGCCTGCTTGTTTCCATGGAGATAGATGAGTATTATACCATACCGTGGCGTGATACTGAGCATTCAAAGCCAGCATCAACAGGCGCACCCACCAACGGAGCGCCAATCCATTCATTTTAATGTGGAAGAGCTGCTTTATCACAAACTGCTCAACAACTACAAAAGCAAACTCAGACTTTTAAGGAGTTTTATTGCACCAAATACAGACACAAAGACACGGAGAAGAATAAAGTGGTCCAATGGAACAAAATAAGAATAAATATCCAATAATGCTAACGGCAGCTGCGCTCTAAATGCTACAACGATGCTAGCGCCGCCTGTACACTTTGTTTACTTTTCTGTTGTTACACCAGGACAGCAACATCCATTAAGACTCAGTTGTGACTCGACTTGAATTAGTTGCGCTTAAAATGCACTTTATACGCTAGAAACCATCTTGAAAGAGAGTACAAAGCAGCATTTCTCATTCAAGAGTTGATTGACGCCACCTACTTTGACGTGTCGCCGACTGTATCCGTGCGTTATCTCCCAACTGGAACACCGGAAAAGTTAGCGCACCTTTAAACCTCAGACTTTTCTCGAATCTTCTTGCTAATTCTGTGTTTAGCGCGGCACACCTCGGCTCAGACAGACTCGGTTTGGGTCTGGAGCGCTCAAACCGGAGGAGACAGGCATCACCTCCGCGGCCCGAGCGTTTGTGAAAGCCATAAATGCCTCTTTAATATAGTGGTAATCAGCCTGGTAATTTGGCTGCAATCGTCCCTTATTGTTGCCAGACATGCTTCTTTTTTCCCCAACACACACGAACGCACCGCCACCACCGCACGCTCCGGGCCAGACGGTGCGTTCGAGGGCTAATTCACACCACATGCCAACAAACTGGGCGGTTGCTACGCTGAGGTCAAATGAGAAAAAGGGGAGAGGCGGGGACGCGGTATATGTTTTTTCTTCTTTTTTGAATTTGAGTGTGAAATGCGTTCTCGTGTGTCTGAAAAGTGTGTGTGCCTGTTTTAATTGCGGCCTCAGCGAAAAGTAGCGACTGATACACATGGTTTTCATCAGTGCACAGGCTTCCTCTGTCTGCGGCACAAAAAAAATCCACCGCTTTTTACAATTGGACATAAGTTATAATGTTTGTAGACCTCCAATTTGGGAATGACAAATGCAATGTGTTTCCAAACTTAACGATACTGCTGTTATTAAAATATCTAGTAACACTTAATTATAACTGCACTTTTAATATTCTTAAAGCATGAAAAAAGACTTATAATGAGAGTTTATCAGGAATGATTTAGGCTAAGTTTCTTCTTAATTAATATCCTAAACTGCCCGTAATTAAGTTGTTACTGAGCCTCAATCATTCTATTATTATTCTATTATTATTATGATTTGAGCTTTGTTCATGCTTTATTAAGGTTAATTAAGGTGTAGTTATTAAAGTGTTACCATATATATTTTCTGCAGTCATTTAAAGGTGTACTATATGTAACTTTTCTGTCAAAGACTGCCACTTTGTTATTGCTTTGCCCAAAATGTTCCACAGTATTGCCTTAAACATATGAAATCAAGAGACAAAAAATTGAGGTCAAGTCCAGTTTTGTGAATAGGCAACTCCGCTCACAGTAATTATTCATGTTTTTGAAGGTATTTTTAAACAATAAAGATAATTACCTGCCTGTAATGGAATAAATGCAGAAAAGATAAGTTTAATGCCATTTTGTGGGACATTCAAGGAAAAGCCATAACATCTCCATCAACTGTAGTCTGTGGCAGGCTCTCCAACACAAAAGTTACTTAATGCACCTTTTAATATTTGGTTTAATCTAATTTTGTGGTGTTTTGCGGTGTTATTTTTCATTTTTTTGTCCAAAGAAAAATTACTTTGGCCACACTAAACCATAGAATATGTAAATAAATAATCAACAATCTTAGTCTCTGTTAAGTCGTAGCTTTTACTCCGTTTGGGTCCAAATTTTGACTTGATTTGGTCCTGTTCTAGTCCCGGTTTGGTTCCCATTTAGTCCCAGTTTTGTTGTGGTGAAGTACAAGTGGAACTGCACCCATAGAATCACCGTTAAAGGCAACAAGTACGTTTGGCTTTTGATCAGAATGTATCCGAAGCGTCCACACAAATGACTATATACGCATTAAATAACATTGTGTACGTGAGTAACAATGAACCATAGTCGAAATCCTCATAGTCGCTGCTCCAGACAGGTTTACCACAGCTGCTATAGCAAATTTTAGCTTGTTTTAGCCATCGTAGATTAGCATTTCTTCTAATCTAGCTCTCTAAATTGAAATGAAAAAGTTACCCGGAGTAAGCTTCTGATTCTGATTGTGGCGACAGAGTTTTGGGTCAAATGCCGAAAGCACCGACAAGTCTATACTTCGACCGTTAAGCGGGATTACTCATTAAAGTCTTATACACAGAATGCTATTAGTTGATAAAACATTTTCCTTCCTAAAATGCATTAATTTCTTTTCAAAAACAAACCAATCTCATGAAGCAATTTGGTGCTTTAGTTCACAGTCCTTAAGAAAGCATTTATTTGGCCTGCACCGCATGGTTGAGCAAGAAGTCCCATCCTCCACGCTGGCGGTTAATTTGGCCACACACACACACACACACACACACGCACACGCACACACACACACACACGCACACACACACACACACACACACACGCACACACACGCACACACACATTCATAAATCAATATTTACAGAGAACTTTTCCTCCCCGAGTCAGAGGAAGCAAATGTGTATCCTGTGGTCGGTCTTACAGTAAACCAGGCTTTTGTGAACGCACAGTTTTTTGTTTGTTTTCGGAAGAGTTGAGCCACGTTCACAAAAATGCCGAGGTCACAGAGGAGTCACTCGAGGTGTGAAATGTGCCGATAAACAACGTGGATTACAGTAATGTGACAAAGCAGACAAATATGTGTACATGAGTAAATGCTGCCTCAAAACAATAAACAGAAGTCGGGGAAATATTAGCCACCGTGAAAGTAAGTGATTTATTAGTCCTGGCACTGCTTTTGTAAATGTATGGCAAATGATTCAAAGTACTATGTTCCTTTGACAAATAAACGAGTCGATGTAATCCTTCATGTCGCTTTGTCTGCATTTAAGATTAAACTGAGGGTGGTTCTTGTGGTCTGGGCATGTATTTTTCAGTTCTCATACCATTTTTACAGTCTTTTCCCCATCGTTTTCAGAAACAAGTCGGTGTAATAATTAATTAGTCAGTTTGAAAGGTCCAGGGTATAAAGTTTAAATACGAATCCAACTTTATACAGCACATTTCTCAAAACACAAAACGGTTTCCAAAGTGCTTCACAGCCACAAAACAAAAAAAAGACACAAAAAAGGTATTAAATATGTGCTCAACTAGTCCTAAAACGATAAAACCAGTCAGATCTACTCAAATCAACAATAAAACCCTAAAATAGTAATACATTAGTAAAATAAACTGAAATAAATAAAAAGCACAGTGAGCCACTCAATGTAATAAGTGTCAAAAGCGTGTTTTATTTCATTGCTTATATTGTGTATTTATTTATTGCTGTTTTATGCTTTTGATCTTATGATTATATTTTATTTATTTTCAGTGGTTTTATCTTGTTTTAGGATTAGTTATATTAACAGAGCATTCATCATCATCATCAAGTCTTAATGTGAGACTTAAAACTCTTTAATGAAGGCTCCAACTACAGTATTTCTAGTTCTTCATTCATCCTACTATCATTTCTAACGCTACTTCTGCTATTAATACGTTTTATTCAGGTGTACTATTTTACTTTTGCACATATTTTATAATAATAACTCTCTCTCTCACTAAGAAACTTTCTGAAAGAGTTGTAAAAACAAGAAAAGTGCCTCAAAGTACCTTCAAATTTAATTCTTTTTTCATCAAGTCAGACACTTCAACTCCTTCTTGCCAATAGTAGAAGAGCATAATGACCATATTTTTCTCCCATTTCTGGTATAAATGTTATATGAGTGATAATTGAACTTGTTGTGTGTTTGTGTTTGTCCAGGCTCTGCAGGCGGCTCGACAGTTCCTCCTGCAGCAGGCGTCAGGACTCAACTCTCCGAGCAGCACCGAGATCAAGCAGAGCCCCGTTCAGGTACGACTCCAATCTCAATCTCCTCCTCACATACCAGAAAAACATCAGAATCTTTTTTACTTTCTGTCTTTGCCTTAAGAAATGAGGATTAGAAAAGCAAAAAATGTCACATATTATGCAAAATTGGTGCCTTTAACCATGTACTTACACAGTTCCGTCATCAAAAACATACCTGAAGTTGTATTTAGCTTAATTTGCGCTACTTTGGTGAATCCTGGCTAGAAAATCCTCTTTCTCTGAGCCTCAAAAAGCCTCCATTTTAAATTTTCCAGTTGTGTGATGTCCTAAGCTCCGGGATCATCTGCGCTGTTTTTAAGTCCACAAATCATCCTCATCAGACTCGTTTGGAGCATTTCTACCGTCAAATCACGTTAGTTACGAGAGAAAGTTAGGTTTGTTTATCTCCTGTGCGTTCATGGAGCTTTTAACTCAATTCCTGACATCTGGAATGAAATATTCTAGGCTTTTTTTAGAACAGATTTTAAAAGTTCTAAAACATGAGATGCCAAAGCAGAAGATCAAAATCAAGTTTAAATACCACGACTTGTGCAGATGACATAGCGACCTCTGGATTTTAGCAATGAGTAGAAAAAACACATGATGAGTAATGATATTTTCTCCTGTAAAAGCAGCTAAAATGTGAAAAAGCAGCTAAAGTCTGATAACAAATATAAAAGTCCATAACTCTGCTAAATATTTAGTTTGTACCTGACATCTAAGAGAAGAAAATCAAGTAAACAGTTGTAGAAAACCAGATAAACAGCAGGAACACTGCAGCTACACTCACATTTATCACTTAGAATCACACACAGTCGAACTCATTATGTTTCTCTCCTTAAATAAGATGTTTCTGAGTCAATGAGATATTATATTTTACCTTCCAAAGGTGACTTGAGCAAAAAAAAAAATAGCTCCACGAACAAAAAATAGGCCAAAGAATGCAACAAAACAGATTTTATCAGTTTGTGCTGCTTGTAATTCTGACACTCAAATCGGAATGTTGAGGAGCATTTTTCGACTAAAACACTTAACAATGAAGCATGATATGTGCCCTTTAAGCGAGACTCCTTTTACTTCAAGATACGCAAATTAAACTGTTCTCCTCCTCTTCTCTCTTTCTATCTGGCCCTTCTTCTTCTCTCTTTCTCTCTTTGTGACATAGATAGGTGCATACTTCCCCTCTGCCCTGATATGTGTTGTGTGGCTCCTTTTGTGAATGCACCCTTTGTGATTGGTCAGTGTCTTTTTCTTTTTCTTTTTTTTTGGAGCTGGATTCCACAGTGAAGCAGAGGTCGCGGCAAGTACATCAAACAACGAGTGAATTTTGGCGTTTTCAAAGAATAGGCCAACTATTTTTTAAAGTAATACTATCTTATGGTAAAGTACTTGAAATAAAAATGTTGAAATTTCTCTGTTTTCCACTTCTAGCAGCGTAACAGTGGTAGAATAAGTGTTTCATTTTGTTACTTTAGTAAAAGAAAAAAGAACTAGTAGCACATTAAAAAAAATCGACTTTTTGAAATATCAGTTTAAAAACTTGACTTTACTTTAAGAGTAAAAAGTGAAAGTATTTCATGCAGACTTTGAGAACAGTTAGTGATTTTGATGACGAACTGTGCTTATTTTTGGTCAGCAGTAGGAGTTAAGTAAATTTCGTAATGTTTCTAGTGAATTTTATTGCATATTTTTGTTTGCTCAAAGCCACTTGAACTCAAAACCATGAATGAGTAAAAAAGAACCCCTTAATTCATACAAAAGTACATTCTACTTTTCAGTTTAAAAATGTGGTGGAGTAAAAAGTACAGACAGCTGCTCCCAAATGTAGTGAAGTAAAAGTAAAAAGTATCAACTGTAACATGACCTAAGTAAAGTACAAATACTGAAAAAATTGTCTTAAATACAGTACTTTTACTTTTGTAACTTTTCACCACAAAATTTTAGCCAAATCTTGTACTGAATATGTTTACTTCAAAATAATGTTACACCGGTTCAAGTAAAGAGACTTATATTTTGTGACACTTAACCCTTAAAGTGCATATATGATGATTTTATGATTTCCTAGTTTTGACTTTATCCAGAGAGATAATACTCATTGTAAATATAAATGATAGTTGTACAGCAATCAAGTGTCCAGTTGTGAAAAAAAGTTCAAAAATATGTTAGAAATGACAGGAAGAAGAGCAGAGTTTAAAACATGACGACATCACGCAAAAGTCTGGACAATTATCACACAAGAAGCACTTTATCCTGATTGTTTAAACATGAATTCAACAAAATAAAGCTGTTTTCATATATTTTTCTTTGTCAAATAATAATTTCTACAACATTAGAGAAGTTTGACATGGTTGCTTGGTAACAGTGGTAGAATTTCCAAGTGTGATGTCACGATTTACAACCAGGAAGTAAAATTTTAAAAGAACAAATGGCCAAACTGTAAAAATAAATATTCCTGGACTAGACCTGGACTAAACCTGGACTAGACCTGGACTAGACCTGGACTAGACCTGGACTAGACCTGGACTAGACCTGGACTAGACCTGGACTAGACCTGGACTAGACCTGGACTAGACCTGGACTAGACCTGGATTAAACCTGGACTAAACCTGGACTAGACCTGGATTAAACCTGGACTAGACCTGGACTAAACCTGGACTAGACCTGGACTAAACCTGGACTAGACCTGGACTAGACCTGGACTAGACCTGGATTAAACCTGGACTAAACCTGGACTAGACCTGGATTAAACCTGGACTAGACCTGGACTAAACCTGGACTAGACCTGGACTAAACCTGGACTAAACCTGGACTAGACCTGGACTAGACCTGGACTAGACCTGGACTAAACCTGGACTAGACCTGGACTAGACCTGGCCTAGACCTGTACTAGACCTGGACTAAACCTGGACTAGACCTGGACTAAACCTGGACTAAACCTGGACTAGACCTGGACTAGACCTGGACTAGACCTGGACTAGACCTGGACTAGACCTGGACTAGACCTGGACTAAGCCTGGACTAGACCTGGACTAAACCTGCACTAGACCTGTACTAGACTTGGACTAAACCTGAACTAGACCTGGACTAGACTTGGACTAGACTTGGACTAAACCTGGACTAAACCTGGACTAAACCTGGACTAAACCTGGACTAGACCTGGACTAAACCTGGACTAAACCTGGACTAAACCTGGACTAGACCTGGACTAAACCTGGACTAAACCTGGACTAAACCTGGACTAGACCTGGACTAAACCTGGACTAGACCTGGACTAGACCTGGACTAGACCTGGACTAGACCTGGACTAAACCTGGACTAGACCTGGACTAAACCTGGACTAAACCTGGACTAGACCTGGACTAGACCTGGACTAGACCTGGACTAAACCTGGACTAAACCTGGACTAAACCTGGACTAAACCTGGACTAAACCTGGACTAGACCTGGACTAAACCTGGACTAAACCTGGACTAAACCTGGACTAAACCTGGACTAGACCTGGACTAGACCTGGACTAAACCTGGACTAGAACAGGACCAAACCAAGTCTACATCAGGACTAAACTGGACACAACACCATACCAATTCTTTAACATACAGTATTTAAGACTTCTTTTCAAATCATTTCTCTTTCAAACTTATAAATCCATTAAAATCTCTTGTTAATTAGTTCCGACATTTAATAGGTCACAATTTACCACAGAAATCTACTTTTAATTCCCTCGGCTGGACTCAAAGGCACGGATAATTAGCTATTTACGCCAAATAAAATGCACAGTATTTTACACCCTGAAAGGAATAAACACGCAGCGATGCAGAGTCAAGAGCCGGCGTGACACCCAAACCTAATATCTGCATCTTATTATGTAGCGTATACAAAATGGCAAATGAAAAGATGCCGGAATGGCCTTGTAGTCAAATAGACAAATAAACTCATCGCTCTGGTGCCATCTCCATGACCCGACCCCGGCAAAGTGAAGCGCTAAACGGGCCATTGATTCGTGGAGGTTTCACAGTTTTGAAATGTTATTTGAAATGCGCCTGGACGGAAACAAATAGAGTTGAAAACATTGAGAGCGTCGGATTAACCTGAGGTGGATTTAACCATTTGTGGAGGAATGTTGTGGTCAATAGAGAGAGTGTGTAAAGAGACGCGGCTAATAGTGTGTTGGATTTAGATCAGGTTTAAAGCAGAACAAAGTAACGTCAGCGACAGAGCTCCCCCTGCAGGTCTCTTGTGAAAACACACCCCAGTAAAAAGACTCCAAAAGTGTTTTTTTTTCTTTTTTTCCCTTTCCTTTTTATTGAAATAAGGGAGTACAATCACATACAAAACATTTCATGTCGCCAAATATAAAAAAGAGAGCCAAGGTTTCTCAGGAGCGTTGTCTTCGGGTCGGTGTCATTAAAGTTGCAGCTGGTTTTCCGCTCAGAGACAGCAGGGGGCAACGACGGGGGCTTTAAACACCTCAAAAATACATTTACAGCCACCACACGGACTGACAAAGATGTTTAATAAGGTAAAAATGTTACTTAGTTCTACTTTAAAGTCTATATGACAGGTTAGATCAGTGGTTCTCAAACGTTTTCGTACCAACAGATCTGAGCTTTTCAAGTACCACCAGATAAAAAACAGGTTTAAATGAAGGCTAAACCAGTTCTGTAATAGGATTACATGTTTTATACAATAGTTCTAACCAAGAAATTACCAAAAGAAAGGCATAACATATGGACGAAATACGGACAAAAGAGAGTCTAAATGAAGAAAACACCAGAACATAGAAGTCCTTCAGTTTGAGAAACACAGGATCAGACGACACATTTCACTAAAACGTAGTGATTATATTTAAGATTTTACTAAAATTGTCCCCAGTTTGACAGTGTTTGTAGTGTTTATAATGTTACTTCATGGTTGATCACGAGCAGCAAATATGACATAGTTAGAGGTTATTCTACAACTTTTACCTAGAAACCATTTTGAAAACGAGTCAAAATCCACATAAATGACACAATAGATATGATTTGACAAATAATAATACCCGGTAAGACGTTTATTTTGTTGATTTTTGTTAAACTGTCAAAATAACGTGTCAGTAAACTGTCCCTGTATTTTCAACGGCGCGTCGCTTTTTGATGACATCACAGAGGGATTCCATTTTAGAACTCAGCACTACTTCCTGGAATTTGGAAACTTTTATTTTTCCAAATTCCTTCACAAACTACAACTTCACAAATGTCAGACTATGATAAATGTTTACCACAGGTGCCCTCTCACCAAACTAAATCATGATTATAAAAACATGACACTTTAATCAGACCATTAAATTTATCTTTGAACTGTAGACTAAATTACTGTTTTAATTTGGTCCTGATTTAAACCTGGGTTAGTCCTAGAGCTGGATTAGAACAATTCACAGTTTGATTTAGAGAAATTAGGATTAGAGTATCAGGTAAGTAGTTAAGCCTGAAGCATTCTTAATAAACTATATGAATTAAGTCTTTGTTCATGCTTCACAAAGACAGGAATAGGGTAATTATTATAAAGCGTTACCAATTATTCTCTCCATAAATTGCTTATTTGTTGGCTGTTGACTGTTTTGAAATGTTAAACTTTTGTATTTGAATAATGCCATGACTTTTTGCCTCGATAAGAAACAAATAAATGAATCTTTGTTTACTTTTATTGTCAGAAAAGACATTGAACTTTGTCCCAGTTTTTGTTTGATGTTATTGCAGAGATATTAAGCACAAACCAGGTCCAAACATCCGCATTTTCAAAATAAAAATCATTCTTACAGATTTCAAAAGGCTGTGAATGTGAGATTTTTACTCATTATAGACGAGATAAAGTGAAAGTGATGCTGCTTGAGATGACACGCTAATACAGAACGTTTACAGACAAAAAGATCTTCAACAAAAAAGCTAAAAAATCATGTTTTTTGTGTTGTTTTTAGGTAATTGATGCTTTTTTCTGTTCCATAAAACATCTTCTCGCAGCACTTGCAGGTCTGGAGTGTAGTTCAGATTATTCCACTTAGTTTTCTCAATAATCGCTTTTGATTTACTTGTTTCATCCGCAAAGACACCCTGACCCAGAAAGCTGTTATTTTAAATTCACAATACTTTATCTTCCAAATACAAATCCTTTTAGGTTGTTGTTGAGAGTCAGACTTCTCTAATATCTTACTATCTGATTATTCTACTTATCTGATTGTTTCTAATCATGTAAAAGTACCCAGGGTGTCATTTTGTTTACATGAAAGTCCTTGTCAGACCATATTCTTACTTCGGTGAAAACATCTGGAATGAATGACCATCTGAAATAAGATAACAAGTTAATAAGTGCTTGGAATAAGTAGTATTTATCTTGTTTTGACAGTTTTAAAGTAAGATTGCCAACGGAACAAGCATAAAATGTCTTGAAAGAAAACGACGTGTTTTCTCACTTGAAATTGAAAAAAAAGAGCTACTTGAAAGCACTACAAATAAGAACAAAACCTTATTGTTCTATTGGCAAATCTCATTTCAAGAAAGTCAAAATATACTCAAATCAAGTTAGTTATTACTTAATCAATCACTTTTTAACAAATTAACTTATTTCAGATCAAGAGGATCAAGTATTGAGTGTAATCCTGGGACTGGAATAAACAACAAAATAATAAATAAAACAGTTTTGAATCCTTTTTTTTGGCTTTAGGTCGACAAATGTTCCGTATTAAACTTATGGCTTTAAGTCTTTTCAACACTTTTGTATTTGAATAAAGCTGTTATTTTTATGCCTTGATTTTAAACAAATAAATCAATCGTGGTTTACTTTTATTGTCAGAGAAGACGTTGAACTTTATGACAGTTTTTCTTTCATTTTATCACCTACATCAGGTCGAAAAAGCGAATGTTTCTTCCGTCTCGTGAACCCGACCTAAAAGTAGAAGACACTGAATTCATTTCTACAAGTTGTTTACCGCGTGTCACTTTTCTCAGATCACAAAAGTAAATCTAAAAGCATTACCGTTTGACTGCGCATGATAATTTTCCGGTCATTTTGCCGCGAGGGCATAAAGCGACTGTACAGTGACACGCCAGGCACAAAATGTCCGCCCGTCAGGTTAGCTTCCTGCTGTTCTGCTCTCACAAATGCAAATGAGCCCAGCCAATAATAAGATCTTTAGGAGGTTGATAATTAGATTTTTTTCCCCTTTTTCTCAGAGGGAGAGACAGGGAGAGGATAGACGAGACTTTTCTTTCTTTTTTTTCTCCTTTTTTATAGTCCGTGCTGTCAAGGCGACCACCCCCACCCGACACCAAACCCTTTTTTATTATTTTTTTTATATATTTCTATTCTTTCAGTACAGTGCAGCGGTTGAAATAGTGAGATAAGATCGTCTTTTTTTGATTGGTTGTTCAGAAATAGTCCGACGCCGGCGTGTGATGGTATCTTCACATTGTCATTTCTACTGTCGTGTTTCGTGTTGAATAGAAAGGGTTCTCAAGCCGAGGTGCGGGGGACAATGGGGGTACGCTGGGTTCTTGTGGTCCGTTGCAGAGGCCTAAGATCTGGTTTAGTCCTGGTTTAGACCAGGTTTGATCGAGGTTTAGTGAGTCCTGGTTTAGTCCTGGTTTAGATTGGGTTTGATCGAGGTTTAGTGAGTCCTGGTTTAGTCCTGGTTTAGTCCTGGTTTAGATCGGGTTTGATCGAGGTTTAGTGAGTCCTGGTTTAGTCCTGGTTTAGATTGGGTTTGATCGAGGTTTAGTGAGTCCTGGTTTAGTCCTGGTTTAGACTGGGTTTGATCGAGGTTTAGTGAGTCCTGGTTTAGTCCTGGTTTAGTCCTGGTTTAGATCGGGTTTGATCGAGGTTTAGTGAGTCCTGGTTTAGTCCTGGTTTAGTCCTGTTTTAGACCTAGTTTGATCAAGGTTTAGTGAGTCCTGGTTTAGTCCTGGTTTAGACCTGGTTTGATCAAGGTTTAGTGAGTCCTGGTTTAGTCCTGGTTTAGTCCTGGTTTGATCAAGTTTTAGTGAGTCCTGGTTTATATCTGGTTTAGTCCTGGTTTGATCAAGGTTTAGTGAGTCCTCGTTTAGTCCTGGTTTGATCGAGGTTTAGTGAGTCCTGGTTTAGTCCTGGTTTAGACCTGGTTTAGTCCTGGTTTGATCGAGACAATCAGGAGATGAAAACGAGCACATACCTGTCTAACTCCCTAAAAAGATAATTTAGTAGAAAACATCTTTGCAAACAAACAGTTTTAGTTAAAAAACATTCCTGCAAATATATTTGAACTTTGGCCCACTGAAGAGAAAAGTTTAGGCACCGCTGCAGTGGTATAAAACTCTGTTGTTAAAATCAGAGCGCTTGCCTGTTATTTTTTGGTGCAGTGACTGAAACAGGGCCGGCTCAGTTCAGTTTTACTCTCGTCCACATTCATGGGTTTCAATATTTGGTGAGGTACTTGCTGTGGTGGGTGGGTTTCCTCTGTTTTTTCCCACAATGTCAATAAAATGGTTTACCAAACTCGAACTACAGCACAATCTTCTACTAAATTCCTTCCAACAAGAATTATTTTACGATTTTGCTGCTGCAGTGTCATTTTTAAGTTAATGCTGTTATGTTATATGCATTTATACAACCCTAACACTTCAGATTCCAGCTAAATATTATTAATAAGACCATGTTTAATAATATAAATAGCTAAAATGCCCCAAAAATCACCAAAAATGTTGCAGAAATGCGCTCCAGTGGCTCAGAAAGGGTATTAATCACAATATGCTGTTAATATCACATAACAAAACATCCATTCTCACCTCTAAATTAAAGATAGAACTTTTCTTTCTTGTATTTATTAAACTACAAGCCATTTTATCGCTGAATATTAAAAAAAAACATTCATTCTTGCTGTGAGCAGAGTCGCCTGTCCACAGATCTGACCTGTACCTAAGTTTATTGCAGTAGTACAGAACATTTCAAGCGAGCAGTAACATGTTTTCTCATCTTTTTCGTTAAATAAACCCATATCAGAGCACAGTACAAAAGCTCGTTGGCAAATTGCAGTTTAGCGTAGGCCCCTTTGACCTCTTTGTGAACAGTGTGGCAGCTTTTGGCACACTTCTGGCACACTTTTGGCCCCACCTTTGCGCAGGGACTTGGCACACTTGCGTCCCTGGCACACGAGCCCAGATTAGCGCGCATGTTGTTGGCCGCCTCCCGTACGCATGTAATTGAATAGCGGCGTGTCCTGTTTTCATCTATTATTGAGGGGCCTGGGTTAATGAGTGAAAAATGAAAAGGCTCGTTAGAGATATGTTAATTAGCTGTGGATGTAGCTGAGAGGAGAGAGAGGGAGAAGAGAGCGAGAGCGAGACTAAAATGGAGATTATTAAAAGGGAATCTGACTATTTCTGTATGGTTTTCTTATTTTAGATGTTTATTTGCAACTGATTACCATAGTCTGAATGTTATGCTCACTTTGACGGTAAAGGACAGATTAAAATTTTTGTTTTTTGGTCAGTTTGCTCTCTCAACATATCGACTTTCATGTGGAAACAACAAACTTGTCCAATCTGCTCCTAAAGATGTTGTATTACTTCATTTAATCCACTTCCTCCATAGATTATGTGGCAATGTAAATTCAAAAGCAATTTTCTTAAAATGCATTTTCCCCCCACTGAGACATAAAGATCATTGGCCTGATCATATTATACACAAAATGCCTTATTTCTACATAAAAACACTACATAATGAAACACTTGCAATATTTTTTCTTACATTTATGTGAGTAAACTACTCGAGAAGTTTCAAATTGATATCTTTAAATTTAAGATTATTTTCCTATTCACCTGCTGTGTCTCACCTTAAATAACTTCCCCTTCCTGCGACTAAACTATTAAATCCGTGGCAAAGTTTTATTCAAGATATCTGGATGTAGATATCTGGATTTTGTAATTATAATATGAACAATCACATAAAGATGTACAGTTAGTGTGGTTTGCACATTGGTAATATTTTCTGCAATGAAGTTATCCACAGCAGCTGAGTTTAACTTCAGTCATTAAAAATAAACTTTTGATTTAATTTGACAACATTTTATTTTATTTATTTTTTGTTTGTTTTTTCCTGTACCACACATTAGGGCTGCAAATGGTGAATATTATTATAATTAATATAATAGTCAACTAGAATTAACAAGAGTTTTTAACACAATATCAAATAGACAAAGATTTTTTTATTTTTTAAAGAATAGTTATTTTTTTCAGGTTAGGGTATAGGGACTATAGTTAGTATTATTCTGTTTAATCATTGCAGCTCAATACTTGACACTTATGCCTACAATGATTGATTTACGCCCCCCTATTGTAATCTGTTGAACAAAAATAAAACATTTAATTGAATTTGTACTGTCAGATATCCGTGCTGCTGTCGCGAGTAACTTCATTCATAAAAGCGTCAATGTGAATGTCAATGTGAATCAATGCTCTTAACCACAACATCCTTTCTCTCTTTCTCTCTCTCTCTTGTTTGTGAAAATATTGATGATTTGTGAGTTCTTTCTACGACACAAAAATAATGGTAAGTGTCTTCTGTTTCCCCCCCAACAGTGAAGCGCTTCTCCTCTTCAGAAAATCCTCTTATTTCCTTTCAAAGTGTTGTTCTCGAAGCATTCACGAGCGCTGAGCCGGCAGTTTCTTTGATTTGATGTGGACGCCCATGACAGAGTGGTTTGGAGGAGTGTGGAACGAGAAGTGGAATTTGGGGGCTCCGGACAGGGCTCGAATGAAGGGGGGAGGGATGAGGGAGGGGGGGGGTGGAGGGGAGGGGGGGTGAGGGGTGGAGAGGCAGAAAAAGAGAGACAGGGAGGAAGAAAGAGAAGCAAGAGAAAGAGGGGTGAGAGAACGAGAGAAAATAAGTGAGAGAGAATGAGGGAAGAGGAAGAAAGAGGAAGAAAGGAGGCAAGAGAGAGACAAAACTGTGGGAAATGGAGAGGGGAGGAAGAAAGAGAAAGAAGAGGACAAGAAGAAGAAGAAGAAGAGAGAGAAAATGAGAGACAAGAGGAAGAGAAAGAGAGAGGACAGGAAGAGGAAGAGGAAGAAATGAAGAAAGAAAGACAAGAGGAAGATTGAAATGGGTGGATGAAGAGAGAGACAAAAGGAAGAAACAAAAAGAGAGATGAGGAAGGAAGGGAGAGATGAGGAAGACAGACAAGTAGAAGAGGGAGAGTGAAGAAGAAGAGAGAGAGAGATGCGAGGAAGAGAGAGAGATACAAGAGGAAGAGAGAGAGAGGTGGAAGAGAGAGATGAAAGGAAGTGAAAAATGAGAGGAAGAGAGAGAGATACAAGAGGAAGAAAGAGAGAGAAGAGGAAGGGAAAGAAAAGGAACAAAGCGAGCGAACTGTAAGAGTAAGAGGGGTGAGAGGAAGAGAAAGAGAAAAGAAGAGAGAGATACAAGAGGAAGAGAGAGAGAAAGACGAGAGGAAGAGAGAGACTAGGAAGATAGAGGAGAGAGAGAGAAGAGAAAGAGAGAGAAAAAGATGAAAGAAAGATGAGAGGAAAAGAGAGAGAGAGAAAGAAAGAAAAAAAGGAAGAAAGAGAGTGAAGCAGAAGAGAGAGCGAGAGAGAGGTGAGAGTGAAGAAGAAGAGAGAGATGAGTGGAATAGAAAAAAGAGAGAGACGAGAGGAAGAGAGACGAGAGGAAGAGGAACCCAGAGACAAGAAGAAGAAAGCGAGAAAAGAGAAAAGAGTGACGAGAGAAGACAGAAAGTAGCAATGAGAGAGAAGAGGAAGAGAGAGAGAGGGGTGGATGTGGAAAGACGAGAGGAAGATAGAGACAAGAATCATTTTGGAGAGGAGGAAAGGAGTGATGAGGTGAAGGTTAGAGGTGTGGAGAAGAAGAAGAGAGACAGAAGAAGAAGAAGGAGGGTAGAGGAGTGTGAGGAGGAGAGGAAAGAGGGGAGTTTCTGGTTGGAGCAGCGGAGTGTGAAAACCTTATTTTGTGATTTGAAACATGAGTGAAATGAGTGCTGAAATATGGTCGATAGAGGAGTGTTTTGTGAGCCGCTGGAGGCACTGGGGCGTTAGACGAGGCGGCGGCCGGACGCTCCAGAAAAGAGGCTTTTTTCACTCGAACCCGCTGCTCTTTCATCGTCCTCGTGCCAGTTTGTGTCCAGCGAATAATGGCCTGGTCAGTTGTTGTTTAGGGATTTGAACTCTCAGCTTGTAATTAATGATATGAACTCAATCAGTGGAAGTTTGTTCATGGAGCTTTTGACAGGGGCGCAGCAACAAAGTCTGGGTGCCAGGTACAGATCTTCACAGTGGGCCCCCAGTACATTATTGATTTGTTTATCTCTGCAGATTTATTGAGATATTATTGTTATTTTTGAATTCGCTTTCAATAAATTACACGGTATGGTTTCTGCATACACTTAACAATAACTAATTTAAAGATCTGACAGAATCCTGTGTAGCTAACGGCTAATGGATACCGAACAGTTTTTGTTTGTTTGTTTGTTTGTTTTATTTAGGATGATCGGGCCCTCAGAGCTCATGCATAATGTTTACTTTGGGTTTTCTTCCCTTGTCGATTAAAAAAACAAAAAAACATAAGGTCCAAATCCTTACATTATTGGTGCTGCTGATTATGAACTTATAACGCAAAATCTGGAAAAGAATCTTGTGTGCTGTGTTTAAGTCGCCCACTGCTCCTGACAAGTCGAAGGACGGGTCAAATGCAGAAGGAAAAACATTCATTGGCGTTTAAGTGTTATCTTCTGAAGATTTCACTTTTACGTATAACGAAAACACGTCTTTCAAACGTTGGTGAGGTACTTCTCTTTTTCCTATAACAAATACACATGTTTTTATGGTATTTTGGTCCACCATTTCTGTATAGTTTTGTTGTTGTAAACAGCAATATTGATCTAAAATGGCATCAAAACAGAAATAGGTTCGTGTAGCGCTTGCTTGTGGTCGAGTGGATAGCACGTATGCCTGCCGTGTGGAGCAGCTCACAGGGTCCGGCTCTGATTATTTACTGCACATCTCTTTCATGCCATACTGTCCCGTCAAATAAAGCATACGGCCCAAAAAAATCCTGTGAAAATGACATTATTATTATTATTGAATTATTTTTTCATCCTAAGCAAATTCAGAGTTGTGGGAGGAGACTGGGGAGAGGTGAAAACAGACATTCACATCTCAAACAGCCATGAATCAGTAGAAATTACAAAGTTATTTACTGTACGTCCCTTTTAAAAGCACAAAACGAACTTAAAAATGCACAAACGCTTGCACTTGAATTACATTTGAGCCGTTTTTCTGCCCCGCCGGTTCAGTCTCCTCCCCAAACTCACCCTGACTCAGCAGAACCCTGAACTCTCGGGGTCAGCGTGAGGTTTTGGTGCGCAGCCCGAGCCCCACCTGCCGCTCTCATCACTCACACCTCAGAGCCGTGGCCCCGGGGCCGCGGCGCAGGGGCCGGCGCAGGGGGACTCTCCACTTAACAATGAGGCCCTTGAAGAGTCCAGCACACAGCACTCACAGCACAGTGGGCAGCGGAGTCTCTCTCTCACACGCCCGCCTCCTGCACTGCAAAAAAGAACGCTCCACTGTACAACGGGCTGCAAGTCTCATTGTTTTGTTGTTGATCAATCGTTTGTTTAGCGTATTTTGCCATTTAATACTGTAGATTTGCTCGTGTGATCCCTCAGTCATTTAGTGTTGCATAAAGGAATGTCAAGATGATTTGGTTCATTGATAATTCAGGTCACAACACAATCGTTTAAGAACTAAAAAGTTAAACTTGTGAACCATTTAGAAGCAAAAATAAGTCATTTTTAATCAAACTACACTCCAGAAAAAGTAAATCTAGGGCTTTTTTGTGTTTATTTGACAGATTGTTGAATTGCATTGCTTTTTTCCATTCAGAAAGTTTGATTTCATTCAAAGCTGTGACAAAGTGAATAGAAGTTAATCAAGACTTTCACAGTTTTTTCATAGTATTTAACACTGATTTTAAAAAATTACATTCAGACTCGATTTGAAAATTGACAAATTTGAACGTTTCTGGACTATACTGGACTAAATATATAAGACTATTGGAATGTTATGTCATGTTCTTTGTTTTGCTTTTATTTAAAAAAAAAATGTGGGGAAAAAAACCCAAACCTTCAGATAATCTACCTTTGCAGTCTTTGTTACTTTGTTACTCTACTTTTCCAAAATTACTTTTTGAGCGAAGATTATTGTCTGATCTACAACGTGTGTGGATCTGAGTGTTGGTTAAGTTGCAGAAGTATGACAAATCTTGCAAAATTAGGCCATAACCCTCTCCAGATCTCGATTGCACCTTGTGATGTCATCAGGTGCTGATCCAGGAAGTCAATGACTGTGCATAAGGTTTGAAAAGTACACCGACACAGACATAATGCGTAATATTGGATTTAAAGATGCAGATTTGATTAGTTTTAACTCACTAAATCATGTCTTAAATCTCCTCCAGTTTTGCAGTGCACCCCCCTCTTGCCTCCTTCCTCCTCCCAGACAACGGCTTTCATTCCTGGGCATGTGGAGCAGCGCGGAGGGGCTGTTTACCTGCTGGGGCCTAACAAGGGGCAGGATGGACACTGATGAAAGGATCGGAACAAAAGAGAGCTTTTTTTTCCCTGGAGTGGTGTGGGTCAGTTTGTGTTTCCAAAAGAGGGTGAAAATGTCCCCAAAACACAGTGAAACTTTGGCAAATCCGCTGTCGGCGAAAGGTGAAGTTAGCTATTGTCCTAAGTAATGAAGCGTTTTCTTCTAATGTGGAACAACAACCTGTCAGACAATTTTCCAACGGCTTTGTGAGAGCCATAAACCCACTTCCTCATTTTACTATTTGTCTGAGTAAAAACAACATTTACAACGTTACATTTATTTGACTAACTTAACTTTTCCGATTAGTTTTATTGCACCATCATTTAATTCCTACTTGAGTCATAGTTTTGTATTTAAGTTATAGTGCTCTTGCTAGTAATAGTGCATAACAAAAGCTTTATGTTGACAATATTATGATTTTAACATTAGCATTTCTAGCATGTTCTTTTTGTGGTCTCTTCTTTGGAAACACCTGAGTATGTACCTTATTTTTTTTTTTTATTTACATATTTTAATCTCTCCTATTGCGTTAACTTCAGATCAAAACTCAGATGTGGCTTTGTTTACTTTACTTAAAAGCACTCTATCTGAATTTTACTGAATCAAAAACTAGAAAACCAGTTCATTTCAAACTGTTCAAACGCTCCAGTGTTATTCTTCTTTTTCCGTATTCAATCCCAGCATTATAATAATAAGTTCACAAGCAACTTTCAGAGACCAGCGCAAGGTTTTGCCATCACGGTAAAGCTAACAACAACTAGCATGCACTTTGCGGTTGTTGAAGGATAAAACACTTAATAATTGGATGCAGACAGCACACAGCAGTTTTACAGTAGGCCAGGGGCGTCGGACTGAGGGGGGGCCACAGCAGGCAAGGGCCCTCAAAAGCATGTGACTGTCAACTCTTTAATCTGTGTTTCTGCTGTAAAAATGCATTGTGGTTGAGTTAAGTCCTTGAGAAGCCAAATCTTAGCCTCCATCAACCTTTAACCTGCTCAGATTTTATCCAAGTTAACTAAAATTTCAACCAAAATTTGTGATTATAATTTGCAGTTGGTGTATTGTTTTTATAGCAATTAAACCTTTTGAGATGTTTGTGAAATTGCTTTGATAGTTTTTGCAAAAAACAAACAGTACAGTATAATAGAAACTTGCTCATTATAAGATGTATCAATAGTGAATGAAAAAATGCTAACCAAATTTGCAAGGATAAATAAATTATATACAAAATTGTTTATTAGGAGCCCACCAAGATAGTTTAAACCTGGGGCCCAGAATTTGGTGCTGCGCCCCTGCAATAGGCTATATCAGAATTGGGGCATTATGTGAAAAAAATAGGTACAGCTCCTTTAAGTAGTAGTTTCCTAATCACTTTTTCTTACTCCACTGCTTTTAACTTTACGTTCCTCTGACTTGACTTGAGTTATCGGCTGCTGTACTTTCACTGGTCAAATGTGGCCTTCTCACTGGGTCAAATCTGTCCGATAAACTTTCTAAACTGCATATTCTTATTCGACGGTGTTTCTCTGGTCTGAATGTGTGAGCTGGAGTCGCACCGAGCGCTGGTCTGGACCGCTGTTTGTGGATGTGACAAACGGGCCGTGCTTCTGCAGACGAGGTGGTAATGGACAGTGACAGGGATAAACAGCGCTGGGGGTTTCGTGGGGCCACCGAAGGGGGGGTAGCAGTGAAGGGGGGTCAGCGACGGCCCACTCGCTGTCATTTTTTCAATTATCTGTCGCTCTCGTGTGTCCCAGAAGACGAAGAAGTCGCTGTTTGGGTTCACGTTACAAAGTGCCTCCTTTCTTCGCCAAGTCTCACATTTTACTTGTTTGTTTGAAAAGACACTGTTGATTTCTGAGCTGGAAAAACTTATTAAGTGTTTCTTATACACGTTTAATTAATGTGTGTCCATGTTCTGTGCGCTGTAAACATAGTCATAGGCATTTATAAGAGTTTTTGCCTTATTTGTTCTACCTGCAAAGTCTTGTGTTCGATTTCAGTTGTTTTTTAATTATTTTAGGTCTTGAACTTCATGTTGCAACAGTAGAATTTCCCCATTATCTTACATTTTTCCTGTCTGATCTTAAAAGTGTTGGTCAAAACCAATATGGTTTGTACAGAATCTGATTGTCTACATTGACAAACTTATGAATGTCGACCTACGAAGTAAAATTGTCAAAACATTGTCTTTCAAAGTTCGGAAGCTTCAAAATGTCTTAACGGTTATAGATACACTATTTGTAAAGCACAGTGTAGTATCTTTACTATCTTTACACCTTTTTGTATCTAACTCTATTCAAATCCTGATATTCTTGTTTCATTTAAGTCTATTTGTTAGGAGCCATTTTATGTTGACACTTCCCATTCTCTTGCAGTTTTTTACTTCGATACTCGATACCAATTTCGATGCATGTGGACAATAAGCACACTCTTTTTAGAGAACATTAAGTTATTTTCAACACAAAAATAATGGTATTTTCTTTAAAATGTGCTGACTGTGGAGGTTAAAGTCACCAGCACAGATAACATTTCCCTCAGAGTGCTTTGCAAAAAGGAAAATACATTTTGTAAATTGATAAAATGACCATGTACTCTTACAGTATTTCTGATATTAGATTAGAAAAGGTCAAATTTTGTCCTATTTATGTGACTTTTTCAGTGTTGATACTTTTTCAATTGAATATCTATTTCACTACTAGTTTTAGTATTGATTTGTTTCACACTCAGAGTAATCCTTAACTTGAGATTCGGGTAAATGGGTTTACAAGTCGAATATAGTCAATTAGTATGATTAATTTTTTGTTTTACATTTATTTATGGTCCAAGATACTCCAAAAAGATTTAAAATGTGCAACTAATGACTTTTACATTCAGATAAAAGTACAGTTCATCTTCAAGGACCCACAAGGAAACACTGGATTAATACATCTGGGTTTTGATGTTTTTTTTTTCAAAATTTTGACAACCAAACTCTTATCTTAACTTGATATTTTACTCTTGAGACGAGCGATGCATTCCATGTGTACATTTCCTCACTGTTAACTCGACGCTGAGAGGTCCGTCCACGCACCCTCCTCCCCTTTAACTCCCCCCCTCCCCCCTCCTCTCATCTATCCCCTGCCTTCATCTCGAATGGAGAGTGGGGCTTCCCTTCTCCCTGTTCATTACAATGGGGGAGTCATCAGGGGCTGAGGAGGTTCCGAGACTCATTGAAATGCACGCTTCATCTCTCTCTCCCCTCATCTCTCCCCTCGTCTCCCTCCGTCTCTCTCCCGTTCTCGCTCTCCTCTGGGATCTCTCTGTCTTTCACGGCTTTCTCTTTGTTAATCAGTTAAAGTCCCTCTTCAAACATCCGTCCTATAATTACCACTCCTTTCTGTATAAACGCTATTCCTCTCGCTTCCCTCTTCACTCATGGCGAAAACGCAATATTTGAGGTAAAATTAATTCAGAATAATTATCTGGATTTGAGTCGTTTTTACAAATTTATTCACGGAGGTATACATTGGTTGACATTTGTTGGTTTTTTCTCCTGGTTTAGGATGTTGGTTGAATTTTAAGTGCGTTTTCTTTGTAGAGCATGTTTAGAAATACCTTGAAAAATTGAAAGTTAAATGTAAAAGACTTACTCAATCTAAACTCTTGTCATTGTCCTTCTCTTATTTTCTCTCTTCTCTTCTCCAGTGACAGTCCAGTGGCTTCTTATGTTTAATATTTAGTCATTAACTTGTGGAATGAAAACGCATTTGATGTATATTTGGCATTGCAGATAAAAAATATGATCTCTTTTTGTCCCATTTTCTGTAAACCCTATAAATAATCGATGGTTGTGGGCGGAAATCATATCAATTCCTGCAGTTCAAGCCATATTCTAGTCACCAATACATTTTATAAAACCATTGTTGTCAAAAGTATGTCATTAATTGCCTTTTTAAGTACCACCAAATCGGGCTTCTATTGCATATTTTCATTATTTTTCAGTTAAAAGTGTATTTCCTAATTAACATTTTCCAAATTCTGATTACGACAATGAAGCTTAAACTGTAAGCTTTGCATTTGTACGCGAAATGATGAATAATATGACCTCTGCCCTGGTATTGACACAGAAGGATTGACAATTTTTTTTACACTGCCAACAGCGACTCACACATGAACACGCACTTGAATACATTTCCAGGACTAGTAAACAACATTTTTTCTATATCTTTGAGCATTGCAGTCCCTCAGCCATACTTGAGAATGTTGAAATGATCCAAGAAAAGTTAATTACAGCGTTTGTAGTGAGTTAGCCGCTCCTCTGGTTGCGACCTTGCCTCCAGGCCTGACTTCCTGTATGTTCCTCCTCATATGCACATCTCCATACTTGACTAAGATAATTACCTAGTGTTCCACCGGCCCCCCTCACGCTTCACCTTCCACGCTAATCTACCGCACATCGCCCGCTTTTAAATTAACATGCAACATAAAAAAAGAGACGACGGGGGGAAAAAATTAAATGCTTTTAATAAATGGTTGACTTCAAATCGCCCGGCTTTTCAGACCTCTGCCTATTCACAATCCAATGAAAGGGTTAGAAAAATCATTCACGGCAAGAGACAAAGCCGGATGAAAATATAATTCTGTATTGTGAGGGCCGCTTTTGTCCCGGCCCGTCAAACCGCTAATGGCGAGGCTTTTGTTTTGTTCCGGCGCCCCCCGTCTGCCGAGTGTCGTATGGCGATACAGACGCATGCCCCGTAATCACCGCGCTTTGTGATATTAGATTATAGGGGCAATTAACGGCGTCAAACCGCAACTCGGGCCGCATTCAGCTCTTTGGGTTACAGTATGAGAGCAAACACGGGCGCCAAGGCAGGAGTGCGGCGGCGGCGGCGGCGTCTTGTGTCAGCCAGTCAGCCAACACACAGAAAGGTGCACAACGCTGGTAATTATTGGGCCCCGCGACTTGGAAATGTCAATGGCGGTGTGTATAAAATAGAATGTACGAGTTGTCAGCCGGGAAGAATGGGATGCGCAAGAGCAATTAATTACAGCGTTTCATTTGGCGGAGCGGAGTGACAGGGCCCGGCGGCGGGGGCACGCTGGCACTGCGCCAAGCTCGCACACACACACGGGTTGTATGTAGAGGCGCTGCACCCGCTCCTACGGCGCACGGGCCTGGGTGGGTGCGACTTCACCAGCTGCGGTAGTAGAGCTCCGGCAAGTCTCACACACAGCAGGATTTGCACGCTCCAAAGTGCTGAGTTAGGGGAATTTGAAGCTAGTTTTGGTCCTGGTTTAATCATGGTTTAGCTCTGGTTTAAGGGACGTATGATATGCAAATCTCACGGTACAATATTACCATGATATTCAATTTTGATTTTGTTTTCTTCAATGTTTCTTTTTGGTTTTGTGTGCTGCTATGTTCATCTCTTTGCCCCAGGTCACCGATCTCAAAGGAATCTTACCTGGTTAAATAAAGGTTGATACAAATTGTGATATTAAAGGGACTGTACCTGATTTTGAACCGTGAGCATGTTTTTGTTTGAACCGTTAGCCCCGCCCACATAGTGCTTCTTTGCACTCAGTATTGCTTCACGACTCAGAAACGACGGTCTGGAATATGCAGTTGTTTCCATATAGTTCCTCTAACTCTTTTAACAATTAGCTTTTAGCATTTTTGAAACTGCACCATGAGAGAATCACATGTCTGGGATAATGTCGAGCAGTTACTTTTCCCTTAGTGTACAATGTGCCTGATTGGCTGATTGGCTGAAAAGAGGTGACCCCGGCAAACACTTCTGCACTAGTTCTTTCCAAACAAAGTTCATTTATAATATGTACAGATTATACATTACAAACCCCGAGTCTTTCCACAAAGTTTCTCCTATCAAACAACGTGTGATGTAAAGAGGATTTGTCTTAACTAGAGTCAATAAAAATCAGGTACAGGCCCTTTAAGGTGAAGTTTTAACAAAGCTGTAGAAATGCAACCTTATCTTTTAAAATGCCACGACAAGACTTTGGTGTGAATTATTCCTGTCATATTCCAGGTTCTTAAGATATAAAAATGCTTAAGTGACAGCTATTTCTTAATGTTGTTTACACTGTAATGGAGCAGAGGATCATGGTCAATCAAGTAGTTCCCTTTGTTTTTGTCAGCTTTTTCTGCAACAAAACAATGCATTTAAGGTAAGACGTTTATAACTTGATGATAAGAATGATGAACATTTGATGATATGATACAACAATTCATTCATTTTCTACCGCTTATTCCCGTTTCTGGGGTGGCGGGTGACTGGAGCCTATCCCAGTGACTTTGGGCCTTAGGCGGGGTACACCCTGGACAGTGGCCAACTCGTCACAGGGCTAACATGATACAACAATGTTCTGGTTATTGTTATATCGTTACTTTACTCTGAGTTTGTTGTTGTGCACTGGAAAAAATTACCATCTGAAATAAGATAATGAGTTGCTAGAAATAAAGAAAATTCATCTTGTTTTGAGGATATTTGTGACTGTTTTAAAATAAGATTGCCTATGGAACAAGCGTACAATAACTTTGTTTTAGTTAAAATAAAAAAAAATAAAACGACAAACAGGACTTGAAATTAGAATAATATGCTACTTCACACATGGAATAAGAACAAAATGTAGTAGCTGTATGTTCTGAAAAGTCCTGGTGAACTTTTAGCCATAACTTGGTTCTGTTTTAGTCCTTGTCTCGATTTCTACCCGATATAGACAAAGTTTAGTAATACTTTAGACCTTGCTCTGTCTTGGTTTAGTTTGAGTTTAGTCAATGTTTTGTTCTGGTACAGACGATCTGATAGTGACTTTCTTCAATCATTTTTACCTACATGAAAGTTTGTATCTTTCGAGTTGGGCCCACTTCATTTGCTGACGGTCCACACGACTTGTCAACATTTATTTTATGGCTGCAGACAATACAAAGGAAGTATTATTCCAGCTGTGACTTCAAATGCACAGAGAAACAGGGCATTGCATTACTTAAAGGACATATTTTAAATTTAAATATGGTCTTAAAGGACACATATTCTGCTACAGTGACTTTTTTGAGCTTTTAACCATGTTTTAACATGTTTTGTCCTCAAAAACATACCCGGAGTTGCATTTAGTTTCATTCACGCTGTTTTGAGGAGGGTTGATTAGAAAATCCTCTCCTTTCCAACTGTCAAACACACTACTTGCTGAACTCCCTTCTCTCCTCCTCGTGGTTTTTTTTCAGATTTCATATGTCACTTATCCAAGACTCTTCTGCTGTTTTGAGTCCTTAAATCACTGCCAGACTTGTTCTGTGCATTTCTGCCTCTAAACACAATTATAGCTTGGAGTTGCCTGATCATAGCGTCTCTTAAAGTGATTACATAACTAAATTGTGTAATCATTATGCATCATCTCCTGGCTGCATACACACAATAAGTGCCAGGGCAGAGCAGAGAAACTTCATGTAGTGCATAATAAACTTTTTTTTTTTTTTTCAAAACATGAGATGGCAAATTTAGGGTAAGAGCATGTTTAAAGGCTAATAACAATATGAAAAATGCATTCCTTCAATGTAATTTGTCACAGACTGATGTCGATACTTGACTTGACTGTTTTTCACCACAACAAACACTTTCCGTCTTTTATTTTACCTCAGGCAGAACAAGCCGCAAGTATAACTGAACTATCTCCCAATGCATTTTCTGCTTATTTACTTAACAAATGCAAATTGTCCAGAGCGTGTCCTGTCTGCTCTCTTGTACATGCCGCGAGTATTTATTTGCACATTAGCAAATTTTATTTCCCAGTTCATGTGTTTAGTGTTGTCTTGTTCTGTTTGTAATCAGATTTGGAGCTTCCACGGCGTTCGCAGAGCAGCCCATTTGTGTTTGCGGGCCGTGTATCTGCGCTCATCTCATCTGATAGGCCCGTTGTTGTTAGCTTGCTCTTAGCCGGGCGCGACGGTGTAGACAGAGGAACACAGGCATGCCTAATGGAGTGTTTATGTGCGCAGATAAGATTTTGAATTTGACGTTTTATCATCAAATAGTATAAATTGTTTTTGTGTCAATAATGAAAAAGAATGTGCGCGTGTGGAGCTTGTCTTGTTTTGTCAGGCTCAAATAAATGATGTGATGTAATGAAATTTCTCTTGTTTGATTTTCCTCTGACTTCTGTTTTGTTTTTTACACTTTTCTCAGTATCGTTTTGCTTTTCTATCCTTTCTTCTTGCCCAAACCATCTTAATCTGGAAATTTCATCTCCAAAACATGAACAAAGAACTAATTCTGTCCATCTTCATCACGAACAAAGAGAAACGCAACATATTTGGCATGTTCTCGTACTTTGAATGTTTGGTATTTGGTAGTGTAATTCATTTATGGCAGAAATAACTCCAAACTTTTCAATGTTTTTGAAATTAAGACATTTCAGGCGGCTCTCCAGAACTCACTTTCAATCCAAAGGCACTGGTCTGAGGATTTAGTATTTACACTTGATATGGAATAAAAGAACAAGAAGCTCTAACTTTGTTTACCTGAGGGCCTTTCTTGGCTCGTTTTATGCTATTGTCCTCTGCTCTTCTCCACCTCACAGCTGTCAAGTAGATGATCGGTTTGTGAGAGAGAATGACCAGGAATTGTGGCATCAGGGACACAAAGTCAGAGCATTTTCAGGTTAAAACTCCTTCACTTTGGCAAATTTAATCAAGCTCAGAGCTGAGTAAATACTAAATTCTCAGACCAGTACCTTCAGATTGAAAATGACTTCTGTGTGGGAGTCAAAAAGATTAAAACACTGAAACTAAAATACTTACTGTTAGGGTTCAAAAAGATTAAAAAACAGTGCCTTTGATACGTTTTCTAGCATGGCTCATGGTGAAGGAATAATGAGCGTAGTATTTCTGGGTTTCAAACATAGACTGTAGATATCAGTGGACCATGTTAGCATGCTAGCCGCCGCGTTCCAAATAGGAAGCAGCTATGGAGGCGCTCCTGGCTCCATAAAGCCGAGCTGCCATTCACTTTCTATTGGGACACTGGTGCCCTTTACTCTGTAACTGTTTCTGCTAAGCTCACCATCTTGGAACTAAAACATCTGTTTTGACACACTCTACATGAATCGGGTGTTTTTTTTTCGTTAGGTTGTTCATAAATCAAGTTATTAGCAATAATAACTGACCAATCAGGTGCTTCCTTTTCCGTGGGCCGTTTTCGCTCGTGTTAGCAACAGGTTTGATTGACAGCTAGCGCCGCACGTTGCCGCCGTCTCCTCTCACCGAGGGGCGGATACCGTTAGCAACCGCGCTCCTGATTAGTCCGTGTGGTTGCCACGATACGCACTCGGATTTCCAAATATGGAGTCTGGCTCCGCTTTAGCCGCTATAACTGCTAGCCGCGATGGGCTTCATTTGGCTGGAGGCAAACGCTATGGGTGACGTCACAATCCCTTAGTCCACTGATCTACAGTCTATGGTTTCAAATGACATCACGACATTCCATGGGTCAATTATTTATTACAGATGGGGGCGGCTAAAACGAATATCGTTAAAAGGCAGATATTTGTTGTAATATAGCAAGTTCATGTATCTAATCACTAATAGATATCATTAGATTAAACATTTGTGAATTTACCCTTTAGATGTTTCATGCAAAGTACAATGTAATCAGTTGGAAAATCTGAACATTGTCACATTCTAGAATCTGAAAACCACATATCAGTAGTAGTAATTGTAGTAGTAGTAGTAGTAGTAGTAGTAGTAGTAGTAGTAGTAGTAGTAGTAATAGTAGTAATAGCAGTATATTTTGTGTGTGCAGGTGCCTGTGTCGATGGCGATGATGAGCCCACAGATGATCACTCCTCAGCAGATGCAGCAGATTCTCTCTCCGCCTCAGCTCCAGGCTCTTCTGCAGCAGCAGCAGGCTTTAATGCTACAACAGGTAACTCCGCCCACTGTCACACCTGTACAGTGACTCCGCCCACCTTCTCCACACCTTTACCGTGACTCCGCCTCCACAATCACGCCGTTGCTCTGGCCACGCCCTCTCCACAACATTATGAACCTGTTTAAAGTGTGTGATAGTACTGCTCTCTCAAGACAATGATTTGCTCAAAGTAAACAAGTGGATCAGCAGCTGCTACAAAAAAAAGTAACAGGAAGGGGGTAGGTGCTTATTAAGATGTATGCTTCTGCCTGTTCTTTTGGGTTGTTGTAGTACTTGCAGTAGTAGTTGTGGTAGTAGTAGTAATCTGAAACTGCAATTGTCTTTGGGGCATTACTTCTCTCTCCGTCCCTCTCAGTCCCTCTCCGTCCCTCTCTTTCCCTCTCCGCCCCTCTCCGTCCCTCTCAGCCCCTCTCTCTCCCTCTCTGTCCCTCTCCGTCCCTCTCTGTCCCTCTCTTTCCCTCTCCGCCCCTCTCCGTCCCTCTCAGCCCCTCTCTCTCCCTCTCTGTCCCTCTCCGTCCCTCTCTTTCCCTCTCCGCCCCTCTCTGTCCCTCTCCACCCCTCTCTGTCCCTCTCCGTCCCTCTCTCTCTGCCCCTTTCAGTCCCTCACTGTCCCTCCCCGCCCCTCTCGGTCCCTCTCTCTCCCTCTCCGCCCCTCTCTCTCCCTCTCCGTCCCTCTCTCTCCCTCTCCGCCCTTTTCAGTCCCTCTCTCTCCCTCTCCATCCCTCTCTCTACCTCTCCGTCCCTCTCTCTCCCTCTCTGTCCCTCTCTCTCCCTCTCCGTCCCTCTCTCTCCCTCTCCGCTCCTCTCTCTCCTTCCCCGCCCCTCTCTGTCCCTCTCTGCCCCTCCCCGCCCTCCCTCTCTGTCCCTCTCCGTCCCTCTCTCTCCCTCTCCGTCCCTCTCTCTCCCTCTCCGCTCCTCTCTCTCCTTCCCTGCCCCTCTCTGTCCCTCTCTGCCCCTCCCCGCCCTCCCTCTCTGTCCCTCTCTCTCCCTCTCCGCCCCTCTCTGTCCCTCTCTCTCCCTCTCTGCCCCTCTCTCTCCCTCACCGCCTCTCTCCATCCCTCCCCACCCCTCTCCACCCCTCTCCGCCCCTCTCTGTCCCTCTCCTTCCCTCTCTCTCTCCGCCCCTCTCTCTCCCTCTCCGTCCCTCTCCGCCCCTCTCTCTCCCTCCCCGTCACTCTCCGCCCCTCTCTGCCCCTCCCCGACCCTCTCTGTCCCTCTCCGCCCCTCTCTCTCCCTCTCCGTCCCTCTCTCTCCCTCTCCGTCCCTCTTCGCCTCTCTCCCTCTCTCTCCCTCTCCGTCCCTCTCTCTCCTTCTCCGTCCCTCTCTCTCCCTCTCCGTCCCTCTTCGCCCCTCTCTCTCCCTCTCTCTCCCTCTCCGTCCCTCTCTCTCCTTCTCCGTCCCTCTCTCTCCCTCTCCGTCCCTCTTCGCCCCTCTCTCTCCCTCTCCGACCCTCTCTCTCCCTCTCCGCCCCTCTCTCTCCCTCTCCGTCCCTCTCTCTCCCTCTCCGTCCCTCTTCGCCCCTCTCTCTCCCTCTCTCTCCCTCCCCGTCCCTCTCTCTCCCTCTCCGTCCCTCTTCGCCCCTCTCTCTCCCTCTCTGTCCCTCTCTCTCCCTCTCTCTCCCTCTCCGTCCCTCTCTCTCCCTCTCCGCCCCTCTCCATCCCTCCCCGCCCCTCTCCATCCCTCCCCACCCCTCTCCACCCCTCCCCGCCCGCCCTCTCTGCCTGTGAGCGCCTGTTTAAAGGGCTGTTGACACGTGATGGAGCTCATTGAGACTCTTTGAACGTAAACGCACATCACTTCTGCGCATCTGGAGCCGCTCTTCTTTTGGCTTTGTTGCTAAGAAAACACTCTTTTTTTAAAAACACGGGCCGGTGAATCAGACGCACTTGAAGCTTTGTCTGCGGCGTTAGGTAATGTGGAGATGTTACTATGTCGACGGTAAACACAACATACAGCCGGCGTGTGAAATATTCCACGGTTTTGAACTTTGAACTCACTTTTGAACGCGTGCACATGTAAAACGGCCTCTATTACGAGCTTGTATAGACGGCACAGAGGAGCAGAGGGAAGATGTCTAAAGTAAATAAACACACAAGGTCAGAACAGGCGAGACACGGAAGGCGATTTCTTGGATAAATAAAAATGCATAAATGAATACGTGCTGATAGCTAAGGCCTCAGAAAAGCACCATTATTTACACGGAGAAGTGTAATGTCAGTGTCAAGATGCTCACTATTGACTATCGAATGAATGCAGCAACAGCAATTGTACAAATGGAAATAGTGTTTATATGTGTGTGATTGGTAGTGGGTTCTACTGAATGGATGAGTAGATGAATGATTGTAATGCACTTGTACATCAGCATGTTCAGGGACTTGCATCAGACGTGTACCTTGCACAAACTGTAAATGTATATTTCTTCTGTGTAGGTAAGTCTTGTATGTGCACCTTTCCTGATTAATAAACAAAAACAAAACTGAAACTAAAGTACTTACTGTTAGGGTTAGAAATATACTCTTTTTGTACTTGCAAACCGTACTGCTTTGGTGACTTCTGCTATGAATGACCTGCTGAGAGTCGTAATAGTAGTAGTTGTAGAAGCTGTGGAAGTAGTTGTAATAGTAGTTGTTGTAGTTGTAGTAGTTGTAGTATCTTACTCTCAAATTGAAGACAGTGATGAGACTCATAACTGAAACTATCCACAATGGATCTGAAATTTCCCCAAAGAAAATTTCCACAAAGTTTCTGAATTCCATAATTTCTGGAAGATGTGTTTTACATTTCAGCAATAATCCTTTAAGATGACAACATGCATCCACACGTAGGTCCATGAGACACCATAACTTCAACATTCCTGGTTATTTATTTTTGAGGTGTACCCAATATTGTAGCCATTGAGAAAAGGGATGGATACATGTTCGTGATATGAGTGGTTTTACATATTTTATATCGGTACGACGTTGAAGATTTAGCTAATACTTCGTAATTATATTTTTTATGCCTGCATTTTTACGCAATCATGCAAGAAATTATTTTATATCCCGGATTTGTGAACATTACTACAGAAAACATTTTTAATATCATAGAAGTAGACGCAGTGTCACCAAATGGCTCCAGCCAATTGAGGCCAATCACAGCTAACAGTTTTAGTGGCTAATAATTGACTGTGGCAGTTTTAGCTCAGCCTGATCAGATCTCTGACAGATCAGAACAGTGAACAGTGAGTTGAGGAGGATGTTAAATACTTCACCAAAGAACACCCGGAGCTGGAGCGCACCTTGACGAAAGAAGGGTTGGTAGTTATTGGTGTTCATATCTTAATTTTCAAAAACATTAGCAAAATAAAAACACCAGGATCATGTAGAGATCTGAAGTCCAGAATATTGAGCCTTGACAGCAGCAGTTACAAAGAGATGAATGGCAGCCACGATCAAAGACGTCAATTTGCGCCCAGGCTCACTTTCTATTTGGACCTTGGCTGCGATGTCCACTTCTTAACACAGTCTGTTGTCTTGGTATCGTCAATTATTCGGTATTGACCACAACGGCAAAACTACTGGACATTGGTATCAGCTCAAAAAATCCATATCCGACATACAATCATGTTTATTGTTTTTTTAGTTGGCCGTACCATGAATATAACACTCATAACACTTTCTCTGATGAGCAAAATGTGAGCTGAATACACTCTCTTCCTCAAACTCTTTCCTCTCATCTCTCTCTCCGTCCTCTCTCCTCTCCTCCACATTTTCCGTCGCTATTAAACCCAGCGAGTTTAACACTGCTCTGCCACTTAATTAAGCAGCGCGTGGACTCGCTCTTCTGCTCCGTATCTGCTTATCAGCTACTTTTATCCACGCGCACACATTTAACGAAGACCAGTGCAACATATCACTCAGCCAAGCATTACGCTCCACATCCCCAAGGCCCGTCCGTGTAAGAATGGCCCGCCGCGCGCACTCCTCGCGTTCACGTCAATTGCGTTCTTTAAGTCGCCGCTAACCTTTTCAGCGCGCTACGGCCGCCTCCTTTCACCGCGGCGCCGCAGTCAAGGTCGCCGTAATGGGCTCGAGAGGTGAGTGCATTCGCTAACTCTTAATGCACACGGCCACTGAATCAAATCATTACAAAAAAACTTAATTATCGCGTAATTATTGGCTAAGTGTGCGTGCGCGTGTCTGCTTGCATATGCATTTGGCCGCGATGAGGAGAAGCGACGCGGAAAAGAGTGGTTTAGCGCTCTGCCCGAGGAGCTATAAAAGAAAAGGCAGATGGAGGAGTAGACAGGGCAAGAGAAGAGGTTTTAAAATAAATCATTAGCGCGGGGAAAGAACAGCAGAGAGTGAGACAAAATTGAGAAAAAAAGAAGAAAAACGTCAGGTTATATGGATGTTGTATCAAGAAAAGGGTCTCGAGCAAGTCCATACTGTATTATGCGGTGTTTGCCCACTAACCGCAGGGTCACAGGTTCAAATTTGGTGATCCATTTTGTTCGCTGAGTCACAGTTGGTCGAGACTGGAAGGGCATCTGGCGTAATGACCCGCCAAAAAGAGCTGCACAATACGCCGCAATCAAATGATTTATTCAGTTTAAAAGAGGAATCTGTAGTTTTGCTGTCTCCAAACTTGTCTTCACTCAAATGATGCTGATATTTAATTTTTTAGCTTCTTATTTTTGACAATTCGAGTCTTATGTTTATTTTTAGAATTTTGTTCTACTGGTTGGTTGAAAGTCTGTAACAAAAAAAAAATCCCCTTGGCAATGGATAACAATAATTCTGATTCTGAAATATGAATGCTCCTGGAGTTGTTTTCGATGTACAATTTGAACAGAATCACACTTTTTAAACACATATTTCAAATCTAATCTTAAAAGCACAGTACTTTTTCCTAACACGGACATAACATAATAAAACAAAAGCATTTTTCTCATCTTGGATAATTTTTTTTACACTAAAATGTACAAAAACAACTGTGAGCGCGCTTGCATTTCCACAAACCTGACTCGTACTTGACCTGGGGGAGCCTCTTCCTGTCTGATTAGCTTTTATATTCCACATTATGGCATTAAACTTGAATCTGTCTGCCCGCAGAGTGTTTCGGAGTACGCTTTTCACTTTCTATTTCCATTTAATTATCCAGGTGACTTTCCACCTCCAGAAAGTTCCATACTGTGCCTTTAATTGCAAGACGCAGTTACATAATCGCGTCACAAACCCGAGGAGCCTTTCTATCAAATCTCTGTGCTTCTGCTTCGATGTGAGTGAATTAATAAAGTTCTGTTATTAATTTATAAACTCAAACACAAAACAACAACAACAAAAGCGATGTTTCCCTGCTGCTGTTGTTTTTGAATATCAGCTTGTTTATCTGCTTGATTGTGAATAAGAAAACTTCCACATTTACCTCGTAGAAATAGTTAGGTTCAGTACAGTTTTAATAAAAAGTGTTTTGACGTCAAATCGACATGTCTTTTGTGTTAAATTTGTCTAAATGACTCATGATATTCTAATTATGACATAGTTTGGTGGGATAGAACTGGTGTTTTAGTTTTACATTTATTAAGTTGTAGTTTGTGAAGACATTTTGATAAAGGAAAGTGCAAAATTACAGGAAGTAGTGCTGAGTTCTAAAATGCGTCATTTCTTTTCCCAACGGCACTTTGCATTGGTGGCTATGCTAGCAAAAGCTTTTTTTTTTTTTAATTTTTTTTTTTTCGCAATTAGGGTAAGGTTAGGGTTAGGTTTAGGAGCAGATCATTTGGTTAAGTGTAGGGCTTTGGGGCAGGTAAGCTAACCAGGTCTTGGCAAAACTGGGTTGGAGAAAAACAGGAGACAGTTTGCAGCCATCTGACACATTTTTCGTACATTTTAAACAATCATTCAACAAAATAACGGTGTTATTAGGTATTATTATTTGTCAAATCATGACTATTGTGTAATTTATATGGATTATGGTTTTCAATGGTTGCTAGGGAACAGTTGTGGAATTACTTTTAACTGTGTCATATTTGCTGCTCATGTCAAACCAGGAAGTAACATTATAAACTTTACAAAAACTGTCAAAACTGGGATCAAACAGGCAAAATGTTGAGTAAAATCTTAAATATAATCAAGTTCACTACATTTTATTGTAATGTGTCGTTTAATCTGTCATATAGATGTTGAGCTTTGTACAATTTTATGTCACGATATTCCACTTATGACTTATGATGGGAGGGCACCTGTGGTAAATATTTAGCATAGCCTTACATTTGTGACGTTGTAAATTGTGAAAACTTGAAAAATAAAAGTTTAAAATTACATGAAGTAGTGCAGAGTTCTAAACCGGAAGCCCTCTATGATTTTTTGACAGTATAAATGGTTATTCAACAAAATAAAGGTTTTATCTGATAATATTATGTGTCAAATCATAACTATTGTGTAATTTATGTGAATTATGGCCCTCATTTACAATGGTTGCTAGGGAACAGTTATAGAATGACTTGTTCACTACGTTTTAGTGAAATGTGTGCTCTAACCTGTCATATAGAATTTCTTTTTAGTTGTACAAATGTTGTCCTATATTTCTCCACTCCACCATATTTAAAACAGTCTTTAACCTGCCATAGAAAGAGCATTGTTTTCAATACTTACATTTCTGTTTAGACTCAGGCTGTATGTTTTTGTTTTGTTGCTAAAAGGCCCATCGACTGTTTAAAAGTGCAGAAAGACATTGACCACACACACACACACACACACACACGCACACGCACACACACACACACACACACACACACACACACACACACACACACACACACAGACTTCCTCTTCTGTTCTCTCCAATCTCCTCAGATCATAATCTTAATGGGCTTCTTGAGTAAATGAATAATTACTAAGTCAAACAAACAGCAGCTCGGCCGGCCGCTGGAGACTGCAGCTACATCTGCACACGTGTGAGAGCCAGGGAGACTCGTCGAGGCAGTTTGCGGACGCTACGCAAAATTATACATGTTTAATTTGTTGTTCATTAAATGTGACTCATAAATTATAAATATGCGCACGGTGAACCAGTCAGAAGGCAGGGCTCTGAAGGGGTTATCGTTGACCAAGTGCAGTGTGTTTATGAAGCTGAAATTTGAATTAGATTATTTTAAAACAATCACATTTGATCTGTGTCCTGGCTTGAAGCTAAACTTGAGTCTGCACTTGAGTCTGTTTTGGTTTTATTTTTAGATTTGAATTAAGTAAGTGAATTTTAATCAATGTGTCAGCTGCTGCTTCAAAATAAATTTACCGGAGTTAGCACAACAGCAAAATTATATCTGCTGTCCTAACGCAGGTTAAAAAAAAACCAAACACTCAATTGGACAACAACAGACACATAAATTGACATTAAAAGACAATAACATCACTATGGCGCATCTGAGAAATTATAAAGAAAACAGAGATTATTAACAGTAAATGGCTCTTTCTAAACTATTTTGCGTTGCCTTCCTTTAAATCAGAAATTATCCTGAAAAATTAAATATAAAAGCCCTTGTTTATGTCTAATCCTCTTTCACGAGTCAAACTTTGTCATCTTCTCTGACGACGCAAACATAATCGTGTCTACATATTCCTTTTTACGTTATGTGACTTACTGTAAATATAAATCATACTTTTTCTAATTGTTTAGTTTGATATTTTGCACGATTGCCGTTTTAAATCTGAAATGGTTGGTGTTCAAATTCAAGTCTGCTTAAATAAACCATAAAATCAAAGTTCTTGAATGGAGACAACTATAAGTAAAATGAAGAAAATCATATATTTTCAAAGATTAAGTGACACATGATCTGAACGCTAATCATTTTCAGTCCAAATAACCAAAAAATAAAGCAACAGTTTTGAATTTAAGGGTAGAAATGTCATAATTTGCTTCTCGGTTACAAAGAGATGGAAAATAAATATGAATACAATGCTTGAGCCTCAAAAGTGAGCTTCACCAAAAGTCTTAATTAATGGTAATGTAATATATTTGTAGATAAAATGAAATAAAATCAAATGTGGGGTCTGTAAGTATTTGTCCAGTACAGCACCTGTAGTAATCGTCTTTACACCAGACTTTGACATCTCTCAAATAAATCTGAGCGGTTTTACTTTGACAGAAACAGCTTGACTTTTCATATTTCGTGACATTCTGAGGTTAAATTCCGTACAGGACGCCAAAATGAAGTAGAACGTGATGTGATTTCACTGGAGAAACTGGGATTAAGGTCTATATAATCATCTTGGTGAACTTTTCCCGGTCTGACTGGTGTTTTTGTGCAGTTGCAGGAGTACTACAAGAAGCAGCAGGAGCAGTTGCACCTCCAGCTCTTGTCCCAGCAACAACAACAACAACAACAACAACAACAGCAGCAACAACAACAACAACAGCAGCAGCAGCAGGTCGGCAAGCAACCTCCCAAAGAGGTGACCTTCTACCCACGCTCACGGCACATCACATCCACGTACTATCCACTCTGGCGCTCCTCAAGGGTGCTCTGAAGGGTGCTCAGACGTGGAGTGCTTCGGTCTATAATGTCTGCGCTTCTGGGTCCATGAGAACGTCTCTATACATACGTCGAGGAATTGCAGTGCGGTCTTATGTTCAATTGAATGCAGGATGTCAGCGGCTGTGAAAAAACACTATTACTCACTATTATATACTGCTACTATAGTTGTTTTTGTTATTGGTATATTATTATTGATGAATTAAGGCGGCACAATTAATCGAAATGGAGTCGAAATTGCAGTTTGGACGGATGCAATAAGCAAATCGTAAAGGCTGCAATTTTTAAAATTTCAATAATTTACTCCACAAACCGCAAATTATCCTGATTTATTCTGCGTAAAAACTGCTAAGCCTGTAGTTTAGATTTGTCAAAACATGTTCTGAAAGGAGTGACAAAAATGTGACTAAAAATGACAAAAACAAGACTGTAAATGTCAAATAGCGTCAAAATGCGACAAAAGTAATAGAAAGTGACAAATGTAATTTAAAGTGACTAAAGTGACTAAAACGCAATAAAAAGTGACAAAAATGCAACGAAAAGTTTCCAAAATGTGACTACAAGTGATAAACATGTGATTAAAAGTGACTAAAGCGCAACTAAACGTGACAAAAAAATGTTAGTCACAAAAAGTGTCAAAATGTGACTAAAAGTGAAAGAATGCGACAAAAACACATCCAAAAGTGACCGAAACTGACTTAAAGTGACAAACATAATTTAAAGTGACTAAAATGCAACAAAAAGTGACAAAAATGTGACTACAAGTGATAAATGTGATTAATACGCAACAAATATCGACTAAGATGCAACTAAACGTGACAAAAAGGTGACTAAAAGCGACGAAAACACAACTATAAGTGACAACATGTCTAAAAGTGACCAAAACATGACTGTGACCAATTTGATTTATAACGAGTAAAGTGTGACTTTTCTGGGCACTTAAAAAGCACTCAATTTGAATTTTCACCATTTTGCTGCATCGCCGCTTCAATCTGGATTTTCCCACGCATTTTTTAAATCCGTAAGCCAAACAGTCTCGTTACGTGGACAAATTGTGTTCACGCAGTCACGTTGCCCAAGGGTTTTGTCTATTTTTAAACGTAAGGTGCTCCAACGCCTAAATACTTAATTGCAAATGGAAGTGTTGTTTGTAAAGTGTGTTTTAGACATGACTTACTTACATACTTAAACCGCGGTGACCAAGAGAGCGTTTAAAACCCGATCTTTTGTCCGTATCGTCTGCTCCTCCGTCAGCTGACCCTCTGGCGCTTGTTCTGGCTCTACACTTTATCTTTCCAACGGCAGATCTAAGCGTCAGTTCTTCAGTTGTACGTACGGGATAACATGGATAAACCAGGATCACATCACAGCACAAAGACCAGCTCCATCAATCAAACCAGATTAGTGTCGCCTCCTCACCACAGGGGGCCCTCTACTGCTCTGCATCAAAATGATAAATACAGGGTTAAAGAAGCACACTCAACGGCTCTTCTCGTTAACGATGATGACATTAATAGTGAACATATTGCACAGAAGGTCTAAATAATGATAATAATAATAGGATAATAATAGGATGTTTTTTTTAACTAATTTCTACTACTTTGAGGTCTTTCTACAGTGTTGCCTGTCTATGGGTTTCAGAGTGATGAAAAGAAAAAAATTTACATCTTTTGAATGGTCAAAAGTCTTTAAAAATGTTACTAGTAAACAGGAAGTTAAAACTCATAGTGCTATGGTGTCGTCGTGATACTAAAATGTCCAACTTGACATCTATATTAAGGAATCTGCTCAATACTGATGTTGATACCACACTGGGAATTTTAAAAATCTCTCTTTTTTTAGATAATTTCACAGTACTTTCTTTATTTCCATGTGGTCTTATAGTTCAAATAAAGCTAAAGATCATTCTTAAACTGTTCAGTCTAATTTTGTCCTGTTACTGTGATTTATTCAAGTATTGATAATTGCTCTTGTTTTAGTATTGCTTTATCATCTGATAATCAATATATTTGAAACACAAGCTCTAATAACAACTTCTACCAAAAATACTGCAACTTCAACTGCAATTACTTCCATCTCTGACTGGGACTACCACTTATACTACTACTACTACTACCACTTGTATCACTACTACTTCTACTACTATTGGTACTGCTATGAATACTGCTACCACTACTACTACTACTCCTACTCCTACTCCTGCTACTGCTACTGCTACTACTACCACTACAAATACTGCTACTACTGCTGTTGCTACAACTACTTCTACCATTACTACTACTACTATTACCACTACAACCACTACTACTACTTCTACCATCACTACTACTACTACTACCACTTGTATCACTACTACTACTACTACTGGTACTACTATGAATACTGCTACTACTACTCCTACTCCTACTTCTACTACTACTACTACCATCACTACTACTACTACTACTACTACTACCATCACTACTACTACTACTACTACTACTACCATCACTACTACTACTACTACTACTACTACTACTACTACTACTACTACTACTACTACCACTACACTACCACTACTACCACTCACCACTACTACTACCACTCACTACTCACCACTACTACCACTACTACCACCACCACTACTACCACTACCACTACTACACCACTACCACTCACTACTACTACCACCATCACTACCACTACTACTACCATCACCACTACTACTACTACCACTACTACTACCATCACCGCTACCACTACCACCACTGCTACCACTAATCTCACCCTACTCCACCACCACCACCACCACCACCACCCACTACACCACTACCACTACCACCACTACCACTACCACCACTACCACTACCACCACTACCACTACCACTACCACTACCACCACCACGACTACCACTACCACTACCACTACTACCACTCACCACCACCACCACTACACCACCACTACCACCACCATCACCACTACTACCACCACCATCACCCCACTCTACCACTACTACTACCATCACTACTACTACTACTACCATCACTACTACTACTACTACTACTACCATCACTGCTACTACTACTACCACTGCTACTACTACTCCTACTCCTACTTCTACTACTACTACTACCATCACTACTACTACTACTACTACTACTACTACCATCACTACTACTACTACTACCACTGCTACTACTACTCCTACTCCTACTTCTACTACTACTACTACCATCACTACTACTACTACTACTACTAGAACTTTAGCCAAAGTCCTGTTTGATCCCCTCTCTCCTTCTTTTGTTCTTCACATTAAACTCCCCTCATGCTCGTCCCGATGGCAATAACCACTGCACTCGACACATCCTTAAATTTCCACTGTATTTTCTCTGATCTCCGCGTCCCGGCGGGCAGCCTTCCCTCCCCCCAGACGCTTCCCTCTCCTCTCCTCTCGTCCGTGACCAAAGCAAACCAGCGGCGGGTTTTCTGACACGCACGTTGCTCCCTCTCTCGCCTCGCCGTATCTGTCCTACATTTCAGGTTGGTTGTCCTGCCACGTTTCGACAAGTGCAAACATTGGTGGCACGTCGCTCCGCGCAGAAGGGGGAAGGAGCGGGAGGCAGAGGGGGGAGGGAGGGATGGATTTGATGTGGCCACGCTCCGGCGCACAAACACGAGCGCGCCGGACAGGAATATGCCTCCGCAGAGAGGTTTTCCAAACAGCTGATATGACTAAGGCCCTTTGCGTCTCACTTGTCAATAGCAGGTTCTTAGCCGTACCTGGTTGAGCAGGAGTTGACGCGGGCGACTGTGTAATACATATGTCAAAACCGAAGGCGGACATGACAGCTATTCTAATGCTGTTGTGTTCAGAGGAAGAGGCACTGGGGGCTAACTTGGATTTCAAGATAAAAAAAATATACATATATAAAGTAGAAGAAATGACAAGAAGCAGAAATAGTAGCCCATGTATGGCTGCTCGATTATAGCATAAATTATAATCATGATAATATATTTATTACTTCTATAGTGTCAAAATTATTCTGTAAAGAAAGTATTCACCTTATTCCGCCCCGCCCACTTTTGCCTCTGTAAACGCACTTTCATTTGGACGAAAACCCCGTTCATGTAAATGGCAAACGCGGGAAACGTTTTTGCGCTAAAATATTATATAAAGTAGATTGTTTAATTAACTAGTCAGCAATGCAGAGATTTCCTGAGTGGCCTAAAAACAGCTTTTTAGTCCGTGTAGAACTTATTTTCTGTTGAGCTCGTCTGCCCCGTGTAAACTAATACAACAGAAAAAAAAGATGGCGGCGCCCACGACAACTTCCGGAATAAGATGAATAGACCAAATATATCAGTAATGTTTTAGAAAAGTGCCTTTGCTCCAAGTTTTGAGGCAAAAGCAGTGCACTTACAACTTAGCAGTCAGTTACAAAATTACATCTTTGTAATTGAACACAGTGATAATTGAAATCACGGTTATATTTTGTGTAAACACAGCGTAATAAATGTAAATGTAAAACGTAAAAAAATATGTAAATTATCATCCTGTAATTGACTTTAAAAGAGAAACAACACACTTTTTGATCCCATAACTTTCAGAATCAAACACTTATTTGTAGATCACAAATTGTACACAAAATAATTCAAAGTGCTTTACAAACAGAAAAAGATGCATACAAGACAGATAAATACATTCATAATCAGTCTGAAATGTACTTTTAACGAAAAACAACACGTCTTTTGATCATATAACTTTCAATAATCTTCAGAACCGAACACTTCCAAAAACAGGATAAACTGAGACTATTTGTGCATGAGCGCCTTTGACTTCTGCCCCCTCTTACATTTCGGACCCGTCGCCGCCGTCGTCATGGTCGCGGCCGCAGATTTGGGCGCGGGCCTTAATGAAGTGGCGGGTGTCGTCGGGGCAGAAGTGACCGCTCGTCTGAAGGCTTGAGTGGCAGCCTCAGACACCGCGTGATGGGCCCATAAATCACACTGACAGCCTGTTACTGCGCTAGCTTTAGCCACTCAGCCCTGCCTAATGTAAACAGCACACACACACACACACACACACACACACACACACACACACACACGCACACGCACACACACACACACACACACACACACACACACACACACACGTCGCACATACTGGAGGACTGCTACAGGGACAGAGACAGACAACTAGGCCAGACTCCGGGTTGAGATGCCGGGGATAAGACAGTTATTGCGGCCACTGGCTCCTGGAGAAGTGAACCAGAACAAGTGGCATAGATTTTGATTGCAAGGAAGCTTTTCATTTTCAATTACATAACATTACTACTGTCCTGAGAACAAACGGACAAAAGTCTGAAAAGCAAGACGTTGCACTTGACGAGTGATGTAAAAATGTCAAATCTGATATTGATACAAAGGGCAAGACAGTTTTTTAATTGTTTTAATATCGTACAAACAAAACTAAATAAAAACTAAGCAGAACAAGACACAGAGAGGGAGTGAAATGACAAAAACAGAGTTGTTCGTAGAAAGTCAGTGTGCCGTATGTTCCTTTTGCTCGTGTCTTTTTTGTTCCAATGTCCAGCAAATGTCCATTTTTCAAAATCAGTGCAAAAGTTTGTCTTTTCTGTTTCTAAATTGGCTCTGTCGCTGTCATCCATTGCCTTGTTATTGTTTTTTTTTTTTTTTTTTTTTTTTTGCAGTCAAAAGTACATTCAGCAGGTAGCCATCAATAATTTCCATTGAGTTTTACATTTGCGATACATTGTTTTAAAGCCAAACTGGAATGTCGGCGATTATGTTCATCAATCAATCAATCAACCTTTATTTCTATAGTCCTTTACAACACTCAAGGTGCTTTCCAATACATAAAAATTAAAAACATAAAACCATAATACAATATATTCAACAGTGTCATCAATAAAACTGAGTGAACAGAATAAATGTCACTACATTACTGAGTGTTCATGCAGAAAAGTAGAGAAAGTAAAGAATAATAATAAACGCTTAACAATATGGTTCAAAAAAGGAAGTGTAAACGCATTGAAAACCAATGATCGATGCAGTTTAAAATAATTTAGTAAAGGGAGGTTGTATGTGATTATATTCAGTATCGATACACCAAATGAGTATCGTTTTGAACATTTTATTCAAATTCGTGCTAATTTATTGACTTTTTTGATACATTAGACCTGGACATTTCTAATTACTAACTAGATATTATAGAACAGAGAAGTGAACTGAGCACTTTTTGTTTGATCAAGTATTAATTCTAAAGTAAAGCAGTAAAGTGTATCAAGTAAAATGCAAATGTACTCACACCTCAACACACAATTTCTGTTTTTGCAATAACATTAGTCCCCAGTGTCACAAGGAAAAGTTTGAGGGAATTCACAAATTCTGGAAATCTTCACAAATTTAACATTGACAATGGGCTTGTACCACACAGCAAGTATTTATTTATTTGCAAAATGACAGACAGTGACCTTTCATTGAACATTTCTCACTTATCAACCAACAATTCCGGTAATTTCACTCACAATTATTAATAAAAGTGGTGTCCTTTTAACCAGTGAAATCCCATTATCAGCGTCTAACCGTGTACAGTAAAGTCTGATCTCTGGAGCGATTTGAAGCTTCTTTGGAGAGTTCCGCTGTCGTCGTCCCATTGTCGCCGCCACATCCGTCTCTCCACAGGCTCTGGATCTGAAAGGACACTCCGAGAGTTGTTGTGGTCTTTCTGTGGGTTTCTCTCTCTTTTCTCCTTCGGCGTTGGTCGTGTTTTTATTTACCTCCGCTGGCCTCTCTCTCTCTGCCCGTGATAAGACCCTCTCTCTGGGGGACCTCAAACCGCACAGACCAGAGACCAGTGTTTATCACAGCAGCACATGGACATTATCACAGTCAGCTTGTTGTGTTTCTCTCTCCTCTTAACCTTTCCCTGTTCCCTCGGTGCCTTCTTTACATCCCCAGAACCCTGACTTCAAACACGGACGTGCAAAATGTGTTTCGACCAATCACGAGTTTACTAATGAGGTATTCTTAAAGATTTGGAAGTGGTTTGAAGGATCCTCGGCTGCACTGAGTCTGACGGATGTAACTGTGTCTGTCAAACTCTCTAATCGACAACAAACACAAACGAACACAAGACATTTGACTGTTCTAACTGTGCAACTGTACAAAAAACGAATTTAAAAACAAATACGGCTCTTGATTTGGTCCTGCCAGTGTTCATTTTGTCAACTAAAATACTCTATATCATAGTTTTTGTCACTGTCATGATTTTACTATCTAAAACGAAACAAACAGTAAATAAAAATGACTAAAACTTTGTCTAAAAGTAGATATTTTGGTCAACTAAAAGTACTGATGGTTTGTCGAATAAACTAAACATACTGGACATAACGACTGGATCCAAGTTCAACTTTTCAACCCCAGAGCCCCAAACCAGAGCATAAACAAGTCAACGTCAGAAGAACACTGTGTTCCATGAAGCAATGACATACAATTATATCAACTGAAATAAAAATACAAAAGTAGTTGACTAAAACTATTATGGATTTAGATTCATGTTTTTGTTGAAGAACTAAACAAAAACAGAAAAGAATGACTCAATCTTTTTGACCTTATATTTGTAATATTGACGATTTATTCCTCTTTTTGTCCTGGTTTTGGCACGTTCTTCATGTTTAAGGAAGTGTGAATGCAAACTAAGCAAAAAAGTGATGGGAACTGTAATCTATTATTTGATTTATCTCGATCCTAATGGTTTTATACTCACTGTCTGTCTCTGTGTTTGTGTCCACAGCCTCTGGGCAGTAAACAGCTTGCCTTCCAACAGCAGCTCATCCAGATGCAGCAGCTCCAACAGCAGCACCTCCTCAACCTCCAGAGACAAGGCCTGGTGCCCCTGCAGCCCACTGCCGCCATGCAGTCACTCCAACAGGGTAAATACTGTACAATGAGACCTCAAAACACATGCAGTCACTCCAACAGGGTAAATACTGTACAATGAGACCCCCAAAACACATGCAAGCACTCCAACAGGGCAAATACTGTACAATGAGACCTTAAAACACATGCAGTCACTCCAGCAGGGCAAATACTGTACAACAAGACCCCCAAAACACATACAGTCACTCCAACAGGGCAAATACTGTACAATAAGACCCCCAAAACTCATGCAGTCACTCCAACAGGGTAAATACTGTACAATAAGACCCCCAAAACACATACAGTCACTCCAACAGGGTAAATGCTGTACAACAAGACCCCCAAAACACATACAGTCACTCCAACAGGGTAAATACTGTACAATAAGACCCCCAAAACTCATGCAGTCACTCCAACAGGGTAAATACTGTACAATAAGACCCCCAAAACACATACAGTCACTCCAACAGGGTAAATACTGTACAATAAGACCCCCAAAACACATACAGTCACTCCAACAGGGCAAATACTGTACAATAAGACCCCCAAAACACATACAGTCACTCCAACAGGGTAAATGCTGTACAACAAGACCCCCAAAACACATACAGTCACTCCAACAGGGTAAATGCTGTACAATAAGACCCCCAAAACACATACAGTCACTCCAACAGGGTAAATACTGTACAATAAGACCCCCAAAACACATACAGTCACTCCAGCAGGGTAAATACTGTACAATAAGACCTCAAAACACATACAGGCACACCAAAAGGGTAAATGCTGTACGATAAGACCCCCAAAACACATACAGTCACTCCAACAGGGCAAATACTGTACAATAAGACCCCCAAAACACATACAGTCACTCCAACAGGGCAAATACTGTACAATAAGACCCCCAAAACACATACAGTCACTCCAACAAGGTAAATACTGTACAATAAGACCTCAAAACACATGCAGTCACTCCAACAAGGTAAATACTGTACAATAAGACCCCCAAAACACATGCAAGCACTCCAACAGGGCAAATACTGTACAATAAGACCTCAAAACACATGCAGTCACTCCAGCAGGGTAAATACTGTACAATAAGACCTCAAAACACATACAGGCACACCAAAAGGGTAAATACTGTACAATAACACCCCCAAAACACATACAGTCACTCCAACAAGGTAAATACTGTACAATGAGACCTCAAAACACATGCAGTCACTCCAGCAGGGTAAATACTGTACAATAAGACCTCAAAACACATGCAAGCACTCCAACAGGGCAAATACTGTACAATAAGACCTCAAAACACATACAGTCACTCCAGCAGGGTAAATACTGTACAATAAGACCTCAAAACACATACAGGCACACCAAAAGGGTAAATACTGTACAATAAGACCCCCAAAACACATACAGTCACTCCAACAGGGTAAATACTGTACAATAAGACCCCCAAAACACATACAGTCACTCCAACAAGGTTAATTCTGTACAATGAGACCTCAAAACACATACAGTCACTCCAACAGGGCAAATACTGTACAATAAGACCTCAAAACACATACAGTCACTCCAGCAGGGTAAATACTGTACAATAAGACCCCCAAAACACATACAGTCACTCCAACAGGGTAAATACTATGAAACAATATACCAAAAACACATGCAGTAATGTTCAAAAGGTAAATATATGAACCAATACACTCCAAACACTCTAAAACATAAACGTATTTGAATCAATAAACATAATAAAAGTCACTGTAGAAAGGTAAATCTTAATGAACCAATACACCATCGAAATTTACAGTCAGTCCACAAAGGCATGTGTTGGAATGAACATAATCCCTGAGGATAAACAACCTCCAGCGACAAGACCTGGAAACTTTTCAGCCCACTGCTGTCAGGCAAATGTGAAGATACATCGTAAGGCATTATTGCACTCCAGGACCCTTTTACTCTTCTCTGAACGTATACAGTGTTATCCCCGTTGGACATCACTAGAAATACAAAACTTTAATCAGAAGCTGTACTGCTTGAGAGACCAAAGAAATGGACACTTTTTCTTAGTAATAATTATAATGAAGATGTCAATGTTCAAAGCTTTCTCAACGTAATCAATGAACCTGATAAAAATAATCATGTGAAAAGTGCTTTCTACTTTTCAATCCAGTTAAGGCGAGACACAACAGGTGAATAGGAAAAAATCTTAATTTTAAAGATATCAATTGGAAACTTCTCTTTTAGTTTAACACATAAATGTAATAAAAAAAACATATTATAAGTTTTGTATTTAGTATATGTTATTCCTGTAGAAATAAGGAATGCGTATAAATTATGCATAAAAATTGCAATACATATATTTGGGACATATAAAACTGAAAAACGGACACAACCAGGTTTAAATTTCTTGATTCAAATTTCGCCTCATTTTTTTTTTTACTTAAAACTTCAATAAATCAGTTTTAGAATTAGATACTATAAAACACTTCTGTACATTTCATCAAAATCTTGTTCCCAGATTGTAAAGTTTGATGTAGGAGCTACTTTAAGTGGTGATCCTTATGTCCCGGGGAGAGAAAAATGTATTTTAAGAAAACGGTCCCAGAGAAATCTATGGATGAAGTGGATTCAATTTAAGAATAATCTTTAGGAGCAGATTGGACAAGTTTGTAGTTTCCACATGAAATCCAATATGCTGAAGGAGCAAACTGACGAAAAATGAGTTCTGCCTGTAGCGTCTCACCTTAAATTGTGTTGAGTAGAAAGTACAGATACTTGCTCTCAAATGTAGTGAAGCAAAAGTAAAAACTATCTCTTACAGTACTTTTACTTTTGTACTTCATTACGTTCCACCTCTGCCTTAAACATGTAACATCCTGCTCTGCACCTTTCTCATCGTGAGTCTCTCCAGATTGAAATCATTATTAAGAGAGTGGCCACCAATAACGCACGCCGTACACTACATTCCAGAATAAGTAAAACAGTTGAACCTATCCATGTAAACGCCTGTATTAAACAATCCAGACTTCAGATTGAACCTCTCAAGTTGATCCTCTAACCCACTTAAACACAAACAGGAGCACAGCCATGTCCAATACGGCACCCACACACACTGCAGAGGACCGTGCCCACTGCCACATGTGAAGCCTGTTAACTTAATCAGCCTATAAAAGATAAAAGCGCTCCTGATTGTTGGCTTTGTGGAAGGCACTCATTTGGATAATAGGTAAAATCTGGCCTGTAGCTCCCCCTGCTCCCAAGCGGTGCAGGTGTGCCGACCGCCGCGCCGTTTGTGTGTGTTGCGTTTTGAGATTATCCAGATCGCGGGACATCATTGTTTTACAGTTGGCCCATGTGGTGTTTTTCTGGAGCGACTTCTTGCACGGCGTGTTTCATTCGGGGCACGTTAGAACAATAAATGTTGACTTTTGCCCGCCGCGCCCGCCTCGCTCATGTGGGGTGTGGCTGCGGAGAATTAGCTCGCGCACAGTGAACGGCTTTAGGGGCTCGCGCACATCCGTAACATGGCACTTCCTCTCAGCTCGCTGCACTACACCCCGGACGTGTAAACCAGTAAGACTGTGGCGTTTTGTTCCATTCAAGGAGAACTTTTTAATAGCTGCGCGGCCTGGTTCATTGCAGCAAACAGAGGCAGGAAAAAGCGATTGTTAGTACGCATATTGGTTGGATTTACATAGTGGAATAATAGCAAAGTTTAACGTTTTGTGACAACATTATAGTAAACCGTTTTAAATTGGTGTGGAGAGTAGGCATAATTTGCTTTTTAACTTTAGACGGCAGATGTTTTGACCCGGTTTATGGTTAAAACTGCAAAAAATATCTGTTCTGTCGTCAAAAAAGAACTAGTTTCGCAAATATCTTGGTATTTTATGTATTTGTGGTGGCATAATTTTATCAAACTAGCATGATTGTTGTCAGTTAAAAGAACTTTAAAACATAAGATTAATATTTGTGCACTCAATGTCTTAAAAATAAATTATATATATATATATATATATATATTTAGATTTAGTTCAGTTACAATAATCCATTAAGTTAAAGCTGGGGTACTTGATTTATAACTAGTCAGAAATGGGAGAAGAAATAACAATTGTGAGCACTAAAAGGTGTCAGTGCCAGTTTGGTTTTAAACTAAATAGTTGGTTTAAAAAAGGGATTTTGTAAAGAGGTGTAACTGAGGCTTTGTCGTAATGGATAGGTTTAGGGATAAGTCTGTCAGATGTTCCTTCTAAATGTTTCAAGATTGAGAGAGTTTGGACATGCAGAAGCTAAACTGCCTTATAACTAGTCAGAAATACCTTGAAACCAGTGAAATATTATGTCACATAAGCAATTTAATCTCATCTAGTCTTAAAGGAAAAGTATTCTGCGTTTTTCATATTATTATTAGCCTTTAAACATGCTCTGCGCATGAGTGTCTTAAATTTGTCATTTCATGTTTTAAAACGATATACATCAATATACAATCAAGTGAAGTTAGCCCTGAAAAGAAGTTATGATGCAGATTTGCTACAGCAGTTATCTTGTTTAGAGGCAGAAATGCTCAGAAGGAGTTTAGCGATGACTTAAGGACTTGAAACAGTGTAATATTCAGATAAGTGACGTAGATGATCTGAAAATACGTCCCGGATAGAAGGAGTTCAGCAGGACGTGTGTTTGTGTGTGTGGAGGGGTGGTTTCTAATAAACATTCCTCAAAACCGCGTGAATGCAACCGAATTCTACTCCAGGTGTGTTTTGTTGACAGAACATTGTTAGAACATGGTTAAAAGCTCAAAAAAGTCACTGTAGCAGAACATGTGTCCTTTAACTGCTCAAATCCAGCTAGATAATCATGTTTTGCAGTGAACAATTACCACATTGGACTATTTCTTCTTTTAGCCTTCATTTTAATTTCAATTTCCAGCATTTGAAGCTTGAAAAAATCCTCTCAGTCACCACCTCCTCTGCCCGGTACATGCCCACACCTCCCCTACATCCCTTTGAACCAGTAAACCCGTGTGTGCGTGTGTGTGTGCATGTGTGTGTGTGTGTGTGCGTCTGTAGTATTAGTGCATGTGTGAAAGTGTGCAGAGGCCGGGCAGAGGAATGCTGCAGCTCACGCCTCATCGAGTCGTCACAAAGGAGCAGCTCTCAGACTGAGGGGAATTCCACTGTGCACTGGACAGACCCAACAAAAGAACAGACAGGAGAAGACCAACACCAACAAGTTTAATGGCTTTGGTTCATGTCAAGTACTGGAAAATGTTCGGAAATTAATGTGTTTCTGCGACACACACTGTTTTGGAGGAATGGCTTGTATTAAAAACAGACGGTACACGTCGATAGAACAATATTTAGACGCTGTACAGGCTGTTTTATTTTGAGATTTGTGCTCTTTTGATGCCGTATTTATGACTTGATTTGTGATTTATGTTTGCATGTTTGAGAGAAATTCATTCATTCAAAACGATTGGCTGAAATTTGCAGAGATGTCAGAAAATTCCAGTTCCAGAACATATAACAAAGTACTGTTATATATCAAATAATGGAAAAATTATGTAAAATTCAGTCCCATCTCAGCAACATGTGTTATAGCTTTGAAGTATTGCCAGGTGTACCTTGAAAAAACGTCCAGTTATGATTCACAAATGGATTTTCATGAATGAATGCATAGTTTACCTATTTGGAGTGCCCTGAGAAACTTCTATATCAAAAAAGAAAGCAAAACAATCACAATTGCCAACTTTAAAAACTCAGACAGTGGCACAGACATTATTTTTTCACAGTATATGCCTACATTTTTTACTAAAAGGTCAGATTTGGCAATGTTTGTGTGCTGTGCCGTAACTCATAAAAGGTTAAAAAATACAATAGTGAGTGTGTTGCTTTTGTAAAAATGAATGTGTACATTGGCAATCAATTATGTCAAGCAAAAGTAAGAAAAAAGCTCCACTCAAGGATTGTTTGGCCTTTGCTGACTTTGTAGTTTATGTTATTAGACAGATCAAAAAAAATAAAACAATATGCAGCCTACGATATTTCAAGACTTATACAACTCATGTAATTAAAGCAACTTCAAAAATTTTGATTAAATATTCACAAACGTCTTTGGGCTTCTACTTTCGGATTTTTTCGCCCAACGTTTGAGTATTCTGGGATTGCAAACTGTCTTTCTGGGCAAAACACCAACTGTGCTTTTTTAAAAATCTCTTTATTGGTCATTGTCCGAGTGAACGTCTGCACAAACATCTCTATCAACAAACCCAGGGCAGGTGTTGCTACAGGAGAAATCAACCCACCCAATGAATATCCTACTAAAATATTTGCCGGTTTTTATTTCACTGTACACTGTTGCAAATGTCTGAAAGTAAAAGCAGGAAAACCTTTATCTAAGAATCTCTCAAACACTGCTCTCATTCTCCTTCTTCTGGGCGTGCTCGGAAAATCGTCTGCGTTTCTTGGATAATGGACAAACATAAACACACATGTGGCACAGTGTAAGCACCCAGCACCTTATCCCTCCTCAGAGAAAACTTTTATTTTGGCGGGACGGCCCAGGAACGCAGACAAAGCAGACATAATATTTAGATTGCTGGAAGGTCTCTGAATGCGCTTGTGTATGAAGGTCTATTGGAACTGGCTGTGGAGTTATGGGCCGACCACTGAAATGGGAGAAGAAATAACAATTGTGAGCACTAAAAGGTGTCAAGGATTGTTTCAATGCCAGTTTGGTTTTAAACGAAATAGTTGGTTGAAAAAGGGATTTTGTAAAGAGGTGCAACTGAGGCTTTGTCGTAATGGATAGGTTTAGGGATAAGTCTGTCAGATGTTCCTTCTAGAAGTTTGTTTTGGCGAGAAAGTTTCGAGATTGAGATAGTTTGGGCGTGTAGAGAGGAGGCATTGTGACTATACATATAGGAGGATGCTGCAGGAAAAAGGAGAGAAAGACCAAAAATACTTAAATTAACTGCACAGTTGCTTATTGATCAAGACCAGAACACTTGGATTCAGATTTTTGCTAGTGCTTCCAAAATCCAATGTGGCAATCCAAATTTTAGGGGTTTAAACATTATTGCGTAGTTGCAGATTGCATCACAACATTGTATTTTAATCCATATGCTATTAAATAAGGGTGGCGGTCAGGTAAAAGTTCACTTGCACACACAACAAATCAAAATCATCTCCAAACAAGATCAGAAATCAAGTCTGCAACAAGACTTAACCAGGACCAAACCAGGGACAAGGGTTAATGCAGTCTAATTGAATGGTTTTGGCGTAATCCCATTCCAGAAACAATCAATATTGGTGACTCATTGAACTCATTTCAACAAAGATCTCCAGAAGTAATTTGGCCTATCCCCATTTCTATTACATGTTACAGGCCTAGAAACTGATGACAAACTCCACAATATCTCCACCAAATAATCATAAAGAGGTGTTCAGTGTCACTTATCAATCTGTGTGTCATTAAAACTGTTTGTTTTGGTTTGCAGCGATGTGCCCGTCGGACCTGCAGCAGCTCTGGAAGGAGGTGTCTGGCGTCCCGAGCTCTGAGGAGCCTCTGAAGCAGGCGGAGGGGCTGGACCTGAGCACCTCCAGCTCCAACACTACCTCAGCCTTCCCCAAAACCCCCAGCGCCCACCTGCCCCTGCACGGGCTGGCCAACGGGCAGAGCCACACGCCCAAGAGACAGGACAGGTACCACCACACCAGGAGGTGGATAGCACTCACGCACATTCACTCAAGTGCATTTACAAGAGTCACTTTGAATAGCTTTCAGACAACATACTTTTACTTCTACTTGAGTCATTTTTTATACAGTCTAACAGTTGAAGAAAGGTTTTAGTGTTCTAGTGTTTAGTCTTCTTGCTGTAAGTAAGTCAACAAGATAGTGTGACCTTCGGGTATTTGTCAGTAGTTTGTCTATCTTTTTGTGCATTACTTAATGCTTTGTCTTTCCAGTTACATAAACTTCCAATAATAAATCTGACCTTATATCCAGACAGTCATTTTGACAATTACACCAGTGCAGTGTTTGGTGGTAATGGTAGTAAAAGAATGTCCTCCTTTTGTTCCAGAGCCCGACTGTTCGAGTGGATCTCGTCCTTCAGTAAAGCCGACAGCGCAGAGGACCAGATCAGCCTGTACAGCAAAGGCAGCCAGCCGCCCAGCAGCCAGTGAGGAACACACTATACACACATACTAGCAGTTGTGTTTAGCTTTGTGCGAACAACTGTTAAACACTGGTCGAGGAGGTGAAAGCACACAACTACATTTGCTCCTAAAATGGTCAAAGATTGTGTGTATTGTTCTCTATCCATCAATTTTATTACCTCAAAAGTTTGACAATAGATATAGTTAAAGTTTGCTGAATTATAACCAGTTCTAACATCCTCTTAACGCTGATCTTGAATGACTGGAAGTTTCAGTCAGTTCAAGTAAGTTTCATTTGTCCCTCAAGTGCAAACGGATTTGGTAAAGAGGGAGTTCTTTTATGCTGCTCCCACAGCTTGGAACACTTTTCAAACTGGACTGAAACTTTGTGGGCTGGTTTCTTTGATGGGTTTTCACTCTCTTTAAAAACCAAAACAAATAGTAAGATGTTTTTATTCCCTAGTTAAATTAAGGGTAATAAATAAATAAATAAAAAGTGTAACATCGTAGGCCTATCCTGCTTAAGAATTTTAAAATGCCAGTTGTTTCATGGGTAATTAAATCCAATATTTCAAAAAGGACAAACTGAACCATTTTGAAACCCCAATAACCATCCACACACTCAGTGATATTTGCTGAGCACATCTGTCATGCCCGACTCGGAAAAAAGCCCATGACGCAGCGGTTAGCATCCGGGAGCTAGCCTGCTAAGCTAATGCGTCGCTGATGTGTAGTCTGTGCGGTTGCCAGCGCTTTGTCATGTCGACTGTCTGCGCTTGGGCCACGCACGCTCCGAAACCAGACCAGAACCCGAGACCTCCGCCGCCCCCCTCCTCCTCTTCCTCGCTCCGGCTGCGACCCAGGCTCCGGCAGCAGAGAGCGGCCGCAGAACAGCTCCCATCTGCCGCACAAATGGTTCCTGTTACCGCGGGCCTTCTGAAGTGTATTTGGGGGGAATCCACATCTCGGATCACTCATACGCACACGCTGAAATAAAAGCTGGAAAATAAAGTTATGTAAATATATCGGAGGCAGCAGACGGCAGCCGTGACACCGCTGCTACTGAAACAGACGCACAAACACGTAAAGGTCCTTTTCCATTCTGCTGAAACCACGTATGTTTATAGTTTTTAGATGCTATAATGCTGGTTCCTCAACAATAACATACAATCGTGGCTGTAAATGTTGGCACCCCTGATTTCTTTCCTATAAAATGTAGTATTTCTCGCCAAAAAGGCTTGCTTTAAGGTGTGATATGTATATTGCCCACACCTGTTACTTGCCCCAGGTGGGTTTGAGTTATATATCCGCAATTTTGAAAGAGTGACAGTAATTTTGTCCAGCCCATTTTTGGAATTGTGTCTGAAATTATGTCAAATTAGCCTTTTTTTCTCTTTTATTGTGTGGTTCCAAAACACACAAAGGAAACAAACTTGTGCAAAGCAAAAAATGTGGAACTGCAATACTTTTTGGGGAGAAAATCAGGGGTGCCAAGACGTTCACCCATGATAGCTTGTGTTTTGTTTCATTTATTTGAAAATCCTGCGCGTTTCTCCTTCTCCAAAGCTCAAAACACTCTGTTCTACCTTGTGATGTCAGAGGTAGTAAACCAGGAAGTGCTCCTCAGTGTCTTTAAACGCAAAAAATAATAATTTCTAGCTGGGTTAAAATGTCTTGATTTCTGGATTTTAATCTTAATTTCAGGCATTTTGACTAGTTAAGATTAGTTCAGATTATTTATTTGATTTATTAACTTGATTATTTTACTTGTTTCAAACAGTTTCTGACTTGTTTCAATACATTATATCTTACGTCAAGCCAAATTATCTGGTTAAGATCACTTTATTTACCCCAGTGGCAAAGTTATTTTCCTATTTAAAGATAAATTATCGCATGATCAGTCCAAAATACCTTGAAACCAGTGAAATATTTTGTATCACACCAGTAATTAAATCTCACTGAGACAAAAATGGTCAAATCCAGTTAAAACTTTCAAGTTAATTTAAGTTGGACTAGATTTACATTTTTTGCAGTGTAGACTTTTATTGGGCTCAAATGACTGAACTAAGACGTCATTGCTGTTGTTTCTTGTCCTGATTTGAGCCCAGTTCAGTCATAATTGGGTTCAGTTCTGTTCTAGTCCCAGTTTAGTCCTGGTCTAGTGCAGTTTAGTTCCGGGTTTAGTCTCAGTCGTGATGTGGTGCACGTACAAATGATTGCGCTGCAGTCTGGCTTCTGTAACTGACCCAGTGTTCTCCTCCTTTCTCTCGCTTCACTTTTCAGACTGTAACCACCGCTAACTGAAGGCAGATGTGCAGCTGCTGTTGCTTCTGCTTGTATCAGTCCATGTGTCTGTTGGAAAAGACTGCACTTTTCTACCATTATCTAATTCAATTATGTATGACAACACCAACTTTTTTTTTTTACCTTGAACTCTAAATGAACAAGTCATGTTTTTTCTACTTGAACTCCAAAAGTGCACTTCACTTTGAGCTCGACTTGACAATGAATTGTTTTGTATTGTTTTGTAGTTTGTAGAAAAGAGTTTATTCTATATCTTTACTTTTATGAGTGAGTTTAGCTGTTGGTGACAGAACACATACAGTCACAACGAGACACTGAAAGACATTTAATTTTAATTGAATTAACCTTTACTTAAATAGGAAGACCAGATGAGAGTGTTGCTCTCTTTTACGACAGTGCCCGGTGAAATACATAAAGAGACTAATGCAATGACAAAGTTAAGACAATAAAGTGCAATATGCACTAGACTTTTAAGCATAAATAAAAAATACAATAGAAAAACAATATTAAAATCAAAGAAAACAGTGTTTGTTGGTTGTGCAGTGTTTAAAGGCATTGCTCATTGAGTGACTGCCTATGCCTATAGGCAGTCACTATTTGTTCTTGTATTTTCCGGTTTTTCGGCACGTTTCACAGGCCACAGTTTTTCAATTCTTTTAATTTTTTTTGCATTTTTCAATACTTCCTAGTCTTCTAATGTCTGCTATTACTTTTGGTACATGTACCTTTTGTAGTTTTTTCATAATTTGCCGAGCAATTTTTCCCTATCTTTTACAGTGGGAGCCTTTCTGTTGGTCCTCTACAGGAAATGTTGGTGTTTAAACTGTTTTTGGCAGGTGCACGATGGCAGAGCGGCTAGAGCTTCTGCCTCCCAATAAGGAGGTCGTGGGTTCGAATCCCGGACCATACCAATGTCACACGAATTCAATTACAAGAGTCACTGCAATAGCTTCAGCTATTGCAACAGCATCTAGTTTGTGGTTGATATCGCTGTGATGTCCTGAGTTCACCTTTTGCCGAATATCTCTACCTTCTCTGCCCCCATTTCATGCTTCAACAGTCCAATGAAGCCTTCTGGCCAAAATATATATATATATATATATTATTATTACAAACTTAGAATAAATACAAAATGTTCAACAAGTGCGATCTAAGTAAGCTTGGGTTATGGCTACAGTTTGTTCCATGTGACCCAGTTACAGAACAGTTAAAGTGCTCCTGTTCTCTATGTGCCGTTCATTGAGGCTTTAAACTTTATGTCAAACAAAAAGCCAATTTCTTCATATAAGTGTGTATTCACCTTATTCCAGAAGTTGCTGTGGGTGCTGCCATCTTTTTTCCATTGTAGTTTACATGAAGCAGACGAGCTCAACAAGAAATAAGTTATACACGAACTAAAAAGCCGTTTTCAGGCCCCAGGAAATCGGTGCGTTGCTGACTTGTTTTTGCTCGTGTTCATTAAACATTTTAGACAAATCAATCTACTTTATGTAATGTTTTAGCGACATTACACTAGTGTTAGTGTCAAAGCCGAAGTCCCTTTGCTACAAGAGTGCGGCTCATAGACACAAAAAGAGGGAAAAGTGGGCAGGGCGGAATAAGGTGAATATAAAAGCTAAGTCTGTCTGCAAAATATAAAAATAAAACCACTTCTTGATTCACTGACTCGTTTAAACGTCATCTCCATCATCAAAGTCGTATTTTTGGGTGAGCTCTAACGTTTGCGGTTGTGTTGCAGTCATGAAGAGCACTCCGGCTCTCACCCGCTGTACGGACACGGAGAGTGCAAGTGGCCCGGATGTGAGGCCCTGTGCGAGGACATGGGACAGTTCATCAAGTAAGTCTCACTCTTTTTACTCAACAAAAACCTGACCAGAACTGTCTACTAGAACAGATTTGTGGTCCAAAACAAGACATCGGGCTGGTTTATTAACGTGGAACTTTTACCGATTTCCCAAACCAGCAGCAAGTGTCTTTTAGTGGGAACTAAAACCTTTATTTGTCCCACAATATGGTTTTTGTAAAAGTTCATTTGTTAGTTGCATTATGGGGTGAGAGTGGTGCAATTGGTTTAGCGTTCACCCGTCATCTGGAAGGTAAAGGTCCCAGTTCAAAACTCACTATCGTCTTTTTGCTTCAGCAACTTTGATTCAGTAAAAACGGTATCACACAACTTTTTAATCTTGATTTTCCACCTCCATTCGTAGAAAATGTCATATTTTTCACAACATGACTTCTTCACCATTGTATCCGGAAACTAATGTCAAAAACACTTTCAAACTGGAAAAGAACATACAATTGTAAACTTCTTGAGCTTACGTATTCCACCAAACTAACTTCTCATGTTTATCATTGATGCTGCGGTTTCAATGGGGGATGTTTTCCGCCTCGAGCCTTTTTGTATTTCATATTTGTTTAAAAAGAACAGTAGGTCCCTCAGAGCACACAACATTATTTAAGATATTTCTCAAAGCTTCAGAATGCGGCTTTTTTTTTACCGCTCGCTCCGGTATATCCTTCGCTGACACGGCTTTTCTTTCAAGTGAACTGAAGAAACGAAACCTCTTTCATTGTTGCTTAAGGTTACATCATGTTTACTCCGAGGTGCACGTATGTCACACATGAAGTAAATGTATTTATTAGCCTTATTTTCCATCAAAGTCTATTCAGATTCTAACCTTTGACACGGCTCATTTGAAACCAACAGGGGGGAAAAAATGAGACTTGATTAGTTTATTCACAAGCACGTGTTTTGATTTTGAAAAGAAAACACGTCTAATGCCATCCTTCGTAATTAAAATAGTTTGTCAATATATCACAAGGTTTCAAGGCAATCGACGAGCAAGATAAAATATTTCAATTAAGTGCAGTGATTTGTGTTTAACGTATTTACTCATCAAAAACACACCCATTCCCTCCCATGAGAACATTCTGACGTGCCATTCATCCGCACTGGGCGTATTCTGGTTATTTCTGGGCTAAACATTACTTTGCGACGCAACTTGACATCAGCAACTGTATTTGAATATGTATTTATCAGTTTTGTTTTGTTTTTAGTTTTGCAGTTGTACTTCTCTGTTTGTTTCATTAATCTTGTTTACAAGGTCCTCCCTGTCCCATCTCTGAGCCTCACAAAATATCCAGTTAAAAGTACATGTATTTTTACCTTTTTTTTGTAGTTTTTTTAATTCCATCAATCATGCTTATGAGGTCGTCTTCCCTACTCCTTCTCTGAACCTCAAAAAATACTCAGTTTTGACCAAGGTTTTTTTTTTTTTTTTATTTGTTGCTTCATTTTGTTCCATTTATCCTGTTTACAAGGTCATCTTTTCTGCTCCTTCTCCGAACCTCACTATACACTTTTTTTTTTAATTTACAGTTTTTACAACTTTATGTCAAGTCCAACCCTTCTTTTATGAACAACTAATGTCTATGGACTCACTGTATAAAACACACTAGAATCCTTGATTACACTTTAAAATAAGGCATTTATAAATGTGTATTAAACAGACTGACTACAAGAACATGTTTAATTTATTATTTATTCATTTACTAAAGTTAGGGTCAGGTTTAGAGTTAGTTAATGTCAGTGATTATTTGTAAACATTTGTAAATAGTCAGTTTATATTTGGCTGTGATTAGTTCATGATTAATAAACAGTTATAAATGCTTTGAATACATGCCTTATTATAAAGTGAAACCCAATCCTCCGCGCAGCACACAACATGAGATATTATTTTTCCTCTTATCCACTCTGCACTGGGTGATGCCTCGGCCTTGACATTCCTCCCCCTCCTCTCGGACTTCCCCCTGGTAGAGCCGTGACACAAAGCTGCACAACTGTCTAATGACCTCCTAAACAAACCCCCGCATGCACACGGAGCCCACAAAGTTTAAACAGTGGCCGATTAATAAGGCTGCGGGTGATGAAACGCACTTACATTTTTATACAGTGAGATTGGACAGGCACATCAAAGAGGGGGGAGAGAGGGGGGGAGGGAGGGAGGCAGGGAGGGAGGTGGCTGCGAAAAAGAAAGTTAGGGAGGAAAGCAGTTGTTTGGTGTGGGGTTTCAAATCGCCGCGGGGCAGAGGAGAGAGAGAGGAGGGGGAAGAGAGAGGAGGGGGGAGGAGAGAGGGAGAGGGGGGAGTCAGGGAAAGAAAGGGAAGATGGGGAAAGAGAAATAGAGAGGGGCAGAAGGATGGAAAGAGAGAGGAGGAGGAGAAGAGGGAGGGCAAAAGAGAGAGTGACGGGAGTGATGAGGAGAAGAAAGGAAGTGAGAGAGAATGAAAGGGGGAGAGAGAAAGAGAAGAGAGACAGAGAGAAATACAGAGGAGAGTGAGAGTCAGCGGGAGGGAAAGAGAGAGGAGGAGGAGAGGGCAGAAGAAAGAAAGAGAGACAGGAGAGAGGAAGGGAAGAGAGGAAGAGAGAGGGAGAATGGGGGAGAGAAAGGGAAGAGGGTGAGAGAGAGACAGACAGACAGAGAAAGAGAGAGGAGCAAAAGCAGAGAGAGAAAAAGAGAAAGTGGAGAAAGACAGAGAGAAATAGAAAGGGGAAACAGACAGAAAAAAGAAAGAGTGCAAGAAGAAAGGGAAGATTGGTGAGGGAAACAGAGCGAGAGAGGGGGGAGAGAAGTGGGAGGAGTAGAGAAGAGGAGAGCAGGAGAAAGGAAAGCCGTGGAGAGAGAAAAGGAACAATGAGGAGAGAGGAGAGGGCAGGAGAAAACGAGGAAAGAGAAGATAGCTGGGAGAGTAAATGGGGGAGAGAGACAGAAAGAGAAAGAAATAAAGAGAGGAGAGAGAGAAGGGTGAGAAAGAGAAAACGGAGAAGAAGAGGATACGAGAAAGAAAAAGTGAGAAGAGGCGAGAGAAAAGGAAGGTGGTAGAGAGAAAGGGACAGAGACAGAAGGGAGGAGCAGATAAGAGAGAGAGGGGAGAGAAATTGTTGAGAGAAACAGTGAGAGAAGGGAAGAAATAGGGAGGAGAGAGAAAGGGGAAAGGAGAGGAAAGAGAGGTGAGAGGATAGGACAAAGGAGAGAAGAGGGAGGAATAAAAGAAGAGGAGACGACAAACGCAAGGAACAAGAAGGAGGAGAGTCAAAGGGAAAGATGGGAAGAGAAACAGAGGGGGTGAGAGAAGGAGAAAGACAGTGAAAGGAAGAGACGAGAGAAAAAGCTGAAGATGGAAGCGAGGGCTGCGGCAGAATCACAATTAAACAATACGTAAGTGTGAGTAAAAAACAAACTTGAAACGACAAAAACAAACTCGCCCTTCGCTTCCAAAGAACTGCCCCCTAAACTGGAAATGAAAGGAAAACAAAGTGGTCATGTTTGTGTGAGACTGCAGAGAGACGACTCCTCACAAGGGCCACAATAACACCACATGAGCTCACTCTTTCTCCCTCCCACTCTCTCCCACGCACACAACTCACCCAAAGTCCTCCCCCACTGCCATTCTCTCAACTCAGACTTCAGGAACTTGAACTGTTTCCCCCTTGTTTTTGGACGGGATTCATGTTTACTCCTTGTGGTGATGACAGGCGAGCTTTAATCTGTTTGGTTTAAGAGACACTAAACTCAAAATAAAAGCTTAAATTCGTGCTAAATGTAACGATGATGTGACCAATAATGTATTTATAAGGCGTTTGGTTAGCTGTAGTGTTGCCAGATTTGGGAAAAAATTTCTCATAGCACTTCAAAATATGCATTACACTTTTTGTCACGTTTTTATCTGTTGTCTTGTCGTTTTTGTCAATTTTAATGATGTTTTTGTCACCTTTAGTCACATTTTTGACACTTTTAGTCATGTTTTTGTCGCTTTTAGTCTCATTTTGTCACTTGTTTCCTAACCAAACGTACATGTGGATGAAATTATAGCACTTCAAAATATTGTCCTACACTTTTTGTTAAATTTTTATCGCCTTTAGTCCCGTTTTTGTCATTTTAAGTCACATTTTTGTCGCTTTTAGTTGTGTTTTTGTTACTTGTTTCAGAACATGTTTTAACAAATCTAAACAGAGGAGGAAATTATTGCACTTCAAAATATTGCACTTTTTTGCCTTTTTTGTGTCTATTCTAGTGTTGTTTTGTCTCTTTTTGTCAGGTTTTTGACACTTTTAGTCATTTTTGTCTCTTCGAGTTACATTTTTTTTAACTTTTAATTGTGTTTTTCTGAATATATTTTAACAAATCTAAACTTTAGAGGAAATTATGGCACAGCCTCTGAGCACCATTTGATAGCCGTGAGATCAAATCGTACACCGTTTTGTATTTAAAAAATGCCATTTCCAAACTGTCAACAGGAAAATATACCACACTTGTTGAAATACGCACAATCCCTCCCAAAAAAAGCACTTAATTAACTCTTAACATCTAGAATAAAACTCTAACCTGTGCTTAACCTCGACAAAGAGAGAGAAAAAAGAGAGTTGTGCAAAGAGAGAGAAGAACAGTTTAGAAAGATCAGAAGGTCCCGGCCCTCCCACATTTAAGGAAACACACATCACTTCCCTTCACTCTCGCTCTCACACACCAGTCAAACACACATACCGCCTTAAAACTACAGCCTTCTAGATATCTTCGGTGATAATAAGGATGATCTCACTCCAGGTGCTGCCTTAAGTCTCGACTCGCTAACTTCGCACACACATCACAGCTGCGGCGTCGGCCTCCACAGACAAAACAAAGCTCAGAGATTGTATGATTTATTTTTCTAATGACGCGACTGAAAAGTGCAGAGACTGTGAAAGCGCGTGGGCATGTGAAAGGGTTTAGCCACGACTGACGAGCCGAGCGTAATCACACAAATGAAGATCTGACTCAGGTGCTGCAGGAGTTATGGGCACATTATTTCACGTCGGTGTAAAGAAAGAAGAGAAAGACGAGGAGGTTAAATAAAACGCACTACAGGCCAGTTTGAGGACAATCTGACAATTATAATGAATCCGTGGATAAGTCGATAATGGACTCTGTTTTGTGATCAAATAAAAATCTAATTTAAAGGTGCTATTACAGATTTGTACGTGTGAAAAATATGTAACAAACATTTTATACAGCATTCTGAGCTTCCTGGTTCACTGCGATGAGCTTATGAACGCGATTCACAACTTTCAGAGGCCAGAGCAGAGTTTATCATCAGAGCAACAAAAGCTAACAAAAACTAGCACGCTAACAGCACACTTCTTGCTTCCCGGAGAATAAAACACTTATAATTAGATGCAGAGCGCGCACACCAGTCTCATTGACATAGATTGTACAATTTATCTGTGCTGGAGCAACACAGATTCCACTTTATTACATGAAAAATAACATTGTGTACAGCCCCTTTAAAGCTGGCGTACCTGATTTTCAAACCATGAAAAGAGGAAGTATTTAAATCTATCTAATTGGTCCCTTGCGCTCACAAATGTTTTGTGTTCACGTGCATTCATTTTCTTACTTTAGAACAGTTTTTTCAGATGACGAAGTAAAGCTGGGCGGACCACCCAAGTGCAGCCAATCAGAGTGCTACTTTCAGTTCTTACTTCCTGGTTGTCAAGAAATGGAATGAATTGTTCTTAGATACGCTTTGGGGAAAACACAAAATTTACTAATTTACAACGAGAACAAAAAAGTTACTTACATTTACTTACAATTTATTTATTTATTCGTTTATTTATTAGTGGATTAAACATTTGTTTTGAAGCATGACTGTGTATAAGTGTTTTGGGCTTAATTTTTCATTTTCTATTGTCAAAAAAAACAACAACTTTATAATGAATTACCGTAAAGTATTTTTAAATATTGGATCAGTGCGTTGATTGTTGAATTGTATGTTTATTCATCTGTTAAAGGGCCAGTATTTACAGTTTAACCGTGTATTTCCTTGTTCTTTTTCAGACACTTGAACAACGAGCACGCGCTGGACGACCGCAGCACGGCCCAGTGTCGAGTGCAGATGCAGGTGGTGCAGCAGCTCGAGATACAGGTGGGACATTAATACAAATACATGCAGCGATACAGTACAGAAAGAACTTGACTCTCACTGCGGAGTTATTAAACGGTTAAACTCCCGGGCGCACTCACTTCATTGGCATTTGGTCACAAACAAAGCGGAGAAACAAAGCACCCCGGGAGCGTCAGTGGCCGTCTGAAGCAGGACATCAGTTTACAGAGTGCACTGGAGCCTGAAATTTAAAGGGGAAGGCGACATGAAGCACCAATTAAAACAGCGATACGGTCAATGCGAAAGGAGTGAGCAGAGAATTAGAGTTTGTTAGAGCGTATTTATGCATTCTGTTGAGGGTTCTTAGGTTCTGTTGTAGTTTCTGAAATGTAGACCAGCTCATGCGACATTCAAAGTCCTTCCATTCTGATTCAGGAATTAATCAGAACTAAACCAGGACTTAACCAAAACTGAAGAAGGAGTAAACCAGGTCTAGATCAAACCAAGATTGAGCTATGACTGTGTCCAAATTTAAACAAGAAGTAGGCCTAAATACAAGGACTAATCTTATCAAAACCTCATATTTTGACTGAAAAAACAGGACTAGCAAGGACTAAACCACGATTTAACAAGGTGCACACCTGGATTGTGTCAGGTTTAAGCTATAATTAAAACAAAAGTAAGTTTAACTGCAAGACTAAACTGATTGAAACCTCAGATTTGAGCTAAAACAGGAATTGAATTAGAGGAACCTTTATATACTTTATCTGAATACATTTTGTTTTTTTAAATGAATTTCCTTTGAGGACAATAGACCCTGCAAGTGTTGGTAAACAAAATGCTGCATTCCATTAGTCCGGCAGCATTCCACGAGTTAGCCCTAATGCTTTTTCAATGGAGCGTTAGCGTTAGCCTGCAAACACCGCAAACTCTGACAATCCAGGGCTGTTTTTGGCGTCCGAAACCACTGGACCACTCATAAGTAACACCAGAGGCTCGCCAGGAAACATCGCCACGTGTAGAAGTGTTTGGTGTCATGCTAACAATTTGATGCTAAACATTTCTTAAATCTAACGTTATTCTGGTCAATAATGCAATAAAAACATAGCGGGCGACAACCGTTTGACAAGAAAATGTTTGTCTTGTTCCACCAAGTGACACAAATCCTATAATAGTAAGTGAACTTTGAAAACTGGAGCTTGAGGTTAATTTGACTGGGCTTGTAATTCTTTAAAACGCTTGCATTTTACTATGTTGTTTTCAAGGCTGGGAAATTGCTTGACTTTGGAAAATGTGCTTGAAAATGAATTGAGTTTTCATACTGAGTCGCATTCTAATTTATGCAACTGTCTAAAATGTCATGAAATACAGGAAATTGCCTCAAATTTGTCCAAAATTTCCAATTTCACACTTCGACAAGCCATTTATTTAGAAGTGAAGGACGAGGAGGTTAAATAAAACCTCTAAACGCTAGGTTTTGTGATGAAAAAAATAAACACATTTAAAGATGCTCTAAAAGATGTTAAAATTTTGAAAAACCGGAGCATTCCAAGCTTCCTGAGTCACCTTTATTTTGTTGAATCAATGTCAAAAAAGCAGTTTATTTTGTGTAAATTATGCATAACCTTTGACTTCCTAGTATGATGTCATCAATTTGTTTACTTCCTGTAATTTTCAGCATATTTTTCAACTTTTCTCCACAAACAGTTATCTGATTGGTGTAAAACTATAATTTATATTTACAAGAGGTATTGAATAAAGTCAAAATGAGAAAATCATAAAACCCTGTCATAGGCACTTTAAAAGACTTGCATAGTTAGAAACATCACTGCTAATACTAGAATACAAGAAATAAACAGCAGCTGCTCTATTCATACCATTTGACCTCAGCGAAATTGCGTTTAAACCGTAAATAAAAGTGCATTTTGTGGAACAACTGTTTGGCGGCGCTCAGAACAGACTTGTGTGGACGGAGCGGCGTTGGTTTGACGGACAGGAGCGGTGTCAGGGGAGAGAGACGCTCGCGCTGATCCGATCTGACATGGCCGCTCCTCTGTCACTTCCTGTTCTCCGCGGATGGCTTCAGGCGCTGGGCTAAACGCTGTTTACGCTAACGCCAACCGCACACACCACGCTAACAGGCTAACAGGCTAACAGGCTAGCACAATAACCCCGATACAGGGCACACATACAACATATACATGAGAGACACAAGCGGGACTCAGAGTGGAAAACAAACTCTTCTGCAGTATAGAAACATGTATTATTATTTAAGAGACCATTTTTTAAACCATAATTCATTAGTCTTTATTTATTGTATAAAATGTCATATTATGAATGAATTTGTCTGATTTTATTCATAAGTTTTCAGTCTTGGAATATGTTTTTTTGTTGCTTAATTAAACGTACAGAGACAGAAGCGAAAAAAGTATAGCACTGCAACAATAAAAATAAAAATAATCAACTATAAAAATTGATAATCAACTAAACATTAACTGAACTAGACTCTAAAACACATGTCAAAAGACCTTTTATACCAAAGACTGTGACATTACTACATTAAAATGTCAAAAAATAAATAATGATTGTTGATTTTTATCAATAATACACTTTATTTATGCATATTCTCTATCTAGTAGTCTTTTATCACCATGTTTTAATCTTTATTTAGCTGATAATGTATTTCAAAAGTTTAAATATAAAATAGAAATAATTGTATTTTGATAAAATAATCCTTAGTGACAGCCCTACTCAAGTAAAAGTTAAAGTATCACATTCAAAACTCTACTTAACAAATAATATTCAAATATACCTTTAAAAGTACACTTCAAGAGTAAAATACACAGCTATTTCACAGAGATTTTGAGAGCTATTAAACTGTCAAACTGAGATCTTGAAAGAATTGTCAATCGTCAAAAGCAACTGTCCAGGTCATTTTTATCTGTGCAGCCTATTTTAGTGCTGAAAGCTGGGACTTGAAATTAAAAAATATGGAAAAGATGTCTCCATAAACGTGCAAAACTGTTCTTAAACCATGAGATACTTTTCAGTCCAGCTAAAGTCCAACTAAAAGTAAAACATATGCACTTCAATGTACTTAAATAAAGCTCAGATATCCTGCGTTTTACAGTACTTTTACTGTTGTACTTTGTCACTTTCCACCACTGTATTATATTTAATCCATCGCCCAGTCTTGCAGGATGTAAAGAACTTTCAATTTCAGTTAAAAATAGTTGCGTCTCTTTCCTCAAAGTGTCCAAATTTAATCTTAAAACTTGCTTCCGAGAGTTGTTTAAAGCTAAATCTTCATGATGTACTATAGAATGCTGATGTTACTGATACATTTTGTTGTTTCATTGCTGTTTTATAATCACTTACAGGAAAATTGCAACAAAACGCTTAATAAAAAATATGTAAAAAGTGTAAATGTTCTTTACGTGTGTGTTTTTCTGTGCAGCTGGCCAAAGAGAGCGAGCGACTGCAGGCCATGATGGCTCACCTGCACATGAGGCCCTCGGAGCCCAAGCCTTTCAGCCAACCAGTAAGTGCAATACTGGTTAGTACAATCTGAATTTCATCTCTTATCAATGTAAATATCATGTGTTTTTCTTGTATTTAAAATGTGAAATGTTTGTACTGTTTATAATACAAAATATAGGTGACGAACATGGGAGAAATGTGTTAAAAACATTCATTAAATACTTATATGGTTATCAGATTGATGTAACAATATTGATTAATTAGATGTATATATATGTATTAATTATTATATATATACTATTGCAGAATTTGATGTAAATTGCGTGTGAAAGGTGAGCGTCTCTTGGTCTGTTTACTGGACACATACGCCCTCTATTGACCGATTGTGGTTTTGTTGTTATTTACAAACAACAGCAACGTGGAACATTGACTGTTTAATGCTATTTATTTAAACTTGAAGAAAGCAGTTTTACATGTTCAGACAAAACATAAATTAAATCCATTATTTATTATTAGATATTATTTTAAACACTGAAATTAGCTAAATGATCTCAGTCTTTATGTTTTTCTTATACTCATACTGCTAGTGCTTTTGCTGGGATTTCCAGACGATATTATGTGTTAAAACATGTCTTTAAAGGATTTAGTTGAGGGTTAATTATCAGACGAATGTGAAACGTCTGTCGCCTTATCCCCGTATATCAAAGTTTACAACATAACTTTTTCATTTTTATTTCTAATCAGCTCTGTTTGTTGCATATTTTTGAACAATAAATGATAAAGTCGATATTCAAACGTCGCAAATCTTCACAATATTATCTAAATGATGATTATTACCCAGTTCTACCACTACAACTACAAACATTATACATTACAATTTATTCTGCTACTTTTGGTATTTTTATCTACTATAACTACTACTTGGCGGAAAGAAATCGATTACAAATACTCACACTATTGTAATTGAGTGCATCTTTAAGTAATTATACATTTTTAATAGATTTTTAAACATGTACTTGTATTTGTATAACATTTTAGCATGTAATTGTACTTATTAGACAAGTCTTAATTGTTTTAGTCCTGGTTTAGCTCCAGATTTCTTGGTTTAGTGTTGGATTTTGGTTTTGTCTGTACATTAGTCCTGCTTTTTGTCCTTGGTTTGGCCCTGGTTTAATCCTCGTAGTAACTAGTACTCGGAGAAGAATTTTAATGTGTACTTTTTACTTTTGGCAGCAGTACTTGTACTTGTAATTGAGTACATTATAAATCATTTTACTGGAGTACACATTTGTAGTACTCGTTCCACCTTTGCACCTATTACAAAAACTCTCTCTACTAAACGAACTAATCTACGTCTGCAAGTAACGATTATTTTAGTAATTGATTAATCTGTCAATTATTTTTGTCAATTAATCGATAAGTTGTTTAGATCAGGAAAGGCCCAGGAATATGAGAATTTTCCCAAATTTGGAAGCTAAAGAGACGCAGCTTGAGTACATCCTGATAGAGAGTATTTACAGATAATTATGTTTTTTCATTAAAACACAACTTGTGCACATTTCTAGCATAATTTTTGGTTAATTGCTGCTCTGTCTCAGTCATAAACCTCTTCTCTCATCACGTGGAATGATCTGGAGTCTATTTATAGCACAGAAAACGGTTATTCGATTACTAAATTTGTTAATGATTATTCGATTAAAGGGCGTATTACAGGTTTTTATGATTTTCTAATTTGACTTTATTAGATATATTAATACGTGGTGTAAATATAAATGCTTTTAAAACAATGAGGTGTCTGTTTGTGGAGAAAAAAAAACATGTACATACATAAAGTATACACGATTCACACTAGCTTAGGTTATAACATCATTTACAGAAAAAGGAAACACATTTGACTCTTTAAACATGACTTAAACAAAGCAAAAATCTTCAAATCTATTTTTATTTGTCAAGTAAACAATCAGTGACATTAGATGAGTTTTGGCCCAGTGAACAGCGCGGTTGCTTCTTAATTTCCCAGTGTGATGTCATCATTTACAACCAGGAAGTCAAATTAAAAACATAAAAAACAATTTGTAAAGAATTTTAAATACATTTATCCTAACTGTATTTTAGTTAAATGAGTAGTTCAACCTGTCAGAGGCACGTTAACATGTCACAGCCCAAAAGTAGTCCTGTTCTTCTTATTATTAGCATGTTTTTTTTTTTTTACATTATTCTACTACGATTCTAAACATACTTCCATACCAAAAAATTAATGCAAAATGATAACCACTGCCAAATGTAAAGAGCGAGACACATATATTTACTAAACCTTAGATTAGTTTATTTACTTCAACACATCTGTTATTATTAGCAGTTTTTTTAAACATTATTTATTCTACTTTCACAACTATTTTTACCTACTATAACTACAACTATACTTCTAATATACTGCAATAATCCAATTCTTCTGCGGCCCTCAATCATTGGAAACTGATTTTGATCATTTGGTCGTCATCTGGCCCAAAGTGGTTCCTCATATTTTATCTGGTGTCAGAAATCTCCCGTCACATGGTGTGTGTCTGTGTCTGCGCGCCGCTGTTATTACTTATCTAATGAATATTTTATGATTCAGATTGACGAGGAGCCTTATTAAAATATGAAGATGTTGAAATTAATTGTCAATTAGAGGCCGAGTGTCTTAATTCGAGGGGATATAAACGAGTGTGTGTGGAGATCGCAGGGGGATCAGCTGCCATTAACGTGTTGCAGGAAGGGGGCGTGTCCTGCGGCGGCGGGGGACGGCTTTCGGGGTCAGGGATTGGGCGAGGGGGGTCTGAGGGGGGCGGGTCTTGGCGGAATGGAAACAAAGCTTGGCCTCAATTAACAAGGTCGAACTGTTGCCGTGGAGACGTGTTAATGAAGTACCTGTTAAAGAGCCCCGCCCCCCTCGGCAGCCGGCGCAGAGGGGGAGGAGACGAGACGGGCGCCATTTTGGGGTTTAATTAGTGTTTAACCGCCGCCGCCTCGGCCCGCTGTTGATTATAACGCTGAGAACTGCCACTCGGACTGCGATAGCGACGATGTGCAGATTCAACTGTGACACAGAGAGGGAGGAAAGAGAAGAAAGTGCAATATCTTTAGTGCCGATATCTGCTGTTGATAATGTCGCTGCTGCTATAGACCCATAACAACATAATGTGATTTCACTGGAAACGTGGATTAACCTCAGAATATCACAAAATATGAAACATTTAGATGATTTTGGAAAATGAAAAGCCTCAGACACAAGTGAGTGACATCAGAGCTGCTTTAAACACATTTATTATTATATTTTACATTATGTTTAAGGAAATAATGTTAAACTCTTTGAATTTTTGATGAAAGAACAATCCAGATTTATGTGTTTTACTGGAAAAATACTCAAAGAAATGTTGAGCCCACAATAATTTTTCATTTTATCGAGAAATATATTAGATATTATAGCATAAATGAGATTCTTTTGAAGCTAAAATACAATTTTAAGGCTAGAGAATTGTATTTTGTCCACGGTTTGTTATAGAAAATCAAACTAACTGACATTTCTACCCTGGAAATTCAAATGTGTTGCTGTTTTCCAACACAAACACTAGATCTAATGTGAGATAATCATTGAAATTTAGATAATATAATATCCTCTGCGAAGAACAGAATCCTGTGTTTTATTGAAAACATTTCTTGTACCTGAAGGTTAGACTCCTGATTTTCATCCAGTGTACATACATCCATACAAAAAAACGTATACAAAATAATAACCATTGCCAAATTTAAACAACAAGACAGTGCCACTGACATTCTTCACCACATTATATGCCACACTTTTTACTAAAAGCTCTGATTTGGTCATGTTTTTGTAACAGATGGTGTGCCGTTCTATCTGGGCTGGGTTAGACTTCTACAAAATAAACGTCATCACTTCATATTTCACTTCATGTTAATGTGACTGCAGTTGTTACAATGACAACACTCTGAACAGATTCCTACTTTGCAAACAAATATTGCAAATCAAATCGCAATTGCAACACTTCAGAAATATTGCGACTGCATTTTTGTGCTTTTGTTACTTTTACTTAAATAATCCTGCACCCACTGTGTCAAGGCCTAATTGTTACACGAATGAGTGACTAATTAACACGACTAATTATATTAATAGGTCTATTACTGCTGATATTACACCCTACCTCTACTACAGCTTCTACTGCACAACATCTCCATTGTGGACAGAAAATGTATATAATAATTTGTACAGGACAGCACATATCGATGGACAGTTGATATAAATTGTAAATTACCCAAAATGTAGCTGTAGTAAATGTAGTAGTTTCATGTGAACTAAACATGAAAAACTAAGAATGTGCTAATTATTCTAGTCATAATAGTAAGAGTGGAGTGGGTACATTTACTTCTCCAGTGAAATCAAATAACTAATTAGATCTGAGTTTGTGTTTATACATCCAAAAGGACAATCACCAAAAGCACTTAATCTGTGTTTTATCGAGTAACTGTTGTATTTGGAAGAAGTTTAAAATAACTATCTATTAACATTTTCTGTCTTTGCCACATGAATTTTCCAGTTTTTGCATATTTTCTCCTGCCCAAACCTGCAGGTGTGAACAGTCAAAAAGAATCACATCAGATGTTACTGTTTACATGAGATTTACATAATCTGATAACCCCAGAAATCAGATAATAATCAGATTTTAAGAGTGCATGTAAACATAGTTAGTGTTAGCATGCAGAAATATACAGTATATTATTGTAATGTGACTTTATTATACTTTTTATAATTCCAGGCCACACACCACTACAATCTGAACTTCCACCTATGAATAAATTACCTGGTCCAAAACATTTAGTAGTAGTAGTAGTTGTAGTAGTAGTAGTAGTAGTAGTAGTAGTAGTAGTAGTAGTAGTAGTAGTAGTAGTAGTAGTAGTAGTAGTAGTAGTAGTAGTAGTAGTAGTAGTAGTAGTAGTAGTAGTAGTAGTAGTAGTAGTAGTAGTAGTAGTAAACTGGAATAGCGCATACGAGTGTGAAGAACAGCACGTTTCCTCCATATTGGTTTTAATTAGTCTCCGCTCCGGCGCGCTGTAGACTCTGTGCAGTTGTGGCTGAGTCTAATTGGTCTGAACTGGTCCATGAAGAGCAGCATGGCCACAGAGAGGGGAGAAAAGTGTGGCCTGCCCCTGTAACCCCCGCACAGGGAGAGAGAACAGGTGAGGGAGAAGAGAGAGGGGGAGGAGAGAGACTGTTCATTCAAAATCCGTACAATTTTGAGAGGAATATAGAAGAGTAGACTGGAAAACAAGAAGTGTAGAGAGATGAGAAAAGAGAGAGACAGGGAGAGGGGAACGCAAAGATGTGGAGAGAAGAGAAGATGAAGAGGGGAAGGAGAGAGAAAGTGAGAGGAGCGAAAAAGAGAGAGAGAGAGAGAAAAGGGAGGGAAAAACAAACGGATAGAGAGAAAGAAATAAGTAAGCAAAGGAGAGACAGGAAAGAGAATAAGAGACTAGGAGAAAGGAGGGAGAGACAGGGAGAGGGAAGGACAAAGATTGAGAGCAAAGATATGGAGAGTGAGAGGAAGGAGAGAGTGAGAAAAAAAGAAGATGGTGGAGGGAGAAATAAGCGAGGAAGAGATGGAGATGAGAGAGAAGAGAGAGAGAGAGATGAGGAAAGAGACTGAAGCTTGGAAAAGAGATGAGACATAGACAGAGAGGGGGAGACAGGAGATGAGGGAGAGACAGAGAAAATGGAGAGACGAGAATATGTAAAAGGGTAGAAGAGAGAGAAAACCAGAAGAGGGTGGAAAGAGAGAGGGGGAGAGGAAGCAAAGGCAGAGGAGGAGAAAGAGAGAGAGAACAGAGAAGAAGAAGGAGTGAGGAGAGAGAGGCAGGGAGATGAAACGAAAAAGATGGAGAGAAAGCGAGAGAGAGGAAGGAGAGAGACGGTGGGAGAAAGGTAGATGTAAAGGGAGGCTGGGTGAGGTTACAAAAAGAATGAGGAGGAGAGACGAGAAAAGAAGAGAAGAGAAAAAGGGGTAAGGTGAAGAGAGCTAAAAAGAGAGAGAGGGGGGGGGGAGTGGAAGAAGAGAAAAGAAGAGAAGAAATAAGAAAAGAAGAGGAAAAAGGAGAAGAGAAAAGAAAAAAGAAGAGGAAAGTAGAGAATAGAAAAGAAGCAAAGAGAAAAGAAAAGATGAGAAAAGAAAGAAGAAGAGAAGAGATGGAGATTTTATCAGGAATAAAGAAAAGGGGCTAAAAAGAGAGAATGGGGCGGGGTGTAAGAAGAGGGAGACAGAGGGGAGGGCCTGCTCTAATAAACAGCCTGTCTGCGGTGCGTTCATGTAAACTGGGGTTAATTGCCGCCCGGCCGCGTGTGTAAATAAACGTACAGTGTTGGTGTTGTTGCTGATGTTGATTATATTGAAAATAACGGAGCATGCAGAGAACAGGGACAGGCGCAGTTTTCCCCCCGGTGTCGTTACCGCTCCACGCTCCAGCTCCAGCGGTAATAACACCGTAATAATGAATACTACAAACTACAGGGGATTTGCGCTCGTTTGAACAGGTCGTCTACGGCTACTTCACAAGGTTTTTGGTGTTGAATTGAGTAAGTTATGGTTGTCATGTTGGAGAATATTGATTATATGCGGTTTGAAATGTTTATTATGACACGGGAAAAGTATTTGAATGTGACGAGAAGAACAAATCGACATAAAAAAGATAATAATATGGCAAGGAGTTATCAAAGTCGGCCTAATATTTGTAAAATAAGAGTCACAAATATAACTAAATAAATAAATGCGCTAATTACGCCTCACTTAAAGTTCATTTGACTGGTTGTGTATCAAATTATTGCCTCGTTTGGTGGGAGAATACCTGTGAGAAATGTTTACAGTCAAGTTTAATTTTATATCAAGAAGCAGTTTGTGAAAAGAAAAGAGTTGAAAAGAAGGGTTGCGTTCTTAAAAGGAATGCGTCTCTCGCTGTAATTTATAGAGCTCAGGATTTAATGTCAAAAAGCGATATTAACAAAATCAAAATGTCTATGGAGATGAACCAAAACAAAACAAAAACAAAAAAAAAGTGAACAAAAATGCACTGCGTAGGGAAAAAGTGTTGTCAAATATATTTCCTTATTCAGTCTAAGGTTGCTAGTTATCTGTAATGTTAGTTTATTTGTTTTTGACAGGGCTACAGCTATCATAACAACTTGAAACTTGAAATTTAATTAAACTTCTCTGCTGAACACACGTCAACATTTTCTGTGTCTGTCTGTGTGTTTTACAGTTGAACCTTGCCTCCAGCGGCGCCCTCCTGAAGCGGGACAGCGACATGTATCCCGAGGGCCTGCCGCACCCGCCCACCTCCGCCGCGGCCCCCATCACGCCCCTGCGCTCGGGCCCCTCTGTCATCAGCTCCTCGGGCCTGCACCCGCACGCCCACTCGCACGGGGTCGGGCCCATACGGAGACGCAACTCCGACAAGTACTGCACGCCTATCGCTTCAGGTACGGCACGGGCTAAAGGCTGAGCTAATGCGGCTAGGCTAAAGGCTGAGCTAATGCGGCCAGGCCAAACGCTGAGCTAATGCGGCCAGGCTGAACGCTGAGCTAATGCGGCTAGGCTAAAAGTTGAGCTAATACGACAAGGCTAAACGTTGAGCTAATGCGGCTAGGCTAAAGGCTGAGCTAATGTGGCTAGCCTACAGGCTGAGCTAATGTGGCCAGGCCAAACGCTGAGCTAATGCGGCCAGGCTGAACGCTGAGCTAATGCGGCTAGGCTAAAAGTTGAGCTAATACGACAAGGCTAAACGTTGAGCTAATGCGGCTAGGCCAAACGCTGAGCTAATGCGGCCAGGCTAAACGCTGAGCTAATGTGGCCAGGCTGAACGCTGAGCTAATGCGGCTAGGCTAAAAGTTGAGCTAATACGACAAGGCTAAACGTTGAGCTAATGCGGCTAGGCTAAAGGCTGAGCTAATGCGGCTAGGCTAAAGGCTGAGCTAATGCGGCCAGGCCAAACGCTGAGCTAATGCGGCCAGGCTGAACGCTGAGCTAATGCGGCTAGGCTAAAAGTTGAGCTAATACGACAAGGCTAAACGTTGAGCTAATGCGGCTAGGCTAAAGACTGAGCTAATGCGGCTAGGCTAAAGGCTGAGCTAATGCGGCTAGGCTAAACGTTGAGCTAATACAGCAAGGCTAAACGCTGAGCTAATGGGGCTAGGCTAAACGCTGAACTACTTTGGCCAAGCTAATGTGGCTAAGCTAATGTTCTCTGCCTTTTTACACTTGTATACGGTTATATCTAGAGTGGAAACATCTGAAAAAAAAACAAAAAACATTTGAACAAAAACTCAAAACCTTTTAACAAAAACTCAAACATTTGAACATAAGCGGTTAACATTTAAGCAAAAGTGGTAAACATTTGAACTAAAGTGAAATACATTTGAACATAAGCGGTTAGCATTTAAGCAAAAGTGGTAAACATTTGAACGAAAGTGAAATACATTTGATCTAAAATGGAAAATATTTGAACAAAAACGGTAAATATTTGAACAAAAGTGAAAAACCTTTTATCTAAAGCAGTAAACATTTTAGGTTGAAATATTTTGGTCATTTTGTGAAGTTGTTCTCATTTTTCGTATTCATGTTTTGTAAATTTGTGTTGCATTTCTGGGCCAACGCAGAAGGATAACAGTGTTGTCACAGTAATATAGGATGAATATGCAAATAACTTTACCTTTTTAACTTTTTATCAATTCTTAACTCCATGTTTTCCTGTCATTTCTCCAGAGCTCGCTCAGAACTGCGAGTTCTACAAAAACGCTGATGTCAGGCCTCCGTTCACCTACGCCTCCCTCATACGCCATGTAAGGCCTTCAAATATAGACATTTTCTTCATCATTGTAATCACTTTATTCCTCAAATTCACACTTGCACATTCTCTTCAGGCGATACTGGAGTCTCCGGACCGACAGCTGACTCTGAATGAAATCTACAACTGGTTCACGAGAAAGTTCGCCTACTTCAGGAGAAACACAGCCACGTGGAAGGTACGAAAAATGAATAACTTTAATATTCACAAACTAGAAAATGAGGGTTATGTATTAGAAAATAAGGTTTAGGGTTGTATTAAACATTTTATTTGAAGAAGAACTTTAAAGAAAACTGTTTTGCTTTTTGTTGGTAACTAAAACATCTTGATCAATTGTCAATAATTAGCCACTAGCATTAAAGGACACATATTATGCTACAGTGACTTTTTTGAGCTTTAAACCATGTTCTAACAATGTTCTGTCATCAAAAACATACTTGAAGTAGCATTCAGTTGCATTCACGCTGTTTTGAGGAATGTTTCTTAGAAAATCCTCCCCTCTCCAAGAGTCAAACACACATCCTGCTGAACTTCTGGGATTTTCTGACGTTTTTTCAGACTTCAAACGTCACTTATCAGAGAATCTTCCTCTGTTTTAAGTCCTTAAATCATTGATAAACTCTTTCTGACCATTTGCCTCGAAACACGATAACTGCTGCAGCAAATACGCATAATGACATCTTTTCAGCGCTAATAAGTAAGTGAGTGTCATTTCATAGTGACTGATAACACTGGTCATAGAAACAGTAAGAATAAGAAACGTTTTTTTTGTTTTGTTTTGTTTTAAAATGTGAAAAAAGGGGGAAGACAACATAAAATTTGCTCTTCTTTCTGCTCCTTTTCATTCATTTTATTATGTTTAATACTATGTCACGCATTATGTTTTTTTATATGACATGAATGAAATAAATAAATAAAATAAAATTGTAAAAGTTGTAGTCATCGTGATAGTTAGTAGTAATAATATTGTACAAACCGAAATAGTAACAGTAGAAGAAATAACGTTGTAATGCACTGAGAAAAGCATAGATTATAACACTTTTTTTTATTTCTTGACTAAACATAACACAATTAGTGACAGTACAGACTTCAGTGAGAGTGCTGTGAAGCTGCGGTGGTGAATCCTCTAAATCACAGCCTCATTTAGACTTCCAGACGTCTGTGATAAAACACTCGGCTCAGTGATTGTCTTGTTGTGGTTCCGAGGCCAAGGCCCCAAAACAGCATCAGTCAAACCCAACCACAGCGACTTCTCCGCGGTTTACTCAGAGAAACGTCGGCCCACGGGAGTTTTTGGCGTCGCTCTGTGTTTGCGCTTGACATGGCACGGTGTTTAGAATGTGCGTCGTGCAAAATCGACTTTTATGATGGTTTTCCGTCATCGTTTGCTTAATCAGAGTCGTGTTTTGAGAGATTCATGCGCGTTTGAGTAATCACGCATTTAAGGTAAAGTCAATACTGAACGACTTTATAATAACTGCACTTTAATTTGTCTTAGTAAAGTAGAGGAAAAATTGTGTAATTTGTAATGAAGAAATAGTTTGTAAAGATGATTCAGGCTTAGAAACTATTTATTTAAAGGGTTAGGAGTCAGCTTTTCATGCTTTATTAAGGCAGGAATAAATATTGGTCACATTTACGCCAACAGAAATGTAAATACTGTTGTGTTTCTTTGTTTTTCTGGTTTCTTTTCTGTGTGGATAATACACGTATCTTCAAGTTTATTTGTAGAGCACATTTTATGCACACAGACAACTCAAAGTGCTTTAAATAGAGTGAAAATATTCCTAAAAATCACAAAATGTACAGTAAATACAATGAATAAACAATTACAAAACACTTTAAAGTCAATGAAAGTATGACGTCAAAAGTATTAAGTAAGTAAGTAAGGAAATGATCAAAATCGGTAATCACAAAAATGTTGACTATAAGGACCGGACTAAACAACTTTGGACATCTACAAAATGAAAAAATTAACTTTCATATTGAACTTAAATATGGACACATTTACCAGACTTTGAGACAGACACAGAGGTGGCCTTGATTTATATTTTATTTTCTGAATTATTTGGGTTATGCTTGTTCCTTTTTGATTTTGTCACGTACTGTCTGGTCTTGTTTTGTTTGGTACGAAATAAAAAAGAGAAAAGAAAATGGAAAAACATGGATGAAATACAAGAAAAAAAAAGGAAAGTCATAAATTTGTTTTATAGTTTTGGGGAAATTTACAAAAACACTGACAGAATTAGAAATAGTACAAGTGTCACAGTTATACCCTGGACAATCGTGAACTTTTTTGTTTTATTAATATGAAAAAGCCCAAATTACATGAAAAAATAAACCATAAAATAAGAAAGTGAGACATTTATGTTACAATTTTGGAGGAATTTACAATAACACTGATAGAATTAGAAATATCCCAAGTGTCACAATGATACTGTGAGCAATTTTTTTGTTCTAAATACATTCTCAAAAGCCTAAACTACCAGAAAATATAACAAAGTTTGATCATTCCGTGTTTCAGTTTTATATAATTGCTGCTATAGGTGCGGCTGACCCAGTTCCTCCTAAACACGCGCTAATTTCAACTCAAGGAAGCAAGGAAAGGACACAAGGAGAGAAGGAAATAGGTGACGGACGAGGACCTTGGCCCTTCCCTTCTCCTCCTAACGGCCCAGAACTGAACCTGAAGGAACGGCGAAGGAGGGGTTAAGAGCCGTTTCGAATATCTTCCCATCCTCATCTGACTTTTATGAATTTTAACTATTAACGCGGTCTTCTGGCGGCGCGCTTGGCCCCTGGACCTTTAAAGATAGCCTCATGTATTTATATGGGGGCCGCGGCGAGTCAAACCGGGCCAAAGATATGTGCGTGCCTTTAATAAGTCGTTATATTTCATGAGAGGAGCAGAGTGTCAGGAGCCAGGAGTCATTGATCAGACGAAAAGCAGGGATGGAGAGAAGGAGGGATGATAAAAGAGGAGGAAGGAAGAGGTTTGGAGACGCGTAATGAGAAAAGCAATGTAGATACGAGTTTTGAAACGACTACAGCTTGTGTAAAAGAGAGTTGTGCGGGGCAGACGTGGATTTTCGCGCTAAATTGGGGTGGAATTTTGTATTTTTACGCAATCTTTCTCGTGAATGGGAGGAATAAGCCAGGATTAAACCAAGATAAACAAAGGCCCAGGTCCAAACTAAGACTAAATCAGGTCGACAATCGGGGGAAGCGTTCATACTTTGGCCCTGGTCTGAACGCAGTTTAGTTCTGACAGACTTGGTGTGGTCTTAGTCTGGGTTTAGTCCTGCAGGTCAGAGTTAAACAGGACTAAACCAGTTATTCAGATTAGCATGGTCTATTTTAGTTAATTTGTCCATTTGAGCTTAACATTTTTAACATTGATTTGTCTGTTTTTTGTTGTTGTTTTATCATTTTTATTTTATTTATTTTGTATTTATTTAAGAATCCATAGAAAGGAGAGGCGAGAATTTTTTTTTAAAGAAATCAAAATTGTGTATGTTATGTTCCTTGCAATGGAAAGTGTATAAAACCCACAATTGAATGAGTATTGGATTTAAAAAACCAAGACCAAACCTAACCAAACACTAAAAGACTAAAATAATCAAAATCCGAATTATGTTTATTCATGTAACCCCAAGTGGAAATTATTTTTGTTACACAGATGCAGCAGAATACTAATAATAGTTATCAATAATAATATAATAAGTTAAGAAACTGGCTATATCTTAACACTCACTTGTCATTGTTTGATTGAAATTGAGCCCATTTTAGTCCTGTTGAAGACTTGGTTTGGTTCTGTTCTAGTTCTCAACAGTATTGTAAGCTAGCTTAACTTGCAGCAATGGATTTTATGAAAAAAAATGAAGAAAGTTGGATAAGCTACATAATAATAACACTAATATGTTTTCTACTGAGAATGCAGAGATGCAAAAAGATTCCAGAATTGTATTGGTACGAAAAGAAAATAGAAAATAAAGTAGAAACCCCTGCTCCTTTCTGCTCCATCATCATATTGCGTGGATGTCTGCGAAGTGTGTTGTGCCTCTCTGTAAATGCCCCGCTAATATTTTAACCATCAGAATTAGTCTTTGATCACGAAAATGCAAATCACCCTCCCCCCTCGTCCTCCCTCTCCCCCGTCTCCTCCCCCCCGTCATCATCTCCACCATCATCGCCGTGTGTCCGTGTGCGTGTCTGTGTTTGCACCGTCAGAAGATTGGGGTCATTCTCATTTACAAAACTTAGCATCGCCGCCTCATAATATGTCTATGGGAGGTGTACAGGGGAGCGCTGGAGATCAGGTGCACTGCAAAAAAAGAGCTAGATGAGTTAAAATTACACAAATCCTTCGTTATAGTCCACATTTGAAAAGTTTAGATAGTTTATTCTGCTATTAAATCAAGATATTTGACTAAATTAGTGTTGTTATTTATCGGTTCCGACTAATGCAGTTGTCGTTTTGAGCTAAATTATGTCTACAGTACACGTTTTTCTAGATTGTAGTGTCATTTTTGTATCACATTGGCAAAAAGTGGTAAGAAAGAATGATGAAAACAGTAGGAAATCCCTTAAAACAGGTCAGTTAAAGGACACGCATTATGCAAAATTAACTTTTTTGAGCTTTCAACCATGTTTTATTGCGGTCCTCTCATCAAAACACACACCCGCAGTTGTATTTAGCTTCTTTCATGTTTCCAATCCAATACAACTTTATTTGTAGAGCTCATTTTGCCAACACAAGGTATTAAAAATGCTGCACAGTTAAGTAAAACAACATCAGTAATCACTTAAAATCAAATAAATTGCATAAATAGTAAAAAAAGAATAAATAAAAACATGAAATCAATAAAACCAATGAATAAAAAAATATATGAATAAATTGACCAATAGAAAAACCTAGAAATCAAGATAAAAAAAGACTTTTCTCTCATAATTAATGATGTTTACGAGGTCATCTTCTCTGAGCGCTCAAAAAGAACTCAGTTTGAATTATCTCCTATCTTACCCTGGTAAACATACTTTTCGTGCACAGATTTTAAGTCAATGAACCATCTCTGGACTCATCCTGCGATCAAATTATGTTCACAACGAACACGCGGCTCCATTAGCTTAGCATTCATGTTGCTTAAGGGCTTCATTTATTTAATTTTTCCTCGTTCTTTCACTAAAAAACACATTGTAAACGCCGTATAAAGTGTGTTTTCCAAATGTAGACATCATTTTAAGTTACAAAATGTGAAATACTTATCCCATGGTGACACAAATTCATAATATACGCACTTTAAAACAAATATTATAAGCCGTTAAGTACCTAAATCTAAACGAGGCAATATTACTTGAATCAAGATTTTGAATAGGAGTGATGTTTTATAGTGCAGTGTCCTCTCTCGCTCTCCTGTCTGCTGATTACAGCTTGTATAATTACGTATGTGTGCGTTTTTTTCCCTATTTTTCGCATGTGATTATGACAAACGAGTGATGCCCGCCTGCTCCTGTCCCCCTCTCCAGCGCCGTGTCAGGGAGAGTACGCGCGATTTAATTATAGACGAATTAAAATGGCTAATGAAATTGGGCATGAACAAACTACAAATAGCAGATGAAAAGGGGAGGCCGGTCCCTTGGGGGGCGGTGGAGAGATAGCGCGCACGTCCCTCCATCCTCTTTGTGCGGGCGATTAGCAAATTTTAAGATAAAAATACAAAGAAAGCAGCCTTCGCCATTTATTAGCACAGGGCGACAACAAAAACGCACTACTTTTTTGCTGACGAATTTAAAAATCGGGAAGTGTTTCTTGGACTAGAAGCGAAAATAGAAAATTGTTGGTGATTAGCAACTTATTAAGGCCACGCTCGCGGCAAAAAATATCAAGGAATTGAGGGAAGATATTAAAAGATGATTTTGAAGAGCCATCGTGTTAATGAATTTCGCAAAGGAAGTAAATTGTTTCGCTTCACGTCAAGGCCAGGAAGTAAAACAAACTATTTAAAAACCATTTGCTCGATTATAAACTGCGTGGTGTGTAATATTTAGCGTTGGATCTCATTGTAGATACTTGAGTTACATTTTTAAGAGTCGAACTAAACTGAAAAACATGCACAATATTCTGCTATTACTATCTCAGTTAAACATTAAATAGAATATGGAGATATTTATGTAGTTATGCAATTAAAGTAACTGTATTGTCGAACATTTCTGAACGTTAGCTCTTTCCTTTTGAAGATATCTGATCTTAATTTGTTTTTATATTAGAAAAATTGTAGCAGTAGGCCTAGAGAATGTTTTATTTTGTGCACTTTTATTCATTTTAGTCAGGTATCATTGTATTATAGTCACGTTTTGTTTTGTTTTTTTACTTTGTTTTGTTTTTTTACTTATTTTCTATTTTTTTTTACTACAGGAATGTGTGAAAACCTGCATTTATTTTCAACCAACGACTTTTTTGTTACTTTTTTTCAGTGTTGACAAGTTGTATTTGACCAAGAAATCTTATTTGAACTCATTCTACCGTTTTCTGACACTCACCCACCAAAAACTATCCGTAGCAATGAAGCTAGCATCACATTTAAGTCTTACCTGTTTCTGTGGTGTGTCTCGTTTACCCAGAATGCCGTGCGCCACAACCTAAGCCTGCACAAGTGTTTTGTGCGCGTGGAGAACGTGAAGGGCGCCGTGTGGACCGTGGACGAGGTCGAGTACCAGAAGAGGAGACCACCAAAGATGACCGGGTACGATCGCAATCAAGTCACGACAACACTCTAGAAAACATTGCACTTTTGGGTTTCAGAAAACATCACAAAGGATTGAAAATGGCTAGACTTAGAACGATTCATCTTTATTCATTTGTTGGTGAAATATCATCTGAGAAAGGGACATCAGTGAGTGTTTCCCATAGATTCTGCGGAGACTATGGTGCCACGTACAATCCCATCTATTTTATACAAATGTTGCTGTGGAAATGTCTTTAGTTTCTTTTTGTATGTTTCTACAATAATACACGAGATAAAATGTATTATTTCATATCAGTTTAATGTTTAGCTTGTTTTTAGACTATGCTGGGCCACCGTAGTCTCCTCTATAAATGGGAAACACTGAGTAAATTTAACTGTCTAAAAAAAAAACTCACACATTATTGTAGCATTTATACTTAGAACTCATTGAACTTGAATTGTCTTAAGCCGAGACATTACAGGCAACATTTTTCTTTTTGTGATTTGGTCAGTTTTCTCTTCTATAATCATTTACAACAAACGTGTCCAATCTGCTCCTAAATATGTTTTATTTCTTAATTTAATCCACTTCATGCATAGATTTCTCTGGGACGTTGTAACTTCAAAGGCAGATTTCTTAAAATGCATTTTAAGACATAAAGATCACTTAAAGTAGCTCCTAAACACACCAATCTTTATTATGCTGCACTTGAAAAGATTTTGACAGAATGTATGGAAGTATTTGTTGATATCTAATACTAGGCCTGATGTATTAAGTCAAAACAATTTACAGAAATAAGAATTTTTAGGTAAATTTTCAGTCAGATCTAGTTTACTCAAAAACCAAATAAGAAATCTAAAATCCTCTTTGTAAATTTTGATTGTAATTAATGTTTACAAAATGAACCAAGAAATTTAAACCTGGTTCTGTCCATTTTTCAGATTGAAATCTCCCAAGTATGTGCCATTTTGGCAATTTTATACATATAATGCCTTATTTCTATATAAAAACATGACATGATGAAAAACCTGTTGAACCAGTGAACAACAGGAGACGTTTCAAATTGATATCTTTGAAATGTAAGACTTTTTCCTGTTCACCTGCAGCGTCTCGCCTTAAAGTAGAGAGGACTCGTCACCCAAACTATCGTTCATGAGCTGCAGATGGAGAGGCAAAATACTTAAAAACTCAAACATGGCACGCTCAGGTTACAGATTTCCAACCAGTCACTTCAGTGCTCTGTAAAGTTCAATGTTGTGGATGGTTTTGGAAGCAGCCGGAGCAGCGAGGCCTTGTCTGTCCCTGTAAACAGATGTGTAAACAGATGTGTAAACAGATGTGTAAACAGATGTGTAAACAGATGTGTAAACAGATGTGTAAACAGATGTGCGCTTGACTTTACACTATATGAACAAAGACCTTCTTCATATTGTTATTTGGTTCCTAGATTTTCAACCAGCGGTGCCTTGAAAAGAAAAAAAAGTCAGATTCATGAATATAACTATTAACATTCTGGTGCGTGAGCAACATCTTCACCATAAAACTGAGCAAAACAATCAGAATTTCCACATTTATAGAATCAGATTCAGAGGCATGGACAATATTTACTATAACATTTTACATTGATTTTGTATTATTGAAGTAGGCAAAGTGTTGTGGAAGATTTTCAACCACAAAAAGTGTGCCATGACTCAAAAATACTTGAAAAATACTGCTTTTGTTGATTATTAGCGCTCTGAAAGGACAAAACTGTTTCATTTTATCAGAGTAATACAGAACAAAACAGTTAACCGTGCAGAAGGAAAGTCTTGAGACTGTTGTTATTTTGTTATGTTTTAATCAATGCATTAATCCAAAACTACACATAATTCTCAAAATTACAATGTGCAGATCCAATTCTCATTCGATAAAAGCCAAATCTTCAGTTTCTCCCGCTCAGATCTGATAAAACCCTCACTACAAGAGCGGAAATATCATTTAATGGCCATTGATTGCATGCAAGGACAAACTATAATCAATTTTGCTGAAAAATTTTTGGAAAGCGCGAGTTTGGAAGTGGCCCGGTGAATACTTCAGAAAAAACATTAATTAATACAAAGAGACAACTTTTGTGATTTTTTTTTTCTCTAAAATTATCAAATATGGGGCTTTGCAACACAGAAGATTAGAAATGTGTCCCATTTTCTGGAAATAAAATGCTCAAAATAGTGTCAATTCATATTAGAAGCAGTTTAGGAGCCACAAGAGAATCAAAACTTTGAAATTCGTTGCTCAAATCTCCTCAAAATCAGAACTAAATTTGGATTTTTACTGCTGAAAACATTCAAAACATTCTAGGCGTATTTTTCAGAAAACCCTGTATCAAACAACAATCTGTAAATGGAAATAAATAAAGCAAGGAAAGTTTATTTGTAGAGCACAATTTGTACACGAGGCAATTCAAGGTGCTTTACACAGAAGAATAAAATTACATTCAAATCACAAAATAGATAAAGACATACAAAATCATTATAAGAATATATTAAAAGATAAATCAAGTTGCGTGTTTTGAAATGGTCCTTTAATCTTGTCTAAATTTTTCAGATTTCTTTCTCTGTTTTGACATTCTTTTTCCTTCCTTTCCGCAGCTGCTTTTTCCCACATTTCTAAACATTCAAAATATCTTTTTATTTCAGTTATTTGTTTTATTTGGACAGAATTCTTTTTTCTGCATCATTTATTCTGTTTTCTCGATGCCATCAGACGCTGTCACTCATCCTTCCATTAAATCCCTTCACTTTCCGCTCATCAGGGGCGTAGCACCAAATTCTGGGCCCCAGGTACACACCCTCTCAGTGGGCCCCACATCATTTTGTATATGATTTATTTATCCCAACATATGCATTTATTATTGTTATTTTCATTCACTTTTGGTTTCTACTTACACTTAATAATAACTTGTTTAGCTACTGACTTTTGTTTGCTTTTCCAATAACTACCAAACATCTCAAAACGTATTCTTTTCCTGTTATTAAAATACATTAACATTAAATTGTCACTAGTTTTATTTTCTAACAACTTGGCCAATATGTGAACAATGATGGGGCCCTCAGATGTCAGTCATAATTGTATTTAGTGTAGAAAAATGCAACTGAGGAAAAACAAAACAAAAACATGACACACTTTTGAGGCCCCGCTCCTGCTCTGGGCCCCGGGGAAACCAGTACCCTTTACCCCCCCAGTCCAACACCCCTGGCGCTCATCACTTTTATTCATGAACATAACATCTTCACATAAGGACGATTGTTATTGAACTTTACTTGATGAATTCCATAAACAGTGTGTGATTTTTGCTCTTCTTCCGTCTGTCCGCAGAAGCCCCACTCTGGTGAAGAACATGATTTCAGGCCTGGGCTTTGGATCCCTAAATGCCAGCTACCAGGTAAAGCACTCCAGATGAACTCACGTCAGATTGAAAAACATCATCACAGGTTCTATAATGTCCTCTGCAGAAAACAAAACATCTCGTAAAACCTGCCAGCCCTGTATGTTACACCTCTGCAAACATGTCCTCACTCAGTTTCGGTCTCGTCAGAGCTCCAGGACATCTGCGAGACACAGGCTTTTTTTTTCCCAATTATTTATTTATTTTTTGGGTCAGTTTGCTCTCTCAACAAATCGGCTTTCATGTGGAAACAACAAACGTGTCCAATCTGCTCCTAAAGATGTTTTATTCTTCCATTTAATCCACTTCATCCATAGATTTCTCTGGGACATTGTTACTTCAAAGGTTTTCTTTAAATGCATTTTTCTCCCTCGAGACATAAAGATCAGCCTTAAAGTAGATCCTACACACAACTGTACAATCTTGGACTCAACAAGATTTTGATGAAACGTAGAGAGGGATTTTTTTAAATTCTAAAACTGATTTATTGAAGTTTTAAGTAAAAAAAAAATGAGGTGAAATTTGAATTTTTAGGACAATTTTCCTTCCAATTTTGTTTACTTAAAACCTAAATAAGAAATCCAAAATCCCCTCTGTACATTTTTTAAACTAATACATGTACAAAATGAACCAAGACAGTTAAACCTGGTTCTGTCCTTTTTTCACATTTAAATGTACCAAATGTTGGCCGTTTTTACACATAAAATGCCTTATTTGTACATGAAAACATGACATGATGAAAAACCTGTAATATATTGTTTTCTTACATGTGTGTGAGAAGTTTACAATTAATATCTTTAAATTTAAGATTATTTTTTCCTAATCACCTGCAGCGTCTCACCTTAAAATGTGAAGTGCAAACTGAGTATTGACTTTTTTTAAAGACAATTTCAAATCCGCTCGAAATACTTGTCAGAAATAATTGCAATTAGACCATTTTTCTTTTCAAAATCGCTCTGCTTTCCGACCAACGACTGTCCCATTTCTCCTGTCTGCACTTCTCTCTCTCTCTCTACAGCAGCCAATCACCATCAAGGGCACTAATATCAATTCTCTTTTATAATTAGCAGATTCCCTGATGACCTCCCCCCTTTTCCTCTCCCTTACCTCCTCCACCTTTCTCTCTCTCTCTCTCTCTCTCTCTCCGGCTCCTCTCTTTCTTTCTTTCTTTCTTTCTCTCTTCCTTTCACCAATGCAATTTTTTAGATGATTTATCGCAGCCCGTAGTTGTCAATTAAGGTTAAGCGCATAAAATTATCGCCTGTCCCAGAATCAAAAAGCCAGACAGAATTCCTGTCCTTTTTTTCTAATTCGCGAGTGAGAAAAAAGCTCGACATTGACACTTGCTCGGTCCGTAATTGCTCTGACAAAATTTGCGGTTGGTTTGCAGAAGCTAAAGACAATTTTGTGGTTTATTTTGTGCCTGGATTTGATGTTAAAATGATTAAAAGGATTGCGGGGAGAGCTTGCACCGGCTCCATGAAGCACGAGCCGTCATGTCCTGTGTCTAAGTGCCCCCTAGTGGTGTGTCGAGTTCATAAACAGGTTAAATGTGCAACAGAAGCTGGCGAAATTTACAGATATTTTCTTTCTTTTACTCAGAAGGGATCCATTATTGTTGTAAATAATTGTAGTTTCTTAATTACTGAGCAAACTTCAAACAAAAATGCAAGAAAAACTCAAACCGAGTGAAGAAAATGTGAAGAGTTTGAGCATATAACATGTTTGAAAAGGGAAAAATAAACATATGATGCCAAATTTATCAATAAAAAGACCGAAATAAGACGTAACTTGCACTACTGCGTCTGCCATCTGCTCACTCGGCAGTTTTGGTGCAATTACGGCGAGTGCAAATGGATTTCATAACACGGTTCTGGTTTACAGTCTTTTGAATCACTTCCAAATGAGCAAAGCAATTCCCAAAGCGGATAATTTGATGCTTTGTAAATTCATCTTCAAAACTCAACGCTTCTGTCAGAATTTTGAGTTTAACAAAGCAGAAAGGCTCGATTAGGTTTTCAAAATCGGTCACACAAATCCATATGAGGAGTCTAAAATAGTGCTTTAAATGTCTGCATAGATACAAATGACTCTTTAGCACTTAATACACAATGTCATTTTATCCACATTTATCTAAATTATAATACAGAATTAAAGAAATGTTTGTTAAAATTGGGGTCCATGGGCAGAGGATTTTTGTATTTTCTTCTTTTTTTGTTTGTTTGTTCTCTTCCGCCACAGCAAATAGTGTTTAAAGATTGAATACGTAGCAACATAACATTGTATCATGCATCTATTGTTAATGTTGTTTTGTTTTTCTTCTTTTTTCTTTTTGTATTATTCAATTCTATTCTAACTGTATTAGCACTGAGACATGTTTGGATATATTTACGAGCAGATTTGAGGGAGCGTCTTGAGTTAAACCATTGTGCGATAGTTTGATCTGACGTGGAGGATAACCTGTGTGTGCTTGTGTGTGTTTTTGTGTGTGTGTGTGTGTGTGTGTGTGTGTGTGTGCGTGTGTGTGTGTGTTCAGGCGGCCCTGGCAGAGAGCAGCTTGTCCCTCCTGAACAGTTCGTCTCTGGTGTCGCCTCCGTCTGCTCCGAGCCTCAACATGCTGCACGTGGGACACGACGACGTCAGCTCCACCGTCGAACAAGTGCACAGCAACGGCAGCTGCAGCCCCACCCTCAGCCCCCAGCAGTACAGGTACTACTACTGCTACTACTACTACTACTACTACTACTACTACATGTACTCAGCCCCACCCTCAGCCCCCAGCAGTACAGGTACTACTGCTGCTACTACTACTACTACTACTACTACTACTACTACATGTACTACTACTACATGTACTCAGCCCCACCCTCAGCCCCCAGCAGTACAGGTACTACTACTGCTACTACTACTACTACTACATGTACTCAGCCCCACCCTCAGCCCCCAGCAGTACAGGTACTACTACTGCTACTACTACTACTACTACATGTACTCAGCCCCACACTCAGACCCCAGCAGTACAGGTACTACTACTACTACTACTACTACTACTACTACTACTACTACATGTACTCAGCCCCACCCTCAGCCCCCAGCAGTACAGGTACTACTACTGCTACTACTACTACTACTACTACTACTACTACTACATGTACTCAGCCCCACCCTCAGCCCCCAGCAGTACAGGTACTACTGCTGCTACTACTACTACTACTACTACTACTACTACTACTACATGTACTACTACTACATGTACTCAGCCCCACCCTCAGCCCCCAGCAGTACAGGTACTACTACTACTACTACTACTACTACATGTACTCAGCCCCACCCTCAGCCCCCAGCAGTACAGGTACTACTACTACTACTACTACTACTACTACTACTACTACTACTACATGTACTCAGCCCCACCCTCAGCCCCCAGCAGTACAGGTACTAATACTGCTACTACTACTACTACATGTACTCAGCCCCACACTCAGACCCCAGCAGTACAGGTACTACTACTACTACTACTACTACATGTAGTCAGCCCCACACTCAGACCCCAGCAGTACAGGTACTGCTACTACAAATACTCAGCTCCACAATCAGTCCTCAGCAGTACAGGTACTACTACTACTACAAGTACTACAAGTCTATATTAATGTTACTTCTATTAATACTACTACAACTGCATTTATTACTACTCAGGCAGGAGCAGTACTACTGCTTATGCTAGTATTATTAGTACTACTATTACATTACTATTACTAACACTACCTGTTACTCATATCCATGCTCAGCTCACAGCAGTACGGGTACTAATTCTGCTGCTACCTCTAATACTACACTACACAAACAACTTGTGTGTGCCTGAAGTAGTGCTGGTAATACAACTACAGTAGAACTACCACTACAAATATTACTACTACTACTACTACTACTGCATATTGCTAAAGCTACAACATGAGCTTATTCATCAGCAGTACAGGCACAAATACTACCAATATCATGACTGCTTCTACTACTACAAATACTCCTCCTACTTCTACTTCTACCTCAGCTACACTCTTACTTCTGCGACTTACAAATAGTGCAGTTGGATGTGACCCATTTCGCTCACACAGACACTGGACCATTTTGCCTTGAACTCTCTCCATTAACTGCATGTAAGATTGTAATTAATGAGTTCTTAATCACCCATTTGTGTCCTCGTCCTCCTCCTCAGCCACCCGGTGCACGTGAAGGAGGAGCCCACCGAGCTGGAGGAGGACAGCCGACCCATGTCCCTGCTGACTGGGGTCTCACACAGCCTGCCCCTGCCCAGCGACGAGCGAGACCTGGAGGAGGACCTGCCCACAGAGGAGCTGCTGGAGTAGAGAACCCAGCGGAGACCACAGAGGACCCATCCCATCCAGCAGCTGAGACCACAGAGGACCCATCCCATCCAGCACCCAAGACCACCACGGACCCCTCCCACAGCACCCAAGACCTCCCAGGACCCATCCCATCCAGCACCGAGACCACAGAGGATCCACCCCACCCGACAACAAAGCACTCTTTTCTTACAAACTTTAATAACCTTCAACATACGAGAACCAGCCCAGCCAGGGTAAAGTTCAACCAGAATCGAAGACCATCAAGGACCCATCCCACCCAGCAACAACACTTTTTTTACCTTCCACTGAGTCTATAACGGATGCCCTTACGCAAATCCCAAGACTCAACAGGACCCATCCTACCAAAAACCAGAATTGACCACCAAGAACCCATCCCACCCCGCAAACATCCTCAAACTTTTCTTTCTCTGCAAAGAATCAGCTGGTACCCATCCCACCCGCCTAAATGTCTTTACAGTGGAGCTGGCGTTGGTGTTTCAGGACCGTTCCCACCCAGCGACACTGCACTCTAACTTTATAAGGAGCTGGCAAAGGACCCTAGCTGGACCCATCCTACCCAGCACCTCCCTGCTTACCTGTTTTAGGGCGGGGCTTCAGACTGACCACGCCCCCTTCTCTCTGTCACTATGAAGGGGCAACAGACAACACTTATACGAAAAGAGAAAAAAAATAAGAATGTTTTTATTTAGATTTTTTTAATTGTTATTGTTTTAAGCAAACAACCAAGAACATGAACTGTATACAGGGTTTCTGAATCCTCCTTCACTAAGAACCAAGACTGTGGAGCACTGCTTTACCTCCATTTTGATAAGTTGGCACTTGTTAGAACCACTCAATGCGTACACACACTTGCACACTAAACTTCTTCAACTTTTCAAACCATTATCTTTGTGGTTTTAGAGACCCTTAGCGGACACTCACACATCTACGCTCACCGACTTGTACATAGATTTGGGAGCAACTCTTTGACCAATGATCTCTGCTTTCAAACAAAATGCTGGGAGACTAGACGACAAAGTTTTAAAAAATATACCTCCGACGCAGGCGCGATCCCAGTCCCATGCGAAGTTCTAGCCCCGGGACGTTTCTTCAAGGCAAGATATAGAACAAAACTTTATTCTCTGCCGCCGTCTTGTTGCTGAGTTGCCCAAAAATAACTCCAAAACGGACAGAAGTGGTGCTGTATCCGACTGACTTTGAGAAAGATGAGGTGGAAGGATCTACATATTGTGACTAAAAGAAAAAAAAAACTTTATCGAGAAAAAATGTGTGGTAGCTTTGTCACTTCTGTTTTTTATTTGATATTTTTATTGTTTTACTCAAAGATCAATATTTTTCATTTTTTGACATGGTGTTTATGTTTATGATATTGTAATTTGCGTTATTTTTGTTCACACCATTCCAAAATTTAAGAAAGAAAAAGCAGTATTGTCCCAAGTGTAGCAAGCAAAAGAATTGGACTTAGCACTTAAAAGTTGCCATTTTCCAGACAACATGATTATTATTATTATTTAACTTTTCGCTCACCTTTCTTGTTGTATTTACTTTGAGGAATATCCGTAATGCTTTAAAAATATATATATTCAAAAAATGTATTACTGCAGCAAGAGAATACCTCAAACCCACTAAGATTCCCGCCTTGAACTGTGTCCGAATCGATCGATAAAAAAGGGGGATTTTTGACGTGGGAAACCAAATCTGGCAACGTCTGCTTAGCTCGAACTCAAAGCTCTTTATGGTTGTACTAGTTACTGTCTAGACTTGACCTGCCATTCACTGTGTGTTACAGATCTATCATTTTTGCTTGTTTTCTGTGAGCATAGAAAGCATCCTTTACCGTGCCATACCAAATTTAATATTATGTTTATTGAGGCTTATTCCCGTTTTTATTTTTTGTTACAGGTTAACCAAAGAAATGTGTAGAAAACCAAAAACCCTGTAGTTTACTTAAATGCCCTTTATTGAAAGATTATTATTTTCAAAGAACTGGCCAAACAACAACAAAGCAGGAGTTTTAAATTGAAATTATATTCACTATCTGGGAGCATTGCTGACCATTCCAAATACCATTTCCCAAAATGACCAAAGTACGTACAGGTGTTGCTACGGTGGCCCTGAAGGACAAGTCACAACAACAAATGAAGCTAACAGCTCTTGACAAAATGCTACATTTTTACAACAAATGTTTTGGCACTATGTAAAAGCTATTTCTTTTACATTTTTATCAAATTTAAATTGTTTTGATGGAATTTGTTTTCAAACAGTTGGCATTTATCCTCTCAAATAATTATTTTGGCGTAACATTCTTCACTTTTTAAAGAAATTCTATCTTATTTATAAAATGTGCCCTCAATTTCTTTTAATTTTTGTCAGAATATTGTTTTTAATCATTTAAATTTAACAGTAATTGTTCAAAATGTTAGCTTGACTTGTCCTTTAGCGCCATGCTAGTTAGCATTCAGCCCTTTTCCATACAAAACAACGACTCGTTTTTGGTGCACATTGGACCACATGTTTTTAGCGAGCAGATATTTACGAAACAACAAGCTTTAAAACATATATTCTTCTAAAATGTGGTCAAATCCAGTTGTGCCCTTTGAGATCTGCCAAGTAAGAGCACTGTTGAACGAGGGACCATTTCAACACAATGGGAACTCTGATATTTTACTTAAATTTCTCTCTTGTATTTCATTTGATACAACCACGTTTGTGATAACTGTATGGTCAAAAACATGAGGACTTTATAACAGAAGTGGTAGGCTGACATCTTGAAAACCAAAAATAACACTACCTCCTTTTCAAAGACAGTTCAATAATAGCCAATGGGAGACTGAACTCCGACGTATTTTTCTTCTTTCACCATTCTTCTATAATATTACTAACAAATGCCAAAATTATTGTTACTGTAAGACTGATATTTTAAAAGCTGATCTGGACTCTAGCCCAAAAACACAAAAGTGAAACGACTACCTCTCCTTCGACCACATCTGAAGCGTCTCAGAAGAGGCTGGGAAGTTCCTAAGGCCCTGTTTACACAATGAGTATTTGTATGAACTGATATTTCATCCTCTGCTTCAAAACTTCGTTCACACACTCAAGATTTTGTCTTAAATATGGGGAGAACATCTGTATTCTAGTGCTAATCCCTATTTTAAGAACAGTCAGATTTAAAATAGCTTAGTTACCATGTTAAAAGTGCTGTACCCGATTATTACCGTCTTTAAAAAACACAAAAAAACAGAACTGGTTAATTGTTTTGTTATTCCTCACTTTCTATAATATTCATAGCATCCAAATTGATCCCTGCAATGAGTTTTTAATCGGTTTTCACAACTTTCAAAGGTAAACACAGTAAAGCTAACAACAACTAGCATGCTAACAGCTCACTTCCTGGTTTTCGGACGATAATACGATCCATAATTAAGTGCAAAACATACTCAACGGTCTCATTTTTATCCTAAGAGCTGCTTTTACATCATATCTGTGCTGGAGCAAAACAAATGAAGTTTTTCTCCAGAATTGAAAAAAAAATCGGGTACTGTCTCTTTAAATATGACAAATAATGTTGTATTGGTTTTATATGCCGCTTTTCAATTAGCAGTGATCAAACCACGAACCTGATCGTTACTGGGTGAACATTTCTCCCCACAACAAGTAATTATTCGACAGTTTATAAAAATACTCATGTGCTCAGGGCCTTACACGCCACTAACTGACCACTAGAGGGGGTTACGGCCAGCTCTGACATTATTCAAATATCCAAAGACTCAGACCACAGAGCTCCGCCCCTTTCTTCTTCCCGCCCAATGAGACGCTCCGATTAACGACACACTTTTACACGATGTACCCAAACCGTTCTGATATCCAAACCCAGAGGAACTGCTGCATAAAACTTTAGCTGTGCCCTGTGACCTGCCAGATCCGTGCTCACATGCGGCCATTTTGTTTCCCTCATAATGTATTCTTGTATATTATGCTTGACTTCTCTTTCCAGGGCATTTGATTCTGTTTAGGGTTGATTTTTTTCTTTTTTCTTTTCTTTTTCGCAGCATTGTAAAGCTCTCCGCTCTTCTACTGTTGCTTACGTGTTTGTATTTATCATTTAAAGTGCTGCAGGTATCTTGGTTTTTGATAATAATAGTTTTCTTTCCATTTTTATTGGTTCTTCATGAAACGTCTGGGACGCTGATTTTTTAAAATGTATTATCGCTGAAAAAATGAAAAGATGAAACGTTAGATCAGTGGTTTAGGTGACGACCGTTTGTATATTTATCTTTAGCTAGTTCTATTTTGATACTTTTGTCTCTGTACTGCATTTATGCATTTTTAAGGAATTGAAAAAGTTACTTCGTCATGTATCGATACCTCAGAAGGACTTTTTTGCTCAAAACAGGACCAAAATCTGCAGATAAAAAATAGAAATGGAAGTTAATGTAGCGCGATATCTTGCTTTAAAACGTGGAGCTGTGAAAGTGGCTTGTCTCGCTCTTCCCTCTGACCCTGTTGAACTTTGAACTCAGAGCTGTCAATCACACGCGCCCATTGTATTGTGGTGTTGCTTTGTTATGGCACCTCTGGCTCTCTATGGGAAAAAAAACAAAAAACGTTAAGGGCCAAACAGGATTTCTGATATAGTTCATATTGTAAAAACCAAAATATGTGACCAAAGCTACAGACCCTTCAAATTGACTGTGTAAACAGCATTAACAGTGTGCCATTTTAAACCAAAAGGAACCAGATTTGCCAGAAAGTGCTAAATATGTTCAAACTAAAGAGATATTACTTCATAGGCCTTAAGTCTCTTTACATTTTGGTGCTTTGTTCAGCCCAAATACGTCTAATTTGACATGATTAGGTCAGATTGCAATGATCACTTAAATAGTGATCATTAGTGCAATGATATATAACATTTGCCATTGGCTTAGCTGCTTTTGGGTTAATTGTAACACACAGAAAGTCAGACTTGATATTTCAGATTTCTGGAACTGCGAAAAGAACTTAGCTCAAAATAAGTTCAGTTCTATTTAAATCATTCAGTATTATGTCATTTAAACCCATGTATTTAATTGACTAATTCAAAGTGCACTCTGTTGATACTGTAGGATTACGGGGTCTATTGAACATACCACTGCTTAGGCCTAAACCAAACTTAAACCAAACCAATGCAGAGACTTTTAAACTTTCTAACCAAACAAGCTAACTCCAAACCGCAGCGTGGACTGGTCAGCTCTGAGGTGACGTCATCAAACGGGGCGGAGTCAGGGAGGGCGGCGGACGGTTTGCCGCAGCGTAACGACGCCCACTTCAGCTCCTCTGCTCGAACCTTAGGAATGTGTGTACATTTCCAACAGTGACTTTTCTTGTTTCTTTAGTTTCAGTTTTATCTTCTTTTGATTTTGTTTTTTCTCGTTTATCGGAAGTGTGGCCGTGTAAAGAGGCGGGGCCAGGACTGGGCAGTAGACTCAGTTGGACAGTAGGGGGCGGTACTGCCAGTCACTGCCCTCTCCTTCATGCTGTATAAACACATATATCTGTGTATTTGTAACCTGTGTCTGTCCGCAGACAATAAAAAACTGTACAGTAGATCTAGTTGCATGTAATCTGTACTAATTATTGACAATGGCATTATAAAATGCAATAAAATACTTATAACACTGTCATGTCTTGTCTGTGTTTTCTATTCTGCTTCTAACTCCTTCTTCAGTTTAGTGTGAAAATTAACCTGAAAAGTGACAGTTATTCTACAAAAGTCTGTGAGTAATCAAGACATGACCAAAGATTAAAGGAGTATGAGCCCACTGACTCTGAGGTTTATGGTTCAATCCCTGGTGCTGTATATTGCCTTATGTTCTTGGGCAAGACACTTAACCTGCCTTTTACTGCTGTGTGAAATAACAATGAATGAGTGACTGTTTTGAATATGCAAATTATGGCACCATATATTTTTTTCTTTCCCATATTCAAAAGGGTGTAGAAATATATAACTTATTTTTTCCCACCACCTTTTACTTAAATTGACATTTCTTTTCTTTTTTTCTTTTTTACATAATATTAAGTAATTTTTCACTCACTGTCCTCCTTTTTCCCTGACCACACAATGTAAAACCAAAAATAATATACACAAAACTATCAGTTATTGTTTAATTCAGTGTCCTCATACTCATTTATAATCATTTATATACATTTTTAAAAACTGAATGACACTTAATTTAGCTTTGATTTCTTCCTTAAAATTAGATTAAGATTAGGTCATCTTCATGATTAATTCCATCCTTAAATCATAACCCCGTCTCTGTGCGTGAAGAGTTTAGAGTTTCTGGAGGACCAGGATTTAGATTAACATTAACAGAAAAACTCCATTTAGAATGCTCTGCAAAACATTCATAGATTAGGAGCAATTACTTCTTACTTCTTAATTCTTACTTGTCTAGATTTTGGCTGGTTAAGATGTATTTGGCTCCAGAATATTTCACATACTGTTTTATTTCTAACTTATCTTATAACCTGTCACAAATGTATTGAAACTAATGAAATATCACACAAAAACACCGGCATTTAACGCGAGGCCAGACAAAGGGGCAAATAACTGGTCTTTGTGACTCAATACATCTTTTTTAGTCACAATATTTCTTTCTTTTATGGATGCCATTTCTTATTCTTCAAAAGATACAATAAATGTACTCTGTTTTAAATCAGTAATGCCCTGGATTGAGCATGATTTCAGTATTAGTAAATAAAAACACCTGCCTAGTTTACGATAAGGATTTAATTTTTGTTAATCTACAACTAACCCTTATAAGATTATAAAAGATAAAGTTGAAACACGTGGCTTATTGAACACCACTCATTTGGAAGAAGGAAATTAAATAAATAGCGTTGTTAATTGTGTCTGTCATTAATGTAAAGCACAACAAAAAGCCGAGTGAATTCAGAAATGATCAAGTTAATGCGGTGTTATATAGGTCTCTGTCACTAATCTAAAACCAATCCAACAAAATGCTTTCATACCTGCGTTTAGACTAATTAAACACATTAAAGTGTCTGAATAAATGACGTCTGAGTGACTTCAAAGCGTGTGTTTGGCCTGTGCAGAGGTCACTCTTTGCTGCAGTTGTTGTGATACAGAAAGCGTCCACCAGGAGGAGTAAACAACCTGGACAAAACAAGCCGCATCCTCTAAACAGGCCTCTGCAAACCGCTCTCACTGCTGCCTCTGCGGGACAACAGGGGGCGCTACAGAGCACAGTGAACGAGACTGACACGGCTACTGCCACAGCTGTTACTACTACAACTGTTAAAAGTACTTCTACTACCAATTATACAACTAAAACTACTACTGCTATTACAAAACACACAATATTTTACCATGATATATGTTTCTTTTAGAGGAATTCTTGGCATAATTTAACTAGAATTATTATTTTTTAACTAAAAGTGCTATTTTCATTGCATTTCATTTGTTAATCTACTTTATTAATTTGCTTATTTTTATTGTAATTAAGATTGTGGTATATTTTATGTCTCAGTTACACATTTGGGATTACAGCATTTTCCAAAACATCTTCATTGTTTAAAGGAACGTTTGTGTTTGGGGGTCACTCACCTGCTTGTCTCCATGGTGATGCTTTACTTGCACTGTCCCATAGTATAACATTAAACATGTGTTGCATTTACTGGTGTTTTTGTTGCTCTAAAATACCTTAAAAACTCTTCTTTTTACTGTGAGCAGAGTCGCCTCTCCACAGATCTGACCTGTGACTTTGCAAGCGGACACAACCTGCTCGTCTCCATGGAGATAGGCCAGTTTAAAGCTGTACCATGGAACATTCTGGGCAAAGCGCCAACATATGAAGAGGAGGCATAAGGTAATCCTGAAAAGTTCAATACTTTTAAAATGATGTTTGAACGTTTGTTGTTTAAATTGTTTGTTTGTTTTTCACTTAAATTATTATTTCTAATTGAATAACAAAATTTCTCACAAAATCACAGGAGACATAAGGTTAACGTGTACAGCAGCAGTAAAACAAATTGTAGCGCTATAGTTTGACAGATGTATCTTTAACTCGAGTAATTATTTTTTTACCAAAAGTGAAATTTTAGCTTTTAATTTGTCTCTACTTTATTCATTTGTTTTTTTTTATTGTACTTAAGATTGTGTTACATTTTATCTCTCAATTACACATTTGTGATTACATAAACATGGCAACATCTTCCAAAACATCTTCATTATTTAAAGATGCACAATGTCACTTTTCTGTTCGGGGTCTCTTACAGTTTTGTCTCCATGGTGATGATACACGGCTGCATTAAACATATTCCATTTACTCAAATACAGCTGTTTTTGATCCTCTAAAACACCTCAAAAACACTTCTTTTCACTGTGAGCAGAGTCGCCTCTCCACAGATCCGACCTGTGACTTTGTCAGTGGACACAGCCTGCTCGTCTCCATGGAGACAGGCCAGTTTAAAGCCATACAGGGGGATATTCAGAGCACCAACTCAAAAATGGAGAGGTGACGTGCCCTTCTGCAGAAAAGTAACAAAGGCCGTCACCAAATTCATTTATTTTAGAATCGACTCATCAGCGATTCTTTCTTTTGTACATTTGGACTTGTTTAAGACATTATCGACCAAATAAAGCATGAAATATGTTCCACTGAAAGACTGTTATTGTGTGTTATTGATGAAAATCGACAATCATTTGTTTTTATTATTATTTTTTTACATTTTGATATAATAACAGTTCCTCTTTCGACATTTGTTTATTATTATTATTATGAGTCGGGGCACACTTTTTGTTGTTGTAAAGTAGCAGACATTATTAAACGACTCCAATTACAGAAAAATTGGTTAAAATGATGTCAACAATGTCAGTGTGTCTTGGGACATTGGTCGTTTTTGTGCCTTTTTCGGTCAGAAGTTTGCTCAAGACAAAGAAATGGCAAACTCTGTCAGTCCTTTAACTCAAATTGAGACTTTTTTTCACAGTCTCTCATCACACAGTGCTCCCCGACACACAGGCGGTGAATCAGTGTTTTCAACGATTATCAATTATTATCATCGATTATTTTTGTAACTGACTAGTGATGATTAGCTGATTAATCGGTGCAGCTCTAAATAGTTATAAATTGTTATGTTTGCGCTGCTATTTTGATGTCAGTGACTATTTAGATCAGTTGTCTTTAATCCTAAATGAAAAATAAGACTAATCAGTAACACTTTATAATAACATATTCCTGCCTTAATAAAGCACAAACAAAGACTTAACTCAAAGATAACAATCATTTATTAACACTGCAAAAAATGAATGTATAGATGAGTTAAAACGTCTTGATTTCAGGATATTAATCTTAATTTCAGACGTTTTGACTAATTAAGATCAGTCTTTATTTGATGGAAGTAGATTATTTCATTTGTTTCGACCGTTTATGACTCATTTCAATACATACTTCAACCCAAATGATCTGCCAGTGGGTTGAGATTATTTTACATATTGGCAAATACATTTTCTTTTTTTAAGCTAAATCGTCACATAATCAGGCAGAAGTATCTTGAAACCTGTGAAATATTCCTCATCACGAAATAAATTAAATGTCACTGAGTCAAATTTACTTGTAAGTCATTTTAAGTTAAGATAGATATACATTTTGATACACGATTCAGGCTTAGTACTATTTCATACTCGGTACCACTTTATAATATTCATTTTCTACCGCTTATTCCTGTTAGGGGTCGCGGGTGACTGGAGCCTATCCCAGTGACTTTGGGCCTTAGGCGGGGTACACCCTGGACAGTGGCCAACTCGTCGCAGAGAGACAGACAAGGACAGACAACCATTCACTCTCACGTTCATACACTAGGGACAATTTAGAGTTCTCAATTAACCTGTACAGTCATGTCTTTGGACGGTGGGAGGAGCCGGAGAACCCGGGGAGTACCCACGGTAACACAGGGAGGACATGCAGACTCCACCCAGAGAGATCATGTGATGTTAGGGTGGTTCAGAATTCGAGACCACGATGTTGGGGTGGTGTGGGATTCGAACCCACGATCTCCTTATTGAGAGGCAGAAGCTCTAGCCGCTCTGCCACCGTGCACCACTTTATAATAACTACACCTTATTTTGCCTCAACAAAGCATGAACAAAGACTTATTTCATACTGAACAAAGAGTTTATTAAGCCTGATTTAGGATTAGTTATCACCTAATTAAGGTCAGGGTTAGGGTTAGGGCCAGGAATTCGGGTTTGAGTATTGGTTAAGTAGTTAATAAGCCTGAATCATTCTTAATAAATTCTTTGTTCACTATGAAACAAGTCTTTATTCATGCTTTACTAAGGCAGGAATAAGTGTTGTTATTCTAAAGTGTTACCCTAACCTTAATTAAGTAGTTACTAATCCTGAATCATGTTAATAAACTACGCTCATTGTGAATTACGTCTTTGTTCAGGCTTGTTTAAAGTGCGTATGACAGGTTTTAACAATTCTCTCATTTTGATTTTATTTGGTGTATTCATACGTATTGTACATAAAAAATATTGTTTTACACCAATCAAGTCATGGTTTGTGGAGAAAAGCTGAAAAATCTGTTTAAAATTACAGGAAGTAAAAAACTGATGACATCACACTAGGGAGACTCATTCTATCCAAAGATTAAGCATAATTTACCCCAAATAAACAACTTCAATTACCACAAAAACATTAATTCAACAAAATAAAGGTGTTCACATGTATTTTGATTTGTCGGACCAAAAAATCTCTGACATTAGCTGAGTTTTAGCCCAGCGTGCAGAGTAATTTCCTCGTGTGGTGTCATCGTTTACAACCAGGAAGTGAAATCACAAAACTAAAAAATAGCTAAAACTGATAAAAATATATAATTATTTTTAGCAAACTTTAAATATATTTATCTTACCTGTATTTTGGGTACATGAGTAGTCCAACCTGTCATAGGCCCTTTAAGGTGTAGTTATTATAAAGTGGTACCGACTAACGCTTTTCCACAAATCAATCAGAAAAATCTTCATTTCACTGAACAACTCGTCTAACTTCCACTCGAGTCTGCACACACACACACACATACATAATAGTTTGCGTGACCTAACTCTAACTTTCTCCTCTTTTCTCTTCGCTTGTGCAGGTTTTGGCACATGCCCTTAAGCTCGCCTTTAAAGCCGGGCTGCAGCGTGGATCGTAGCCACGGGGAACGGGGCTGAGGAGCGCCTGGATCTGGCTCAGAAGACAGGCGCGTTTCATGTCGGAGTGAACTTGAGGGAGGAGAGGCGCGCTCAAATCCCCAGCAGTGACATTTGGATGTGGGTTCAGAGGCCCCCGTTGGCGCTCCAGACATGTGCGCTCAGCCTGGCACAGGTACGAGCGCCGAATACCGAGCAGGGTCCGGCACAAAGAGGCCATTCTTGGAGAGTTCTGGCGCCGGACCCAAAACGTACTTTGCGAGAAACGCGATACCCACCCGAGCGATTCATTCAGACGTATTTGATGTATTCTGTGAAGACGCTGGGCACAGTTTGTACGGCGCGTTTACGGGACGTCGGGATTCATACTGTATACACTGCAAAAAGTGCACTTCTAGATGAGTTGAAATGTCTTGATTTCAGGATGTTAATGTGAATTTCAGACGTTTTGACTCGTTAAGATCAGAGGAGACGATTTATTTTGATGGAACTAGATTATTTTACTTGTTTCAAAGCGTGTGTGACTTGTTTCAACACATTATTTCTTACTTCAATCCAAATTATCTGTCAGTGGGTTAAGATAATATTGCTTACCGCACTGACAAATGTATTTTCTTATTTCAAGCAAAATTATCATGTGATCCGTCAGAAATACATTGAAACCAGTTAAATATTCTGCATCACATCAGCAATTCAATGTGATCGAGTCAAAACTACTCAAATCTAGAAAAAATGATGAATTCAAGCCATTTTAAGCTTGGATAGATTTACATTTTTTGCTGTGCAGGGAGATAATTTGGATTGAAGGAAGAAATAATGTGTTGAAACAAGTCACAAACGCTTTGAAACAAGTAAAATATTCTAGTTCCATCAAGTAAATCGTCTCCACTGATCTTAACGAGTCAAAACGTCTGAAATTCACACTAATATCTTGAAATGAAGACATTTTAACTCATCTAGAAATTGGGTTTTGCAGTGTGGAACTGTAGAAGAAGTGGTTCTAGTGGGAGAAATAGGGCTTTAGTTGATTAATCTTAGTCTTAGTTGACCAAAATTGATTGTAATCGACTTGTTATTTCATTAAGATTGTCAGGGCAAATGCAGAAAATAGAAGGCCTGAGTGGGTATGCGTTTTTCTGAGTTTTGGGAGTGAATCTTTTTACGTATAAATGCACTGTATCCTATTACTTTTCTGTGTAAATTGTTGTTTTTCATGCGGTTGTTGTGTTGTGGGTCAGATATAGAGATACAGAAAGGTTTTAAGATCTTTCGCCAGTTTCTCACCACTGTGTCTTTACAGGGCGTGTCTATAGGCGACTACAGCCCTAGAATGATTCATGAGGATTTTTGTGGGTTGATTAGGCCAGACTGAACTGGAGATGATTAAGATATAATTGTGTTGGGGTGGATTAAGCTAGAACTGAATTGGAGTCGACTAAGATAGAACTGAATTGGGGTAGATTAAACTAGAACTGAATTGGGCTTGATTAAGACTGAAGTGAATTGAGGTTGATTAAAATAGAATTAATTGGGATTGATTAAACTTGAAGTGAATTAGGGTTGATTAAGCTAGAATTGAACTGGAATTGATTAAGCTTGAATTGAACTGGGGTTGATTAAGATAGAATTGAATTGGGATTGATTAAGTTAAAACTGATTTGAGTTTATTAAGCTAGAACTGAATTGGGGTCGATTACAACTGAATAAGCGTTGATTAAGGTCGAACTGATTTGGGGTCGATCAATCTATAACTGAATTCGGTTGATTAATCTAGACTGAATCGGGGTTGATTAAGCCAGAGTTGATCAAGCTTGAAGTGAATAGGGTTTGATTAAGATAGACCCAAACTAAAATTGATTAATCTAGACTGAATTGGGGTTGATTAAGCTAGGTTTGATTAAGATAGAACTGAATTAGGGTTGATATAGAACCAAATTGGGGTTGATTTAGCCAGAGCTGAATAAAAGTTGATAAGCTAAACTGAACTGGGGTTAATTTAGCCAGAAGTGAGTGATGAAATGCGCCGCACAGCTCAGCCCCACACCAACTTATTTATCTGAACCACTGGCCTAATTCTCCTTGTTTCGTGTCAAGAAGTCGTCGAAACAAACGTAAGCCTATCATCTTAATGATTTTCAGACTTCATATTTTGGGGCACAAACATGACATAGTGCTGCTTTGAACAGGCCAAAGTTTAAGAGTAGTTTGTTTACGTTCAGCAAAGTTATGACTGCAGAGAAGTCAAATCTGTTTTAAATCGATCCATGTGGACACTGGGACGGCACTAGAGCAGGGAAATGTGTTACTTAAGACTATGATTGTCAAATAGTTTAAGTAATAATAATTCTTGTTCAGTAAATATTAAAAAACTTTAAACAATTAAAAAGCTTTGAGCCTTTAGTGGTTATGTAAATCAATGTTTGTCACGTTGTCCCTTTCGTAGCGTTTGTGTCATTTAAAGTCACATTTTTGATGCTTGTAGTAGCTCTAAGACAGGTTTTTATCATTTTCAGATGCATTTTAGAAGCTTTTAGACACTTCTGGTCGCTTTTAGACTTGTTTTTGTCGCTTGTTGTCAAGTTTTTGATGCTTTTAGATAAATTTTGGTTGCATTAAGTGAAAGTTTTGATGCTTTTAGGCTTGTTTTTGTCATTTTAAGTACGTTTTTTGTTGCTTTTAAACTCATTTTTGTTGCTATTAGTCACGTTTGATCACTTGTAGTAGCATTCTGTCATTTTTTGTGTAGTTTTTGTCACTTTCAGTCACAGTTTTGATGCTTTTAGACTATTCTTTTCCACTTTAAGTAACTGTATGACACTTTAGACTCGCTTTTAGTCACATTTTTATGCTATTGGACTCGTTTTTATCGCTTTTAGTCACGTTTTTTATGCTTTTTAGATTTTTTGTTGTTGTTGTTAGCTGTTTTTATGCAGAATAAAACAGGATATTTTGTTGTTTGTGGAGGAAATTATTACACTTTAAAAATTTCTCCAAATCTGGGCCAGGATCCCGGTCTAGAGTACGTTGCTGAAGCATTAGGCCAATTCATTTGAAGGTTAGTGCATGGGAGAAACCAAGCAGAGAAACTACCATACAAACTCAGTCCAGGAGTCAAACTTAACACCTTCTTAACCGCCACAAATAAATGACTGTTATTACGTTTCCTCCAGTGTCAGTCGTGCAGTGCATGTGTGGACCCACAGTTTGAGACGCGCTCACAGTAGCCGGCTCCCAGTGCGTTTATTCAGTGAGTCAGAGGGTCTGTCTGGACCTCAGTGCTCCGTCCACACCCTCCATATCTCATACGCAGGCAGGAAACACAAGATACAAGCAGGTTTTCAGACCAGCGTCAACAGCAGTCCGGATATTTAGGGGACATTTTATTACTGTATTATATTATATTGTCCCGTTGTCCCTCAGTTAAAGCCGCTGGGCAATGGGCGACCACAGCGCAGCTCCCGGGACATCTCCAGAGCTTTGAGCCGAGACACCAGGCAAAACAGTCCATTTTTTGTTTTTTGGTCAGTTTGCTCTCTCGACATATCGGCTTTCAGGTGGAAACAGCAAACTTGTCCAGTCTGCTCTTGAAATGTTTTACTCTTTCATTTAATCCACTTCATCCATAGATTTCTATGGGCAGTTTTCCTAAAATGCACTTTTCTCCCTCAAGACATAAGGATCGCCACTTAAAGTAGATTCTACAAACACCAAACTTTGGAATCTTGGACGGAACAAGATTTTGACCAAACGTACAGAAGGATGTTTTGATATCTAATTCTAAAAGTGATTTACTGAAGTTTTAATTAAAAAAAATGTCAAAAATTTTAATTTTTAAGACTATTTCCAGTCCAATCTAGTTAAAAACGAAATAAGAAATCCAAAATCCCCTCTGTTCATTTTTTTGTAACTAACATGTGTACAAAATGAACCAAGAAATTTAAACCTGGTTCTGTCCATTTTTCAGATTTATACGTCCCAAATATTTGCATTTTTGGCCGTTTTACACATAAAATGCCTTATTTCTACATGAAAACATGACATGATGAAAAACTTCTAATATATTTCTTCTTACATTTATGTGAGTAAACTAAAGGAGAAGTTTACAATTGATATCTCTAAATTTAAGATTTTTTCCCATTCACATGCAGCGTCTCACCTTAAGTAGGAGGATAAGCAGAACAAAGCAGCCGGTTTATCATGGGTTTATGTGTGTGAAACACTGAGACAAACAATGCAAGGATGTATTTTTTTGGTGGTTTGGGAATGTTGTAATGATTGAGCATACACCAAGTAACCACAAAGAAACTAGTATGAATCATTTCCGAGCCCATAAGTGATTTGCAAAACAGCAAATAAATCTAAAGTTTGCAATGTCATTTGTCTGTTTTAGGCCATGAGATCCAGATTAGGATCAAATCTTAAATTTAAAGATTTCAATTTGAAACTTCTCCTGTAGTTTACTCACAAAAATGTAAGTCATTTAGTATTACAACTTTTTTATCGTGTAATATTTTGATGTAGAGCGGCCAAAAGTGTACGAACATGGGACATTTAAATCTGAAAACACTGTTTTTGAGTAAACTAGATCTGACTGAAAATCTGCCAGAAAAATACATAAAAAAAAGTCTTTGAATTTACAGTGTCCCAGAGAAATCTATGGATTAAGTGGATTAAATAAAATAATAAAACACTGGACATCAGTTTGTTGTTTCCACATGAAAGCCGATATGTTGAGAGACCAAACTGACCAAAAAAATAAAAAAAAGGGTTTGCCTGCAGTGTCTCGCCTTAAATAGAAACAAACTGATTGCTGTGCTGTGTATGACGCAAATGTAATAATAAATTGATTCCATTACAAAATACATGAAGCAGGTTGTAATTGTTCTGTCACCGATGGCCAAGTTGATGTCAGCGTTTCAAAAAGACTTTTTGCTTGTTTGTTTATCAGAACAGCTTCAGCACATATGACCTCACTACATTTACACACAAACATCACAACTGTGCCGTCATTTCAATGTCCCTGTCATGTTTGTAAAACTCATTGTGCGCCGTTACATGTTTGCTTTTTCTAAGAGGTTGCATCAGTGGAAGATCTAGGGATTTGGGGGCCCGAGGTGAAATTACGCACAGGCCCCTCCTCATCAAGTGTCTCTTGAATTGTTCTTGAAATTGTTCTTTTTTTCACGTGTGGTGACATGTTTATAAATGTAGGGTAAGGGTGTAGGTAAGTGAACTATTGGAAACTTGTAATTCAGATGTGCAGTAGCTTTAACAGAGGGTTTGATGATCATTCCCCAGAAGAATATTTAAGAAGTCAGATCATATTTCCTGTGTCTTGGTGCATTTTAACACTTGTTCCAGCTGATTTAAATACATGATATAAATGTGTTCTTTTTATAATGTTATGTTGTAGTTCCTATTTAAGGAAGAGGGAGGGTGACGTGGGCAGAATGAACACATTAGACAATCCCTCACTGCACCACTTTACTGTGATATTCAGAGAAAAAGCAACTGTTTCAGAACTTTGTGTCTCTGATGATCAGAGAGCATCTTACTGGGGCCCATTCAGGTTGGGGGCCCAAGGCAGTTGTGGCCCGTTGCCTGATGGTAAGTTCGCCACTGTTGCATGCACTTACATTCAGTTCTGTCAGAATCTCAGATGAGGACCAAGAACCAAGAGACACTATGTTTAAGTACAAATATGTAAAATCCACAATTGTTGATTCTCACTGTTGTACGTCCAAAACCAAAAATGTATGTTATTAATCGTGTGGCTTGAAGTATTGCACAGATTCAAAAAAAAAAACATCTTTCTTGTGAATAGACCCTTCCAGCATTTGTAAACAAAACACCGCGTTCCATTTGCCTGGTACCATTCCATGTTTTAGCTCTTTATGCATTTTCAATGGGTGAGTTAGCGTTAGCCTCCAAACGTCACAAACTATGAAAACCAGGGCTGTTGTGTGACGACAACCAGTGGAGCAAATGTGAGTAACATTACCACATGTAGAAGTACTTTGTGATCGTTAGTGTTAGTGATTAGCGCCAAAATTAGCATACATGCTAACAACCTCACAGTAATCTTATTCTGGACAAAAATGCACCAGAAACATACCTGGCCACAACAGTTTGACAACTAAATATTTTGTTTATGTTTCATCAAGTGCCACAACTGGAAACTGAAACTGGAGGCTGAAGTTGGGTATTGGCTGTTCTCACTTGTTGTGATGAAAATATAAACAACAACCATGTGTCTGCGTTGTCTACAAATGACAAAACACTCTTTTTAAATGAGCTTTCCCAATCACATTAATGTGATCTAAACACAAGGACCTGGCTGCTTGTGCCTCCTGGTTCATGCGTCAGTGCTGGAACGGTCCATAGAACCAGAGGTCGCACTGACATAAACCATGAACAATCTTCTATCTGTCGGTGCTTCTGACTAAGATCTTGGGTGGAGATCTGGATTTGTCCCCAGGCGCTGCACTGTGGTCGCCCGATGCTTCAGGTATTGTTTCAGCAGATTTATATTTGTGATACTATGACGTCCATGAACAAAACCTGTTAGACTCTCCTGAGCAGGACGTCTTATTCTTTCCCTGTCGGCTACAGCTCGGACGTGCATATCTTCATGTGTGGCGGCGTGGAGGAGCAGAGAGGGCCCCAGCGCTGAACAAAAGCATCTTTGTGAGTGATTGGAACCACATTTTCACTGTTAGCGCAATCTCTCTCTCTCTCTTTTCTTCCCCTCTAGTCGCTTCCAGATTTTCTGCAAAAACCACCAAAACTATCCACATGAAAAGATTACAGGAATATGTGTGCGCAATGTTTTTGGTTATGCCTTGAGTGGCTAAAGTTTCATTTCTTCTTGCACTTTTCTGACTGGTTTAAGGCCCACGCCCCCTTCTCCACAGGCTCCTCCCACTCTGGATCTCAATGCAGTGTCTTGTGCAGTCCAGATAAAGATACTTCAAAATGGCTTTTAAGAAGAGGTCCTCAAAGCCCAGACATCAGTGACCACACTGTTAATACACAGTTGGTCAGTGTTGTAAATACTGTTTCTTTATGTTTTCTTAATCCATGTCATTTTGTTTAGGATGCCCTCTGATAAAGGAACCAAAGATTGTATGCAAACTTAACATAGACATATTATGCTTTTTAAGGTTATTAGTATGACAATATAACACGAGTTGATCATGACTTTACATTTTGATCAGTGTAAACCACAATATTGGTTTAAAACAGCTGAATAATAGAAACAGGTTTAATAACTTCACGTTCAAAACTGCAGAACTGATAAGCCCATCTCTTGTATTGTGACATTTCACTTCGACACTACTTCTAGCCTCATTCTATCCAAATCTTTTTGCAGAGTCTCTAAAATGAATAAATCCTCAAAGATGAGGCGGTAAACAGTGAGCTGCAGCTGGATGTCACTGACAACATGTTACAGACTTTACACATGAGATGAACTTTGAGATACTGTGTTGAATAATGGAGGTATTTTGTGTCAGTGCTACCGCAAATGCAAATTTTTAGACATCTAAACAAATATAAAAATAAAAACAAATTAAAATATGAATCCGTAGAAAAAAATTGGTAGCATTTACTTAAAATGTTGACTGGTTGTTTCTTTGTACGTCTTAAAATACTTAATGCTTAAAAGTTAGCATTTGCTGTGAGAGATGGTTACCTTAGCCAACTACTGCATGTAACACTCAGAGTCTTAATTTATCTATTACTCTGTACAACAGGGATGTGGGCGGGGATAGGGGGCAGGTGAAAACAGGACTATTCTGAGCACTCCAGCTTCAGTCGTAGAAAAATACAAGCATTAACTCAAACATGCGTCAATGAAAATACACTAATTCATTTCTAATTAATTTTCTATCGCTTGTTCCCATTGGGGTCACGGGTGACTGGAGCCTATCCCAGTGACTTTGGGCCTTAGGCGGGGTATCAATCAATCAATCAATCAATCAATCAATCAATCAATCAATCAATCAATCAATCAATTTATTTGTTCCTTTCATGAAAATAATTGTCAATGCTTTTGTTCACACAATGATTAACATACAGTAACATACAGTACATATTTCCTGGACAGAGGACCTATCCCTGTCATTCACTCTCACATTCATTCACTCGGGGAACTGACCTGAACACATGCACATCTTGTGTTGAGAACCCACGGTAACACGGGAGGACATGCAGACTCCACCCAGAGAGATCATGAGGTATTCTCTCCCCACAGGGACAATATAGTGTACTGTCACCCACGTATTGGATTGGTCCGGGATTCAAACCCACATTGACCTTATTTGGAGGCAGGAGCTCTGATCGCCGTGCAAACCATCATCAAAATGTAACTTGGACTAAACAAATGATGAGGAAACACGAGGTTAAAGCTTATTAATTAAAGCTGATTTTGCTGAACATATTTTTAACATAAGTAAATTTAAGTTGTTTGAAGTACTTTTATATTAAGTACTGTAACATTTCAATTCAGTTAACTTACCTTGTGTTTTTTACCATCACCATGCATTCTCACGCTCCACACATCTAACCTGTAACTTGGCCCGATGGTGTCTCGTCTCATCTTGTTGAAGTCAGACAACTTCACCGGATATTTGTCCACGCTGGGTATATTTATACATCGAAGCTACAAATAATAATACATGTATACTATTTCAAAGCCTTGCAGTATAATTGTAGTACACTAAACAAATCCTGTAAGTGCAGCCCATGTGCATAACGTCTGACTGCCGCCCCAAACAGAGGAGGAGGTGATGCTCTTGTTACACTGAAAAGAGGTTGTCGAGAAAGATTTGCTGCAGTGAATTAGCCTTGAGCCCCGTCACGCCTCACACATCAATCACACACAGAGGGACAGAGAGGGAGGGGGGAGACATAAACTACTGTTCTGGGGTCTCATTTCTAAAAACGTAACATGGAATTCTTACTGAAAGTGTATGTACAGACAAAGCACAAAGTTACAAAAACGTACACGCTCACTTCTTGTTTCTTTGAGCTCAGATGGTCTTTAGCTTCATCCGTGAAAGCCCAAAGCACAAAGTTCAGAGTTTTTGGGCCAAACCTTTTTATCACAAACTCTAAGATTTTGTACGTACACAAGCTTTGTAAATAAGACCCCTGGAGACTAGACTTTGACATACAATATATATATGACACATTTACAGTCAATTGTCACTGTCAAAAGTTGATTTCAAGTTTAAAACCATAATCAAAACAATCGCTCGATTCGCTATATCACTGGTTCCAAAAGTGGGCGGGATCAGAGAACTGCAGAAGCGCCCACATGTTGCACAAAAAAATGAGTTTGAAATCAGCTTTTCATATTTAGTAGTCATTATTATCTTATGTGTAAATATAAGAAGAAATACGTATATTCTCAGTGGGATTTTTTATGTATTGCTTTTTGTGGATTGTTGGATCGATGGTAGCATCTCACAAATGAAGAAGTGCTCATTATGTCTGACTTGGTCCAATAATTATTCAAACTTTCACCCTGATCTGACAAGTTTCCTCTTTAGCAGCGATTACTATTTATTTTTCCCAATATTAAATGAGTGATACATTTAACATACAATGGTAAAAAAAGCATCTTATCTGTTTAAAGACAAGGTGAAAATATAAAACAGGAAATGAACCACCAGGTCTAATGTGACTTTATATACTGTGCAAATTATTGGACCAATTGTGGAAATTTTCTCTTTGTTTTTGGGATGAATCACCATGACCTTAGAATGACCTCGCAGAATTCCTGTAAAACTAGAAAAAAAAGCGACATGGCTGAAGAGATACTCAGCACGGAAGAGTTAATATCTCCTCTGTCAATCTGCCTTGTCATGCTCCACCACCAGAGTCCTTAAAGGGGCTGTACCTGATTTTTAATGCTTTGAAACGTGAAAAACAAAACTGGCTTGTTATTAGTCTTTACATCTGTTACATGTGTCACTCATTTTCATAATACAGTCCCAGCATCATAAATATTCATAGGCATGAGTTTATGAGCACTTTTCACAAATCTCTTGCCGCCTTGGGTAAAGCTAACAAATATTAGCATGCTAACTGTGCACTTCCTGCTTCTCGTAGAATAAAAAACTCTGTAAACAGATGCAGAAAAAGTGCTGTGGTCTTATTTTCACCTGAATAGATGCTTTTACAATCTGTCTGTACTGAAGCGACACAGGTTTTACTTTATTACACGCAAAATAAATCAGGTGCATGAACAAGTTGGGTTTTTCACATTTCAAAACAGTAAAAATCAGGTACAGCACCTTTAAAGATTGACATTTTTAATAAGTGATATATTATATGCCTTCCAAAACTCTTGAAAGTGCTTCACAGTGGTAACTGTTCATTCACTCCTCACATGGTGGTGGTAAGCTCTACTTTTGTAGCCACAGCTGCCAATCTGCACCATCAGCCGCTCCGACCACCAACAACCCTTCACACTGACCATTCAATAAAAACATGACCACCGACTTTACTGACCACGCCAAACAAGTTAGCTTTTATGACCAGTCAGGCATTCTCCATAACATTTCTAATTCGATCCAGCGTCTAAGAACCAATTCCCCATTTTAAATTACCTTTTTTTAATTCTATATGTTTTAAAATAGTAGTGATGACTGTTACATGGGAGAAATATCTTGCATTTTTACTGTTCTAGCTTCACAACAGTGTAATGAATCTGCAGAGAAGACTGACAACTGACTAATCCCATAATAACGTGCGCTGCTGTAACGTAAACAATCGGAGTAAAGCCTTAATTAAAACGTCTTCTTGGCTTTGACGAAGAAGCGAGCGAGACGGCGCGGTTTTGTCGTCGAACCCAGCACTTGAGACCAGGCTGTTTGGTTTTACGAGTCAGGCTCAACTTTCTCTTTGAACCTATAGTTTAAACTCATAACCAAGGATTTCACACAGAGAGGAGCCCGTAAAAAACACAGGTCTGGAGTGAACAGCCAATCGCATTCAACCAGGACAAAAGAGGGCGGGCTTTAGTCTGGAGAAGTGACCAAACCATAAATTGAACTCCTAAAAACAAATACAGGAAGCTATAATTATCCATCATCGTGTCAGATTAACTTTGAGCAATGTTTTATCGGCAAAAACAAATATTAAGTTTTGGTATCTTAGGCTGTGTTCCTCTAAAATGCTAAAATAAAATCTGGTTTGGTAATCCAGAATGAACTCCTCTGTGTTTTTTTAAGTGAATGCATCCTCACCAGTCTTATTCTTATACATCAAAATGCTTTAACTGCTTTTAATCTACAACAGTTACGTGCATTGCCAAAGTTTTATTATGCAGTTTCTTGGACATTTGATCAAACTTGACTTAAAAATTTGAGTAATCCTCTCTCTGGAGTTCAAAATGTTCGGTTTTGAAATCTAGAAAGTGCTCGTCCATGCTTTCCGTGAATGTGTCAGTTCTTTTTAACATTTGTTTCTATTGTTTTTTGAGTTTTGTTTTGGCCTGCCGGCTTTATTTGACAGGAGAGAGCATGAAACAAGTCTGGGAATGACCCGCAGCAAACTGTCAAAAGCTGTGCTCGAACTCACGTCACTGCGGCCTGACTCAAACGGCAGGCATGTGTGCTATCCGCTGGACTGCAAAGGACACGTGTACATCAATTGTAATTCTCAGATTGCCTATGTTTCGTTTATTATTTGACGTATTGACAATTTTCTCTCTTTCTTTCCACGTTTGACAATGCAAGAGTTTTTTGGCACGACGCAGAGAGGCTTGTGTTGACACCTCACAGCGAGAGGGTCCTCGAAACATGCACGAAGATCCTCCAGCGAGGCAAGATCTGGAGAACGGTCCCCATTCGCCTCACAGGTTGCTCCGGTGAAAAGGTCAAAAGCAGAAAACAAATTCATTAACCACAAAGAAACTATTGCTGCTTGTTGGTTTATTGCAGAAATATTTAGCGGCGAATGAAGCAACATTACCACTGAGTATATTTAATGTCCCAGATCATTTAAGCCTTTCCCGGTGAAAAAACAGTGTATGTTGTTGTTATGGCGCTAATAGAGTTTTATAGTGATCCTGACTCACTGTAGTCTGCTCTGTATTTGTTTACACGCTTTCAGTAAATGTGGCTTTAGCCTGGTCTATTCTTGTAACAGTCTGACTCATGAGTTCAAATGGGTCAAAACAACTGCACCTCACTCACTACTGTGGAATATGAGGCTCATTCATCAGAATCAGTTAAGTTTTATTGCCATCGTCAGGGAAAAAAATTCACAAACTAGGAACGTGCTTCGGTGGAAAGAGCAACATACAACAGTGAATAATGATGATTGTAAAAATTATAGACCATAATAAAATAAGAGCAGGCAAAAGAAGTTATGTGTAAGAATTAAAAAGTACGTGATGATGAAGGAGGCTGAGACTTCTCCAGTGTCTTCTTGAGCTCCAGGACACCAGCCGGTCCACCTCCCTCCTGTGGACAGACTCATTTCCGTCCAAGATGAGTCCCGTGAGGGTGGTGTCCTCCGCAAACTTGGTCAGCTTTACAGAGTCGTGGCTGGAGGTGCTGTAGTTGGTGAGCGGGGAGAAGAGCAGGGGGGAAAGTACACATCCCTGGGGAGATCCTGCGCTGAGTTTCCTAGAATCCGAGTCATTCTTCCCCAGCCGCACGCACTGCCTCCTCAGGTTATCAATCATAAGTGGACAAGACCACGAGGAGCAGCTTCTTACATTTATGAAGACAAGTGTTTTTGTTACTAATCAATGGAAAAGATAGGAGAAATAACTAAAAGCATATTGTTGGCCTACACTTCAATACTTAAGCAGCAGTTTAAATAATTGCCTTTACTTCTGCTTAAACTTTTTCAACCACTTCACCTAACTATATAATCTACTAAAATAGCTTTACAACATTCAAAAGTAATTTAAAGGAGTGGCTAAATCAACTCAAACTTGTGAGGGCAATTCATGACTCAATTCAACACAGCAAAAATGGACATCTAGTCAAGTTTAAAATCACTTGAATGACTTTATCTGGATTTGAGAGGTTTTACTCGATGGGATTTGATTCATGCTTTTGTGATGCAGAATTTCTCTAGTCTCAAGGTAATTCTGACTTATCATGAGATAATTTTGCTTAAAATAAGTTGCCAATGGAGTAAGAAGAATTATCTTAGCTCACTGACAGATAATTTGGCTTGAAGTAAGAAGTCATGTAATGGAACAAGTCAGAAACGGTTTGAAACAAGTAAAAGAATCTACCATCAAACCATCAAATTGTCTAAACTAATTTTAACCAGTCAAAACATCTGAAACTGAGATTAATATCCTGAAATCAAGACATTTTAACTCGTCTAGAAATTCATTTTTGCAGTGAAAACTTTAGGGTCCATGCAATACATAAAGAAGAAGAGTACCTGCAATATGTATTCACCTTATTCCACACCCGCCCACTTTTGCACTCCTGGTTTGGCACTTGGATGTTTGGAACTCGGTTCAGGCTGGTGGAGAAGGAGGGAAAAGTCTCGCCGCTAAAATATTATATAAAGGAGATGGATTTGTGTAAAAAGTTTAATTATATAACAATAAGTCAGCAATGAACTGATTTACTGGACGTCCTGAATACGGCTTTGTAATCCGTGTAGAACTTGTTTTCTGTTGAGCTCGTCTGCCTCGTGTTAACTAATACAAAAGATGGCGGCGCCCACAACAACTTCCAAGATAAGGTGAATAGCACTTTAGCAAAACATACAGCTCTTTGGGGAACGTACAATATGTAAAGCACGTTTATATCAGCTTCTTTTTAAGACAAATCACTCTTTTAAGAAAACTTTTAATACTTACAGCTGAATTGTGAATTGCAGATCGATGTGCAATTTCTTTGCCACCTCCGAGTCTGTGGTGGTGAGTTCCTCTTGTTTGCTCCTGTTCTGTGTTTAGTCTGCTGCTGTTTGTTGTAGTCTGCGGTCTAAATGTTTGTGATGCTGTTATGTTTTACGTTATGCCTGACCTTAAATGACAGGCATCAGTCTGTCCAGGAACAACAGATGGAAATGAGCCTGTGGCATAGTCTGTCAGACAGTATTTGAATCATACGTTCATTTACTGACCCTTTAAGAGTTTGTAAAGTGCAACATAATGTGATTTCACTGGAGAAACTGGGATTTAACCTCAAAATATCACAAAATATGAAAAATTGAGATGATTTTGGAAAGTGTAAAACACAGAGCTGCTTTAAACACATTTATTATTGTATTTTACATTATGTTTTAGGAAATTATGATAAACTCTTTGCAATTTTGATGAAGGAACGATCCAGATTTATGGGTTTTATTGGAAAAATACTCACAGAAATGTTGAGCCCACAATCATTTTTCACTTTATCTAGAGATATATTAAATGCCATACCATGAATTAGATTCTTTTGAAGCTAAAATACCATTTTAGGGCTAGAAATTTGTATTTTGTCCATTGTTTGTTGTAGAAAAGCAAACTAACTGACCCTTCTACGCTGGAAATTCAAATGTGTTGTTTTTTTTCCAAACACAAACACTTAAAACCAGCAGACTTTGGATTTAACTTGAGCGAATCATTTACAGTCAACTTCATTTTGCCTCCAATCGCCTCCATTCCAGAATTTTGATCAAATTTTAAAGGGTCTATATGTACTGTCTTTTTTTTTTTAATAGATAGATAGATAGATAGATAGATAGATAGATAGATAGATAGATAGATAGATAGATAGATAGATAGATAGATAGATAGATAGATAGATAGATAGATAGATAGATAGATAGATAGATAGATAGATAGATAGACTTTTTATTTGTACTTTATTTAGTTCAGTTTTATCCTCCTTTAACATACATATTTGACTTTCTATAGCCTACAGACATTATTCTAAACACCGTCTCCACGCTTTATGTGAAAGTGGTTGAACGTGTTAAGTGCGTGCTCATAACGCTCAAGTATTCCGCACAGACTATTCCTAGGCGCTGGAGTCCTATTGTAAAAACATATGGTTTTGGCTCGTAACTCCTGATGAAAGCTTAGCCCGTGTTAGTGCCGTGTCTGGTTCGGGTTAGCGGCTAATTATATGACAGCGTAGCTCAGCCCAACTAGTTTGTAGCCCGGAGGAAGCGCAATCTCGCTGACTGGAGTTTCCTGTCCAATAACTGCACAGCAAACTTAGGCAAGAGGCAGCGAGGGGAGGCAGGGGAGACAACAAGCCGAGCGCACGGGACCGACTGGCTCTTTTCGCCAGCTTTGGACTTTACGCAGGAGGTTTCGGTGCGTAAAAGGGACGCGTAGAGTGCACAAAGCGCTTGGGGAGAGCTGGCTGCACCGACGCACATCTGGAGGAGTGCAAGGCGAGCCGGGAGGGAGAAGTTTCGAGGCGGAGAGAAAAGTTTTGGTCCGATGGTGGTTCTGCTGCGGCGCTGACGCGGGATTTAGGAGCGAGAGTTCGGTGCGTGGAGCGGGCTGTGGTTCGTGCGAAGAGGCCGCTGCGGAGGAATTCGGGTCGGGAAGGAGTCCGAGGGCGAAGTGTCCACCTGGATCGGCCAAAGAATGAATTAGCCCGGACTCGACGCGCCGCGCTCAGCCTCCGATAAGGTACGAGCTTGTCTTTCTCTTCTGCACGAGTTTGGAATAAGAGTTGTGCACGTTTTGGGGCGATAAGTGTGAAGAAGTGCTGCAGAAAGGTTCGTATTCACTGAGTGTGCACAGACTTGGACACGCTCCAATATTATCTGGGTTTGTTGATGTTTTCTTTACGCCAAACGTTTCACAATTCCGCTCCAAACTGCGCTTAATTCAAACCATTTGCGCACTCAGGCTCCTGCTCGGGGTCGGTTAGACTTGCTTTATCACGTTTTTTCCTCCAAAATAAACTTGTGTAAACTTCTGGGGCAGTGAGTGCGTCGCCAGTGTCGGGAGCGCGCACACAGCTGTCCAGCTGAGCAGCTCTGGAGCCGGGAGCGCGCGCGGCACTGGCACGTGAGAAGTGCATTGGCCTATTCATAAAGAGCTGGTGTGGTGCGGCTGTCAGGACGCCCTTTCAGCTCAGCAAACAAGCAGAGGTTAGCCTTGTCTTTGTTTACTGCGAGTTATTCAAACACGGTGGTAATTACTGTGTTTTTCACTTCTTGTTACATTTTTGACTTTGCTCAGTTGTATTTATTTTTGTCATCTTTTGTCACGTGAACATTTAGGCATATATTCTTAATCCCTTAATATACCATGTGTATTTTTGTGACAATGACGCGGTTCTAGTTAGATTCAGCCAATTTGAGTAACTTTTTCATGAAATCGTATGTATTATTTCAGTATAATATTTAGTTATTAGAATTTTCTGAGGCCGTACTTTTGTTCTCGCTCAAGTAATATATTTTTCTAGGGCTGCAGCTTTCGATTGTTTTGCTAATCGATTAGTCTAGCGATTATTCTTCAGATTAATCGATTGCATAAAGTGCAAAAGTCACACGATGAAAAGTTTTTGACTAAATTTGACCCAGATGAAGCTGAAGTGAAGCCGTTTGACGATCCTGGTGCTGTAGTTTTTGATTAAGGCGTGTTTTCATCAAATACACTGAAGTTATTTATTTTCTACATAATTTTTATGCAGTTGTGGCTTAATTTGAGTCTTAAACCTTCTTTCTCATGATTTGGAACCTACATATAGACCGCTTAACGATTATTCAGTTACTGAATTAGTTGACAGTTATTTGAATAATCGATTCATTGTGATTAATGGATTGACTTGTCGCAGCCCTTTATTATACTGCATGACAGTTGCCGGCTCTTACTTGAGTTTTGATCGCTCTTTTCACTGTGTATATGTTAAAGTGGCAAAGCTTTATGTTAAATAACATTAAATCATTTGACCTTTTGTGTTTCTTGCACAACTCCTTCAAATATGATCTTCTCTTATTTTTGTATCTGTCCTTTGGAAATACCAGATTGTGTGCATGATTTAATATTTGTCTTTCAAATGATATTAAGTTTAAATTTTAAATCAGATGTTACGTCCAGACATTAGTTACTCTTACTTGAGTAGTTTTCCCTTACACCACGAAAAAGCAATTTCTAGATGAGTTAAAATGTCTAGATTTTGGGAAATTTATCTTAATTTCAGAAGTTTTGACTGGTTAAGATTAGTTAAGACTATTTTTTTGGTGGAACTAAATTATTTTTCTTGCTTCGACCTGTTTCTGACTTTTTCAATACATTGTTTTCTTACTTCAAGCCAAATTAACTGCCCCCACTGGCACATTTATTTTCTTATTATAAGCTAAATAAGTTCATAATCAGTCAGAAATACCGTGAAATATTCTGCATCACATAAACAATTAAATCTCAACAAGTCAAAACTACTAAAACCCAGATAAAAATGATCAATTCAAGTCATTTTAAACCAAACTAGATTTACTTTTTTTGCAGCGTATACTTTTTCTCTGTACTTGAGTCATTTCTGGAACTTTGTACTTGGACTTGAGCAATAATCTGGAGTAACTTTAGTCTTACTTGAGCGATTTCTTTCTTTATACTTCTACCAGACTTTATTTGGAGTAACTTTATTCCTACTTTAACACAAACACCACTTCTGATTGTGACCCTCTTTCAGCGTTCACTGCCAGCCTCATCCGTTCTCTCGCTCCTCGTTTTTGTCAAGCAACAGTTTTAGCTTCAAACCCCCTCAGCCTCCCGTAACCCACTTTCGCGCCGGGCCCACGTGTTGAGACTCCTGTCCTGAGCCGGCTGTTAAGGCAGAATTAAAGCGCAAAGTGGATCACAGTTATTATAATAGCTGCGAGCAGTTCGTGCCGGATCAGGCCCCGTCTGCTCCTCCCTCCGTCCCGCTCGGGTCTGTGTCTGCTGCGGGACGACGGGGCAGAACACCTTAGTCATCTGTGCTTGGGACGACTCCGTGAATAGAAACATGTGCTCAACAGAATAATAAACGCATGACATTCTAATATAATGTACCAATGCCTCTTGTAAATACGAATTGTAGTTTTACACTGATCAGGTCGCTGTTTGTGGAGAAAAGTTGAAAAGTGTCCTGAAAAAAGTAAACAAACTGATGACATCACACCGCGGAGACAAAGGTTTTGGATAATTTACACAAAGAAACAACTTTTTTGACAACAAAATAAAATGTTTACAATGTGTTTTTCTTTGTCAAATGAAAAAAATCGGTGACATTGTGATGAGTGAGTTTTGGCCCCGTGTATAATGTCATTTCCTAGTGTGATGTCATCATTTACAACCAGGAAGTAGAATTAAAAAACTAAAAAATAGCTAAACCGGGCAACAGTTTGTGAACATTTTAGCAGAATTTGAAATATATTGTAACAACAGCAAGGCAAGTTTATTTGTAGAGCGCAATTCGTCCACAAGGCAATACAAAGTGCTTTACATAACAGGAAAAGTTGCATTAAAATCACGAAACACATAAAGACAGACAGAATCATTTTAAAATAAAGCGGTCATCTTTATTTTAAAATGGTCGTCTGTTTCTTCCCATAGAGTTATATAAACGTTTAAAGCTGGGGTAACTCATTTTCACACAGCAAAATCAGTGTGTCTAAAGTCTTTGCCACACTGTTAATATACTCAACGTTCATTTTCAGGTGCGGGCTCAGCTTTAGAACAGCTTTTTTCAGACAATAAAGTGAAACCAGAGCTACGCCCCGAGCACAGCCAATCAGAGCGCTGCTTCCGGCTCCTATTTCCTGGTTAATGAGACATAAAATACTTAATTATCAAATGCGGACATTGTACAGTGGTCTGTTTTTGTCCCAACGTTGCCGCTTTTACAATACATTTTTTGGAGGAAACTTTTTTTTTACTCATGTACAAAAAAAAAGCTTTAATGCCCCACTGTGGAACACGACGTATAAATTATTGTAGGGCTGCAACTAATGATTATGTCGGTAATCGATTAGTCTAGCAATTATTCCTTTGATTAATCAATTAGTTGTTTAAAATTTTACTAAATTTTACCCATAAAGCTGAAGTGAAGGCGTTGACGACATCCTGGTGGAGAATATTTATAGATTAAGAAGGATTTTGATCAAAAACACTCAATTTACATTACATTCCTGTGTGTTGTTTGTGAGTGATAAAAGCTCCTCTTTCACGATTACTTAACTTATTTAACGATTACTCGATTATTTAATTAGTTGACCACCATTTCTATAATCGATTAGTTGTGATTAATTAACTTGTTGCAGCCCTAAATTATTGTAACCCCTTAAAATTGGGGGTTGACTTGGTCGATTTATTCCATTTTGTCCACCATCTGATATAAAATAAGTATCAAGCTGCTCGAAAGGAAAAGTACAAAAAGACAGCTCAAACCATGCACATATTTTCGGTCAAATCCACCATTCTGGGAAGAGTCCGTCTGTCCAAACCCACAAATAAAAAGATTACCGTAAAATTCCCCCAAAAATTAATAGGCCTTTTTATATGCACTCTTTCTAAACTTTTACTTTAGTACAAGAGCCTAAAGTTATTTTTAGTTAAATTAGCTTCAGCTTTGAAACTCAAACTCAACGTCAAAACTCAACAAGCGCTCATTCTACAAGGGACGTCACGTAGGTCTGGGCGATACGGTGATAAAAATCGAATCGCAAGCTCGTCCCGGTGACAATCTGCTATTTTTGTGAAATTGGCGTATCGTGATTCATTGTTTTTCTGTCTTTAATGCAGCTGTCTGTTCAAACACACTTTTTCTCCTGTTGTTTAGCCTCTGTAGTCTCTGAGCAAATGACTTTATTTACCTCTTATAGACCAGGGCTGCACAATTCAACGAAATCGACACAAAAAGCATGACCGAAAGTGAAAAAAATGCGCTCAAAAGCAACTGAAATGCGCCTGCAAACAAGAAACGAAACACAAGCGCGACAAAAACATGAAAAGAAAAGATGACAAAAAATGACAAAGACGCGTTTAAATATGACAAACACAACTGAACGTGACAAAAACTAAAAAGCAACAAAACAGAATCCTATTGTTCAAACCTAAATCTAATCTTAATTGCACTGGTCAGAAAAATCACAATTAGATATTTTTCCTAAATTGTGCAGCTCTGTTAAAGGCAACAGAAAAAACAAAGTGAACATGAATCGTGATCAAATCGAAATCATGACCTGGCAACAAGGAAATCGTGATAATCATTTTTTGTCATATCGCCCAGCTCTAACGTCACGATTATTATTGGAGTCGACTTGTCTGCGATTATTGCTATTGTTTGTTCAGACTTTTAAAATACATTTCTTACCAAATAAAGCTGTATTTATGGTCACTAGATGCTCCCAGATATAGAATAGTTATGAATAAAGTGTATTATTAATGCAATCCGCTCATTGTTGATGTTGTTGTTTATTCTTTTTTGACGTCTTGGTTTAATAATGTTGCTGTCGTTGTTGTAAAAGGTCCTGTGACATGTGTTTTATAGTCTGTATAGTCCAGTTAATGATTGCAATTATTATTATTTTTTGTAGTCGACTATGATGATTCGTCGATTAATCGTTGCGGCGATAAATTCTACTGTCTGTAACTCCGAATCTCCTCCTTGTATTTACCGAAGAAAATCTAGGCGGGATTTCAGTTCTGATATTCCTCTGTGCAGAGCTTGTTCACACTTATAATTAAAGTAAATCCAACAACCAAAGCCACAACAACATTGTCTCAGCTTCACAAAGCCATTTGTTTACGCTCCAAAGAGTTCAGAAACAGCTTCAGACTGAAACGGGAGAAAACTGAGTCACGCATTTTATCAGCCGGAATGACAAAACAATCTGATTTATGATTTGTGTTATGGTTGGGTAAACGGAAAGACAATAAATAATGCATAAAATCTGGTAGTTTCAAAGGATAGATCACAAAAATGAACAAAAATCTGAAGCAGCGAGGTAAGAAACACAGATAAAGCTTTTGTCACTTGCAGATTTACTCGCACTGAGAAGAGGAACTGATTTTGTTTCTCAAGTAAGAGCAATTATACTGTCAAATGTATTTCTCACGTAGGAGTAAAAGTGTGGTATCTGGAAACTACTCGAAGCACAATTTCTACAAAAAGTTACTCAAATAAATCTAACTTCTTTGGCTTTCTGAGTACACCAAATAGGTCTGGGCGATACGGTGATGAAAATCGAATCGTGAGCTGGTCCCTGTGACAATCTGCTATTTTTATCATGTGTATCACGATTCACTGTTTGTCTCTTTAATGCAGCTGTCTGTTCAAACACACTTTTTCTCCTGTTGTTTAGCCTCTGTATCCTCTGAGCAGATGACTTTATTTACCTCTTACACCTCTTAAGCGCAATAATTCAACTCAGTGCACCAAAACGCAGCTAAAAACTACAAAGACGCGACTAAAAGTGACAAAGACGCGACTAAATGTGACAAAGACTCTCTTAATTACAGCAAACGCAACTGAATGTGACAAAAATGTGACTAAAAGCGGCAAAATTATGCTTAAAATGTGAATCTGAATAGAAAATCGAATCACAATCGCAAAACTGGTCAGAAAAATCGCGATTGCATATTTTTTCCTAAATCGTTCCGCTCTATTAAAGGCAATAGAAAAAACAAAGTGAACACAAATCATGATAAAATCTAAATCATTATCTGGCCCCAAGAAAATCGTGATTATAATTTTTTGCCATGTCGCCCAGCCCTACCACCAAATCCAATCTGGGTCTATAACCGGACTATTTCAGGCCTAAATTAGAGATAAACTGGGCCTTAAAGACTATATGAAGGTTAGACTGCACATGAGTATGAAAGTATTTAAGATTTTACTAAACATTTTGCCTATTTGTCCCCAGCTCGACAATTTTCATAACTTTTATAATTTTACTTCCTGGTTGGACATGGGCAGCAAATATGACATTGGTGGAGGTAATTCTACAACTGTTACCTAGCAACCAGACTGTAAACAAGAGCCCAAATCCATACAAATTACACACTAGTTATGATTTGACAAATAATAAAACCTGATAACACCTTTATTTTGTTGAATGACCGTTTAAACTGTCAGAAAAATGTGTCAGCTGAGTGTTAAGTGTCTGTGAACAGTTTTCAACAGTACGTCACATTTTGATGACATCACAGAGGGATTCGAGCAAACACTTTATGCAAACTCTTCATAACACCTGCCACTTTAACAATCGTGTAATAACAAAGATCTATTTGCACTACTGTCTGGCCAACTGTGCATTTCTGGACATACTCTAAGTCTATTTTATCTTATTTAATTCTCATTTATAGATATATCTTGCTACTATTTTATTCATTGTTTTATGTTGAACCTTCAAAACAAGTTTGTGAAGTTTGATCACTGACAGTGGCAATAAATCTGATTCTGATTCCGTTTTAGAACTCAGCAGCACTACTTCCTGTAATTTTAAACGTTTATTCATCAAAATTTCTTCTGGAACTGCATCTTATAAAATATATAACTATGATAAATATTTTAAGTGCCCACCCACCAAACTTAGCCATAATTTGAATATAATGAGAACCTGTCATTTAGACTTTAAGTAGGAATACACTATTGACACAGTAGTTTAAACTGGAAATGTACTAAAGGAAGAGCAAAAAATGTGAATAAAATGTAGTCTCAATCAGTGGTTCTCAAACTAGGGGTCGGGATCCCAAAGGGGGTCGTGAAATGATTTCTGAGGGTCTCCAGATGACGGGGAAAAACTGATACAATTGTCTTAAACAAGGCTTGCCGTGGTAAATGTAGATTCCTATTTGTCGGCCAATCAAAGTCATTTTTCCAGGTCTATATTCTCAAAATAAAGTCAAACATTAGATATAGGGACGCCTATTGTTTGTGTTTGGGGGTCGCGAATGTGAACTATTTTTATTTTTGGGGTCGCGACTGAAAACGTTTGAGAACCACTGCTCTAAATGAAGAAAACTGAAGAGGTTTCCACGTGCCACCAGAAGAGTTTTGGTACCACCAGTGATGCTCGCGCCACAGTCCAAACACTGCACTTCTGTTCCTAAACCTGACGTCCGTCTTGTGTTTTCCCTCTGCAGGCTCCGTCTCTTCCAGCTCGTCCTCCTCCGAGCAGCCCTGAGCCCATGGACGAGGAGCGGGGAGCGGCTCCCACCTCCCCAAAGCCTCCGGACCATGGGGGGACCTCCAGCACCACCAGCGACACCACCACAACTACATCAAATACTACGAACAGTACGAACACTACTACTACAAACCACCAGAGGAACACAGAGACGCCGAACGGATTTACCGACATCAAGACGTGTCCCAGTGAAGGTAAGGCTTTGTTTTAAACCGATTGTGTTCTTTAGCAATAAAAAAAAAAAAAGTAGGACAAATAAATATTGTAGGGATGTCAAGATTATTCAGTTAAATATAATTATGACAATTTTAGTTAAATACGTAATTTTAATTCAAATCTACACTTCAAAAAACTAAATCTAAGTAGCTTTTTATGTCACATTAACTTCATTTTCTCATTCAGAATGTTTAATTTCATAAAACTGGTGACATGGTGATGATATATTGGACATTCTGAATGAAAGCGAACTAAGGATTTCACAGTTTGTTCGGTCATGTTGTCAGTAATTGAGAACAATTGTGAAATCACAGCGTCGTCTCACAATAATTGCAACTCTAAAATTTGAGTTCCATCCCTAGAACATAGTGACAGGAAAGGAGGACGAGAAAATTCTTGATAAAGTGGTAAATATTCGACAGCTTCTACAATACAGCTTCTCAATAACAAAACTTTTTTATTTATTCACTTCATTTGTTACTATAAATGTAACACAGTCCATTATTTCATTAAAGTTCACAAAAGTAATAATTTGTGAGAGTTTTCTGGCTTTTTGTACGTTTTGTCTTTTCTCCTCTTAAAGGAGCTGTACCTGATTTTTACTGTTTTGAAACGTGACAAACAGAACTAGTTTTGTTTGAAAGTCTTTACATTAGTCTCATGTATCGCTCACTTTCCTATTGCAGTCTTAAATATTCACCGCCATGAGTTTCTCTGTGCCCGGATTGAGTTTTGCTGTCACAGTAAAGCTAACAAAAATTAGCATGCTAGCACATTTCCTGTTTCTCGCAGAATAAAACACTCTATAAACCGATGCAGAGAAAGCGCTGTGGTCTCATTTACAATATATCTGTGGTGGGGCATCATAGATTTTTATTTTATTACATCAAAACGATCTGGGAAATGAATGAATAATTTTGTTTTTCACGTTTCAGTGTAGTAAAAATCAGGTACAGCGCCTTTAACACAGTGAAGATTAAAGGTGCCAAACGTTGGGTGTGACAGTGTGACTATTGGTGGTCTGTTGTCTGAACACCGCTTGTATTTCACCGGATTTGTGCGCTGGCTCCAATAATAATGGTGTTTTTCCACATGTGATGAGTCATTTTAGGGAGGTTTCTCACAGTTTATGACTCACCTGCTCTTCAAATACCATTTCGGTTTGGATTTGGAATTTGTTTTTAGGACTGCAGTATTTTAGAAAAAAAAACACATTGCGATTAGAGTCACAAAAAAGTAGGAGCACATTTCAAACGTGTCCAGGAGCATTGAGTGTTTTAGAGCGTTCTGAGCTAATGAAAGATAAACAACCACCATTGCCAAATTTAAAGAATCAAGCACAATGGCATGGAATATTTTCAATGTAAATAACACTTTTTTCTCTAAATGATGTGATTTGTCTCAAGCAAAAAAGTGTGCTGTGACTCCAAAAAGGCTGAAAAACATTGTTGTAACACTTACTCAAATTGCAGTTTTTATTTGATTCTGACATGAAGTGCATTCACACTTAATGTCAAGAGCCCATTTTAATCCTGATGTGGACTTGGTTTGGTCCTGTTCTTGTCCTCAGTTAGTCCAGGTTTAGTTTTAGACTTGATTGATCTCAAGTTTGGTGTGGTGAATGTGCATCTTTCTCTCTCTCAAGTTTTGATCATGGCGATGCATGCAATGGGGCGAGGGATGGGCGAATTGGCAGATCAATGATTGTTTATTATAAATCATTATAGGGGGTCAAGATTTATTATAATTACTTACAGGAATATAATCTAGATTTGAGATTGAATCGTGTTTACAGTAATAAACCACAATATGCACAAGGGATACATGATAAATATGGAAAATAATGATTTGGTCATTGAGCTCATTGTTATGCAAACTGTTCCATTCACACCATTTTGTTTGCTTTTGAAATTAAAACGGGTTCCTCTAAAGTGGACAGTTAGAATATAATGTAAAATTTCAAACTATAATCTTTATAATAATGACAAGGGAGAGAGACAGGAGGACACGCACGATCAGAGGAGGCACAAACTGACCTCTGCTGCAGCTGCAGGTGTGATCTGTGCCGCCACACCTCGCATTTCTGTCCTAATTTTGAAGAATTTTACCTTAATTTACCTTAATTACCTTAATATTGCCATAAATGTGGTGTGAGCTCTACTCAGTCAGTAGCATCTGAAATATTCCGCCTCCGTCTTATTTTGCACCATTTTAACAATTGTGGTGATGTGTATAAATGTGCTTCCTGTTGAACAGCAGACGTGACATAGAGAATAATCTCCAACTGTTGGCTAACCACCATGTTGTAAACAAGAGCCAAAAACAAATGATAATACCTGATAGCGCCTTTGTTTTGTTAAATTATTCTTAAAGAGAATTGTGGCGCTAAATTGTCTTTGCATTTTTCATTAAATATCTCTTAATGATGACAGAGGAATTCTATTTTAGAACTCTGCAATACTGCCTAGAATGTTTAGCGTTTAACTCTTCACAAACTGAATACGACTGATGTAAAAATATAATCAATATTCAAGGACTGTCTCACCAAACAAAGTCATGCTATATGCACTGTTTATTTGCATCATTTACAAGGTCCACTCCTGCTCCTGTCCACTCCTCAGCATCGAGCATCAAGTCTTGGTGCTGAGGAGTGGACAGGAGCAGGAGTGGACCTTGTAAATGATGAAAGTTCACAGCTCTGTTGCTCAAAAAGGTCAAGGACCCAGGATGTCTATCAGGCCCCCTGTGTCCTCTCTAAGTCTCTAGTCAGGTGTCTGTCTGTGGCCCGGTGTCAGGGCGGTGGTCAGGGGTTTAGGTGAAGGTGGGGTTTAGCGCCTGCAGATGGCGCTGCACACTGAGCGCAAGAAAGAGCCCAGAGTGCGCTTCTTTTTCGGAGGTGCTGTCAGGTTCCGGTAAATGCTGTCCAGGACCTCAGAGCTGAAGTCGTCCTGGACCAAAGCAGCATGGATCACATGACTCTTCTTTTGGCCTTTGCGCAGCTCTTTGTACACGGCGGATGCCTCTTCTTCATAGCTGCGTACACTCGGCTTCACCAGGACATACCACTGTGGCACCTTCTCACAAAGCTGTGCCATTAGATTTTGAGACAGAGGCAACATCATGTCCCAGTTCTTCTGGGATATCCTGGAGACCACCTCATAAACCAGACCAATGCAATCTTTCTTTGTCCACAGCCAGACCACATGGTGAAATGCGTGAGTCTCACGGCCAGCGCGTGACATTTGAGCGCTCTGGATATAAGGCAAAGAAAAAGTGACCACAACTCGAGCATCATTCATGGTGAGGAGGCACAGATGGCTGAGCAAAATAAATATCTGTGAACCATGTTTGGTCCGTGTACCCTTTGTTCAGTTAATGTTCAGTTTAAATTCGAGAAAAAATGGGGAGAAAAAAGATTTTCCATTTTTTATTTTTGCTAAAAATTACAGTCTGATTAGAAAAAATATTCAAAATAAAAATATTTGGCTATCATTAGGATAAAATTGTAATATTTCAAAATTAAAGGACATTTACGTGATTAAAGTCTAAGCTAGAAAAATTTGTAATGTTTCGTCATTAAAGTCGTAATTTTATGAGATTAAAGTGTAAAATTTTTAAATCTTTTTTTGATGATGTTTTTGAACATTCACATCTCAGATAAAGAGCAGATAAAGAGAAGCGTCCAGTTGTTGCTCTCATGTCATTGCCAGAAGGCCGATATTGCAGTGGCACATTTGATGACTCACTCTCAGGGATCCAGACTTGACACAAATGAAGGAAGTGTCTCTTTTGTCTGGCCCAGAATGACTCACTGTGTCTGGGGTTGAGCCAGCAGCAGTCAGTCCGTGGTGAGAAGACAAACCAGGAACAAAACGCTGAATACAACCAGGAAAGACTACTGTATTTCTGCTTTTTAACGCGTCGTTGTCATCATCAGAAACATGGAGCAAGCCGTATTTAGTCAAAAACTTATACCCGGACACTAATCGATACAAAAATAGAATCAAAACTAGGTATTCAAGTGTCAATACTGAAAAAAAAATCACATGAATCAGCCAACGTTGGACCTTTCCTGAATAGTTTGAATGGTTTTGTTGTGGTGCTGTATTGTTATGGAGTATTAAGAATTTTCCAAGTTTATAAAGCTGGAAATGTTATATTCATGGGTTTCTGCTTCCTGTTAAGTGCAACATTTTGAGGAGTTTTTTCCAGTTTGAAAAGACAATATTTTGTTAGTATAAATTGTTAATTGCTATGATAAAGATCTCATCATAATATTTAATTGCAATTTTTCTGACCAGTGTGTGCGATTGTGATTAGATTTGCAATTTATGCTTTGATAATGCGATTCTGTTCAAAGTTCGCATTTTAAACACAGCCAGGAGAATTGACAAAAAGACTGAAAACTGACAAACTAGTAAAAGGATCACATGTTTCAGAACATTTTGACGCTTTTAGTGTTGCTTTAGGCACGTTTTAGTATCTGTTTAGTTACATTTTAGTCACATTTAAGTCACTTTGAATCACGCATTTTTGTTGCATTTTTATCTGCTTTAGTCACATTTTGCCACTGTTTGTCACTTTTAACTTAAATATGTCACGTTTTTGACGCTTTAAGATACATTTTTGTCACTTTTAGTCACATTTAAGTCACTTTGAATCACGTTTGTCACTTTTAGTCTAATCTTTTGTCATTTTTAGAAGCATTTTTGTTGCATTTTAGTCTGCTTTAGTCACATTTTGCCACTGTTTGTCACTTTTAGTCACGTTTTTGACGCTTTAAGATACATTTTTGTCACTTTTAGTCACATTTAAGTCACTTTGAATCACGTTTGTCACTTTTAGTCTAATCTTTTGTCATTTTAGAAGCATTTTTGTTACATTTGTGTCTGCTTTAGTCACATTTTGCCACTGTTTGTCACTTTTAGTCACGTTTTTGACGCTTTAAGATACATTTTTGTCACTTTTAGTCACATTTAAGTCACTTTGAATCACGTTTGTCACTTTTAGTCTAATCTTTTGTCATTTTTAGAAGCATTTTTGTTGCATTTTAGTCTGCTTTAGTCACATTTTGCCACTGTTTGTCACTTTTAGTCACGTTTTTGACATTTTAAGATACATTTTTGTCACTTTTAGTCACATTTAAGTCACTTTGAATCACGTTTGTCACTTTTAGTCACATTTTAATTGAATCATTTGTCATTTTTAGAAGCGTTTTTGTTGCATTTTTGTCTGCTTTAGTCACATTTTGCCACTGTTTGTCACTTTTAGTCACGTTTTTGACGCTTTAAGATACATTTTTGTCACTTTTAGTCACATTTAAGTCACTTTGAATCACGTTTGTCACTTTTAGTCACATTTTAATTGAATCATTTGTCATTTGTAGAAGCGTTTTTGTTGCATTTTTGTCTGCTTTAGTCACATTTTGCCACTGTTTGTCACTTTTAGTCACGTTTTTGACGCTTTAAGATACATTTTTGTCACTTTTAGTCACATTTAAGTCACTTTGAATCACGTTTGTCACTTTTAGTCTAATCTTTTGTCATTTTTAGAAGCATTTTTGTTGCATTTTAGTCTGCTTTAGTCACATTTTGCCACTGTTTGTCAGTTTTAGTCACGTTTTTGACATTTTAAGATACATTTTTGTCACTTTTAGTCACATTTAAGTCACTTTGAATCACGTTTGTCACTTTTAGTCTAATCTTTGTCATTTTAGAAGCATTTTTGTTACATTTGTGTCTGCTTTAGTCACATTTTGCCACTGTTTGTCACTTTTAGTCACGCTTTTGACGCTTTAAGATACATTTTTGTCACTTTTAGTCACATTTAAGTCACTTTGAATCACGTTTGTCACTTTTAGTCACATTTTAATTTAATCATTTGTCATTTTTAGAAGCATTTTTGTTGCATTTTAGTCTGCTTTAGTCACATTTTGCCACTGTTTGTCACTTTTAGTCACGTTTTTGACATTTTAAGATACATTTTTGTCACTTTTAGTCACATTTAAGTCACTTTGAATCACGTTTGTCACTTTTAGTCACATTTTAATTGAATCATTTGTCATTTTTAGAAGCGTTTTTGTTGCATTTTTGTCTGCTTTAGTCACATTTTGCCACTGTTTGTCACTTTTAGTCACGTTTTTGACGCTTTAAGATACATTTTTGTCACTTTTAGTCACATTTAAGTCACTTTGAATCACGTTTGTCACTTTTAGTCTAATCTTTTGTCATTTTTAGAAGCATTTTTGTTGCATTTTGTCTGCTTTAGTCACATTTTGCCAATGTTTGTCACTTTTAGTCACGTTTTTGACGCTTTAAGATACATTTTTGTCACTTTTAGTCACATTTAAGTCACTTTGAATCACGTTTGTCACTTTTAGTCTAATCTTTTGTCATTTTAGAAGCATTTTTGTTGCATTTGTGTCTGCTTTAGTCACATTTTGCCACTGTTTGTCACTTTTAGTCACGTTTTTGACGCTTTAAGATACATTTTAGTCACTTTTAGTCACATTTAAGTCACTTTGAATCACGTTTGTCACTTTTAGTCTAATCTTTGTCATTTTTAGAAGCATTTTTGTTGCATTTTAGTCTGCTTTAGTCACATTTTGCCACTGTTTGTCACTTTTAGTCACGTTTTTGACATTTTAAGATACATTTTTGTCACTTTTAGTCACATTTAAGTCACTTTGAATCACGTTTGTCACTTTTAGTCACATTTTAATTGAATCATTTGTCATTTTTAGAAGCGTTTTTGTTGCATTTTTGTCTGATTTAGTCACATTTTGCCACTGTTTGTCACTTTTAGTCACGTTTTTGACGCTTTAAGATACATTTTTGTCACTTTTAGTCACATTTAAGTCACTTTGAATCACGTTTGTCACTTTTAGTCACATTTTAATTGAATCATTTGTCATTTGTAGAAGCGTTTTGTTGCATTTTTGTCTGCTTTAGTCACATTTTGCCACTGTTTGTCACTTTTAGTCACGTTTTTGACGCTTTAAGATACATTTTTGTCACATTTAAGTCACTTTGAATCACGTTTGTCACTTTTAGTCTAATCTTTTGTCATTTTTAGAAGCATTTTTGTTGCATTTTTGTCTGCTTTTGTCACATTTTGCCACTGTTTGTCACTTTGAATCACATTTGTCACTTTTAGTCACATTTTAATTGAATCATTTGTCATTTTTAGAAGCGTTTTTGTTGCATTTTTGTCAGTTTAAGTTGTATTTTGCCACTGTTTGCCTCCTTTAGTCACATTTTTGACACTTTAAGATACGCTTTTGTCACTTTTAGTCACACTTTTGTCGCTTTTTTTAACAGTGGTTTATCTTTTTGATTGCTCATTTCTATCCTGCTGTTCTTGAACTCTGCATTGCAACATCATAATTTCCCCATTGTCAAATAAACAAAAAGGTTGTCTTTTCTTCTTCTTTCTTTTATTTTATGCACATTTTATAGTAATGTAGACACAAGATTTAATGTACAGGCTTTGCACAGAAAGGCTGCATTTGTCAAATTAAACCCCCCAACTTTATTGCTGTTAGACAAGAAACTCCTTTGCCCTTGTATAGAAACCATTATCAGGGAGGAGAGAGTGCATTTATATGAATAACTTGACAGATGATGGGTTTAGAGGCGTGTGATTGGCTGACAGTGACAGCCAGGTGAGATTTAGGAGCAAGGAGGAAACGCACTCTTCCTAACCTTTTAAGCTGTTTTAAATGAGACTCTGGGGCCTAGTGGAATGGCCCTCTGCACCCCCCCCCTCTCCCCCCCTCTCTCTCGTCTAAACCCGATTGGTCACGGTTCAAATCCATGCGTTGCTCAATGGACTAACGGCACTGGAGTCATGTGGGAAGTGTTTTGACTGTTCCCGGTGATCAAAAAGGCCCTGAAGTCGAGGTGCGGTTTGCGTTTAGGGAAGTGAGCTGCCCGGCGCCATGGCAACCTGCCGCAAAAATCTGGGTCACATGACTTTTCTCGAGTTCGAAGGCAAGTCCCGACCTTAATGTGATTAGTGTGGATTGACAAACTGCGAGCTTGTGCCAGACAGGATGATGTACTCGTGCAAGGAAAGGAACTTAACAGAGACTTTTTGATGCACATTTATAAGTGTATGTTTTGCTGCAAAAATGTAAAACTTTCCTCTTAAAACTTTATGTACTAGACTGTATTTGTATCATCATTCAATTCAGTCCTTCAATTATCGCTTGGTGGTGGTTTGTAGTGGAAGAAGTATACAATTTTGTAACTTATGTAAAAGAAAATCTCAACTAAAAGAAAAAATATCACATGAACAAATCTACTCAGTAAAAGGGTTGATATTTAAGTTAAGTATAAACGAAACACTGGCAAAAAGTTAAAATGACTTAAATTCAGGATATTAATCTTAATTTGAATAATTTAAATTTGTTAAAATGTAGACTGTAGATTATTTTACTCTTCCAAATGTGTTTCTGACTTGTTTGAGTGTTTTTCTTCTCATTTCACTTATTCGTCAACGGGGTTAGGTTAATTTACTTGCCTCATGGGCACATTTATTTTCTTATTTCAAGCTAAATTCAATTGTTATAAGTCAGAAATGTTTTGAAATCAGTGAAATATTCCAGGCCACATAAGCAATTAAAGCTGTCCTGGTCAAAACTGCACAAATTAACACTCAGAAATCAGGTCATTTTAATCACGGCTAGATATTTTATCTTTTGTGTTGCAGATTTTTGACATCAAAGAGTCAAATGTAGTGATCTTGACAAGGAATTGTGCTGATTTTTGTTCGACAGAAACGACTGGAGGTTTATTTTTGACTGTTTCTATTTGTATATTTTTGTTTTCTCAAAGTTGGGACATTAACTCAAACTATGAATCTATCAAACTAACAGCTTTAAATAAAAAGGTGATACAATTGGAATTGTGATCTCATTCCTGTGCCATTTTGTTCAAGTCGACATATTGTGATTCACATATTTTCTTCTGAATGTTCTGTAAATGTACATGTAAATGTAAATGTTTTGGTTGAGATTCAAGTATCGCTCATAACGTGAACAAACAGTAAAACTTAATATTGTAATTTTGCAGATCTCCTAAAAAAATTGTGATATTATCCTTATCTATTATTCATTTTTATATATTTCTCCCATCTGTACATGCATGCATTGTGATTAAATCTAAATTATGATCTATCTCTAGCGAAATATGTATATACATTTTTAGCATATCGCCCTTCCTAGTTCAAACTGTAGTGGAAAATACAAAAACCTTCTCACAAACGTTGCGATGTAAAAGTATCCACTGAAACGAAATACTGGATTAAAGTGCCTATGATAGGTTGGACTACTCATTTAACTAAGATGCAGTTAAGATCAATATATTTCAAATTCAGTTAAAATCCCTACAATTTTTACCTCAGTTTAGCTTTTTTTTTTTTTTTTTTTTTTTTTTTTTTTACTTCCTGGTTGTAAATGATGACATCACACTGGGAAATTACCAAATTACCAGTTTAGTGCATCCTGTACAGTGCACCAAAACTCCTCTTTTTCATTTGACAAAGAAAAATACATGTGAACACCTTTATTTAGTTGAATCAATGTTTAAAGAATCAAAAAAGTAGTTTCTTTTGTGTAAATTATACATAGCATGTGTCTCACCAGTGTGATGTCATCAATTTGTTTACTTCCTGTAACTTTCAACTGATTTTTCAACTTTTCTCCACAAATAGCAACATGATTGGTGTAAAACTATAATTTATATTTACAAGAGGTATTAATACACTGAATAAAGTAGAAAATCATAAATAGCTGTCATAGGCACTTTAATGGTGATGGGTCAATGACAGAACATCAGAATCTCAAAGTGGACTGTAGTGCTTTAATGATTGTACTGCGCACTTTTATGAAACATGATTCCGAGGTAACAGTGCGTGTTGTGTGGAGTGTTTTGAAGTGTGTTTCTGGTCTCCACACGCTCCTGCTGCATGCGGTTCACCTCTGAGTTAATGATAATATTTGTCAGAAGAGTTTTATGGTTATTAAACGGATGAAGTTTGCCTCAACACGTCCAACACACTTTGCATCTACAGCGTTCAGGACCGTGACACCGCTCGCTCAAACCAAAGCACGCAACAAAACAAACTGGGATATTTGTTAACTATTGCAACGAGAATAATTTATGCGATGAAAATTGTATGTTTTTACGTTCTGGACTTAAATAGAACCAAGACGATACAAGAAAAAGACAGAGAAGAAGAGAGAATGTGGTTAACTGAAGGTTAAGGGTTGAAATCCTACCCTGACGAGTGCAAACTGTCACTGTGTCCTTGAGCAAGACCTTTTCCATGTACAAAGATTACATTGCAGTTTTATTTCCTATAATTTCCTTTTGTTTTATTTTCTCTGTCTATTGAAACTCTTTTTGTAGTTGTATTCAAATAGGTTTTATCCTAGACAATGTGCTAAATATCCTGGCATTTCTCCAAAACAACAAATGCAATTCTTTACATTTTTCGTTAACCTTCCACTTTTAATTTCTGTCTTAGGTACAATTATTTTGCAGCCCTGGACTAAAGAAGGACTAAACCAGGACTAAAGCTGGATTAAAGCAGGACCAAACCAGGACTAAACCAGGACCAAAGCTGGACTAAAGCAGGACTAAATCTGAACGAAAGCAGGTCTAAATTTGGACTAAAGCAGGACTAAATCTGGACTAACGCAGGTCTAAATTTGGACTAAAGCAGGACTAAATCTGGACTAAAGCAGGACTAAATTTGGACTAAAGCAGGACTAAATCTGGACTAAAGCAGGACTAAAGCTGGACTAAAGCAAGACTAAAACTGGACTAAAGCAGGACTAAAACTGGACTAAAGCAGGACTAAAGCAGGACTAAAGCAAAACTAAAACTGGACTAAAGCAGGACTAAAACTGGACTAAAGCAGGACTAAAACTGGACTAAAGCAGGACTAAAACTGGACTAAAGCAGGACTAAAGCAGGACTAAAGCAAGACTAAAACTGGACTAAAGCAGGACTAAAACTGGACTAAAGCAGGACTAAAACTGGACTAAAGCAGGACTAAAACTGGACTAAAGCAGGACTAAAGCAGGACTAAAGCAAGACTAAAACTGGACTAAAACTGGACTAAAGCAGGACTAAAACTGGACTAAAGCAGGACTAAAGCTGGACTAAAGCAAGACTAAAACTGGACTAAAGCAGGACTAAAACTGGACTAAAGCAGGACTAAAGCTGGACTAAAGCAAGACTAAAACTGGACTAAAGCAGGACTAAAACTGGACTAAAGCAGGACTAAAACTGGACTAAAGCAGGACTAAAACTGGACTAAAGCAGGACTAAAGCAGGACTAAAGCAAGACTAAAACTGGACTGAAGCAGGACTAAAACTGGACTAAAGCAGGACTAAAGCTGGACTAAAGCAAGACTAAAACTGGACTAAAGCAGGACTAAAACTGGACTAAAGCAGGACTAAAGCTGGACTAAAGCAAGACTAAAACTGGACTAAAGCAGGACTAAAGCTGGACTAAAGCAGGACTAAATCTGAACGAAAGCAGGTCTAAATTTGGACTAAAGCAGGACTAAATCTGGACTAAAGCAGGACTAAATCTGAACGAAAGCAGGTCTAAATTTGGACTAACGCAGGTCTAAATTTGGGGTAAAGCAGGACTAAAGCTGGACTAAAGCAGGACTAAAACTGGACTAAAGCAGGACTAAAGCTGGACTAAATCTGGACAAAAGCAGGACCAAAGCAGGACTAAATCTGGACTACAGCTGGACTAAAGCAGGTCTAAAGCAGGATTAAATCTGAACGAAAGCAGGTCTAAATTTGGACTAAAGCAGGACTGAATCTGGACTAAAGCAGGTCTAAATTTGGACTAAAGCAGGACTAAATCTGGACTAAATCTGGACTAAATCTGGACTAAAGCTGGACTAAAGCAGGACTACAGCAGGTCTAAATCTGGACTAAATCTGGACTAAATCTGGTCTAAAGCAGGTCTAAAGCAGGACTAAGATGAGCTGAGTCAGACTGAGTGGAGGTGTAGTTTGGAGGAGGGGCTGGAGGGTAACAAGGCCTGGCTTTGAGCCCCTCACCCTCTGCTCACAACAGCAGCTTCACTAAAGCACGCGGCGTGTGCAAACACCGTGACATGTGGATATGACGAGCACCAGGAGTGAGCCAGAGGTGTCTCTGCTCAAGAACAAATGTGTCCAGTTATAATATATCGACTTATCGTTCAATAAATAAGAGAATTATGTTTTAGTCAGTAAGTGTCATAGACTTTTTCATTAGTTTGTTACTAGAAAACTAATAGATGTTGCCATGTTGTCTTTAACAGCAATCTGAAGTTGTGAAATCATTTAGGCCAGGAAATAAAAAAATATATTTATGATTTGTCATATTCAACCGCACTGAGTCAAGCAATAGTTTTGTATAACTTTTATAACTTTTTATTACATTACAACATACAATGTCTCTAATGTGAAGGCTGTGTTTTGTAAACCAAACTAGCTGTAATGCTGCCACAGAACTGTTTATGAATGTGCACTGTCCCTGTTCAAACGTTAAAAATATAATCATATAATATAATCATTATGTGTAATAAACAGGTAATACCTTGTGTGAGTGCAGAGAACACTGAGGCCTGTGGAGCGTGTTATTTCTTTGCCCGGAATGTTCCAGAGTATGGCATTGTTTTTCAGGATAATTTTGAACAATAAAACATCCATAATAAAATGTATGAAATATGCCATATTATAGAATATTACTGGCAAAGTAAAACATGTAAAAGGTGATGCCTTAAAATTAAAATAAAGTATCTCTCCTGTTGTCATTATCACTGCGGTGAAGAAGAGGAGATGACGAGGTTGAGCTGGTGGAGGGTTTTGCTGTTGAGAATGAAAAAACAAACCAACGAACAGGAGAAAGAGTAGTTATATGTGAGTGAATCAGGGCTGAACAGTTTTAGAAAAAATTGCAATTTATGTTTAAAAAGTTAATTTCAAACACATGCAGGAGATAAACACTTGAAAAAAGACAAAGAATAGGAAGAAAAAAGTAAGTTTTTTTTTGTTTGTTTTCTTTTTTGTTGTTTACAGTGTACATTCTGCAGCCTTTTTTATTTGTTAATTACACCAGTTCACGTTGCAATTTTGATTCGATTGCAATATATCGTGCATCCCTAGAGTGAACTGAGAAGTTTAGGATCGAGAAGGACATGTTTTTCTTGTTCAATTTACGACACAAACAGCCTTTCACTGCAACAATAATCCTGCTTTTACGCTGTTTATTTTTGACGGAGGAGTAAAGCTAAAGACCCTTGAGTGATTTACTTCTATGAGCTCGTCCCTGTCAGTGTGGAGCGGCTCTGACTGTTGAAAGATGGCCGTGGTGGGCTCTGTGTGTGTCACTGAGGCATGAACGCACTGGTCCGGTCTGTTTGTGCAGCAGCTCTCAGCGCGTTCTAGAGACACATCTGGGACCTCACTCACTCAGGACACTTTCTCAGGGATCTCCGCTTTCTGTGTTTTGGTGCTGGGAACATTTAATCTCAGAATTCTTACTAATACAGCGATTCTTATTTCAGTTTTCGCCCAATTTTCCAAAGTGTCACGCTCACTTAGAATATTAGAGTTAGGACTGAGTTACTGCAGTGTGTAGCATACGACTGAGACAGAAAAGCAGGTTTGTTAAAGGAGCTTGTGGTGAATGAAAGGCAACAGACACAGAAATAAGTTTAAATAATAATTGGATTAAATAATATTTTGAAAATAGTTAAATAAAGCACAAAAATTAGCCCAGAAACGGAAAAATATTCAGCATTTTTCATAGTTATTAGCCTTTAAACATGCTCTTGAGTGCCTTAAATTTGCCATCTCATGTTTAAAAAAAAAATAATAATAATAATAATTTCTTATTCATTCAAAGACATGTTTTATCAGCCAGTATGAAATGACACTTACTGAATACATCCAGCCAGTAGATGCGCCAGCGCTATATACTTTCTTGTGAAGTTGCCACTGTAAAGATGTTACGATGCGAATTTGCTGCAGCCATTATTGTATTTAGAGGCAGAAATGCTCAGAACGAGTCTGGCGATGAATTAAGGACTTAAAACAGCAGAAGATTCTCAGATAAGTGACGTAGATGATCGGAAAATGCAACCTAGATCAAAGAAGTTCAGCAGGAAGTGTGTTTGACGCTTGGAGGGGGGGAGGATTTTCTAATGAACAATTCCTCAAAACAGTGTGAATGCAACTGAATGCAACTCCAGGTGTGTTTTTGATGACGGGACATTGTTAGAACATGGTTAAAAGCTCAAAAAAAGTCACTGTAGCAGAATGTGTCCTTTAAATGAACAAACAAGCAACAAGAAAACAATAATAATTCAAAAGTCCCATTTTGAATTAATGTTTAGTTCAATTTCCTGTTGAAAGTTCAGTTCAAAAAGCTTTCACTTTTAGATTCGCTCAAGTTTGTTTGAAAGTTCAGTTTGAAAAGCGATTCTTCCCTTGATTCGCAAAGTTCAGTTCACAAAAAAAAAGAAAGGCTCGCAGATTCAGTTCACAGAGTAGAAAGTGTCTGCACCTGATTTTTGTCCATGTATGTTTGCCACAGTATTGTGAAAGCAGTTCTAAAGGTCAAAATGAGACTGCTGTGTGCTGTGTGCTGTGTGCAGTAATTATGAAGAGTTGAGTCAGTGCCGAATGTGAATGAAACAAAACACAACTTTGGCTTTGAATTTGATGATGAGGTAACAACATTCTAACATGGCTAAAAGCTCACAGCAGTCAGATTTGCTTAATACAGGACCTTTAAAGTGCCAAATGAAATAATACCTCTTAATGCCACCAATAATCTAACCATAAACACAATCCAAATACGCCCTATTCTACATTAAAGTCTACATGGCAGGTTTTCCCATTTTTCTAATTAGGGTTTAGTTTCACGGGATTGCACCTGTGGTAAATATTTATCAGTTTAAATGCAGTTTGTGAAAACATTTTAAAATAAGAAGCTTAAAATTACAGTAAGTGCTAAATTCTAAAACAAAATCCCTCTGTGATGTCATCAAAAGGCGACATGCCAGAGAAAAAACAGAGACAATTTACAGAAACGGACACATTTTTCTGACATTTTGAACAATCATTCAGTGAAATAAATGTGTTGTCAGGTGTTGTTTATTGTCATATCATAACTGTTGTGTAATTTATATGGATTTTTGTTTACAGTCTGGTTGCTAGGTAACAGTTGTGGAATTACCTCTATCTATGACATATTTGCTGCTCATGTTCCAGGAAGTAACATTATAAATGTCACAAAAACTGTCAAACTGGGGAAAACAGGCAAATTTTAAAATAAATTCTTAAATATAATCATGTTCACTACATTTTACAGGAAGCCATGTTAAGATCTAAAGCAAAATTCCTTTGTGATGTCATCAAAAGGCGACGTGCCATCAGAAATACAATTTACAGAAACTAACAGTTTGAGCAATCCTTCAATAAAATAAATGCGTTATCAGGCGTTGTTTACTGTCAAATCGTAACCATTGTGTAATTTATATTAATTTTTATCCTTGTTTATAGTATGGTTGCTAGGTAACAGTTGTGTAATTACCTCTATCTATGTCATATTTGCTGCTCATGTCCAACCAGGAAGTAACATTATAAACATTAGAAAAACTGTCAAACTGGCAAAATGTTTAGTAAAATCTAAATAAAATATAATCATCTTCACTACATTTTAGTGAAACCTGTCATGTAGACTTTACCTTAACCATAATGTGAAGTGTGAAAAGTGTGTTTGTATCATTAAATGTCGTCAAATGTTAGTTATTTAAGCCTCCATTGCTCATGTTAACATTCCATAACAAACCAATTCCCCCAAAATATACAATAAATACTGAGCCCAGACATGTTTAACTGACATGGATTGCACATTAAAGTACTTTTACTTTTCAATAAAACCGTTTTTCTCTATTTTCTCCGGCCTGAGTGCAGCCGTGTGTTTACTGTCCTGTCTCCTTCAGCTCATGAGGTTTGCTGCTCCTCATTTAGATTCACACAGATTGAAATAAATTCCCAGCGATCCGAGGTATTTTTACGACATATTTCAGCGAGCGGAGGACGAGCATGTGTTTCTCCTGCTCACAAACATTCGACAAACTTCTGCTTGTCACTGGATTTGAGTCTCAAGACAGAACTTACCAACAAATACACAGGGATCGATTACATTTACTCAGTTGGATTTACTTGAGAAACATTTTGAACAAGTTATACTTCCACTTAGGTCTGGGCGACATCCAGAGCTCGTCCCTGTAACAATCGGCTATTTTTGTGAAATCGTGGTATTGTGATTCACTGTTTGTCTCTTTAATGCAGCTGTCTGTTCAAACACACTTTTTCTCCTGTTGTTTAGCCTCTGAAGCCTCTGAGCAGATGACTTTGTTTACCTCTTACAGGCCAGGGCTGCACGATCAAACCAAATCAACTCAAAATTGCAATTTCAATGGATGTAATTAGCAAAGGTTTGAAGTGCAATAATTTCTTCCACAAGGATCAAAATGTCTTGCTTTTTTGATTAAAACTGCACCGAAAAACCCCCCACTGTGGTTTGGATTTGTACAAACATGTTCTGAAACAGGCAACAGAAGCGCTAAAAACACGACTAAAAGTGATAAAGATGTGTTTAAATATGAGAAACACAACTGAACGTGACAAAAAAGTGACTAATAGCAACAAAATGAATGTGAATTTGAACTGAATTCTATAAAAACATACATCGCAAATCTAATCGCAATCACACTGGTCAGAAAAATGACAGTTAGATATTTTTCCTAAATTGTGCAGCTCTGTTAAAGGCAATAGTAAAATACAAAGTGAACATGAATCGTGAACAAATCAAAATCATGATCTGGCCCCAAGAAAATAATGATAATCACCCAGCCCTACTTCCACTAATTGACTAAACCAGGGTCAAATTAGGGCAGCAAGATTAATCGCAATCAAATCGAAATCGCAATTTGAATAAACTCAAAGATCGCAGTTTTTGAAGCGCAATAGTTTCCGCCAAAATATCCTGATTTATTCTGCGCAAAATCCTCCAAATGTGTTGTTTAGCTCTGCACAGGGACAGTCTGAAATGGGATTCTTTTATTCGTTTGGCAATTCATTTTTCAGTCGATTTGTCAAAATGTTACAAATGTGAGCTTTTAATAATAAGATTCTGTTCAAACATAATCAAAAATCTTATCTCGTTTACAGTAGTTTGCAATTAGCAATCTGAATGAAAGGAAATGACCTGTCGTTTGATCATTTTTCTTCTGACAACAGTAACATTCTGCACTGCTGTGTCGTCCCTGTCAGTGTATAACATGGTTCTCAAAGTGGGGTGCAGGGACCATGTGTTGGGGCTCAGGGGTCCGGCAAAAACTGAGAACGTTGATTATTACTTGAAAACTGCAATTTCTTATGTACGGCTGCAACAAGTTAATTGATTAATCACAAGTAACTGATTACTGAAAGGATCATCAACTAATTTAGTAACTGAATAAATGTTAAAGTCTATGTGACAGGTTTTCAAAATGTTCTAATTCTGACTTAGTTTGGTGGAAGGGCACCTGTGGTAAATATTTATTATAGTTTTACATTTGTGAAGTTGCAGTTTGTGAAGAACTTTAGAAAAGAAAAGTTTAAAATTATAGGAAGTTGTGCTGAGTTCTAAAAGGGAATCCCTCTGTGATGTCATGAAAAAGTGTCGTACAGTTAAAAATACACAGAACGTTAACAGAAATGTACACAATTTTCTGACAGTTTAAACAGTCATTCAACAAAATAAAGGTGCTATCAGTCAATATTATTTGTCAAATCGTAAATATTGTGCAATTTATATGGATTTTTTTTGGCCCTTGTTTTCAAAATGGTTGCTAGGTAACAGTTGTGGAATCACCTCTGTCTATGTCATATTTGCTGCTCGTGTCCAACCAGGAAGTACAATTATAAACATTACGAAAACTGTCAAACTGGGGACAAATAGGCAAAATGTTTAGTAAAATAATAATCATAATAATCATGTTCTTTATGTTTTAGTGAAATGTGGCGTCAAGCCTGTCATATAGACTTTAACTGGTCCATACATAGGTTTCGAATCATACCAAGAGCTGAGAAAATACATTTTATGACTCAGTTTGATTGGGCTGAAGTCGACTAAGTAAATTCTTGGTCGACTGAAGACATGCCTTGTCGATCAATCAGTCGACTAAAAGGGCAAAAGCTCCGAAAACTGCCCCAAACTGCACTGAAAAGTCTACAGCTACACATTTATGCAGAAAAGTAGAAACAATTCATTCAATTCATTAATTCTATTCAATTTGTGATAATGTGAAAGAAAGGAAAGGAACATGGAACTTTCAATTCTTCAGCTAACTCATAATTATTTGACTTTTGTTTGACTAAATGTTTCTTTCCCAACCAGGGGTGGTTTCAGGTTTTGAATGAAGATTAAATGTACTTTTATCTGAATAAAAAAGTGTAATTAGTTGTACATTTAGCATCTTTTTGGAGTATCTTGGACCATAAACATAATTAAAACAAAAATATAATAGAAATAGTGGACTATACTCAACTAGTAAACCCATTTATTTGCCTGAAACTCAAGCTCAGGGAAACTCTGAGTGTGAAACAAAGCTTAGGGGGCACTCGAGACAAAACGGCTCGGGAACCACTGGACTAAATCACCATCGACTAAATGACTAAAGGACTGCAGCCGAGTTGCAATTGCATGAAAATAATGCCGAAAATAAATGTGTAAATTGAATGCATTTGATGAAAACACTCTTTTGTCCATAAATGTGCTCCTCCAGGTCCTCAAAGGGCTTCAAAGTTTGTAAAAATGAAATAAAATAAGAAAGAAACTATTTAAAAAAAGAAAATTACACTGTACAGTTTGAAAATAGAGCATTTGTACCATCAGTATAGCTAAATCTAGTATTGCGCCTTTTCCTTAGTATTGTAATTGACATTCTTGTATCAATCAAAAATCAATCAAAAAGAATAATCCGTAGACTAAAACATTGGCAAAGTGATGGCTGCGGTTCTGTTCTTATGACACACGTTAAATCAATTGACCTTTCATCTATAAATGGTTAAATTGACCTTTCATCCATAAATGGTTATAAACATGATATAAACTTGAGTTGGTATATTTTCTCTCTCTAAATCAGACGACACCTCCCCTGCCCGTGTGTTTTCTTCTCTTGTGCACGAGTGTGAGTGCTCATGTGAGGCTCTGGTCGTGGCGCTGCCCTCTGCGGCGCACACCGGGTAAAGCTGCCATGTTTCCGTGGCTCTGGGGCATCAGAGAGACAAAGCTACAGTATTAAAGTCCCATTAGGCCTGTTGTACTCCACACTCAGCCTTTAATGAGCTGCTCCAGTCGCTCCATAATCTACAAGTTTGGACTCAATCCAACTCTGGCTCGCTCTCTCCTCTTGCTCTTCCTCTCTATCTCCTCTGTCTCTCGCTTTCTCTCCCCTTCTTCTCCCCCATTTTCTTCACCCCCACCTGCTCCTTGTCTCTCTCTGTCCATCTTCTGTCATTTTTTTCTGTCTCTCTATCCCTCCATTTCTCCCCCTCACTTCTCCCCTCCCTTTGCTGTCTCTCTCTCCTCACTCTTTGCTCACTTGTCTTTCCTCACCTATCTCTTGTCTCTCCTCTCTTTCTGCCCCTCTCTCACCCTCTCCCGTTATAGCTCTCTTCCCCCGCTCTTTCTTCTCCTTCTATCCTCAACCCTGTCTCTCTCTCTCTCTCTCAATCTCTTCTTTCTCCTCTTTCCTTCTTATCTACCCTTCTCTCTCTCTCCCTCCCTCTACAATCTCCCTCTGTCCTCCCCTCTCTAACCCTCTCTCTACTCTCCCCCCTCTCTCCCTCCCTCTCCCTCGCTTCCTCTTTCTCCATCCCTTGCCTCTTTCTCCCTCTTTCCCTTCCTTTCACTCTCGTCTCTTTCTCTCCTCCCTCTCTCCCCTTTGTCCTTCCTCTCTTTCCCACTCCCCCCTCTCTCCCTCTCTCTCTCCCCTCTCTCTCTCTCTCTCTCTCTCTCCCTCTCTCTCTCTCTCCCTCTCTCTCTCTCTCTCCCTCTCTCTCTCTCCCTCTCTCTCTCTCTCTCCCTCTCTCCCCTCTCTCTCTCCTCTCTCTCCTCTCTCTCCCCTCTCTCCCCTCTCTCCTCTCTCCCTCTCTCCCCTTTGTCCTTCCTCTCTTTCCCTCTCCCCCCTCTCTCCCCTCTCTCTCCTCGCTCTCCCCTCTCCCTCTCTCCCCTCTCTCCCCCTCTCTCCCCCTCTCTCTCCTCTCTCCCTCTCTCTCCCCTCTCTCTCCACTGCCTCATGCTTTCCTTCCGTGCCGTGCTTGTGTTGTTGGTGTTTGAACTCTTTAAGTGGAGCAGATAAAAGCACAGTTTCTTACGTGTGGGAGATTGGGCTGTTTTGGTCTCTTCTCTTTGGTCAGATTCTCAAAGTGCCGTGTGTTTTACATTAGTTCCACTCATTAGCGTTGGCCTCGAGGTTAAAACTGCATTGTCCTTCTGCAGAGGAGGAGAAACACGCTCACTCTTTAGTCAGACTCCATCAGGGTGATGTTCCCTCTAAGGACCTTCTGCATTTGACCCATCAACACTTCTTGGTCTAACATACTGTACTATACGTATTTTCACTTGATTTTATGCAAGAGAAAGTAAATAGATCTCAAGTTGGGCTGCATGATATTGGTAATCATTGCAATAAGACTAGAGACTAACATTCTTAACAAAATAAATGTTTAAATATTGTGAATGAAGCTTCTAGAGAGAGAATATTTATGAATAAAGTGTATGATTGAAGAAAATCAGAAATTGTCTATTCTTTTTTGCCATTTCTCTTTAATAATGTCACTGTCTTTATTATAAAACTCTTTAAAACTTAAAGAGTTTTATATTTTGTTTTAGAGTCTGTTTAGTCCAGAGAACGATGACATCATCAAAATACGACTGACATTATTGTTTATAGTCGACTTCACGATTATTCTGCAAATTGTTGCTGCGCTAATTTGAATGCAATAATGTCTGTAAAATAAACAAACACAAATACAGAACTAAGGCTAATTCGGTTTGAAAAAGTTAGATTTTATTCATTATTTTCCCTTTTCAATCCTTTAATTTTAAAAACAAAACATTTCTATCAGATAGAAAACTTTTGTGCTACTGCGATATATTTTGTTTGTTGCGATATTGTTATTGCGTCGGCCAATATTGCGACATTGATATGTTTGCGTTATATTGTGCAGCCCTAATTGTATATATATATATATAAGTGTATGTAAGTGCTTATTAATGCATTATAAATAGTTTACTAAGGAACCTTAATCTAAAGCGTTACCGATATATGATTAAATGCACAGCCCTAAATTCAATACCAGACAAAGCGTTGTTGGAGTTTTATATATACATTTTGTTTGTTTATTTCAAGCAATGAGAACGTAATTTATCTGAGCAACGTCACCTTGAAAATCAAACCTCTCTTGGTGACTGAGCGGGAACACGTTCTGCTGTGAGCGTCAGTCCTGAGTCGATGAAATGAATGTCCTGTTAGTCTATCTGCTCACTTGTAAAACAGTCCCGATGTCGCCCGGAGCCATCGAGTGCAGCGAGTGTCTGCGTAACAGTCCAATAAAGCAGGCCTCTCTGTGCACCGGAGCGACGGGAGGATGTGGAGGAATGTGGGGGAGGTTTATGACTCCAGCAGGTAAACTCAGCTCTCAGTGAAAACAGCACAACAACAGCACGAAGGAAGTGACACCTGGTTTATCTGTCACACACTGGGGCTTCAGAGCTCGGGACCGAACGCCAAAAAGCTGCCGTTATTGATTAAATCTTTTGGTGACGGTGCTAAACCTGCAGAGATATATTCGCTAAAACAAAAGTAAACTACTGAAGTGCGGTGGAACAACACAATAAACTGCTGGTTCATGTCACGGTGAATACATTTATCGTACTTAAGTGTCAGAATACTTTTGAATGAAGGAATGGACACTGTGTTTAGTATTTAGCATCTTAAAAATTCCATTGGTTGACTGAAAATTCCGATGAAGAGTGACGACACAATCCCAAACTCTGCAACCAACTTGTCAAAAGTCAAAAGTCTCACATTATACTTTTCTTCAGGTATTTTGTATTAAACTATAACAAAAGTATGTCATCATTTTACATTTTGTTCTTTGAAAATCACAAAATTGATCTAAAACAGCTTCATAATAGAACCATATCCATTGACTTCCTGTTCAAAACTGCACAACTGTTAAGCCCCGCCTCTTCATAGTAACATTTCAGTGCTGTCATTTTTGTTAATCATTTTTATTTCTGAAAAGTGTCCACGTGACATTTTAGTACTCTGCATGTGAGTCTCAGATAATCACAACTAAGTACAGGATGTGGGCGGGGATAGGGGGTAGGTGAAAACAGGAATTTCTGCGCACTGCTGCCAGATTATACAGGATTAACTCAAACATACAGGAATACAACTTTGCATAAACGAATGATGAGGAAACACTGTTGTGACGTGGGTAAAAGCTCATTAAGTTGATTTTTCATAATATGTCCCCTTTAATATTTTGTTATTGGTTGTTAAAAATACTCCCTAAGATGAGCAATAAAGCAAAGACATAAACATACTTTCCCCCTCATGTTGACTAATAAAGTTAATATCTATCTAGCTATCTGGTGACCCAAAAAGCTCAAACTCATTTCCAAAAAAATGATTTGATTCCACAGGGTTTAGATGCTCTGCAGTTAATTTAATCTAAATTTGATTAATATTTGCCTGAATGCCGTGTGTTGTCGCAGTGGCAGGTTGTGACATGTTGAAAGTTGAAGTTTTTGGAGCAGCAAACGTCATGACAACATCAGAGCAGTTGAACGTTCTTATCCAGAAGCAGATGTCTCCTGATTGCTCTCATTCCAGTTGCTGCTCCTCTGACTTTGCTTTCTGATAAACCTCTAAGTCTTTCTCTCTCTTTTTCTCTTTCCTCTCTCCACCTTCTCTTTTCATTTTCTCCTCGCACTCTCTCCTCTAACTCTCTCTCCCCCCGGACTCCTCTTCTTTTCTCTCTTCTATTCTCCTCCTCTCTCTTCTCCTTTATCTACTCCTCTCTCTCCTTCTACTCTCTTCGCTCTCTTCTTCTGTCTCCTCTTCTCTTTTCTATTTTCTCCTACTCCTCCTCTCTCTCCTCTCCCTGCTCTCCCATCTTCTCTCTTTTTCTGTCTCTCTTCTCCTTTCTCTCCTCTGCTCTCTCTCTTCTACTCTTTCTCTCTTCTTTTCTTTTCTCTTTCTCATCTTCTCTCTACTTTCTCTCTTCTCTCCTCCTTGCTCTTCTCCTCAGTCTACTCATCTCTCTCCTCCTCTCTACTCCTCGCTCTTTTTCTCTCTTCTCTTCTCCTCTTCTCTCTCCTCTTCTCTTCTCCTCTCTGTCTCTCCCTCTCTCCTCCCCCTGTCTTCTTCTCTATCTCCTCCTTCAACCTCTCCTCTTTTACCTCCTCTTTCTCCTTTCTTCTCCACCCTCTCTCTCCCTCTTTTCTCTTCTCCTCTCTCTCTCCCTCTCTCCTCCCCCTGTCTTCTTCTCTATCTCCTCCTTCAACCTCTCCTCTTTTACCTCCTCTTTCTCCTTTCTTCTCCACCCTCTCTCTCCCTCTTTTCTCTTCTCCTCTCTGTCTCTCCCTCTCTCCTCCCCCTGTCTTCTTCTCTATCTCCTCCTTCAACCTCTCCTCTTTTACCTCCTCTTTCTCCTTTCTTCTCCACCCTCTCTCTCCCTCTCTTCTCCTCTTCTCTCTCCTCCTCTCCTCTCCTCTCTGTCTCTCCCTCTCTCCTCCCCCTGTCTTCTTCTCTATCTCCTCCTTCAACCTCTCCTCTTTCTCCTTTCTTCTCCTCCCTCTCTCCTTTCTCTCTAATGACTCTAGGCTCCTGTGGGTTTGGTGGTTAAAGTAGATTCCATGCAGCGCCCGACAAAGGCCTGAGAACGGAGCAGGAGCATTTCTTTGTTGGAAATTACATTCTATTTCTGCCTATTTTCACATTATCGTTGTGGTATTAGAATCTGTATTGAGCATCAAGTATTTTCATGACTAGTTTAGTGCAAATAATAAGTAAAACATCATTACTATCATATGAAATAAACGATGGCATCAGTTCCAGTACTGGTATCAGCAAATAGTTTGAAAGAAAAATGTAAAAATCAACCAATATTTGGAGTCTGTGTCATTCCCAGTGTGTCCTCAGTGCAACAGATTTGACTTTTTAAGCAGAAGAACAAGAAAAAAAGGAACTAAAAGAGCAATTAGGCTGAATATATGTCTGTCTGTTTATATAGTCATGCCACAAATCGACAAATATCGTTTACCGACCTACGCAGCAAGACAAATATCGGGTATTGGGATCCAAAAGCTGCCCCTAACCCTGTGGACTCTGCTCCTCATGCAGCTGGGTTCAGATGCTTGCTGTTCTTCTGGTTCCTCCCGATGCAGATGGATGATTTGTTTGCGTTTGTGTGAATGCACCGCAGCTGAGCAGGAAGTGTGGCCATTCCTCTGCCCCTGTTTATACCTCTGCCCCCGCCGCCCCCAGCCTCAGACCACAAACATGTCCTCCTCACCCCAGCCTCTCTCCATCTCCTCTCACTCTTTTACTCTCTGCTTCAACTCCTCTTTCTCTGCTTCTCCCCTCTTTACTTCAGCCTCTCGTTGTTGTCACTAACATTTCAAACTCACATCTGATGCGAAGGAAACGGCTTGATCCTGGATTTCAACACCACGATAACAATAAAAACACTCTTTCTTTAGACAATAAAATGTTATTTTTAGTTCCAGTAACAACACTTTCAACAGCCTTAAAGGAGCGGTACCTGATTTTTACTGTTTCAAAATGGGAAAAATGTTTCAAAGAATTAGTCTATGTACACAATTTTACACGCGTAAAGAAAAATCTGTTTTGTCCCAGCACAGATATATTGTAAAAGCATATATTTGGGTGAAAATGAGACCACAGCGCTTTCTCTACCTCTGTTTATAGTGCGTTTTATTCTACGAGAAGCAGGAAGTACGCTGTTTGCGTGCTAATGTTTGTTAGCTATACGATAAAACTCGCTCTGGGCTCAGAGACTTGTGACATAAACTCATTCATAAACTCATGGAGGTGAGAATTTAGGATGTTGGGACTGCATTAAGAAAGTGCGATACGTGTGACTGTTATAAAGACTTGTTATGTTTTTCACGTTTTCAAAACAGTAAAAAATCATGTATAACCCCTTTAATAAAGCATGAATAAAGACTTAATGGTCAAGTAGTTTATTAAGAAGGATTCAGGATTAGTAACGACTTCATTAATACAATAACCCTAAATCCTAACCACTTAATCAAATAGTTACGAAGCTTGGATCATTCTTACAAAATTGATTTGCTCATTGGTATGAATCTAGTCTTTGTTTATGCTTTATTAAGGCATAATAAGGTGCATGAAATATGGTTTCATAGTTTTAGTATGGTTTAGTTTTTTCGGTAGTGCTTTATAATAACTACACCTTATTTAGCCCTAATAAACCATGAACAAAGACTTAATTCATGCTGAACAAAGAGTTTATTAAGCATGATTCAGACTTAGTTACTACTTAATTAAGGTTAATGTTAGGTTTGGGGTTAGGAATTAGGGTTAGAGTATTAGTTAAGAAGTTACCAAGCATGAATCATTCTTAATTAACTGTTTGGTCACTATGAATGAAGTTTTTTTTCACGCTTTACTAAGGCAAGAATAAGTGTAGTTAGTTAATTATAAAGTGTTTCTTTATTTGAAGGGACAATTAAGAGAGACATTCAGCTCATAAAAAGATGTTCTGCAAGTTTATATAGAAATAGTTAGAAAAACAACAGGATAACATTTGGCCTTTTTGAACAATTTGAGAATGATCTTGGGCTTTATCAGAACTAGTATAATCCCACATGGAAACACAAAGAAGGTAAACAAAGGTAAAAATAGTGTTTCATTATCGAAATAAGTATCAATCACTGTTCCTATTCCTTAGTATCAAAATTAATTGTGTTAAATGTTAGCATCGTGACACAGCTAAGCTCCTCGTTACAGATCAAAACTATTCTACAACTATTCAGGAAAAGTCTAACTGAGATTCTTTACTGATTCGATTCTCGTTGGTGTCGATTATCTCTAGATGTCCATTTTCGACAACCTGACTACTTTATGGATCACTAAACGTCGTCTCTTCTTTTCCCCCTCCTCAGCCTCTTGAAACCACAAACTTCCACAGAAAACGTTGCATGTTGACCAGTCTGAAACTCGCACACTGCTCCTCTTCACCTCAGAATAACACCTTACATAACCATCAGACTGAGCGCTTTGATACAGCGTCAAAGATGGGCCCCTAAAAGTAAACAACTATTTTATCAGTCCAGGGGCCCACTCCGACATGGCCCGCACCTTCAAGTTTGACTCTACGTTTAGCATTTGACCTGCATAAAGTCAGATATGAGTTTCATTTGGTTTCTTTAGATTCTGTTTTGTTCTTAACTTGTTTCTTCTCAAATATTTGTTGGGATATTTTATTGTGACAAGCAGCAGATTGTTAATTTACTTCAATTTACTTTGCATCAAGTCATTTTTGAATGCTTCACCAGAGTGTGAATTGTTCAAATAATCGCAAGTTGCTACAGAGCTGTGGGCGGAGCTAGGTGGCAGGTGAAAACATATGTAAAACGAAACAGAATTATTCAACTATGCATGAATCAAACACATTTCTGAGTAGGACAGTGATGAGGAAACACTGTTAGTAACATGGTTCAATGTACAGGAAAGTACATTTTGCATAATATGTTGCCTTTAAATGAGACATGTCCTTTTTCCGGGTTCTTAGTATTGAACTGCAATATGTTTTGTCCATTGTAAACCACAACATTGATCTAAAATGGTTTAATACCAGATCCAGGTCTCTTTACTTCCTGTTCAAAACTGTAGAATTCGCCTCTTCATAGTGACATTTCACTGTAACAAGCGACAAATTGTCTTTTATGCATTTTTATTTTTGAAAAGTGGCACTGTTACGTTATTTAGAGTCTTAATTTTTCAAATATTCACTGTAAGTAGGCTGGAGGGATGTGGGCGGGGATTGGGGATAGGTGAAAATTTTCCGAGCACTCGAATACTATAAAGTAGGCCTTTCCAATTTGCGGCCCAGGGTCCAGATGAGGCCCACCAAGCAATCTGATCCGGGACACAACCCATCTTCCAAATGTTAAGAAATACTATATTGTCTTTTGTTAGCACAGTTTATACTTTTTTGGTCCAGGTTTAGTCCTTGTTGAGTTCTACTTCGGACCTTGTTTGGTCCTGGTTTAGACCCGTTTTGCCTCTGGGTCAATCCTGGTTCAGACCTGGTTGGTATCTGGTCCGGATGCGTTCACATTTGCACTTAGACCACGTCAAAACTGTGACTAAACCGGGACTAAACCTGGAACAAAACCTGGACTAGACCATGACCAAACCAAGTCTACATCAGGACTAAACTGGGCTCAGGACGAGACTAAATCATCATCATCAAGTGTGAACTCAGCCCTAGCTTCATTTAGTTGTATTTCATCATTATTGAAACAGATCTAATGTTGAGTAGATTTTGTGCGACGCCAAATTGTATTAAAGGTGTCGGCGAATCGTGCACCAAAAAAATCAACTTTGAGTAAACAAATGATGAAGAAACTGTTGTAACAAGATTGAAAGCTCATTAAAGTTGGTTTTGTGTAATATGTCGCTTTTTTAAGGTTTTGGTAGACTTACTGTCCCTGTGTGTCCTCTGCATTAGATTTATCATTAGATTTATCATTTATTGTCGGTTCATGGTGCAATCTGTGTGGCCGAAATGTCTGCGATGCTTTGTAACGTGGTCAGATGGATTATTGAGTTTTGGTTGACAGAATAAACTCAGCGATATGTTATCTTACACTTGTGTGGCTGGGGTGCTATATATACTCACAGTCTAAACATTATCACAACGAAGTTATCTTATTTGAACACATTTTCTGTATCCGTGGCTTTCGGAATCTAGACTGTGGAGATATATTTTCAGAAGAAATATCCAAAAATTCCAAAAATGTTGAGCCTGATCAGTCGAACAACCAAAGTCTTTGTATTGACAAGAAATTTGATCTGCCCCCATCTCAAAAGAATTACCAGCAACGAGGTGACTAATGTCCATAACCAGGCTGTGTTCAGTCCAAAAAACATTTCAATTGACTCAGCGGTTTATAAAGTTTCAGAAACAGGGGGAAAGTCTGACGAATGGTGCATTTACTTGTTGAATCTCAAGGTGAAACTTTAGATTATTTTTCTGTTCAAGGCGAGACACTGCAGGCAATACAATTTGTTTTTTTACTAACTTGTCCAATCTGCTCTGAAAGATGTTTTATTACTTCATTTAATCCACTTAATCCATAGATTTCTATGGGACATTGTAACTTCAAAGGTCGTTTTCTTAAAATGCATTTTTCTCCCTTGAGACATAAAGATCAGACTTAAAGTTACTCCCACACACAACAAACTGTAGAATCTTGGACTCAACAAGAATTTGATGAAACAAACAGGAGGAGTTTTTGATATGTAATTCTAAAACTAATTTATTAAAGTTTTATGTAAAAAAAAATGAAGCAAAATTACAAAATTGAGTACAATTTTCAGTCAAATCTAGTTTACTCAAAAACTAAGTAAGAAATCCAAAATCCTCTCTACATTGTTTTTAAACTAATATGTGTACAAAATGAAAAGAAATGTAAACCGGGTTCTGTTTATTTTTCAGATTTATATGACTAAAATATGTGCAATTTTTTACACATAGCATGCCTCATTTCTATATGAGAACATGACATGATGAAAAACTTGTAATACATTTTTTTCTTACATTTATCTGAGTAAACTACAAGACGAGTTTCAAATTGATATCTTTAAATTTAAGATATTTTCCTATTCACCTGCAGTGTCTCACCTCAAAAGCTTTCGTTTCCCATCATTCATAAGTTGATAGTATGTAATTTTGCCTGAATATATTTCTCATTATCAGATTTCCTTCGTTCAGAGATGACAACATTTCATAGTATCCGGTGTTGTTCAGCCGGTGGTTTCCGTGGCGTCAAACCTAAACCTCCATCTTGTTACATTTTTGCGGCGACCATCTCCTTCAACTCTTTATATTCTCACCCACATCTCCGTCTAAATATACATACGCTCTAAATATGATGCTAGATACTGTGCGGAGGAATGTGTTTGTGAGAGAAAGACAGAAACAGAGAGACAAGAGACAAGGGAGATGGAGGAGCCAGAGACGCAAAAGTAAATAAACAAGACGGGGAAGTGTCGGGCCACAACAGGACGTGGTTTGGACCTGTGCATGTGAGAGAAGAGAGAACGAGACGAAAGACGGGGAGAGAAAAGACAGAGGTTCAGTTCAGTTCAGTTTATTTAGAAGCAAAACACGTATGTCCCCAACGTATGCAGTACCTCTTTAAGAATAAGCATCTTTGACCTTCATTATAGTCAGATTCATCCATTCAAGTAACCAGCAGTTTCTTTTATTTCCAAGGAATTGTGGATATATTAAAGGGGCACTGTGTAGTTTGCTGGTGGAGGGTATGAAACATTTTTTCCTAAAGATGGAATAAAACCAAGCAATCTCCTTGATACAAGCAGCAAACCATGTAAATAAAAACAAATGGATTACTATACCTTAATTTGCCTAAACAAAGCTTGAACAAAGACTTAATTCATAGTAAACAAATTGTTTATTAAGAACGATTCAGGCTTGGTAACTATTTAATTGAGGTTAGGGTTTGGAATAAGGGTTATAATATTAGTTAAATAGTTACTAAGCCTGAATCCTTTTTAATAAACTATTTGTTCATAATTAATTAAGTATTTGTACATGTTTTATTAAGGGTGGAATAAGTGTATTAACAGGACAAATGAAAGGTAGATATCATACATCCGTTCTCTAAATATGTTGAAATCACAGTGACACCTTTTTTGGTCTCTTCTCGGTCTCTTCTCGGTCTCTTCTCGGTCTCTTCTCGGTCTCTTACCAGATCTCTTCCCACTCTCTTCTCGGCCACTTCTTGGTCTCTTCTCGGCTTCTTCTCGGTCTCTTCTCGGCCACTTCTTGGTCTCTTCTCGGCTTCTTCTCGGTCTCTTCTCGGCTTCTTCTTGGTCTCTTCTCGGCTTCTTCTTGGTCTCTTCTCGGTCTCTTCTTGGTCTCTTCCCAGATCTCTTCCCACTCTCTTCTTGGTCTCTCCCCGGTCTCTTCTCTGCCACTTCTTGGTCTTTTCTCAGGTCTCTTCTCGGCCTCTTCCCGGCCTCTTCTTGGTCTCTTCTCAGGTCTCTTCTCGGCCTCTTCCCGGCCTCTTCTTGGTCTCTTCCCGGAAGAACACCATTTGTGATTATATTTATAACTTGTGTTTTAAGATCAAAATAGATTAAATCTTCTTTTGCTATGGACCCTACCTGGACAATCTAAATGTTTATGAGCATGATCATTTGAGGAAAGCCTGAAATATAAATTGCTAAACCATAAAAATCACATGCACATTATGTTTCTAAAGGTCTAAACGACAAGAAGACCAAGAGTCCACAGAGACGAACTGTTTCATTTTCTGTAGAAGGCATGTTATTACCTAGAACCACGTCTTTTTAGATGTTCTTATTGCGTTTTGGATTTGATTGCGGTCACGGTGTTGAAATGCTTTTCTGTTTCCCCTCTGGTAGATGTGGTCCTGACGTACACAGAGCCGCTCATCGTCAGGTCCAACGGTCCTCAGAGGATCCTGTGTCCAGATGGAGACAGCCTCATACTCCCGCACACAGACATCAGCACGCCCGCCCCAACTGTCACATGTGAGTAAACAAACACACCTCCCATCAGTGTGGAGTAAACAAACACACCTCCCATCACTGTGGAGTAAACAAACGCACCTCCCATCACTGCGGAGTAAACAAACGCACCTCCATCACTGTGGAGTAAACAAACGCACCTCCCATCACTGTGGAGTAAACAAACACACCTCCCATCACTGTGGAGGAAACAAACACACCTCCCATCACTGTGGAGTAAACAAACACACCTCCCATCACTGTGGAGTAAACAAACACACCTCCCATCACTGTGGAGTAAACAAACACACCTCCCATCACTGTGGAGTAAACAAACACACCTCCCATCACTGTGGAGTAAACAAACGCACCTCCCATCACTGTAGAGTAAACAAACACACCTCCCATCACTGTGGAGTAAACAAACACACCTCACATCACTGTAGGAGTAACAAACCAAACGCACCTCCCATGACTGCGGAGTAAACAAACACACCTCCATCAGTGTGGAGTAAACAAACACACCTCCCATCACTGTGGAGTAAACAAACACACCTCCCATCACTGTGGAGTAAACAAACACACCTCCCATCACTGTAGAGTAAACAAACACACCTCCATCAGTGTGGAGTAAACAAACACACCTCCCATCACTGTGGAGTAAACAAACACACCTCCCATCACTGTGGAGTAAACAAACACACCTCCCATCACTGTGGAGTAAACAAACGCACCTCCCATGACTGCGGAGTAAACAAACACACCTCCCATCAGTGTGGAGTAAACAAACGCACCTCCCATCACTGTGGAGTAAACAAACACACCTCCCATCACTGTGGAGTAAACAAACACACCTCCCATCACTGTGGAGTAAACAAACACACCTCCCATCACTGTGGAGTAAACAAACACACCTCCCATCACTGTGGAGTAAACAAACACACCTCCCATCACTGTGGAGTAAACAAACACACCTCCCATCACTGTGGAGTAAACAAACGCACCTCCCATCACTGTGGAGTAAACAAACACACCTCCCATCACTGTGGAGTAAACAAACACACCTCCCATCACTGTGGAGTAAACAAACACACCTCCCATCACTGTGGAGTAAACAAACACACCTCCCATCACTGTGGAGTAAACAAACACACCTCCCATCACTGTGGAGTAAACAAACACACCTCCCATCACTGTGGAGTAAACAAACACACCTCCCATCACTGTGGAGTAAACAAACACACCTCCCATCACTGTGGAGTAAACAAACACACCTCCCATCACTGTGGAGTAAACAAACACACCTCCCATCACTGTGGAGTAAACAAACACACCTCCCATCACTGTGGAGTAAACAAACACACCTCCCATCAGTGTGGAGTAAACAAACACACCTCCCATCACTGTGGAGTAAACAAACACACCTCCCATCACTGTGGAGTAAACAAACACACCTCCCATCACTGTGGAGTAAACAAACACACCTCCCATCACTGTAGAGTAAACAAACACACCTCCATCAGTGTGGAGTAAACAAACACACCTCCCATCACTGTGGAGTAAACAAACACACCTCCCATCACTGTGGAGTAAACAAACACACCTCCCATCAGTGTGGAGTAAACAAACGCACCTCCCATCACTGTGGAGTAAACAAACACACCTCCCATCACTGTGGAGTAAACAAACACACCTCCCATCACTGTGGAGTAAACAAACACACCTCCCATCACTGTAGAGTAAACAAACACACCTCCATCAGTGTGGAGTAAACAAACACACCTCCCATCACTGTAGAGTAAACAAACACACCTCCCATCACTGTAGAGTAAACAAACACACCTCCCATCACTGTGGAGTAAACAAACACACCTCCCATCAGTGTGGAGTAAACAAACGCACCTCTCTACACTGTGGAGGAAGCAAACACACCTCTCATCACTGTCACATGTGAGTAAACAAACGCACTCTCTGAGATAAAAACGTGGGGTTCAATGATGCAGCTTTTATGATTTTTTTCTGAATTCTTTGGATAACATTTCTCCTTTTCCATGTGTTTCCTGTGATAATCATGTCATCACAGCAATTTGAAAGATTGAAAGTGTTCAACATTGCACCTATGATCAAGAAACCTATGAATGAATAAGATCGTTGGTTAGCCTGAACAATCAAGAACTTCATTTGCAATAAGTTAAATCTCCAAGTCCTAAAGCTGCAAACTGCATTTTTTATTTTAAGAAAACAACTTGATGAAAATGTACCACCGTTGCGTAAATTAGTGAATAAACCAGGTCAATTTTTTTTTTCCCCTCAAGATCTATAAAATGTTTGTCTTTTAAGTAAAACAAGATATTTGATGCTTGTTCCATTGGCAGTCTTAATTTAAAACAGTAAATTATTCTCAAAACAAGATAAATACAATTTATTTCAAGCATTTATAACTTGTAATCTTATTTAAGAAGGTCATTTTTTCCAGTGCAGCCAGTTTGAGTAACACTGTTTTAACTTAATAATGAAGATAATCTGAGAAAACCAACCCAGACACAGGGAGAACATGCAAACCCCTCAAAGAAAACCACCCACCAGCCTTGGATTCCAACCTTCTTGCCGTGAGGCTGGAACGCTAACCACTCAACACCACATTCGAGTTCAGTCTCAGCGTTTACTTGTATTGATGAACTGCATTAGAGAAACCAGTTTAACCATGAGTCGTTCCATTGATGTTCAAACGTGAGTAAACAAGCGCCCCTCCCTCTCAGAGCAGAACAGGAGGAGAAGAGGGGGATTGTGGGAGTTATAGTTTCCATTACCGACGGCTGCCCACTGACTCACTCTGCCCTGACCTTTGAATACTCCTACCCCCGAGAACTGGGTCATCTATCAGTCACACAGGAAAAGGCGACCGGCATGAGCTCACCATGACTAATACAAAAACATATTATCCTTCACTTTGTTTTGTTTGATTTTCTGCTTCTAATAAATGTGATTATCATGATGTCATACTGTGCGTTTGTTGTGATCGTACGAAAAAAAAAAGTTCAGTTCAGTTTGAGGCCGTCAGGAGAGATATGTGTGTGTCCAGCGTCGTTTTCTTGTTTTCTTGTTACACGCATTTTTTCTGAATTCAAATTTTGCCTCATCATTGTATTTTCCATCAAGTTAAGTACAAGATTGTAAAGTTTGCTGTGCGTAGGAGCTACTTTAAGGCTAATCTTTATGTCCCGAGGAGAGAAAAAAGCATTGTGAGAAAACGGCCTTTGAAGTTACAATGTCCCAGAGAAATCTATGGATAAGTGAAGTGGATAAGGCGCAGTGTCTTGTATTAAAGACAGTTTTGTTTGCCCAAATATCAAACCTGACCAATCATAACCGGCTGTCCTCTCTGATTTATTTATTTATTTTTGCTTGTTGCATTGCATTGAGTTCAAACTTAAAATATCCCATAGATTGCACAGGAATGGCAGTGGAAGGTTGATAATTTGATGCTGATATCAGTATTTCAGACTGAATATTGTTTCCTTTTCCACCCCTTTGGCTTTACGAATGTTGGTGCAACGTGTAGCCGTATTTGTCCTCGGCATTTGACCCATCATCCAGAGCAATATGGGACCCGTGCTGAGATCTTCTGCTTGGTTCATGGTCGAGAGAAGCTGCAGGCACAAATGTAGAACTCCAGTCAGAGGTTTCGTTTTGTTTTCCCTGGACTCGTGACTTGAGGCCAACATAAAACTTAAGAGTTGGGATTTGACCTGGACAAGTCGGAGCAAGGACTTAGACGTGGACTTGAACTTGGAGTTGGACTCAGTCTTAACTAGTCCAAAGTCTCAGGTTTTAGCACTGCTGACCTCTGTGTGCCTTTATAAACATGTTTAAATGAGGGGTTTAGGTTCCACTGTGGTTTAAAGCCTTGAGATTCACACAGAGAATACAGTGAGGAAATATACCTCTTAGGATTGTAGTCCTTTTGTCGCTTAGTCGATGAATTAATTGGACTAATTCATTTATTGGTATTCTAAAGGCTGTAGAAGCACAACAGCAGTGAGTCAGCTGGGGTTTTGGGAGTGAATCTAGAGTTTATTTTTTACAAATAAAGACATTGTTCAGAGCTTGCATCGTTGTTTTGGTCAGATGCTTGGTCACATCATAGAGTTTTGAGACAGATTAGTCTTTGGTCGACCAAGAATTTCATAGATAAACTTATGCCCTAGACTCTGACTACACCACTAGCTGAAAGATTACCCTTTTGTGGATGTTTTTGGTTGATGGGAGATCCATATGATGTTTAGACGTCACAATTCACTAACATGTAGTGAAGATGATTATATTTAAGATTTTACTAAGCATTTCTCCGGTCTGTCCCCAGTTTGACTATTTTCGTGAAGTTTATAATGTCACTTCCTGGTTGGAGCAGCAAATATGACATAGAGGTAATTCCACAACTGTTTCCTAGCAACCATTTTGAAAACAAGAGCAAGCTAACAAGAAGACCTGATCCCAAGCTCAATTAGAGAAAAATGAGAGCCTGTCATATAGACTTTAAAGTGAATGACATGTTTTTATGATTTTCTAATTTTGACTTTATTAAGTGTATTAATACCTCTTGGAAATATAATCAGGTCCCAATCAGGTCGCTGTTTGTGGAGAAAAGTTGAAAAATATGTTGAAAATGACAGGAAGTAAACAAACTGATTGCATCATACTAGGAAGTCAAAGGTTATGCATAATTTAAACAAAAGAAACTACTTTTTTGACCCTTTAAACATCGATTCAACAAAATATAGGTGTTCACATGTATTTTTCTTTGTCAAAAGAAAAAACAATCTGTGACATTAGAGGAGCTCAGTTTACAGGATGGTTTCTTGGTAATGTCCTAGTGTGATGTCATCATTTACAACCAGGAAGTAAAATTAAAAACCTACAAAATTAGCTAAACTGGGGTAAAATTTGTAAAGATTTGATCAGAATGTGAAATATATTTGACTTAATTCCATTTTAGCTAACCGAGTAGTCCAACCTGTCATGGGCACTTTAAGTTGAAACAGCGCTGTACATTATTTCTGCTGTTATTGAAGATCAAGAGTAGCAGTTGTTTTGGTCTCTCAGCACATCCTTTTACGGGATGTTAGTCAAAACAAGTTAGTGAGTAATGCTACCTGCAGCTCTGAGACCCGGGACACTGTCTGCGTCACGGTGTAGCTGCAGTTTCGAGCCGTCGAACATCTGCACGCACGTGTTTTCTGCCTCCGACGTCAGAGTCTGCAGCGCGTCCATGACATCACGCGCTTCTGTTCGAGCCAGCCGGTTGCACAAGCGCTAAAAGACGGGACCGCTCTGTGCCGGATCTGTCTCCGCTCTCTTCGCAGCGGCCCGCAGCCAGACACACATTCTGCAGCGCTGATGTCATCACTACGAGACGCGCGCAGGGAGCCGGGGGGTGAGGGTGAGGTGTCTGTAGCCTCCGGTCGAAAACGTCAGGGGTATTTACAGCTGCTGTGACCGCGGTGTGGTCCTGAGTCAGGCTGGGACGCTTTGTTTATGAACTGCAGAGACACACGAGTGACAGATCATCGTGTGATTAGAAAACTGAGACTTTTTAATGGTAGAATATAGGGCTGTAGTCTTTTAGTCGTTTAGTCGATTAATCGGTCGACCAACATTCTTTAGTCGACCAATAATTTCACTTCAATTAAAAGTATTTGTACGACAAAAACAGCAAAAAGTGAGGATATGGAGTGAGTTATCTAACCATTTTGGAGTGAGTCATGAGTTTAATCCGTACCTAACATATAAATACACGGTTTCCTGGTACTTTTCTGTATAAATTGTTATTTTTAGCATGAACTCCAGTGGAGTTGTGTTTTGTTTTTGTGAGTTTGGGTCAGACACAGAGAGATACTTCACAGTTTTGCCACATCTCCTTTTAATCGATTAATCGGACGATAGGACAGGACAAGAATTTCTTTAAACGTGTGTAGCAGGTGCTCCAAAAGCAATTAACTGGAATAAACAGACTCTACAACATATGCCGAAAGACTTTTTATAACAAAGGCAACAACGTTATTACATCAAAATGTTAAAAAAGACTAAATGATTGCTTACTTTCATCAATGATACACTTCATTTACCAGTGTTCTCAATCTAGAAGCCTTCAATCACCATATTCCAACATTTATTTGGCTGATAATGTATTTGAAAAGTGTGAAAAAATCGTTTGACAAGTCGACTACAACAATAATCGTTAGTGTTGTTGACCTGAGGATTGTGACTGGGGCGATAGAGGCTCAAGAAAACTCATCCACCAACCCAAAATCGAAGGACTGATTCCCTCTTGGATTGGTGATGGTCGAAGGGGCCGATGGCACAGATCGTCAGCCTCTCTTCTGTCAGTTTCTCCGGGGCAGCTGTGGCTTCAGAAGTACTGATTATGGAGTGAATGAATAACGACAGTGCAGCTCTTTGCGAAGCCTGTAGAGTGTCATTAGCGTCTGGGACAATTGTGCAATAACAGGAAGAAGATAAAGATGGAGGAAGGAAGAAGAAGAGAGAAAGAAGAGAAAGCGACATAAAGAGTGGGAGGAGAGCGCTGTGTGCAGTATATGAGCTGTGAGAGGGCCCATGGAGGTACATTATGTCCAGCCACACTGACGTTGCATAACTCTGAAACATATGGAGCTGCTGGGTTTTATTGGAGAATAAAATAAGAGCCGAGAGCAGAGGGGAGAGAACTGCAGATATATACAAGAGATTCACAAAAATGTTATTCAAGAACCACTGCAAGCCCTGCCCTGCCTAATGTTATCAAGACACCCCTTCAGTAAGAAATCCAGATATTTTGTAGACAATAAAGTTAAATCAGTTTTGCCCAGTGCAGATAAATCGTAAAAGCATCTATTCAGGTGAAAATGAGACCACAGCGCTTTCCTTGCATCTAATTACAGAGTGTTTTATTCTCTGAGAAACAGGAAGTGCACTGCTGGCACGATCTGCAACGGCAAAACTCACTGTGGGCTCAAAGAGTTGTGAAAATGGACTTTTAAGAGCTTTTAAACAAGCATGTTTTACCTTCTAATTGATCTGCTCAAAGTTGTATTTAGAGTGATTCATGCGTGTTTGAATAATCTTTTTTCCTCTGCACAAAGAACGCCAGTGATCACAAAATCTACTACTGCAATCCACAGTGTACGTCATTATCTGATTTGATTTTACTGGTGATACACAAAGGATTCAGCTGAGTCACATTTTGGCACTCTATTCATCCAGTAATTGTTAGATAAGTTAATTACTTGAATTAATACATTTTTTTCTGCTAGTCCTTTTGCACTTAGAATTAAAAAAAATAACCTAAAAGTCAAAGCCTGTCAAAGTCAGATCACACACAAACAGGACGTCTCTCTCTGTGACCTGCCCTGGTCCTGGGAGCACAGGACAGGTAGAGACAGGGACAAAAGTGCCCCTCTCGCTCTCTTTGTCTCACTGTAGCCCCTTACCCCCCCCCTCTCTCCCCCCTCTCTCTCTCTCACCCCTCACCCCTCACCCTCTCTTTCTCCCCCTCTCTCTCACCACCCCTCAACCTCTCTCTGTCTCTCTCTCCCCCCTTCCTTCTTTCTCTCTCTCTCTCTCTCCCTCTCCCTCACTGCCCCTCCTCTCTCTGTCTGCCCCCCTCTCCCTCTCTCTCTCTCTCTCCTATCCAGTACTTCCTGTCGTATCTGTTTGGTTGGAGCTGTGTGTTTGAGTCCAGATTCCAGGAAAAATCCCCACTTTCTGACACGCGCTCAAATGTCACCCCTGCCCCCTCCCCCACCACCCACTCACTGCAAAAAACAACAACACCCCGTTTCAGTGACGCAAATTTGTATGGCTGCATTTTCACCCGTGAAAGTCCTGGTTTGGTCTTGGTCTAGTCCTGGTGTACACTTGGTTTGGTGTCGTTCAGTCCTGGCTTAGTTTCGGGTTTAGTTCCAGTTTTGATGTGAGTAAATGCAGTATTGTAATTTTGACGAGTTTAGATTGATTTATAGTGAGCGCACTGTAAAATTATTACATTTGATTCGAGCAGCTGTGTCTTGTCAAGTAAAATTATCTTTATTAAGTATTTCGTACTTAATCATATATTAAAAACAAAAAAACGAATAAAAACTCTGCTGTCTTAAATTACGAAAGAAAATCTAATTTGGGTTGAAATAAGAAAAACAGTCAAGCTAAATTAAGTAATTTCAGTTTATCCAGACAATACTTTGCCATTTGCCTAGATTAATTTAATTAGTTTAAAATATAGCAGGCTTCAGAAACTACTTTTATTCATGCCCAAGGGGAAATTTGCTTTTTGATGAAACTTAAAACTTTCATAGTCATTATTTAGCTTGAAATATAGTTGCCGATCCTCCTGCACGTCTAGTATGAAGTCCTGTAGACCAGCTTTAGTCCTGGTTTAGTCCTGGTTTAGTCCTGGTTTAGTCCTGGTTTAGCTCTGGTGCAGACTTTAAGCCTTTTGCTTCCTACGTACACGCTGTAAAGACTTTGAAAAGCGTTGATATCCTCGCTAAACTAAACGTAAACATCAGCCATCTTTAAACCGCGCACCATGACACGCCACAGTACTGCGTTTATGAAGTATCCAGGTACTTTGGTGTATTTTGGGCTCACGGTCAAACGTTAGCTGCAGTCCTGTGGGTGTCATTATAATAGGCTCTGGTCAGTTAAGTGAAAGAAATTATAAAGTAGGAAGAGAAAAGATGTACTTACAATGTGCTTTTGAGTTTAATGAGGTTTAAAATAGGCCTGGAGCAGCAGAGGTGGAACTGCATGTGCCGCGATGTAGTACAAGTACTGCTGATCGGAGACACAGGGCAAGCAGTAAAAGGGAAAAAAGGCATAATTGGTTGTGTAAAATAAAAAGTAATAGGTACAAGACAAGTTACTGAACGAATGGACGGCAGAATCTGTTACTACTGGCACATTCACAGTCACACATTTACAAACAAACCCGGAAAATCAACCAATTCAATGCATGATTCATGGAAAACAGATCAATTTATTGTGTGTGCTTTTTTTCTTGCGCTTGTGGGAAATAAGATTTTAGCTGAAGAGTTTTGAATAAGAAACGTCTGACTGTGTGTTATTTGTTGCAACTCGTTTCTTTTTTATGATATTGTACATTTAGTTTTAAGCTGCACCTACAATCAAAGACAATCAAAAAATCAAAATTCGAACTAAATGGTTTGACGTTTGAAGAACTTTGAACCAAGTGGAACATTTACGTTGGATTTTATTTATTTTTGTATGTCTTTTGCCACCCTTTTTTCTGTTTTTGACTTTGGAAAATTAAAACAAAGCAAATATCTTCAGGGTATAGGTGGCAAATATTTACAAAAGTTAGACGATATTATGTCAATCCAACCTAAATGTGTTAAAACATGGATTTAAACGTATTACTTTGGTTTAATTATCAGACAAATGTGAAATGCCTGCAAAACTAATCTAACTAGCAAAAGTTCATATATCTTTCCAATCAGCTCTTTTTGTAACATTTTTTAACCATAAATGACAAAAAATATCTGAATTTTGCATATTTTCAAAACAATATTCACAATAATATTTAAATTTTGATATATTGCCCACCTCTATTTTAGAATGAATGTGTCAGTGGCTTAAAGTAGTGTCAATATCACCGTTTATTGTGAATGCAGCACGTGGAGTTTGCATCTTCTCCCTGTGTCTTCTGAATGAAACCATGGCTCGCTAAAGCAATAACACCAGCAGCAGTAGTTGTATACAGTATACATATTTACAACAGCTCAAAGTCAGTAAAAGTACAGCATTTGTGGACATAACGATGAGTAAAACTGTAACTGCTTTCATGTATGGTGACGTACAGAGTGTATACTTGCCTAACCTTTGTCCTAGTTTTGTGGTTTAGCCCCTGGAGCACAGAGACTTTGGAGACAGAGCACGAGCTACTGACGGGAGGCTCTACTGCCAGAAAAGTCTTAAATGTGGGATGAGGTTTTGGTCCCATGAGAGAGAAACGAGAGAGGGGTTTAGGATTCAGTGACGTGATGCTGTGATGTTATGAGAAGAAATATTTATTCTGAAAAGTATACTGCAATTTTTTTTGATGTATTTAAGATCAAATAAGAGAAGATTCACAGTGCACGCTTTATATTTTACAGCGTTAATATTCAAGAAACAAAAAATACATTTCAAATCTTGATTTCAGACATTTTGATCCAGTTAAGATTTATTTTGTTTTGAACCTAAATCATTTTGGTTGTTTCAAAATGTTTGAGATTTGTTTCAACACTTCTCACTTCAAGCCAAATTATCTGCGGGTCTGTGGGTTTTCCCCATAGACTGTAGATCAGTGGACTAAGGGATTGTGACGTCACCCATAGCGTTTGCCTCCAGCCAAATGAAGCCCATCGCGGCTAGCAGTTATAGCGGCTAAAGCGGAGCCAGACTCCATATTTGGAAATCCGAGTGCGTATCGTGGCAACCACATGGACTAATCAGGAGCGCGGTTGCTAACGGTATCCGCCCCTCGGTGAGAGGAGACGGCGGCAACGTGCGGCGCTAGCTGTCAATCAAACCTGTTGCTAACACGAGCGAAAACGGCCCCTGGAAAAGGAAGCACCTGATTGGTCAGTTATTATTGCTAATAACTTGATTTATGAACAACCTAACGAAAAAAAACACCCGATTCATGTAGAGTGTGTCAAAACAGACGTTTTAGTTTCAAGACCTACAGTTTTAGCTACGCTGCCCTTGGAGCAATTCTGCTGGGGGAAGTATGGCAGCTTGAACACTATCCTCTGGTTCTTCCTACTTTACCTATCAACAATATTTAATATTACTTCAACTGTAGTCTGTTCATTGCTGTTCACATGTTTCTCTTTCTCTCCACTTCCCCCGGGGAGTGGAGACTGTTTCAGGCACTGCGGCGGCTGCTCCAGTGACGACCCCCACCCCACCTGTCTGGACGATCTATGCGCCACCCGCCTGGACAGCTGGATTAGCCACACCTCGTCTGCCTGGACGAACTCCTTCTACTTTAGATGAACTGTTCCTCATCTCCTGCTGGAGGATCTCTCTACACTGGTGGACTGCTCCTCGTCCGCCTGGAGGAACTCTTTAAAGCCACCTCCCTCTTGAGTGGTTCTGGCTCCACAGTCCAAGTGGATGCGTCAGTCCTAGTTCATCTGCAGCCTGTCCGTCCGTGGGAGTAGGATCTCTCCTTCACTGTGGTTCTCCCCGAGGTTTCTACTTTTTCCCATGGGGTTTTTTGTAGTTTTTCCTCGCCGCGAAGGAGGGTCAAAGGACAGGGGCATTCTGGGACAGTTATCTGAACTGCTTTTGCCTGTGGCCCATCGAGGCAACTGTTGTTGTGATTTTGGGCATTATAAAAATAAATTGATTTGATTGAAAAATAAATTGAAGATGGTGAGCTTGACAGAAACAGTTACAGAGTAAAGGGCACCAGTGTCCCAATAGAAAGTGAATGGCAGCTCGGCTTTATGGAGCCAGGAGCGCCTCCATAGCTGCTTCCTATTTGGAACGCGGCGGCTAGCATGCTAACATGGTCCACTGATATCTACAGTCTATGGTTTTCCCCTATCCCTTTGGCTTTTTTTTTTTTTTACTTCAAGATAAATTATCTTCAAACCAGGCCATGAAACCAGTGAAATATTCTACGTAAAATAAACAATTAAATCTCATCTAGTTAAGATAAGAGATAAGATAAGAGATCCTTTATTTGTCCCACAATGGGGAAATTCCAATGTTGCAACACACAGTTTAGGACAGAAATGAATGAAATAGTCGCACGCAATAAAAATAGGATAAATAAACATGGTAAAAGTATAAGGTATAAAGTGCACACTCTTATTTACAGTAAAAATGGTAACTAAAGTGGCTTAAGTGTATTGTTATATACAGTAAGTGACTATGGTGAGGTAAAGTGTATTAATAGTATGTTGAGGTAAAGTGTATTAATAGTAGTGTTGAATTAACACCCCTTTTCTGAATCCAAGACATTTTAAGCAATGCTACATTTAAAGCAATGCTACATTCACATTTTTGTAGAACACAACATTCAGCCTAATTGATTAATCATTAATAATTAATAAACAATTCATCATGTAGCCCAAAATAGAAAAGTGCAGTGATTGCTCCTAAGAGAATATGACTGATGTGCTGGCTCAGTGGCTGATGTAAACAGCCAAACAGCAGCCAGTGGTGGACTTACCATTAGGCAACAGGCCATTATTGCCTTGGGCCCCCAACTGAAGGGGCCCCCAGTAAGATGCCCTTCCCAATCATAATTCGTGTTTCCACTGCACCTGGTCTCCCAGACTGGTTCAGGCTGAGCAGCTGACGTCACCCAAAAATGACTGTTTTCTTCATAAATAAAATCTAAATCGAACCTGAATTACACTTTTTCTTTATGCGGCCCCAATTCGGCCCCTTTGAACCCTTTAGTGAAGGACCTCCAAACCCTCTGTTCAGAACATGTAAGTACTGCACGTATGATTTAGAATTTCACAGTAGTTCATTTACCGCCACACATTTATGAACCTGTCCGGCCACAACATGGAAAAAACATAACATAACAGAACAATTCAAGAAACACAACATAAAAGTTACAGATATAAATATAATAATAGCACTTAATGAGGAGGGGGCTGTGCTTAATTTTGCCTTGGGCCCCAGGATTTTTAGGTCCGCCACTGACAGCAGCTCATAAGAAAAGAGTGTGTGACAGTGTTTTGATCTTCTCTTGGTTTAACACAGGAAAGATGGCTCCTCTGTTTGTTATTATGCTGTCATCGGAGCAGGAGGAGGGGCGGCCATGTTGTTTCTGAATATGACAGAGGCAGACGTCTCTTTAATTAGAGCCAGGCTTCTGCTGCTGCTGCTGCTGCCGTGAAGCTCTGACACACTTTAGTCACTATTTTTGTTGTGCGTTCTGTGGAGCTCGGAGTGCCACCAAAAACAAACACGGCGCTGATGCTGCCGTTATGATGAGACCACTTTGTGAGAACATGACACACGTGGGCTTCTGCTGCGTAAAGATCACAGAGGTAAAAAAACAAAAACATGTACTCTGATCTGAAGGTCGAGGTTTGAATCTCACTCCCGGCATGACCATTGTTAGTAAAAAAAAGAAAACATTGTTGGGAGATGGAGCGGTCAGGTGATTGTTGTAGCTGTATCCTTGGGCAAGACACCTCCCCTGCCTCTCCACCTGCTGTGTACTGTGTGTGTGTGTACTGTGTGTGTGAATCGGTGAGTGGGTCCTTGATGAAAAGTATTTAGCGTCCATTAAAGGATTGAAACATCATTTGCTGGGATCGAAAATACAGTACTGTCCTTGAAATGAAAAATAAAACAGGTTCAGGTTCAGGTGACTTTATTTTTTTTGCAACGTTAAAACCAGCTGACATCAGGACCAGCGTGGCAGCTTGACAAAACACTTCACTTCAAAATAATTTGCACTTTCTGCACAGCTCAGTTACACTGTAAATGTCCTTGAGTCAAGGAGTCAACCACCAACTATCTCATCCAGCAGGCAAAATATTCAAATGATTGTGTTTGCTTGGTCTGCAAACACTTGAAAGAGCTTGACTTGGTCTGACAGCCACCGACTTGTTCAACAAACTCGCACATGCCATTCACCAGAACTGTAACGAAATCATAAAATATCGATTTCAAACAAAATGTTGGACAATTTGAACTAATAAAAAAACTTGTCACCTCATTGTATTCTGCACAGAGGTTGCTTTGTCATTTTGAAATAATCTGCTGACTTCAATATGTTTTCTCCTTCACATGACTCATAATGAACAGTGCCAGGACTGTATAACTGAAGTTCACCGCTGAAACAATGCCGTGAACAGCCGAGTTTGCAGATTTAGCAGAGTTAGAGTTTGAGTGGGACATGCGCTGACATGATCTGTGCGGGCCTCTCACTCACGCTCTGATATCTGCAGCTTTATTGTATGTACAGTAAACACAGGCTGCATGTGTCTTTATGATTATAGACACTTTACCCAGAGTTTACCACGGCCTCATCATTAAACGACACTGCGTTAGACAAATCTGCGCTCTGATCCGCCCATCTGCTAGTTCTATTCAAATAAAAGTGTTTACATGAATGCATTGCTCTTATGCTTTTGTCTCTTACTGTTTGGGTCTACGTTTGTTATTAGTTTAAACAGTGTAAGTTTGGAATCAACACAATCACATTTTGCAGTTTTTGTTCAAGGACTGAACTGATCAATGGAGAGACAGGTTTGAATGTTTATTGAGTGACTGCCTATGCATAGGCATAGTCACTATTTGTTCTTGTATTTTCCGGTTTTTCGGCACGTTTCACAGGCCACAGTTTTTTGATTCTTTTAATTTTTTTTGCATTTTTCAATACTTCCTAGTCTTCTAATGTCTGCTATTACTTTTGGTACATGTACCTTTTGTAGTTTTTTCATAATTTGCCGAGCAATTTTTCCCTATCTTTTACAGTGGGAGCCTTTCTGTTGGTCCTCAGGAAAGTTTGCTGTTTGAACTGATTTAAGCAGGTGCGCGGTGGCAGAGCGGCTAGAGATTCTGCTTCCCAATCAGGAGGCCGTGGGTTCGAATCCCGGACCAGACCAACATCACATGAATTCAATTGCGCAGTCACTCGCAATAGCTTCAGCTATTGCAACAGCATCTAGTTACTTTTATTATTTTACTTAATCCACTTCATCCATAGATTTCTCTGGGACATTGTAACTTCAAAGGCCTTTTTCTCCCACAGAGACATAAAGATCACCTCCACATTTTTTTGACAGAATGTACAGAAGGATTTGTTAATCTGTTTACTTCTAAGCCTGATTTATTTACGTTTTTAGTCTAAAAAATCAAGCAAAATTTGAATTTTAGGCTAATTTAAGTCAGGTCTGGTTCACTCAGAAATTAAGTAAGTTATCCAAAATCCCATTTGTACATTTTTTTGTAACTAATATGTAATTTAATTTATGAAATTTTAACCTGGTTCTGTCCATTTTACAGATTGAAATGTCCCAAATATGTACAATTTGGCCGTTTTTACATACAAAAACATGAAAAACATTACATGATGAAATAAATAGATGAAATAACAATACTAAACCTAAGTAATACATGTTTTTCTTGCGTTTATGTGGGTAAACTACAGGAAAAGTTATCAAATTGAAGAAAAATAAGTGCACTATAAACACCAGTCTTAAATGATAATCATAATATCCTTTCATAAAACATATGTTTTACCTTTTGGAGACTCAAAGACAAAAAACAACATTAATAAAGAGCAGCGTTAAGGAAAGGCAGGGTTTGATCAGTCTTTGTACGAAGAGGAAGCAAAGGACAATCGAGACTTGTGTGAACCCAGTGACCGCTGACAAATCCAGTCGGGGATTTCTGTCGCCTACGATGTGTGCAGAGATCTAAAATAGGCCTAAATATATGTCTATCAGAGTTTGTTTTTGAGTATTTTACTTTGGCTGTCAAGTTATTTGAAAATGATTCAAAATTTCATATTTTTTTGGCTTTTGTGGAGGCGCCATGTTCATGTTCTTGAATAGGCCTTTGTTTTACCGCTTCAAGTAACATTTCAAAGGAGCAGATAAACATTCAAGCAACTTGAGCTCTTTATTACACACTGCAGGAGTCAGACAGACAGATGTACAGACAGAAGCATCAGCTGGAACTCTGACTCACTCCAGTCCAGAGGGACGTGTCAGGCTGTGGGTTAGGAGCCAGGACTGAGGAGGGAGGAACTAGGAGCCAGGACTGAGGAGGGAGGAGCTAGGAGCCAGGACTGAGGAGTTAGGAGCTAGGAGCCAGGACCGAGGAGGGAGGAGCTAGGAGCCAGGACCGAGGAGGGAGGAACTAGGAGCCAGGACCGAGGAGGGAGGAACTAGGAGCTAGGAGCCAGGACTGAGGAGGGAGGAACTAGAAGCCAGGACTGAGGAGTTAGGAGTGAGGATCTAGGACTAAGGAGTGAGGAGCTAGGACTGAGGAGCAAGGACAAAGGAGTGAGGAGCTAAGAGTTAGGAGTTAGGACTAAGGAGTGAGGAGCTAGGACTAAGGAGTGAGGAGCTAGGAGTAAGGAGTTAGGAGCTAGGACTCAAGAGCTAGGACTCAAGAGCTAGGAATTAGGAGTTAGGAGCTAGGAGTGAGGAGCAAGGACTGAGGAGCAAGGATTGAGGAGTTAGGAGCTAGGAGTTAGGAGTAAGCAGTTAGGACTAAGGAGTTAGGAGTTAGGACTGAGGAGCAAGGATTGAGGAGTTAGGAAGTAGTTTGGAGATATTGGAATTAGGAAGTACAAGTTTGACTTTGGGTGTGGACTAACAAACTCAGACTGTTGCAGGGGAGTGGACAAGGGGGGGCAAAGGGGTCAGTTGTCCCGGGCCTCAGGGTCTTGAGGGGCCCAGAAGTGGACCCTCTTCATATTAATTTTTTTTAGAGGGGGCCCACGTGAGGCTTCTCCTGTCGACGGCCCTGTACCCAGAGTCTGTCAGCGCTTCACTAACACATGCTAACACTTGCTAACACATGCTAACCCCGGCTGCGGTTTCCCAGTGCCATCATGCTAATCCCACTCATTTAGCTCTTTATTTAACCACATCTTTGTTTGTGTTTCGGTCACACCCTGCAGCGCCAGAGCAGGCTGTTCTTGTAACGACGTGTAGTGAATAAAATAATAAAACGATCTACATAAAGTCTGCGTGTTATTGACCGAATGCACAGACTTCAGAGGTGTGCGGCTCTGGTGGTCTTGTGCTCTCGTTTTTTGCGCTAAGAAGTTGCACACTTTTTTTTACTGGTGTCCTGGTTTGCCGAGGTGTGGACTTACGAGTCGTGGCTTGGACTCACGTCAAACTTGAGACTTGATCAAACGAAGTAAGACTTGACTTGAGTTAGTTTCACCCTTGGGAGAAACGTCTTTGGAACAGGGAGAAATGCTCAAACTTCACCCACACGCGAGAATCTCAAAACACCAGACAACTCTGCGGTCAAACTTGTGAAAGACTGAAAAAGCCCCTGAACACACTAATTATCTCCCCCTGTACGTACTCTGACCTCATGAGGTTGTATTCTGTTGCAGTTCAAGGAAGCATTTTTATTTCACCAAAAATACCAGCTTTGCTAAATGAATATCATGATCCAAATGTGTCACATGATCACAGAAGGACTGAAATGCATGTATGTGCTGTGAATAACGACCACCAACGGCCTCTGTGGCTCCCGTGTTGTGTCAAACAGATCAGATTTTAGATTTGCCCAAGCGTTATTGATCCATTGAGTTGAATCTCGGTTGATCAAGACGAAGAGTCAATTTTATTGCAGTTCCATTTCCTTTACTTTCCCAATTTCATCCTAATGTTCCTTTTTGTTTCTTTCGGTCTCACTCTGTTTCTCTCTCCCCTTTCTCCGTTTCTCTCTCTCTCTCTCTATCTCTGTGTGTCTCTCCCTCCTTCATCTCTCTCCTCTTTTTCTCTCTGTGTTTCTCGCTCCTTCTCTCTCTGTCTCTCTCCCTCTTTCTCCTCTCTCTCTCTGTATCTCTCTCGCCTCTCTCTGTCTCACTCTCTCTCTTTCTCTGTGTGCCTCTCTCTCTCCACTTCTTCTCTCTTGCCTGTTGCTTTCTCTCTCTGCCTGTCACTCTCTCTCTCTTTCTCCTCTCTCTGAATGTCTCTCTCTTTCTCTGCCTATCACTCTCTCTCTCTTTCTCCTCTCTCTGAATGTCTCTCTCTCTTTCTCTGCCTGTCACTCTCTCTCTCTTTCTCCTCTCTCTGAATGTCTCTTTCTTTCTCTGCCTCTCTCTCTCTCTCTCTCCACTTCTTCTCTCTCTGCCTGTCACTTTCTCTCTCTTTCTCTGCCTGTCTCTCTTTCTCTCTCTCTGCCTGTCTCTCTCTATCTCTCTGCCTTTCTCCCCCCCCCCCCCTCTCTCTCTCGCTCCACTCCTCCCTCTCCCTCTCTCTCTCTCTCTCCCTCTCTTCACCCTTTGGCACAGTCATATTTTAACACCAGTCTGACTTGGCAGAGGTTTCGTGCTGTAAAAAAGCCTGTGCAGGATTAGAGGTAGTTTTTTGGTATTTGGGTTTGGACGCCAGTGCTTGTGGGAAATGCTAAATGTTAATAATTTCATGGTTTTGGAGCGACTGCAGCGAATGTGTGGAGACTGGCCCCACTGCAAAAATGAATATCTACACGTTAAAATGACTTCAATCCAGAATATTTATTGTGACCAGTTTGATCCATCTGGTGTGTGACTTTATAGGATAGACAGGGGTTTATCTTGTAGCTACAGTAGCCAAGTTTCACAATAAAATCACTCCCAGATAAGTAAAAAGTTGCTGAAAATACATGATTTGGGGCATAACATCTGGTTATATTGAAACTGCACAAAGGTTTATACAAGGATACAGATATATTTGGAAGGCACAACTAAAAATACCACCCCTATGGGACAAATATTCTGAATTCAAGTCGTTTTAACATAGTTTATGTTCTTTTTTCGACAGTGCCAGTCCATCTCTAAACAGAGCTGGGTTTAGGCCCACTCACACTCGAATATCTGCAGGCAACAACACGTGCAGACACTCACTCCAGCAGCAGAGACAAGGGCCCTTTGTCTGAGAACGAGCGCTCAGAAATCAGGTCAAAGAAGCAGAAATGGGGCAAAAGAAGTCGTGGATAGGATTCTGACTAAACATACTTAGATTTGACTGGTGGAGAGTAAACTGTAAAATGAAATGGCGACTGGACAAAACATCTGATACGTTTTAACAGCTCTGGTTGGCTGCACTGACATAGCACAAAGGATCATGGTGTATGTAGTTTCCTTTGCTTTTTTACCTCTGCAATAAATCTACATTTTAATAAAACTATACAATTATTACCACTGTTGAATCACATATGCAAATCACCTCACTCTTCAAAGCATATTATTAAAAAATGGTTTTGAATAACGTAGTGCTGCATGGGCTATTAATCAAAAAAAGACTGAAATTGAGTCATGGGAAATTGTTAATTATTTTGGTGGGGTTTTTGAATCGAGAGGTTAAAACTTGAAGCTTGGAACAGAAGTCTGACTTTGGGAAGAAGAAATGTAGTTCATGTTTTGTGTTTGCATAGTTTATGTTCATGAAATCATCACAAAAAGCCATTTTAGTTACTTACTTACTTTAAAATTGAGATCGATCAATGAGGAGGAAAATGTTTTTATTATTTTTTTCCTCATATATCACCCAGCTCTAATGTAACGTCCATGACAAAATGTGTTCTTTCAGCGGCCCTTTACATCAATGGATCAAATCAGATCTCAATTTTGAAAAGAGAGTAATAATTTTGATGCATTTTAACCAAATTTACGTAGAAAAAACTCAAGAAACAGCAGCGACACACGTGACAGCTATTATTTTGCATAGAAATTGAAGTCTATTTTTAATTGGAAATAACAAGATTCCTGTAGATGACGTGTATTTAAAATTTAATGTCAAATTTCAATAAAATCTCCTTACTCCTTCTAGTGCTCAGTTTATTCTTCCATTCCTATTCCACAATGACTTCTAAAAGGCATTGATTGCTTTGGCGTGAATTCCATTAATTTCTATAGAGCACTAGATCAAAGTCTGTTATTAAAATATTATATAAAGTTGGTTGATTTGTGTAAAATGTTCAATGTTCGAGTGCACCAACAAGTCAACATTGTACTGTTTCTCTGGGAAGCAGCTTTTAAATGACTGAGACTGAGCATTTGAAGCTTACATATACATATTTCTTTTGGTTATTCTTCAGTACTGGGACAATGCCTTGGCAGCACTTTTCGATTTCGACTCCTTTTCAGTATTTCTTCTTGGTCAGACTTGCACAGCCTTCACTTCCTGCCAAACATCTGGAGCGGGGCTGAGAAGCTGAAAACGCTCAATGAAAGAATCTCTGAAAACAGTGGCTTGGGTTTTGGGGATGGCCGTCCTGAGCCAAAACAAACATGGCCGCCGGGTTATCTGTCCCAAGCACTAATGAAAACACTCTTTAACACAGATCAGAGTTTAGCGGCTTACTGTGCACTGAAGCAAGGGACGCCACTTCTGTACGCTAAACTGCAGATAATTAAGACAGTTTTTGGGGTGTTTTGACGATTATGTTTGTTACTTATTTTCACAACAGATTTGATTCTTATTACCTAAATTTGTGTGTTTTTTAGATGACTTGCACTTAGGTTGAGTGCTGGTTTCTTATTCCAAATAATAATGCTTGATAAGTTTGAAAGGCAGTATTGAAATAACCAAAACTAAACTCAGAAGTCGAGACTGATAAGCTCTGTGCACGGAATTTAAGTTGGCTAATTTATTTTTGAAATGGCTATAGCTCATCGTTCTACTGAGTACTTCCTGTCCAGCTCTAACTCGATGGGGTTTTTGCGTTTTTGAGTCACTGAAATGAATAAATCCTTAAAGATCAGCAGTGAACAGTGAGCTGCAGCTGGATGTTAAACATATTAAAGACTTTACACATGAGATGAACACTTCCCCAGAGGTGTTTGTGGGTCATTGTTAACGGTAATTTCATCATCAATCATTTGGAAACATAGAAAAGATCATAATAAGATGTTTTTTTTTAAGTGAAGCCATCAATAAAAAACAATAATTTCTTTATATTTTACGTTTTAAGAAAAGTATCATAAGCTGTGCGGTTAGCTTAGCAAACTGCAGCTGCACAGAGCACATTCATGGGTTTCATCTTCCTGTTAATAGACAACAGTTTCACCACTGGGTAGATAATATTTTGTTTTGAATTGTGTATTGCTATGACATCAGTCCAAATTTTTCATCACTCTGAACCCCATAGATAATGACAAAATAAATTAAATAAAAAACTACTGAAAACTACTCTTGCCGAGATCAAACATTTTGAAGTAAATTTAACAAATGTACATTGCCACACCCCTTTGCACCATATGTTTTGGGGTAAGGAAATATTTGAGGCCTCAGTAGGATATTAAATACTAGCATAATATGTAAGTCCCGGCTCCCAGCGGTGTCCTCTTTCAGGGCGTGTGTTTGGGTTGGACCAGAGTCACTTCATTTTTGGAGGTGCAGCGTAACAGCGGTGGGTCTGACAATCTACGGACAGGATTCTGTTGATAAAAAATTTAATAAATCAAAGCCATGTTACTGTGTTAGTATAGAAGGGACAAATGTAATTGCAAGACTGTTCAAATTTTAAATTATTCTGCGGTGACCTATTTTTCCAATTCTGTGACAAGATGTTCTCTTTTTAACTTTGTGGCACTTTTAAGGCAATCATTTTGAGGATTCAACACTTAATGTTCTTATTTTTGAGATTTAATGAATAGAAATGATAAATATTTATGTCAATGTTCTCTTTTTTGTTATAATTTTTTTGCAATATTATGTGTGAAATTAAACCATTACCTTCAGGTGTGAGGTGGTCGTTGAAATGAACTGGTCTGGATCCTGGTCTGGAGTACCTGTGGGTTTTTTTTTTTTCAAATTAATGGGGGAACAACAGAAAATGGTTGCCCCTGGTGTTCTGTTCTAAAGGCCGGGCAGTAGTGGCTCTCCTCTTAACAGTTGTGTAAGAGTCTAGACAGAGGAGTAAAGGTCAGACTCCTCCTTGAGTCTGACCTGGAGCTCCACTCGTCGGCTCGGGGCTGGTCCTGGTGTCTCAGACCCACTCAGCACTTCTCTGTCAGACTGAAGGAGAAGGAGGTCACCTTAGACCTCAAGACTGTTCTGTACGTACTGTTTATAGTCAAATAATCATTATGGCACCGTGTCATATTTACATGCAAACTCTGAAGTGCCCTATAGATGACAAATAAAGTTTAATCATACTGAGAAAGTAACTGTAACTTATGCCATGTAGGGTATTTATTTTTATTTTTTTTGGCGTTTTCTCCTTCACGGTTCAGGAAAACACTCTTTAGTCCATGCAGTGTGTTGTAAAAGCAGCTTTTTGTGAAAAAGGAGAGTGAAAGATAATGCTAAATGTGTTGCAAAGCGTTTTGTTGGATGAGAATCATATGAAGGCAATTGTTTGTGCAACTTTCTGTGAAACATATTGATATCAATATATATCATGTTTCATGGTTCAAAATATAATGCTGTTCCTTTCACAAAAGATCAGAGCATTAAATTTTTAGCTCATTTGTTGATTTGTTTGAAAATCAAACTTCAGCTGCTTAACAGAAATCAGACTCCTTCAGTTTATGGACGTAGTCAGTTGTTGCCACACCAAACCCGATTTGGCTAATTTATTCTACGTCAGATGCCCTTAATTATATCAGCCACATTATAACAGCCACATTTACTAAATGTAGAACATTTTGTCATTGGAGCAAAGTGGAACAAGTGCATTTCCAGTGTGTTGTTTTGACACTAATTATTTAACTGGGAACAATTTGAGAGTGAATTGTGAGTTTATTCTGCCTTGTATACTTATAAATAAGACGTTTAATAACTATTTTTTTGTTTTTGTTTCTGTGTACATGTTGTTTTGTCTTGTTTGTGGTCTTTTGGGTGCGGTTTGGGCCAGACTTCAGACGATCAAGAATTTGTTTTTGACCAAAGCCCTAAATCGCAGTCGTTGGTCACTGATACCTCTGATTCCATACCATCCACATTTAAAGTTGTTGTTGTTTTTATTTGACGCCCAGTGTTCCATTCTCCCCTCTCTCTCCCCAGGTCAACCCATGGCCCGCTCCACGCCGCTGCACCACACACAGCCGTGTCGGACACAACCGGGCAGCGGCCACCTCCGGAACGGCACCAAACCGCACTGTCCGCACCACACGCAGACCTCTCAGCACCACGCGCCCCTCACACACAGCTTCCAGGCCAACGGGGTGCGGAACGGCGGCCCTCACCCCAAACTGGGCTCCCTTCCCCGGGGGGGCTCGTCCACGTCGTCCTCCTCCTCGGCCGGTCCCAGACACTCCTCCAGGAAGCTCCGGTCCAACCCGTCCATCACGTCCCAGAGCAGCAAGAGGAGCAAGAGCAGCTCCAAGAGTAACAGCTCACAGATCCCCACCGAGGCCCAGGACGGTGAGGCTCAGGCGGGAGGCAGGGGGAGTGGACGGGGGGAGTGGGAGAAGGGGGACTAAAACACACATTCAAGTGGATTTTAACATAGGAAGACAAAAAACTTTAAGCACATATGACAGGTTAGACTACACAGTTCACTACAACAAAGCGAACATGATTGTATTCAAGATTTTACCAAAAATTCTGCCCACTACGACGTTAGAATTTAATATAAGCTGTTGCTTCGTTCATGGTCTTTGTGAACACTAGAAAATGTTTTCCGAGTTGAAAAATGCACATGAGCGCTTGCACAAGTCGGGAAAAAAACTCAGGGAACTTTGGTCAAAGTTCTTGCCCGACTTCAATACTCGATGTACCTGCTTTGTAGAGACAGACCAAAACGTATTAAACTAAGGCTATAATCCTTTAGTCATTTAGTCGCTTTATCAGTTGATGATGTCGTAGTCAACCAACATTCAGTCGACTAATTATTTTATTTAGATTAAAAAGATTTATATGGAACAACAACAAAAATGAGACGATAAGAGAGAGAGAGAGCGTTAGCTGAAGATTTTGGAGTGAATCATGATCTCTAACATATAAATACACCCATTCCCAGTACTTTTCTGCATAAATAGTTTAGTTGATGGTTTTTGTTTAAGCTCCCGTGCAGTTGTGTTCTTTTGAGTGCTGTTTAAGTTAGATACATGGAGATACTACAGTTTTTACAGCTTTTGCCGCACACGCTTTTTGTCGACTAATCGGTCGATACGGCACGTCTTTAGTCGACCAACATTTTTCTTTAGAGCTGACAAATACTTTTTTTTTTCTTAGAAAACGGTATAGTGTTTTACTTTATTTTATTTTAACAATTTGGCACACTTTAATCTTCCCCTATTGGGTCCTTAACCAATGTTTGCTTTCTTTAAGTCTAGTTTGAAGAGAAAGCACACTATTTTATAAAGATAAATGCTATAAAAGGAGTTTAGTTTATGATCATGAATTTAGTTTTTGTATTATAAGTAGTTAATTTCTTTACTTCACACCAATATACTATATTTCCTATAAACCACTGAAAATCATAGAAGTAGTTCCCACAACTGATCACATTTTATTCAGATAGAGATCAAATTGTTTCAAATCTATTTTCATTTGTAAGTAATAAAAAAAAAAGTCTAGTCAAAGATTGATCATTACAGGTTTCTATGTAGTATTTTCAAACCATGAACCCTCCTGTGTCTCCTCAGACTGCTGCGTGCACTGCATCCTGGCCTGCCTGTTCTGTGAGTTCCTGACGCTGTGTAACATCATGTTGGACTGTGCCACGTGCGGCTCGTGTGCGGGCGACGACTCGTGCTTCTGCTGCTGCTGCGCCTCGGAGGAGTGCGGCGACTGTGACCTGCCCTGCGACATGGACTGTGGGATCATCGACGCCTGCTGCGAGTCCGCCGACTGTCTGGAGATCTGTATGGAGTGCTGTAGCCTGTGCTTCTCCTCCTGAGGACCACCCCAGGGATCGAGTTACCGGAGATGTTCTTGACCGAGCTGTCGGGATTAACGTGGCCCGGCCTGGACTCAAAGCATGACAGAGATGCACAAGTTTTACAGGTGAAACGTGATGTTTTTGAGAGCGAAGGGAAACTAGCTTCTCCGCCTGAGACCAAACACGCGCCATCGATAAAGTTACAAGATCTTTTCTTGACTGTTGTGATCAAGATTAAGTTGGACCAGTGTGGAATCACAAAGCTACACAAATCTTCTAGTTCAGCTTTCCATCAAGTCATACGTGTTTGAGAGCTATTTAATTCTGGAACCAGCTCCTGAGACCAAACACGCATCATGGATAAAGTCAGAAGGTTTACTTGACTGAGGTATCGGGATTAACTTGTTAAATTTGACGACGCTACACAAGTCTTGTAGTTCTCGTCCAATGAAATCCAGATTAAAAGGGAAATTGCTTGTGATCTTTTGAAATCTAGTCCCTCCACTTGAAGCTTCATGGATAAAGGCTTGACAGAGCGATTGGGATGAACTTGGACCAATATGGCATCAAATCATGACAAATCTGTAGTTCAACTCGTCATCTTAAAAGGGGCAATAGCCTGGGACGTCCCTATGTTGTGAGCTACAAGGAACTTAAACTGTTCTCCAAGCCTTCAAAACAAAATATACCAATGCTCAGCCCAATTCCTAACATTTATAAACAAATGTGGAAATCAAGCTTCGACATATAGCAACCAAAATTTGAGGTCCTTTTCTAATGTTTGAGTTGCAGGCCATTTCTTCAAAACTTGGAGCAAAGTTATAACTAGACAAGATAATAAGAGAACCCAGCGATTATAAGCATAAAACGTGCCTTAATTCACAAGAATACATGTTAGAAAAGACGGCCTGATCGAGATTTGCACAACTTTTCTCCAACAAACAAGTACTTGTCCTAAAAAATCCCTCACAGATAAAAGGACTTCAATGGTTTCAATCTTACCTTGATTTGTCTGTCTTTGGTCGACATTTCACAGCTTTTTGCACTCCAAGCCAACATTTCAAATAATCCATACTTGAATTTAGATTTTTTTCCAGACAAGTCCTGCCCGAAGTAGCTTAAGATGGTCATTATTGAGAAAAGAAATACAAATTCGATGGAAGTCCTTGTTTCTTCCTTTGAACAACATGGCGTTCGCTGACAATGTTATTTGCTAAATGTTCCACACGAACAGGAAAAGCAGCAAGGACTGTTTTTAAAGAAACTATGTCGACAATTTTCAAATCAAGTCATCACCATAAAACCTTTTTATTACAGGGATTCTTCTGGTGCCTTTTTGACTGACTGGAACTGTTTGGAGCGTTCAAATTGACCTCTAAAGGAAAATGAGAAAATGGGCTCCTTTTAACTGGATTTAGATAAGAGCAAAGACACATAATGGGAAAATGGATTCTTAGATCTTGGTTTAGTCTCCACAAGGTTATTTCCTTTCACTACAGTGACTTTTGGGACAATGGTGAATTTGCCACTGTCCGCTTAACGTCCTTGTTTGCAACCTACAAGAAATAGGAACTTACTGGTGACGTGTTGCAGTAGAAGAGGCTGAAAAAGACATTATTCAAAGACGATTTCACAATGGATTCCTTGATACTGGATTATAGACTTTGCAAAAATGGGAACTAAAGACTTTTCAAAAAATAGATTGTGTTTTTTGTCGAATTTCTGTCATTTTCTCTTTTTTATTTGCTATTCACTGCAAAAAAGAAAATCAACATTAGGTAAAAATACAGTGATTCTGAACATTAATCTTGAGTGACAACATTGTTTAATTACATTTGCAGATCTACAATTTGTGACTATTTTCAAGACATTTAATTCTAGTTTCAATACCTGTTTTTCCTTTTTCAATCTAAACAGAGGTCGTGCAGAGGACATCACAGCATTCTGAACTGTAGCATTGAGCGGCAATAACACATAAAGTCAATGGTGAGAAATGACATTTTCTCCTGTAAAAGCTCAAAACACAACTGATAAGAAATATAAAAGTCTTCAACTCTGTTAAATATTTAGTTTGTACCTAACATCTAGAAAACCAGATAAACAACAGGAACACTGCAGCTGCGGTCACATGAATCACTGACAGGGTTTGAGAGCACACACAGTTTAATTATTACCTTTCGCTCCTTAAATAAGATTGAGTTGGAGTGTTAAATCTCCATCTGCTGTTAGCAAATAAGCTCTGCACAGACGGAGCAACAACGAGAAACTACTTTCAGTTTACATATTGCCGTATAATGTTGAGTTGAGCAAAACAAAAGCTCTAAACAAAAATTAGGCCAAAGAAAAGCAAAGAAACACATTTTATCAGTTTGTGCGACACTCAAGTCAGAATGAGTATTTTTTTCTAATAAGACAATGTCTCTGCATGACTTCTATTGTTTGTCATCATAGTAAGAGTATTGCACTTAAAAAGTTAACTTGATACGTCCACAAAAATCTTACTTTTTGCACAAATAATTAAAATATCAATTGAAACAGGTAAAAAATGTATATTGAAATTGAAACTAGTCGAAGAAAAAAGTAATCTTAAGTTCTAGATATTCTTCTTTGCAGTGACAGCTTTGCCATCTAGATTTATTGTACCAAAAACCTGTATTAATCCTTGTTTTGTAGATTTTAGTTAAAGATATTTTGCATTCCTTCCGACCAATGTGAAAAACTCCTATATATCTTATGTCTTATCAGGTCGCCGTCTCCTGGAAAGCTAATTTAATTCTGCGGAAAATCTCACAATGTTATGCACACTTCGTTCTATATGCGTCTTGTATAAATGGTACGATTTTTTGATAACAGAAATGTCCTATGCCCGAGCGCATACCTTAGCCGCTTATTCAATACCTCCCACGTATTGCCTTCCAGATCTGTTGCGCATTTAAAATAACTTGATACCAATCTGGCTGGGACCAATAAGAAACATTATTTGTGCAATCATATTTTTCATGGAAATACCAAAGAGTTTGACTAGAGCTAAGTTTTCTATAGCCTGTAATTACTTGTCCGTGCAGCAGTGGTTTTACATAAAGCCCTTTTATGGGAAATCTAACACTGTTTAATATAAATATACAATAATGCAAGGTTCTTTCAACGGCAGAAAATGGTATGGACTGTCAATTTCAATAAGCGTGAAGGGTCTGTGACTCAAACTCCAAGTGGCGGATTTCACTTTCAGTGCCAAAGAAGAGTTGTTTACAGCTGACAAAAACAAAATGTTTTTTTCTGAAAATGGTATAGTTGTTTTTTAATCCCTTTGGTAGACTTTAATGCTCCCGTCAGGTCATTTGTTCCTTAACCAATGTTTGCTTTCTTTAAATCTAGTTTGATGAGAAATCAGACTATTTTATAAAGATCAATGCTATAAAAATAGTTTAGTTTACGATCATTAATTGAATCTTTTTATTCAGTGCTAATCGCAAATATAAAGGAGTTCATTTCATCCATTCATAGACAGTAGCCTACACCTTTAGCCATTGCACATTTTGGGGACTATTGTTAATTAATGCCATGCAATTTTCTTGATTTGTGGAATATGCACAATTAATGTTTACAGTAACTGAAAGGGTCCTGTTGCAATTCCAAATGTGTCATTGTTATAATTGTTATTAGATTTTTTTTACTTACATGTCACTTAAGTACTTTCAATGAAACTGATTGGGGGAATATTAGTCTATTCTTTATCTTCAGTGACTTTTACTTGTTAAAGCCTGCCTTATCGTTCACTAGTTTGTGTGCACAGCCTTGTTTGCCAACTCAGGTTCTTTTCCTGTAAGAAAAACAGGGCCCAACCCAAATATATACCTTTGTGTGCCCATAGCACAATCATGTTTATTGTTCTTGCAATATTTCCCGTTACATTTCTTCTATGCAAGACCAAATAGTATGTAAAAGTGCCATTGTTTCTGTGTATTAATAGGATTAGGTTTATTGACTACATTTGTATTGTTTCCCGTGTAATACTAAACATCTCAAGTTGGACCAAAGATGTCTCTATGCATTTCTATGTGTTGCAGATGTGTAATAATCTTATTTAATTTGGACATGTTTCACACTGCAAAACTGTACAAATGACTTGAGAATCAGTAATGAGTAGTTTTGACTTGTTTAGATTCATTAAGTTAACACGACTAGGTTTTTTCAAGTTGAAGACTAAGAGGTGTTAATTGAAAATTACTTTTTAAATCTGATCAACTGAAATTCAAATATTTGCATTAAATCAACATGAAATGATGAAATGACAAAACTAACTAAATTAATTAAAGCCAACATTTCCTTCTTTGTTTTGGTGTATTATCTTTCAAGCATTACCTGCACATGCAATTTGTGAGTGTTTGGAGTGTAAAAATAAATATAAAAACACAAATATTCTAACAAATAGTCCAGATAATTTACTACCAAAGAACTGAATAAATGATTTGAGTCAAAATTACTCAAAACAAGGTCAATATTTGGATTTCAAGTCATTTTAATTCATTGAAATATGTCTTCTTTTTCCCTTTTTTGCAGCGATAATCTTATTTAAAGTTGGACGTGTTTTAGGGCTGGCCACCTGTCCGTAGTTAGCGTTAGCTGAGTTGTTTTTGTTAGCCTGTAGTCCACTATACGTCGTCGTGTTTACATTAGTCCTATGTTATGTCCATTTGAATCGCTGAATCCTAGAAGTGGCATTCAGACCCTGTAAAACTGAATAAACAATGTGAAATACAGGCTTCAAGTGGGTTTATGTGAGGCTTATTAAAAGTGGCATAAAACAACTTTGTACAAATCTAAAGTCATAAAAACGTCTGAACGAATAAGTCTGATTACATAATGCGAAGCAGTGGTTCCCAAATGGAGGGCGGGGGCTCCAAAGTGGGTCAGAGGTGAATGTTGCACAGATTTTGGTTAATTTTACAGTAAATGGGTTGTTTTATTAAATGAAAACATGTGTATTTTTCTTAATGTTAAAAGCGGATTATTATATGGAAACTGGCAACTGCAACCACGGCCTAAGTTGTATCTCGATTTGCTAAAGATAAAATGTATGAAAACGGACGAAATAGACTTTATTGAGCATAAATTCACTGAGTAGCTTAATATTGTATGGAAAAACTGATCCAACATGTCAGATGTTATCTATTCTTCAAGTAACTACAGTACAGCTTTATTTAAATAAAGTTCAAACACTATGAAGATTTTTTTTTCTGGACTGGAAATATCCCACGCAAGTAGTATGTGTTTTAAATTTGGAAGGAAAAAAAGGGGGGCAGAGAGTAGAATGCAAATAAAAAATTACAATAAGAACAGCACCAAACATTCAATAAAGCACAATAAATAAATAAAATAATGTCAGATCCAAACCAATTTAGTCCAAACTAAGTCTAAAAAATCGGTCAGTACATATTTTTCGCATATCAGATATAATTTCCAGTCCAGTCCTTGGTTGTTGTTTCTGTTTGTGTCACCCATTTCTTTGTGATGGCCTTCTTTCTTGACGCCAACAGTATGTTCCAACTATATCCTTTTATTGTGTTCATGGCAGGGGTTTTGAGGCCCAGATACATAGATCTGAGGCCCAGTGGGACGGTGATGTCAGAAGCAGTCTGTAGTGCTTTGTTAATCTCAGTCCAATATTTCTGAGCAACAGGACAGTCCCAAAACACATGATAACAATGGGCCACTTGGCAACCACAGTTTCTCCAGCACTTTGTATTTCCCTGTGTATAGGCCCTTTAAAATATGATGTAATCAAAACTCCAGAATGAAGGCAACTGGAGGCAACACATTTGAATTTCCAGGGTAGAAATGTTAGTTAGTTTGCTTTTCTACAACAAACGATGGACAAAATACAGCCTTTTAGCCTTAAAATTGTATTTTAGCTTCAAAAGAATCTAGTTTATGGTATAGTATCTAATATATCTGTAGATAAAATGAAAAAATATTGTGGGCTCATCATTTCTGTGAGTATTAGTAAACCAATAAAACCCATAAATATGGATTGTTCCTTCAGAAAAAATGCAAAGAATTTTTCAAAATACAATAACAAATGTGTTTAAGCAGCTCTGACGTCACTCACATGTGTCTGAGTGCTTTTCATTTTCCAAAATCATCTACTCTTTTCATATTTTGTGATATTCTGAGGTTTCTTCCACTTCACTTCTGCCTCCACTCCGAATTTAGAATGTTTTAGTTTTAACTTTTAAAAGGGTCAATAGTGAGCACTTTGACACATTCTTCCAACAGAAATCTCTCCAAACATAGAGTAGCACATATATTTTCCCATTCCTCGTCTGTCAAAACAAAATAACCTTCTCTTTCCCAATAATTTCTAATTTATTTTGTAGCGTAGCTGTTCAGATTATTGATGCATTTGTACTTTTAACCATATAATGTTGTTTCACATTTGTTTTTGTACATTCCAGGATGTATTTGAACCTGTTTATTTAGGTTTCCTCCCTTTCCAGAGCTGAAAACGTGTCCTTCGTCGTTGTGACATCAATGGTAATCCAAGAAGTGCTCCATCCATTTTCACAGTTTAACTTTTCTCAGCAGATGCAGCTCGCAGCCAATGTTTTTCATCTTATTTAGATTATTTCTCTTCACATTGTGCCATATTGTTATTTAATTACTTTCTACAATTTCAAACTTCTTCAAAATGTCTGCACTTACTGGTCACAATAGCACAATCAGGGATACAGTCGGATCTGAGAACTTCTGCGTAATGAAAATATGTAAATGTTTGTGCTACAATCTGTGGATTTGTGTGTTGAAGCCATTCTGAAGCGTCTCCTGCTGAAAAACAGAGCGAGTGGTAGAAAAGAGGGCACAGAAGAAAACAACAACTGGTCCAACCTTTAATGTGAGTGTTTTTAAAGATGTGCCAAAGTCTTTCGAAGGAATGTGTGTTCATGCCAACGCATCAGAGAGAGAGATCACGAGGGGAGAGAGAAAAGAGCAAACGAGAGAAGGAAACAAACAGAAAGAAAGTGAAAAACAAGCAGGAGGAATGGAGGATATCGAGCCCAAAAACCCTGCTCAACCCTCGCTGTCTGAACCTGGGCTTGAAACCATTCTTTGAACTCAACTCGAACAAAGTCACTGCGCTTTCTGTACCAAGTGGAGACTGTGTTTGATGCAGAGTTAACTGGCAAAAAAAAGGCATATAGTTAGAGCTTTTTGTGATGTACTTTTGGGTGCTAGAATAGGGCCAAACCAAGTCCACATCAATCCATGACAAAACCAGATGTGAGCGTATTGGGTTATCTGGATGACCAACTCCAAAATGTAAAAAAAGGGACGTGTTGAAAGTGGTGGGACACAAAGGGAAATCTACACTCATAGATAATAACTGTGATAATACCATAGGATTTACAGTTTTTAGCGAACATATTATAGCAATGGGTGCCAACAGATTATGACCCTGAATGCCGTGAACCAAAGAAGTCGTAAGTATCCGTATACACTTGCACATTGAACACATCAAAATTGGAATTAGACTCAATTTGGAACTAATCCTGAACTGTAGAGGCACAAATGTAAAGAACAGCAGGTTAAAAAAAAAAAAAAAGAAGAAGAAGAAAAGAAAAAAATGCATGTCACGCTCAGGCGGTAAATTTGCAAATATTTTTTTTAATTATTAGGTCTTTGGTTTGGCCCAGACCAGAATAAACTGTCCAAGGTCAAATAATACCTGGCCAATCATAACAGCATGCATAATAGTTCTCCTTTAAGGCGAGACACTGCAGGTGAACAGGAAAAAATCTTAAATTTAAAGATATCAGTATTAAGTTTTTCATCATGTCATGTTTTCATGTAGAAATAAGGCATTTTATGTGGTAAAATGGCCAAAAATACACATATTTGGCACATATAAATCTGGAAAATGGATAGAACCAGGTTTAAATTTCTTGGTTCATTTTTAAAAAAGTAAACAAGATTTGACTGAAAATTGTCCTTAAAAAATCTAATTCTGACTAATTTTTTGACTTCAAACTTCAATAAATCAGTTTTAGAATTAGATATCAAAAAATCCCTCTGTACATTTTGTCAAAATCTTGTTGAGTCCAAGATGTGTACAGTTTGGTCTGTGCAGGAGCTACTTTAAGCTTGATCTTTATGTCCCGAGGGGAGAAAAGAGCATTTTAAGAAAACGGCTTTTAGTTACAATGTCTCAGAGAAATCTATGGATGGATTAAATGCAAGAGTAAAACATTTTTAAGAGCAGATCGGACACGTTTGTTGTTTCCACATGAAAATCTATATGTTGAGAGAGCAAACTGACCAAAAAACTTGCCTGTAGTGTCTCGCCTTAAAATAAAAACAGCAAAGTAGTAGTCATCCTATACCTGCAGTTGTCTCTTCAACCAAAAGCACTTGTCCTCCACTGCACAGCTTTGTCTTTCTCTGTCTAAGATCCAACCAATTTTACAGAATTCAAGATATGTTCACCTTTCCCATCCAGCGTGAATATTTCTATTTCATACATTGCTAATCTCATGTCCTCTCTGGGCCACCGTAGGGACTCTTTAGACATCTGCCACTATTTTTACAGAAAGTCACGCTCCAGCCCTTTTACCCTTCCCTCTCTCTCTCTGACCACAAATTTGACGAATCAAAAATCATTTCTCTCCCATAAATTTCCCATGCACAAAGCTCGGCGACGCTGGGGACAAGTGGCTATTGAATATTAACCATGAAATTACAAAGGCTGCATTCTAATGGAGGTGATGAGGTCAGCTGCCGCGATGGAAATCATAAATTAATACCCCTGACATGCGACTTGCCCTTGGTCCAATCCAAACTGTTCCTTTGCCTTCACTAAAGTCAGGCTAGGAAATACTATTTATTATTAATACTAGGTCAAATGAATGGCACAACACAGTGGAGCGCTACAATATGGCTTTTCTGATGTGCGTATTGTACAAAATGACAACCGCGTAACCTTCATGTGTAGCTACATTTAGTCCGGTATAATTGTGCCGTGTATTCTACTCCGGCAGCCTGGCGTTTACTTTGACGTGCAGCAACGAGTTTGAATAGTGAAAATGTTTGGTGCCGAAAAGGCCGTGGACTTCGCGACATTTGAATGACAAAGAATGTCAAAGTCTAAGTCCAACTTTCAGCTGGTTCTGAATTTGAATTTTTTCAACGATGAAGATAAAACACAAGTCAACTTTAAAATTAAAACTCTTTTTGTGGAGGATATCATATATTATATCTTGACTTTTTGACCTCGTTATAATCGTTTTTCTTTCTCATTTACCCTCGAAGCTGTATTTATGTTTAACCTTTTATCCCCTGCATTCAAGATGTCATTGGTCAAGAAAAATTCTTGTTTTTCACCAAGGCCCGATACCCGCCAGCCCATAAGGAAATATTACTATTACTATAATATTATTGTACAAAAGGAACAAAGTCCAAATAATGTTGGTTCATCAATAATATGTGTGAGGCTTTGTTTAATTTACATTTAAATAACAGAACTGTGGTTGATTAAACATGTTTGAAGAATGTTTATGCACCGAATAACACAATGAGAAAATAAAAGGTATGAATAATTTAAATAACTTAGTAATTGTTCTTATTTCTTTGCTGTTTAGGCCTCATTTCCGAAAAGTTTCCCCCATCAAACTCCAGTGCACATTTCAGAGCTGAGTATCAGAAATACATGTTAATGTTAAGGCTATGTGTCCTCTGCATTTGACCCATCCTTCAGTGACACTCAGGCAAACTGTCAGAAGCACAGCACCTGAAGACCCAGACCCAGAGCCTGGTCAGGATCACAACTGGTGGATTTTCAAGGTTCAAGGTTTCTTTTCGACCACAGTCTAGTATCATTAACTTCAAGACAAACATATGACATCAATCAACCCGATACATAAAGCATGACAGAAATCTTCCTACAGCCTCCAACAAGGTCAGTCTAGTCTATTGTCCACCTGCAGCAGAGGTCTAAGGTGCTGCTTCATAAACACCACTCCTGTTCAGTGTTCCGATTGCTGCCAAAGATGTCCTTGCATCGTTAGATTCCCCGGAGGGACCACATAACGTCGGCCACAGCGATGAAGCAGGAACTCAGGTGGGGTCCAAGTTAAGGACCCTTAAGCCTTTAGCAGTGACTGAGTAGAAGTAGAGCTCTGAGAAACTGAGCAGGAGCAAACCATCGCCCACTTCACCACCTCCAGGAGAGAGTTTCTATCACTCAGAGATAAGTTGCCAAACCACGTGACTGTGGAAAACGACAACAAAGGTTCATTAAAGGATCTACAGAAGAGAGTTAGCTTGGTGTTATGATGTCTGTTCCCAGATATGTGTAATTGTCCACACGCTCTACAAGCTGTCCTTTGATGATAGTAGGGTCCTGCGGGGTGCCTGTTTTCTAAAATCAACACACATATCCTGGGTTTTAAACACAGGAAAGATTCCTCACACCACGTGATGAAGTCAGTAATAACAGGACCATGTCCGGATTCATTGTGCTGCAGTAAGCTAACAATAATAGCGTCATCTGCTAAGTGGAGAATGTATCTGTTCTCATATTTAGTGTGACAGATGTTAGTATAGAGAATGAAAATGAAAGGAGGAAGGACACAGCCCTGTGGTGAGCCCATATTAGAACACACCGACTTCAACACCAATAAAAAGCCATTTACTTTCACTCGGGTAGGTTTTTTCGGTTGTTGGGGGAAAACAGGGGAGAATACTCAGTCCAGTCCTTGATCTCTTGCTCTTCTTTCCATTTGTTTTCACCTGTACTTATCTCTGCCATTAGGGATTAACAATATCAACTTTAGTGACATGTGGACATTTTTCATGTATCGAAACTATCCTATACTGAAAAAGTCCTTATATTGAGCCAATATTTTTCAAAAGCCCTAGTTGCACAGGATTATTTCTACCTCAGGACATTTGTAAAATGGAAATTACCACATGTGTTTTATTGTGAGCATTCGCACGGGATCAGCAAAGTCAGTATTTCACTTGTTTTTACTGATTTTTATTCCGGAAATGGTTCAAACTCATTTAATACGACAAGAACCTTTTAATCCATCTATTTTTCGTTCATTTTTCATTTTTCTGTTTTCATCCTGTTTAGGTTTGTTTTTAGTGTTATGTAGCAATACCTCTGCTGTAGCATGAGACATCGTTCTTTTTACTTTGTTGTTGCATCCGAATTACATCCAGGTGATCAGATTTCTCATGAAACAGTCGTAGCTTCTCTCTTATAACCCTTTCACACTGACGCAGCCCCTTGATCCAAACTTTGCATCACAAACACCTAAACTTTCCCAAAAGAGCCTTCATTTTCAGTGAGGTTGTACTTCAGGGGATCATGTCTTTACCGTAGTTTGTTTTGTGGTTTTTACCTTTAAATTGTAGAAAAAACTGCTATTGGATTGGAGAAGATTCCGTGGCAAATCAATAATATGAATCTTGTTCAGATTTGGACGTAAAATGCACACAGACTTAAAACAGTCCAAATAATCGCACAGGACTAAAATCACCCGAGGACCTCAGAGTTTGCTGAATTGCAGTATGTAAAATTTGGGGGAATTTTTTACAGATATCTATACAGACATGGAGGATTTGCACAGGACGAGAAACTCAGACAACGTCCGTATTGATTAGAGTTTACCCGAGGTCTCAGGTAAAACTAATCCTGTCCGAACAGCGCTTAAGATGCCCCATTTTCTTTAACAATGTGTCATTGCCTGTTTGTCCTCATGTGCCTTTTCAAACAGTGAGTTCAAGTGGAAATAGAACACAAGACGTTTAAAATGACACAAAAACTGCTACAAATTTGTCCTTTAAACTCTGCCTCTATTTTACCCACTTTTCAATTGCAGCAGCGGTGAGATCAGCTCAAGAACACCTTCCAACTACAATTTCATGATTCATATTTTGTCATATTTTTCAAACTAATCTGCGCGCAGGTTTCTTGAGGTCGGGAGCACAAAGCGAGTGTTTCAGTGCGCTGTTTTGGAGGAGACCGCTGGATCACTGTTTAATCCCAGTTCCAGAGCCGTGTGTCGAAGTGAAGGAGGAGGCAGCTCTGACTCAGCCCGGCCTGTGCCAGCGGAGCTCCACAAAGACCAGCTTCACCTCCCGAGCTCCACCGCGGACGAGAAGGGCCAAGTGCGCGGCTCGTAAAGAACAGGACGTTATGACCTGAGTAAAAATACTGTAACCTCAAGAGAACACGTCAACAAATAGAGATTTGTTCATTATTAGTAAGAAATAACATATGTTAACTGCAGTCTTCAGTTCCTTGTGAAGATTGAGTCACCATTCAATCTGTCGCTTCTGGAGCCAAACTCAAACAGAACTGTGCAATCAGATTTGTTTATTTTTGTCATGTACACTCCAGTATACATTTCTAAATTTGTTAAAATATCCTGATTTTAGCTATTTTGACTAGTTAAGATTAGTTTAGACTATTTATTTGATGGAACTAGATCATTATATTTCTCCTGTACATCATTCACAAATTATCTCCCAGTGGGTTAAGACTGATTCTCTTATTATAAGCTAAATTATTGCATGATCAGTCAGAAAGACTTGAAATCAGTTAGATATTCTGCAGTGTAATCGTATCAAGTAAAACTATTCAAATCCACATAAAAAATATACATTAAAGTCATTTTAAGATAGAAGATTTTTTTTTCTGATCATGTGAAACAAAGAAACTCATTGATCATATCATTAGGAATAAAATTAAACTTCTCTAATAACTGATCAACAGAGTTTTGTGCTTCAGTCATTGATTCTGCAGAAACACTCTTATCTTGAAAAGCACCGTGTTTGTTTTGATACAGACGGACCATGCATGTTCCTGATTGGCCAATCCACCTGTCAATCACACCCATCTGAACTCGGGAGATTAAACCAGTGACCAGACTGATATCAATCTGAAAAAAAAACAACAACAGAGATATCATTCTGGCTTTTTCCAAGCAAACATACAGACTTCAGATTAAACTTGATGCAGCAAAAATGAAAGAAAACTTAGTACAGTTGTATTTTTTCTATTTCGATGAGCATTTTTTTCTATGTTTTGTCTATATCTTGTAATTGTTTCAATTTTTGTCAATAATAAATAAATATCCCCATGTAGGCATTTATCAAAAGAGTCATGGAACAACGTGATAAACTGCTGGGTCACTAAATATATTTATCACACTGTTTACATTATGACAGGTTCTCTTTTTTATCTCATCTAATGCATATGAATTGACTCTAACTTGAGTATTTAGCATCTTAAAATCTCCATCGGTTGTACATTGGGCAAACCTTAAACACAATCCAGAGCTCTACTGTTGCTCACCGCTGCAACAAGTTCAACAACGCTCAAACATGTGCAAATAAACTAAACCAAAACACAACTCCAGGTATGTTTTTAATGAGGGTACAACATCATAACATGGTCGAAATCCACCCCCAAAAGTCAGCTTTGCACAATATACACCCTTTAGATTTCTTTCCTGACTAGAAGCATCTTTCACAACAATCCCCCTGCATCATTAGCCACTCATTACATGTTCTGCTTTAAAACGGTGCACACAGTGGAGTTTTACAACACGCTGAAGTGAACCAAAATATGGCAGGCAGACAAGGCTTGGAGCGGCATCAAAAATGTGTGTGCCGTGGATTGGGTTTCTGCAGGAGGAGGAGGAGGAGGAGACCACAGCCGTGCGGAGAGAGAACTGCGTGCACTCTGACTCCAACACACACTCAAGCACACTCAAACGCACACTCAAACACACACACTCAAACACACACTCAAACACACACTCCAGCGCAGAGGAGCAGAGGAGCTGGCACGGAGCGCACTTTTGTTACTGCGGCGCTCTCACGGAAACAGCAGTGTGAGAACGGGAGGGGCAGAAGGAGAACTGACCAATCTGATTACTTCTAGGACTACTACTACTGCAATACTACGACTACTGTACTTCTACTGCTACTTCTGCTACTACTACTACTACTACTACTTCCTCTAATGCCAATGCTGCTACTAATAAAACTACTGCTGCTATTTTAATAACTGATACGCTATTTCTACCTCTACTGCAACTACTTTACACTATACTACAACTACTTCTACTATTGCGGTGCTGTGACTTCTGTGCAGAGTTTGCATGTTCTCTCTGTGTCTATGTGGGTTTCCTCTGGTTTCCCACATCAACTCAAATCATGCCACATATTAAGGTTAATTGTTATTAGCCTTTAAATATACTCTTGAGTACCATAAATTTGTAAATGTTTTGAAACAAAAAGCATGTATATTCTGCACTAAATTAACTATGTTTGTGTCACTGTCTACCGTGTGTGTATGCAGGCAGTAGATGGCGCCTAGTGCTATACACAGTTTAGTTATGTTATCACTTTAAAAGAATGTGTGACACACTATGCCACGCTTGTAGTAGAAGTGATTGTGTTTAGAGGCAGAAATGCTCAGAACGAGTCTGGCGATGATTTAAGGACTTAAAACAGCAGAAGATTTGTTACATATAAAATAAAAATGAAAACGTCACAGATCGAGGGCGTTCAGCAGGGAGTGTTTTTGACGGTCGGAGAGGATTTTCTAATGAACATTCCTCAAACTTCCATGAATGAAGCTAATGCAACTCCAGGTATGTTTTTGATGACAGAACATTGTTGAAGCATGGTTAAAAAAGTCTAAAAAAGTCACTGTAGCAGAATGTGTCTTAACCTTAAGGTACACTTTATTGTCAACTGTATTAAAATTTGTCCTCTGCATTTGACCCGTCCTTCAGTATCTCTGGGCAAACTGTCAAGATCAGTGAATGATCCAGCACAGAGCCCAGGGACCCACCTCCAGATCTTTGTGCTGGTCTTGATCAGGACTTGAGCAAGAGGATTTTGTATAATTTGTGTTGATGGGTGAAACTGAAGCACCCAGAGGACACCCACCCAAACAAACTCCACACGGAAAGACCCGGTCCGACCTGGAAATCGAACATGCCGCCATCTTGCAGTGAGGCTAACCACTCCGCCACTTTGACACCGGTAAAATTCTCCAGCTCAGGTTCTGACCAAGACCAGCACAAGATCTAGAGACGGGGGCCAGAGCGCTGCACTATGTCGTCCTCTTTTGCTGACAGGTCGTCCCAGCTGCATTGAAGGATGGGTCAAATGTAGATGTGGAAGCAATAAAACAAGAGCAAAGCAAGGCCACGGACAAAATTACAGAAACACACTTCAAAAGCAAATAGTGTATGTTGAATAAAGCTTTGAGTTTGTTGAGAGAACTTAGGAGGAAATCAATTTGACAACTTGACAACAACTTACATTCCAGATGTTGCATTCTTTTACATCCTTTCTTTTTTTTTTTTTCCTTTTTTTTCAGAATAAGGTCACTAAGGTAGATATTTGACATATGATTAACAAAGTCCAATATACAAAATAAAAAATATTTTTAAGCCTTTTGGTCTGAAAGAGAGTACGAGACCAGGTTTCTTTCCCTCTGCCGTTTGGCTCCTGAACACTTTATAACACCTGCCACTTTAATAATTGTATAATAAAAGCAGATATTTATTTCCACTGCCAAATTTGCTTAATTTACAAGCCAACTGTAGCTAATTCTTAATTTTATGCATGCCATCTTTGCAATTTGCTGCTATTTTATTCATTGTTACATGTTAGAAAGGGGTTCAGAGGTTGTCATCCGGACGCCGTTTAAAGATCGAGACGTTTCCAAAAGTCATTGTCAATCAGAGAGCTGGTCTGGGAACTCAGGCTTATATGCTACTCTGAGTACTGGGAGTCCTGCCCCGAGGGAGGAGTCACTGAGTCCTGTCTTTGTTAGAAAATTGTTTGTTTGTCACCTGGGACTAGATTAATTGGTCTATCTTGTTGATTAATGGTTGGCCTCACCTAGTTTCACCTGTGGCTAAAGGTCTATTGTTATCTTGATAGCTGGCTGTTGCTCCCTCATCACTACTGATTGCCTCATTAGCATTTGACTGGTCTATTGATCTGGACCAAGGTGTTAGGATGCTGTCATAAATTTTGGCTAAATTAAATCTTAAGCCCCCATTCCTGTTTAGAGACGGATTTTCTCTTTTTACAAAAATGGCCTCCTTTACTCCTCTTTCAAACCAGTTCTTTTCTCTGCTTAATATCTTCACCTCACTGTCCTCAAACGAGTGATTTGTAGCTTTTAGGTGCAGATGGACTGCACTCTGCGGTCCTGTGGAGGCCGCTCTTCTGTGTTGGTACAGCCTTTTGTGCAATGGCTGTTTTGTTTCTCCTATGTAACGTTCTTTACAACTGTCCTCACTGCACTCTATCGAGTAAACTACATTGCTCTGTTTCTCTGTCGGCCTCTTGTCTTTCGGGTGGACCAGTTTCTGTTTAAGTGTATTGCCAGGTTTGAAATGAACAGGGATGTCGTGTTGTCTAAAAATCCTTTGAAACTTCTCAGACAGGCCCGAGACATAAGGGATAGAGACCCCCCTCCTGCTGGGGTCTTTATCCTTTCTGTCCTGTTTCTTGGCTCTTCTGACTTTGTTAAAGGCCCAGTTGGGGTATCCACAAGCTGAGATTGTTACATGTTGCACTTTACCACCAAAGCAAGTTCCGAGTTTGTGTATTCTGGTCACCCTTTTTTTTTTTTTTTTACAATTTTTATTTTGATTGTGATTTCTGATTTGATTTGAGTCTGGGGTTTTTTGTTGCTGATGAATTACACAACATTGTTTCCTTTTTGACTTCTTGTGGTGGGAAGTAGTCATGGCTGTCATGCTTTCTTAAAATTCCATTTGAACGTCAAAATAGATCTATTTACTGAAAACTGAAAAACTAAACGAAACACCAAAAAAAGAGTGGTCAGATGGGTTACAATCCTGGATGAGCCCCTAATTTGCAACGACCTGGTTTATAGGATACGACTTTAGTTATATCTTGTTTACAAAATCACCAAGAAACAAACACATGAATATAAAACCATTATCTCCATGGTGACGGTAGATAAAAACAAACAAAGACAAAACTCCAATGCCCACTTTTAACTGCTGTATTCATCCTGTGCATTTTCCTGTGAACCATTAGCAGCTATTCGCCCAAATGTGAACGCAAGCCGGAGTAAATTAGCACTGATTAATTATCCATTATTAGACTGAATTAAATTGTCAGCCGCATGCGTCGGTTTGTTTTTACAGGACGACGGTGAGTCATGAACAGAGCAGGAGAACAAAACAGAAGAGAGCAGCAGAAAGGAGAAAAAATAGATACAAGACTGACACTGTCCAGTTTATGCAGTGCTCTAATTATTTGAACGAGTGAATATTTTGGTGCTTTTCTTGAGTGGAATGTGGCTCTAACAGACTTTGACTCTGCAAATGGAAGTACGTCAACCCTGGAGGCATCTACATTTGAGGACTTGAAACAGCAGAAGATTCTCAGACACGACGCCAGTTATCGGAAAAGGGAATTCAGCAGGGAGTGTTTTTGACGGTCAGAGGAGGAGAGGATTTGCTGAGGTTGTTAATTGTAACTCCAGGTATGTTTTTGATGTTGGAATAATGTTAGAACGTGGTTAAAACCTCATAAGAGTAAAACGTATATGTAAAATAGTAATATTTGTCCTTTAAAGTTGAAATTTCTGATCTTGTGCTGCTTGTAAACATCCTCTTTTTCATGACAGGAGAGCAGAGAAATTACACAAATATCATGAAGGTTTTATTTATGTTCATGTGGGGTTCAACTTCACCATTCATTTGTACGAGAAGAAATGTTCGATTTGACGTAAGTCCGGGTAGCATTGGCTAGCAAAGTGGTCATGTCTGAGTAACAGGCAGAGAGAGAGAATTTGGTGTCTGTGGCGTGGAATATTACTGCTGCTTTAACTCTAACACAGACTGTGGAATTAGAGCAAAAACACATATTGTGTTTTGCGCATTATTCAGTCACTCTTCACCCGGTCCTGGTCGGTGACTGTTGTAGCCACAGCTGCCCAGTTATGTCACGATACTAAAACTTCAAACTCAATTCAATGCTAAGAAATATGCTTGATTCTCAATACCCATTTCGATACCACAAGGATAACTGCAAATGCTATTTTTTGGTCAAGTTGTTTGACAATAGAATGACCTTTTCAACACTAAATGATAAGAATACCTTTATTAAACATTATTTAATGTCTTATAATAGCTCTGATAAAGCTCAAGATCATTCTAAAACTGATAATCCTACTGCCCAGACTGATGGAAGAGAGGCTGCCAATCTGTACCTTTGGCCTCTTTGCCAACAGTGCACCACATTCTTACTGAAGCAAATGTGGAAGCGTTTCATGGACGACCGCAATCATCGGTTTGAACTCAGATTCGATGGCCAACATTTAGGTTGAATGAATGAATATCGCCCGTAATGAAAGTATTAGTGTCCAAAAAATACACCCAGATAAGCCCATATGTTTTTGGTATCAGATCTGTTTACGGCTCAACACAATGAACATTCAGATCAAGGTCTTTACGCACATGCAACAGGAAGCAGTTTAACCAGCGTGTCGTCAGACGGGACAGAGGAGGAGCAGCGCGAAGGGAGGACGGGGGGAGATGAGAGGGGCCCAGGCACCCACTGCTTTAACGGGACGATTATGCAACATCTGGCTCCGGTCCAGGCCCTGTGGCTGAGTCCAAACCGCAGCGACGTGGCTCAGAGAGGCACCGGACGAAGGAGACAGACAGGCGCACCTCACACCTACAGCCCCTCTCCCCCATCACCACCAGACTCCCCCCTCAACAAACACATTCACATCATCATCATCGCCTCACCCCTTCTCCCAAAACCACCTCCGGCCCCATAGTTCTGGAGTTATAAAAGGTCATTGATTCCCACTGCAATAGCTGTCCTAAATAGCACCAAATACAAGTTAGGACTGACATTCTTTTATTTCTTTTTTTTTTTTCTACATTCCGACTGAGTGGCAGCATGATGAGCAGATAAAATGGGTTTGTTTGATTTTTTGTCTTATTCTATGGCCATGTAACTGTCATCTTGCTCAAATTAACTTGCAAAATGGAAACTGAAAGTAGTTTCTCCGTTATTGCGCCGACTAGTGAGCTATAGATTATAGACTAGAGAGAACGTGGTTTCTGTTGCCGTGGCAGTTGCAGCCATCTTTCCAGCACAGAAAGCACTAAATAAAATAATATAAACTAATGTAAAAAGAGGGCAATAAAAATCATAGCTCAAAGTGTTTTTAAATGAATAAATAATGATATTTGTGTGCTAATAATGCCGAGAACTCGACCTGTGTCTGGCAGGACATTTTTCCTTCTTTATGAAGGTCAAGGTCAACGTCAAATGTATTTATATAGCACATTAACAACATCAAGTGGTGCCCAACATGCTTCACAGGTAAAGTGAAAACGAGAATAAAATAATACAAACAAGAATAAAAACAAGAACATCACTATGTAGAGTACAAATGACGTGAAAATGAATATTCACCCTAAATGGTCACGTATTTATATAGTGCTTTTCCACCTTCCAGGCACTCAAAGCGCTTTACATCAAGGAACCATTCACCCATTCACACACACATTCACACACCAGAGTACACAGACACTGGGGGCGAGGCGTCTTGCCCAAGGACACAACGGCAGTATTCACCTGTGGGAGCAATAGCACCACCACCTGTGGTTCAGTGGATCTGACCGCTCAACCGAGGATGTTTATGTCTTCGGATCAGAAGACAATCTCTCTGCCAACTGAGCTACTGCCGCCCCCAAAACACACACTGGAATTCTGGTTAGTGATAAGGAATAGGCCACTTGTATTTTAGTTTTGATGAATAAAATGATTAGAAACAATGAGAGAATTTTGTCTTGACGATGAATAGCTTTCCACTCTTCCCCAGAATCCAGAACTCTGTATTTCCGTCATGTTTCCTCATTGAGTCATTGTAATTCTCGGCGGTGAGGTGCACAGAGTGAACATTGGGGTCAGTGAGTAGCCGCAGCGCTCCGGCTCGGCCCTGTGGACTTCTGGGTAAGAGAACGTGTAAGACGAGAGTTTGGCCGTGACAGAAACAGCTCGGTGTGCAGCTGACTCATGTGCCCTTTAAACAAACAGCAGCACAGACCGGAGCCTTGTCCACACACACACACACAAACACACACGAAATACCATTGAAACGCATTAGTAACGAGTCAACATCCGCGCAAACTGTAAAGTGGTTGGTTTGATCAGTTTAGACATGATGCTTTGCTAATACAATATTGACTGGATCTGGTTAATTCAATTTCAATTTTTGTAGAGTCCAAAATGACAACAAGGATTTTACAAAATGAGTCTATATGACAGGTTCGACTACACAGTTCCATAAAATTAAGTGAACATGATTATATTTAAGATTCTACGAAACATTATGCCCATTTATCCCCAGTTTGACAGTTTTGGCAAAGTTTATAATGTTACTTCCTGGTTTAACATGAGCGACAGATGTGACATAAATACTGTAGAGCTAGATCCACACCTGTTACCTAGCAACCAAACTGTAAACAAGGGCCAACATCCACTTAAATAACACAATAGTTATGATTCGACAATAAATAATACCTGCAAACGCCTTTATTTTGTTGAATGATTGTTTGAAACTGTGTCAGTGGTCTGTAAATTGTTTCTGTATTTTCAATGGTACGTCGCTTTTTGATGACATCACAGAGGGATTCCATTTTAGAACTCAGCACTGCTTCCTGTCATTGTTATCTTTTTCGAAATGTCTTTACAAACTGCTCCTTGACAGATAAAACTGTGATAAATATTTACCACAGGTGCCCTCTCACCTAAGTCAGAATTAGAAAGTCATAAGAACCTGTCATGTAGACTTTAACCAAAAGTTAGAAAATCAACAATAAAACAGTCATTGGTCAATAAAAGATTTACCAACATTCCGAGGAAATAAGTAAATGTTCACAGACCCCAAATAAACAAAAACATCAGTACAGAATGGGACTAACATTCTGGGAATAACAAGTGGTAAAAGTTCTTTCCCGCTGAGATTAGCATACTAGCGTACTCTCAGAGTGTCCTTTGGCAAGACACTTCATCAGCTCGTGTGCATGAATGAGAGTGTTTGTGACCATGTACTTTTGGGCAATACAAACTCCTTTAACTGGATAAATGAAACATAGATGAGTTTATATCATACTGTGGACGGTTTCAGGTAAAACAAAAACAATTTTATGAGAGTAACTAAAAACTCACATAGTGCACCTTTAACTTGCATCAACCAACAAAAAACTATATATATATTTTTTATCCCACAATCAGTGAAGTACTTGAGTATTTTTACAAGGCTGTGTTTTATCTGAAAGTTTTTATATTTTTTTCTGATGTTGTGATTGACGCATTTCAGGATTAGCATCTAATATTGTTGCTGCTTTTGTGAAGTTTTTTAGTTTTTATTTTTTTACACGTTTATACTTGTTTGGTCCAGATTTGAGTTTCATTCTTTATTTGGTCCCGTTTTTGTCCTGGTTTAGCCTTGGCCTTGTCCATGTTCAGCTCCACGTTTAGTCCAGGTTTAAAGTGCCTCTGACAGGTTGGACTACTCATTTGTGAAACTACAGGTAAGATAAATATTGACCTTATTCTGCTCCGCCCACTTTTGCCGTTTTCTGCACTTCCGTCTGTAAACGCACTGTCGCCGCTAAAATGTTACATAATGTAGGTTGATTTGTGTAAAATGTTTAATGAACACGAGCCACAACAAGTCAACAACGCATCGATTTCCTGGTCAGTCTGAAAACGGCTTTTTAGTCCGTGTAGAACTTATTTTCTGTTGAGCTCGTCTGCTCCATGTAAACTAATACAACGGAAACGGCGCGTAAGGCAACTTCCGGAATAAGGTGAATATTTAAAATGTTGCCAAACATTTTTAATTTTACTTCCTGGTTGTAAATGATGACATCACGCTAGGAGATTACTAAGAAACCATCCTGTGCAATGGACCAATGTTTTTTTGTATTTTTTTGTTTTGAAATAAAATACATGTGGATATTTTGGTGAATTGCTGTTTAAAAGGTAAAAAAAAAAAAAAAAAAGTTCTTTATTTAGTGTAAATGAGTGTTGCCCAGTGTGATGTCATCAATTTGCCTTTACTTTATGTAGTTTTCAACAGTTTTTTCAACTTTTCTCCACAAACAGCTCCTTGATTTGTGTAAAACTACAATTTATATTAACAACAAGCATTACTAGATTAAATACAATCAAAATTAGAAAATCATCAAATCAAATCAAATCAATTTATTTTTATAATGCCCAAAATCACAACAACAGTTGCCTCGAAAATCAAAACAACCTGTCATAGGCACTTTAACCTGTTTTTGTGCGAGTCCCTTTAATGAAATCAGATAGGTGCGGAGTGGATGGGGCTTTTCGGAGTTGGCGCAGCTTGACGTTGTGGTTTTGGTGAAGTCGATAAAGGCCACATGTTCTGGGGGTGGTACAGTCCCGGGGGAGCAGACAGGAAGAGGCGTCTGGTCCAAACAAACACCCGCTTCCTGTCCACTGTCCAGCACACGGCTTCAGGCCATTGTCCCGCCGTGAGCCACATGCTAACGACACGCCAACCGAACACTAACAACACCCTGGTCAAGTGCGCAAAGTAAACATGATCTAACAGTTCTCAAGGGTGGATTGGAAAGTACAACTACGTGCAACACTGAACTGAACGTGCTGAACTAACTGAGCTTTTCTTTTTTTTTTCCATGGATGGGGGTCGGTTGTTTTACCTGGAATGTTGTTTGAATGGCATACATTTCCATGGAGACGGTATTTTTACACAGCAAAAATGTACATCTAGTTGATCTTAAAATGACTTGAATTCATGATTTTGATCTGGATTTGAGTAGTTTTGTCTCAATGAGATGCAATTGCTGATTCAAATTTCAAGGTATTTCTGACGGATCATGAGATAATTTTGCTTAAAATAAGTTGCCAATGGGGTAAGAAGAATTATCTTAACCCAATGACAGATAGTTTGGCTTGGAGTAAGAAGTAATGTATTGAAACAAGTCAGAAACAGTTTGAAACAAGTAAAATCATCTAGTTCCATCAAATAAATACTTTTAGCTAATCTTAACTAGTCAAAAACTCTGAAACTGAGATTAAAATCCTGAAATCAAGACAATTTAACTAATCTAGAAATTCATTTTTTGCGGTGTAGAAAGTAAAAATCCCTATAATAAAAATTTAAAAAAACATTCTCAAGTAAGAGATGACCCTCCATCAGAAAACATTTACATCTCAGAAGGCTTGGTTCGACTGGTTTACAGATGCGTCATTCAGCCGTCTCTCTTTTTTGCCCTAGTTTTAGCTCTGTTTGAGTCCAAATGTAGATTGGATTTGGTCCTTTTCAATAATTGTTTTAGTCTTGGTCGAGTCCAGGTTCAGTTCCAGGTTTAGTCGCAGTTTAGACTCATTTTTAATGTGGTCATTGTGCAAGTGTGACCCTGTCATAATCCAAGAAGGGCTCCTCTGTGTTTTAAAAGTCTACTCACCCTTACCAGACAGTGTTATTTATGTTATTTTTATTCTCTTATGTCAGGCCTCAAACGGCATTCACTGAAACACACAGGCTGCAGCTTTGAAGCTAGAACTTGGCTAATGTGCTCAACATAACTAAAACTAGGGCTGTGCAAAAAAATTTTAAATATTGATATTGTGATACTAAATTCGGTGACACGCCATTGAGCTGCTGTATCAGTAGATCGCCATGAGTAATTTACAAAATCATTTTGACCTTGTTTGGAGAAAGGAAACTTGTTTATGCAAAACATTGGTGTATTTCATTTAGAGTTTGTGCAGGTTGTGGTTTAACAAAGAAGAAACGTAAAAGAAAATATAATATGTTGTAGAATATTTTGAGCTCAATAATTACCATTGGCAATTAGCATTCAGATCAAACATAACGTACTTGAAGAAATCTTCAACTGAAACATGGTGTAAGTGTCTGACTCTTTGTTTGTGTGTTTGTTATAAGTCTCTAAAGTCATGTAAAAGTCGTTCAAAAGCCCTGATATCTGCGCTGACTGGCCTTTGAGACGACAGGGGCAAAAACAACACCTGTCCCCAACATTTGTGAACCATTTCTGCGTTTATAAAAAGGCAAAGTAGAAAGACTCAGCACTTCGCTCACCGTAGATCCAACATGTTGCCGACCAGCTGCAAATATCACTGATTTGTGACTTACATTGGAATAAACAAATCTGAGTAAAGCTGAAGGACGTCTATCGTTGTCAAGTAAAATAAGCAATAAAGTTTTGTGCGTGTACTGTGAAAAGTGAGTGTTTGATCGCATTGATTTACTTGTTTACTTAATTATTTTTGGTCAATGTAAACTCAAAGACAGACGTTTTTCTTAATCAAACTTCCCAAAAGCCCTGAACATAAACAAATGGACTCAGGTCTGCAGCTCATAAAGGGGGACCACAGGAGAGAGAGGGGGGAGAGAAGGGGTAGAGAGGGAGCTGGGGTCACGCACCGGGCAGTGCAGAGGTTCGGAGTCACAACCAGGAGTCTGTTTGGGCCAAAACCTTCTGTTTCCATGACGACCGCAGAGGCCACTTCCTGTCGGCGCATTAGATTTAGAGGCGCGGACCACCAGCGCTCACAGGTCACAGACGGGGTTAAAACGCTGGGATTAGTTACGAGAGAAATCCTCTGCATCGGAAAGTGGTTTGTTAACTTTTGTGTGCATTCAAATCAGGGCTGGAAAAAAGACTTTATGTTTAACTGTGACATCACAAAACAGAGCTCTGAGGTATTTCAGTAGCTTTCTGTATTTTTATGGGCCTACAGAGACTACATTTTATTTTTTATGATGTGAAAGTGCAGTTGAAGAGCCAAAACAATACAGTGTTACTTGAGACCCTACAGGAAAATGCATTTTTAAAAAGTAGCTTTTCTTAAAGGAAAAATATTATGCATTTTTCATTTTGTTATCAGCCCTTAAACATGCTCTTGAGTACTTTAAATTTGCCATCTCATGTTTTGAAAAAAAAAAAAAAAAAGTTTATTATGCACCAAAATGAAAAGATTGTCTTTTGTCTGATATGACACTTACTGAGTGCATCCGGCCAGCAGATGGCACCTAGCGCTATTCACAATTTCCTTATGTTACCAAGTTAAGACACACGACAATTAGTCTAGCAGTAGCAGTGATTGTGTTTAGAGGCAGAAATGCTCTGAACGAGTCTGGCGATGATTTAAGGACTTAAAACAGCAGAAGATTCTCTGATAAGTGACGTATGAAATCATGAAAAACGCCACGGATCGAGGGAGTTCAGCAGGAAGTGTTTTTGATACTCGGAGGGGAGAGGATCTTCTAATGAACATTCCTCAAAACAGCGTGAATGCAATGTTTTTGATGACGGAACATTGTTAGAACATGGTTAAAAGCTCAAAAAGTCACTGAAGCAGATTTTGAACCCTTTGGTTCAAGTTTAAGTCTAAAAAATGAGGTGAAATTGAAAATGTTTTGCCAATTTTACAGGCCTAAAATTTTTACTCAAAAACTAAATAAGAAAAGCTTTTATACTACACAATACTGTTAATATGTTTGTGACATTTCACAATATATTCCCCCTCATCAATATCATACCCACTCTCATTGTATCTAATTAAAATTAAATATGAATCTTCATTGCCTCGCTCCTCTTCTTTGAACTATATTTGCTTTTTTTTCAGGGGAATTTTGTTTTGTTTTTTTCACATCAATAAAAGCAGCATCTTCTGAAACTCTGTCTAGTTATTATAATTGGACTTAGGGCAGCTGATTTTTTTGACACAACATGACAATGGCTGATTCTGGTTCATTTTTGTCAACTATAAAAATAAAACAGTTAAGATTAAGAATTAGTTGTTTGCAGCTGACCCTTCCCAGGGAGCAAACTGTTGCCCCTGAAAGCCTTCTCCAGATCTTAAAATGCTTTGCAGGACACCTTTACAACCAAATGAGCAACAAGTAGAAAGTCTTCATTATTTATGTATTAGCTCTGATCTCTCCAGTTTCTTTTTCTTTTACAACCGCTGTGGCACACTTTGTCCCGCTTTAATCTAACCCTGAACACTGAGCCCAGATCTCATAAGTTCTTCATCGCTCCACATGGACACGGAGGAGGTCGGCGGGAGTGTGACTTTGGTGACGAATTTAACAACCGAACACTTTGTCCTTTAGAGCCACGTCTGAAGCGGAGAGTCCCTGATGTTCCCGAAAACCTGCTGTGATTAGAAATATCTTGCCCATCTCTGCACGAGAAGATTTGAGCTACAGAAACTCCATTAACGGCCGGACGTGGCGCAGATCTCAGCCCGATCGGAGCGCCTGGCAGGTGGGAATGAGGCTGTTCGCGAGAGGTACGAGGCGGATGGAAGACGGAGGCCATGTTCTGCACTCCACGTAATGGAGAAGCAGCCTATAGACATCGCACCTCAGACTGGACTCCTTTTGTCTGGTATTTTTGTTTGGTAAGTTTTGAACATTTGGACTGATGCCGTAGTAATTAAAGGTTTGAGCACAGCTTTTGAAAGGTCTAAAGTCCTCTTGGTCCATGACAGTAAGTGTTGTGACATCATATTCTGGTGGCAGGTGGCTCGCTCGTCTGCTCACAGGGAGTCGTGGTAAACACTTATTTTGTCTGTTTGAGCAAAGCCCTTTGTGCCATAAAACAATACCGTCACATTTAATCCCTTTACCTTACGTTTGGACCAGTGCTTTGGTGCTGAAGGCTGAGTCTGAGTCACAGAAGCAGAACAGGAAGCAGTGGCTCCAAATCCTGCAAATCTGCTGAAACTGACCCCCGTGTTTGTCAGAACAATTAGCTGCTCTGTGCAGTGTATTGTACATGACCATCTGCTTTTGTTTCATGGGCGGATTTTAGTTGAAACTGAAGTTGTGCCTTTGAAAACAGCACAAGAATGAGACACACAATATGTCCTCAGGGATGAAGATAAAGCTACAACTTACGGTATGTTACTTAAATGAAAAAAACAATTACTACAAGTGAAAGAGATAGTCGTGATGCAATGGAGGGCCTCTGGGGCCGACAGAAGAGGAGGAGGAGCAGCCTCTGAGCAGATTAAATAAAACTGGTTGCCTCATAATTGACATTTGGTTGAAGAAGATATTATATGCTTTTTATCCTTTACTATATTAGTTTCAAAATATAAATGTATAGAATATTATTTTAGCTTAATTGCATTCAGTGTAAACTTCCAATATTAATTAAAAAGTAGCTTGATAGAAACAGCTGATTGACCTCTTGTTTGAAGCAGAATATGATTCAGTTCAGAGGCGTCGCCAGACCAATTTTACCGGGGCTTGAGCCCCGGATGTTTTACGTCTAGCCCCGAATGAAATTATTTCTCAAAATTATTGTGATTCTGATTCAAAGTCCGCACTGTTACATTGCACTTTATGATGAGCGGGACTCAGCGCTCCGAGAGCGAGGCGCAAGAGCGTGCGCTCTGTGCTCTAGGCTCGTGCGCTCCGACAGCGAGCCTCGTCCGCTCCTTGCGCGGGCCTTGTCCGCTCCGTGCGCGGGGCTCGTCCGCTCCGTGCGCGGGGCTCGGACGCTCCGTGCGCGGGCCTCGGACGCTCCGTGCGCGGGCCTCGGACGCTCCGTGCGCGGGGCTCGGACGCTCCGTGCGCGGGGCTCGTCCGCTCCATGAGGGGTGCTGGTGCAATTGGTGAGTCATTCAAGCCGCCTCAGCACTTCTGCTGCTCTCAGCGCCTTTTCCATGCGCTCCCTGTCCACATCCTCCAGACAGTTCCGAGAAAAGTCCCATCTGAGGCTGGGCCTCATGGCTCCGTGTCGGTCCACGCCTTTTACTCTCTCTCTCTTCACAAAATCGCAGAGTGCTCTGGCTCACTGCAGCGACAGAAGAGCTCAACCTCTAATTCATCCTAACTAATTCGTCCTAACTAATTTGTCCTAGACAAGGACCGAGATGTGTCCAATATTAATTTTCTCTATAACCTGCACAGCCTCAAAACTGCAACTGCACTTTGAGGCAGTCAAAACCCACCGTCCCTGATCAGGGACAGTTTCAGAGTTTTTACATACATGCGTCATTCATTAAAAACAAATGTTTTCAATACAGACATGTTATATGTCATTTGAAAGCTTAGAGTCACCACTAAACGTCTAAAATGTTCAATCCTCGCTAAATCACCTCCCAAAATACTTGTAAGCTATCACACTGTAACATAACCAAACTGTTCATCTCTCATTTCTTACCTTTCGTTGGCTCCTCAAGACGCAAACAAAATCCAATCCAGAAGTGTGTGCACTCTTTCTGCCCATCACAGTCCACAAAATAAGAATATCCAGTTGTTATTTCAAATAATATAATCCATTTGTTGATATCCACCCGTAAACGCATCTTCTTAATTTGACAGTAACAAAAAAGCAATGAAAACATAACTGTTGCGCATCACTTTGCAGAGATATCTTCGGCTTGGGTATGTTCGTTTTCCTCTCAGTCTTGTCTTCAAAATGAGCCTATCCGTGCAATTTTCCGTCGAGTACTTCCAGAAGGAGAGCCCTTTGAACAAAGCGAACGGATCCATTTTGACACGAGAGGAGCGTCAGCTCCGCGTGCGTAAAGGCGTCACAGCTTGGAATGCCATTGGTGATTCAGTAAGTCTATCACAAATTCTTCTGGCCAATCACCACAGCTTTCAAATGAGGGGCGGGACTTGCAGGTTCATTGGGTGCAGGAGCTGATTTTTCCGTGCGCAAAGAGACAAAGGCACCGTTTTACGCATCATTTACGCAGCGGTCTTTACGCACGGCCTGCCTTTGATTTGAGGAAGTTTATGAAAAAAATAATCTATAAGTGATATTTATAGTCACCAAAATGACCAAATGTGGTTTTCAGGGTCATTAGAGGCAAAATGCATGGAAAGCAGTTTGGCACATTTGGCACAGAGAAGGACCTCCTGTTCGGATTAGGGTTATTACATACAAAAAGCTGCTCAACGTCAAAATGGTTGGACCTAGAAGTCAGAAATTCCACACAGTTGTTGTCAACAAGGTGGACAGCTGCTGTGGGGAGTGTCAATAGCACAGCATTAAGTATGTCTTCAGGAAGACATTTTTGTTTTCTCTTTTGGGGTGTGTTTGAACAGGTGTACTGCCGGTTGTGTTTCACTCAGACAAAGCACAGCTTCTGAAACTAGAAGGTCTTAGCTTTCAAATGACACATTATACAAGTCTATAGACTGTAAGTTAGCCATACAATACGCTTTTTCATTTGGGTATGTACTTTTCGAGAAAAACTGCCAAAATGAGGTGGGTCTTAACAGGTTAAGTACAAGTGAAAGTTAGTTTACTGCAGCGGTATCCGTGCTTCTTTAGGGACCGTCAGCAAATTACTGCACAGTGATGTAAAGAAAAAAAAAATCCTACAGTGCATTTTTTTTTTTTTTTTTTTTTTGTAGGGCATTTGACCCAGTGACCCCAAACCGCCTTAATAATATGACTTTATATTTGGTTAGTGGTTCTCAAACTATAGGTGAGGGTTCAAAAGTTTCAAAAAGTATAAAATAATATTTACTAATTTGTTCTTAATCCAATGAAACATGTGCAATTTTATAAAATGCAGAGGGTGACCAGCTCCGTGATAATTGGAAAAATCTGTAAATTACAAAATTAGGAAGAAAATTGGGAACCTAAGTTGCGTGACTTTCTTCTTTTTTTTCATTTTTGTTACAGTAATATTGTAATACAAATATATCAGGCGTTTAGCTCTGTAACTAGTAATACATAATTTATTACAATTTTTACTTTTGTGTTTTAAATTCTATCCATCTATCTATAATACATTGTATTTATTTATTTTTTTATCGCTGGTTGACGAACATTAAACATAACTAGATAATAGACCAGTTTGCAAAGATGAAATCCAGAAGGTACAATCTCATGGTCCCACCTTCTCACAAGTAACAGGTTAACAAGTAACACAATGACAGTCAACGGAGTTCAAAACAATAATTGTTGTTTTGTAATAAAAGACTCATGTGTGCCTACAAAAAACGTTTATTTTTTAGTTGCTCAAAACCTCTTAAAATGCACCAGAATACAAGAAATAAGTCTCCCTTGGGAAAAAAAATTCTGGGGGGGGACCCCCAGACCCCCCGTCAGGATTTTGCGTGATGACTTAAAGAACACACCGGGCTAAGCCCCGGATCTCAGCAAATCCTAGAAACGCCCCTGATTCAGTTTATTCCTGTAGTGTAGTTCCCTCGATGGGCAGCAGTGAAACGGTCATCGGTCATTCATAGAAAGCAGTTTAAGTGAACAATATTCAATTAAATTTAGCAAATAACTGTCCCAGAACAGATAGTGGCATCGCACTGTCGCAAGCAGCAGATTTGGATTTACATTTTTTGTTGTTGAGTTGTGTAGTTCTTGTTCTATGTGACCCGGTGGGGATGAATGGATTTTTTGTGTGCGTTCTTACCTCAGAAGACTCGGCTCATGGCGATGCACCAGACAAATATTCAAGAAATCAGACCATATTTCCCATTTTGCTTGATGGGGGGGGTGGCCTGGGCAGAATGAATGCATTTGACAATCCCAGACTTTGATTTTGTTTAAACCATTTCTTGTTTCAAAGTGCACTTCACTCCTTCACTGTGGCAATAGACAATAGCAGCTGTTCCATTGAGTCTATGACGATCAGATCTGACTGGGGGCCCATTCAGGTTGGGGGCCCAAGGCTATTGTGGCCTGTTGCCCAAAGGTAAGTCCGCCACTGGGTCCAGAGCACCAAACCTTTTACCTTTTTAGTTTTTTTGGCATACATTTAAGCCTTTTATTCCTGCTTATGAATCGCATATATTTGAACTGCATTTGGTTTTATTTGTCACACCGACCCAGGCTTGTTAATAATTTTGTTTGGACTGAACCGCACGTTTGTTTGCCGTGTTATGTTTTGCGTTCGGAGCGTTCCCTCTCTCCAGCCTCTGCTCCTTTCGCGTCAAAGCGCACTCTCCGTCCCACGCACTTTCATCTCCGATCTCCGCTTTTGCACACGATCGCTCCGACAGCAGAACGGAGCAAATTCAGCGGCCTTACCACAACACTGAGAGCCCATTAGATTTAAAAACGTCCCCTCTCCTCCCTCCCCCTCGCCTCCTTTTCTCACCACTCCAAAGGTTAACCGCGAGGTGATTTCGCAGACACTCCAGTCAGACGCAGAAGTGAGATTCCCTTTAATTGGCCTCCTCTCTCGCCGCTCCTTATTCCGCCGGTCAGGAGCCTGTGCACTGGGGCCGAACCGCGGACCCACGCTATAGAAGTGTGTGTTAAATGTCTCCGTGTTGGAAGCGCCATCTTGTCGTTAGTGCGGCGCTTGAAGTGCCGGGAGTAAATTGAGCCGTCTGAACTCGGCGGCGGAGCTCTCGACGCCGTGGTCTTCCTCCCGGCGCTGTCACACGGAAAATTCATGGCCCGAGCGGTGACAGGTGAAGACTATTACCGGCCATAGGATCGGAGTAATAGGAATCATGTGTGAGAGAAAAGTAAAGACGTCACCCGGGCTTTTTTTTTTTTTTTTGTAAGTACGGATGAGAGCGGACAGAGGAGCATGAGATGAAGAGCCTATTCACTTCTGGACGCTTCAGACGTTGCTATTTCTTACTTTCAAACCAAAACTTGATTCAAATTTAGAAATCTCATTATTCCAGACTGTAATTCATGTTTTAAAAATCCAGATTCAGAACCAAAGTAATAGAATGTAGAGTTAATTAATGGAATGATCAAAGAAATTAAAGAATCAAACACAATTAAAGCCGCAAAAGCGGCGATGGTGGCCCTCACCCCGCGCGCGACCGCCTTCCCACGCGGCCTCGGTCGTGCGAGATAGGGGCAAAAAATGGGCCGATTATTAAATGTCAATCTGTCTTGATTGGACACGTGTACGTTAGACCGGTGTCGGGACAAAACCCTAGGTCAAGTTCTCAATGGAAAATAAAAACTTAAAGTGGCGTGTGAAATAAAAATCAATATGGCCGCCATGTCGTTGGTTTTATGACTGAGCACGAAATATGTTTTAGGGTGGTTTTTATGTGTACTGTCACTGTGCCAAATGTTATGGGCCTCCTCCAAAGTAAACGTGTCTCCCTCTCCATGGGCCTCACCCAAAAGGTGGCGCTGTAGAGGCTGTTTATTAGTTTCATGAAATATACAGTTCTGACCCATTAATGTCCCTTAAAAGGAGTCTCTGTATTGAGTTTGGTGGCTGTCCTGCAGGTTTTAGTTGTTTTTTATTGCAGCCTTGTGTGAATAGAGTCTGAGTCCCATAGACAATGAATGGGAGCTCTGGAGGCCTCTAGAGGCAAAAGTGTGAAAAATAGGCTATGGGTGTCATTGGCTTTTCTGATCAGGAGGCCGTCTAGGAAATGTCTGCAAATGTTCACTAATAAAAGTCAAAGTAATGTTTTTTTTCCCCATTGTAATTTAGTGCGTTCCTACAGGTGGCGCCGTAGGGTTGATTGTTATTGTGCGCATATAAATGGATTCAGCAGCTTTATGTAGACGAGTGTTTCAAATTTCATGTCGATCGGAGTATGCGTGTGCGTGCAGGAGCTATTGAAATGATTTGGTGAGTACTCTTTGCGCCCCTGGTGGCCAACGGTGATAAATGCACCATATCACTAATTCAGTTTTTTTCATGGCGCCCTGCACTGGACATATTCCCCAAGTTTTGTCCAAATCGGACAAAGTGGATGTTTGACTTAATAGGTAGGGGGCGCTAGCGAGTACTTTTTATTTATTTTTATTAATGCATTACATTCAGATCATAATTACACACTCGTGACTGAAATTACAGCTCTGTTAGTCCAAGCGCGTAGCCGTGACATGCGATCGGAAAAACAGGAAACGAAGGCGTTCTTCGATGGCGAGCCGCGGCGAAACCATTTGAGATATCCGAATTAAAGTGGCTGATTATTAAATTTCAATGCGTGACGATCGCAGAAATGTGTGCCAGACCCACGTGTGGCAAAAGCCCTAGGACAAGTTCTCCGTCCAAAAAAAAAAGTCAAACTGGCGTGGCGACTTCGGTCCAATATGGCCGCCGTGCGCTTGGTCCGAGGGCCGCGCTCCAATGTCATGTTTTGCTCGGTTCACTGTTCTCTATCACTGCTCCGAGTTTCGTGCACATCGGGCAAAATTTGCTCGTCCCATTTCCCATAGGGGTCCGATTCGGGCCGGTGCTGCTCGTTCGGTTCGGGTCGGACGCTCTCGAGACGCGCGAAATACGTAATTTTTTTCCGGGCCGATCGCGACTATACCCCCATTGAAGACTTTTCGTGCATGTTTACTGGGTCAAAAAGGGCCGCGAAGAGTAAGAAAACGTGCAAAATAACGAAGAACAATGACCCTTGCCAGTTTACTGGCTCGGGCCAATAAAATGCATAAAAGCTATCATCAGAAGTGAGTATGAAAAGGTTAAAAGCATGAATATATTTGCGATGTAACTGTGCGTGTTATTGAATGCAAATGTTTAGTTTAATGTGTTTTTAAACCACCAGTGTTAAGTACAAGTTGTAAAAGGGGCAGATAACATAAGATTGCTTTTCTTTCAGCTTCTTTTCATTCTTTTTTTTTTTTTGTGTTTGATATAATGTCACTGATGATGTATTTTTATGACATGAAATAAATAAATAAACAATTTTTTAAATGTCAATAATTCGCTCACATCAGATCTAAACACAGAGGGTTTTAAGTTGTTGGAAAAAAGCAACAAATTAGACTTTCTAGCGTAGAAATGTTAGCGAGTTTGCACTTCATTCACAAAGGATGGACAGTATACTATTTTCTATTTTTTAATTGTATTTGAGCTTAATAAAAAGTATAATTTATGGTAAAGTATGTAATATTTCTGTAGATACAATGAAAAACTATTGTGGGTTCATCATTTCTGTCAGTATTTGTCCAGTTAAACCTAAAAATCTGGACTTTCCTTCATCAGAGTTTTTCATGATCGCCAATAACACAAACAAATCATGTAAAATACAATGGTAAATGTCTTTAAATGTTACTTTTTTTTTTTTTTTTTTTTTGAAAAAATAAAAAAAAATATGTACTTTATTTTTGTTGAAGCAATGTTTAAAGGGTCAAAAAAGTAGTTTATTTTGTGTAAATTATGCATAACCTTTGTCTCCCCAGTGTGATTGTTCACTTCCTGTAATTTTCAACAGATTTTTCTACATTTCTCCACAAACAGCGGATGACTTGATTGGTGTAAAACTATCGTTTATATTTACAAGAGGTATTAATACACTGACTAAAATTAGAAAATCGTAAAAACCTGTCATACGCACTTTAAGACTAATAATAACGCATGACGAGTTTGATTAAAGAGTAAACATTCAACAGATGTAGATTTAGATCGCTCGGTCGGACATAACGTTTATTTTTCATCATATCTCTTGAATCGATTGTGCTGGTGTCAGGAGCGGTTAAACATTAAGATGAAAGATACGGCATATTCCCCGTGAAAGAACGCATGCAGAACGGGCTTTTGTAGTCCTGGTCTGATTGAAGTGAAGATATTTCTCTCCTTCACACTTGGACTCGTCGGAGGAGCAGAGGCTGGAGGCGGCGCGTGTCGTGGGGCCGAGCGGCGCGGGGAACCCCTTTAATTGCAATCACTGTGGCAGCTCTGTGGGGATCGGCCCGGCACATATACAATTAGAACAGGAGAGAGGGGAGAGGGGGAGAGAGGGGAGAAAGGGGAGAGGAGAAGAGCAAAGAGACAGGGAGAGGAGAAAGAGAAGAGGCGAGAAGGGGTGAAGAGAGGAGACGAGAAGAGAAGAAGAGTGAAGAGAAAGGAGAGGATAGAAGAGAAGGGGAGAGGAGAGAAAAGAAGAGGAAATAGAGGAGAAGAGGAGAGAAGGGGAGATGAGAGGAGAAGAGAGAAGAGAAGAGGAAAGAGAGGAGAAGAGAGAAGAGAAGAGGAGAGAAGGGGAGAAGAGAGGAGAAGAGAAGAAGTGAGGGGGAGAGAGGAGAGGATAGAAGAGAAGGGGAGAGGAGAGAAAAGAAGAGGAAATAGAGGAGAAGAGGAGAAGGGGAGATGAGAGGAGAAGAGAGAAGAGAAGAGGAGAGAAGGGGAGAAGAGAGGAGAAGAGAAGAAGTGAGGGGGAGAGAGAAGAGGATAGAAGAGAAGGGGAGAGGAGAGAAAAGAAGAGGAAAGAGAAGAGGAGAGAAGGGGAGAAGAGAGGAGAAGAGAAGAAGTGAGGGGGAGAGAGGAGAGGATAGAAGAGAAGGGGAGAGGAGAGAAAAGAAGAGGAAAGAGAGGAGGAGAGAGAAGAGAAGAGGAGAGAAGGGGAGAAGAGAGGAGAAGAGAAGAAGTGAGGGGGAGAGAGGAGAGGAGAGAAAAGAAGAGAAAAGAGAAGAGGAGTGAAGGGGAGATGGGAGGAGGAGAAGAGAAGGAGAGAGGAGAAGAGAGAGAGGGAGAGAGAAAGAGAGAAAGAGGGGATAAGAGGACAGATGAGGGGAGGACAAGAGGGGAGAGAGGAGGGAGAGAGAGGAAGAGGAGAGAGAGAGAAGGAAGGATGGAGGGGTGGAGAGAAGAAAGGAAGGGGAGAGGAAGAAAGAACTGAACGCGGGAGAGGGAGGGATGGAAGAAGGAGCGAGAGAGGAGAAAGGGAGAGGAAGAGAAAAGTAGAAAGAGGGATGAGGAAAGAGAGAGGGAAGGAGAGAGAGAACTGGAGAGATGGGACAATGGGTGATAGAAGAGAGAGAAGGAAGAGAGAAAAAGAGAAGAAACAGTGAAGAGGGTAAGAGAAGAGAAATGGGACAGAGGGGAGAGAGGGAGTGAGGTGTAGAGAATAGAAGGGGTGAGGACAAAGAGAGAGCGAAAGGGCGAGTGGAAGAGGAGAGAAGAAAGAGAGAGAAAGAAACAAGAATGAGGGATGGGATGAGAGAGAGAGAAAGAAGAGAGAGGGACAGAAGGATTTAGAGGAGAGAGAAAAGAGAGGAGAGGGAGTAAGAAAGAGAGGAGCGAGAGAGGGAGAGGTGGACAATAAGAGAGAAGAGAAAGAGATGAGCAAGAGAGAGGGAGGTAGGGAGGGATGGGGGAATGAGAGAGAGAAGAGAAAGGAGAGGGAGAGAGAAAGGAAAACAGGGGAGAGAATGGGGTGGTGGGGTTATTAAGAGAAAGAAAAAACGAGAGAGGGCGAAGGAGTGAGTAAGAGAGGAGAGAAAGGGAGAAAAGGATAGAGAGGAAGTGAGAGAGAGAGGGAGAAAGGAGGGAGGAGTGAGTTAGAGAGCAGGAGAATGAGGGGAGGGTAAAAGAGCTGAGAAATTAGACAAAACAAAAGAGGAGACTGCCAGGAGCAAACGCAAGAGAGGGGAGAGAGGATCAAAGAGAGAGGAGGACAAAGGGGGAGCGAGAGGATAGGCGTGAGGCGAGAGGGGAGCGCTCTAGCGCCCCCTGTCCTGACGTGTCCCGCGGTGACAGCCCGTGGTCCTTCTGCGCCGATGGAAATGACAGTGTTTGTGCTGGAGGGTTAATTGAGACGCACCGCTCGTCCAACGGCCCGACGAGGGTCACAGCGCAGCGCTGCGTCTCCCCCCGTCTTCATCTCACCCCAATTTATACTGCCCCCTACTGTCAGACCCCCGCACCCCCCAGGACCCCCGCCACACGACACATGCGCATGCACAAAGCCATTAATCTAGCCCCAATTTGTGTTTGCTGCAGCGGCTCTGATGCGTGACGTGTGCGGAAACAGAAGCGACAGTGAAACTTCTTCTTCTTCTTCTTCTTCTTAGGAAAAATGTCGAACAAGAGCATGGTCCCACGATGAAATGTGTAAATGCAAATGATGTCAAACTACAACAAACAGTGACAACAAAACAGCAAAACGAAGAAAGAAATGGAAAATAATCATTCCTTGCAGAAATCTGAATTGATTTTGTGAAAGTACGCCATATTTCCAGTGATGATGACTTCATTTGTTGAGTCGACAAACTTAGCAAAAGTAGTGTAAATCGGCATCAGCTGTTTCCTATTTTATGACACAAGACACCTAAAATATATTACAAGTTTTTCATCAGGTCATGTTTCATATAGAAATAAAGCATTTTATGTGAAAAAAGAGCAAAAATGCACATATCTGGGACATTTAAATGTGAAAAATGGACAGAACCAGGTAAATATCATAGCGCTGTCTCAAAGATGTCAGTGCAGCTTCACCAGGAGGATTTGTCGGCAGAGTCAGCAGATTGTGTGTCAGGACAATCCGAAGGGAGTTACAGCCCTCAAGACAAAAGACTCCTCAGTGTCCAGCGGGCATTCAGGTAGAAAAGTTAAACTCTGGAGACACAACAGGAAAACTCTCTTCCAAACCTCCCTCTCACTCCACTCTGTGTTTGTATCTGATTCTCATTACAGTCACAATAGACCCTGGACTCAAACAGGACACGACAGATGAAAGCCATTCCAGCAAACTGTTCTCTTTTATAGAAACAAACTGATAACTTTGTATTTATTCTTTTTCAGGTGAACATGTCTATAAATGAAAATCATCATCACCATCATCAACATCATCAAGCTAAGTCAGACTAAACTGTGCATTGTTTTAACACAGTCTGACCACAAAGAACTGACGTACACGGAGCATGTTTGTGCTTTCAAACAAGTCACTTTCAAACAACATTAACCCCTTTCCATTCAGACCTGTTTTTCCTAAAACATCTGAGTAAAATGAGCCTCATTACAAACTGAATCTGTTTCTGAACAATTCGGAGCACAAACTGCTGTCTGGACTCTTTGTGAAGCTGTAGTTTTGACCTCTGATGTCTGATTTACTCTAATTATAAGTGTGAACAAGCTCTGCAAAGAGGAAAACTAAAATGTAAAGTCCGTGCAGATTTTCTTTGTTTAAGATATGACGATGTGAAGCTGGTGTCTGTAGATTTTGACACTAGTTTGGGCTTTTGTTGGTTTTGACAATTCCTCAAAGCTGACGCTAATTTAACTAAACATTTGTTTTAGGGACTTGTAATAAAGTTAAAAAAAAACTTAATCCAGGTGGAATCCATAGAAAAGTCCTATTCATTTTTTCTGAATTTTAGTGTATTTTTTTATTTGTGCTTTTGGTGTAATCCATGCCACAGTCCAGTCTGATGTCACAGCTGAGTCTCAGTTGTATAAAGCTCCCTCCTGGCAGCAGTCCTGAGCTGTGCAGTGTTGGTATTCTCCCCTCTCTGTGTGGCTGGCCTCTCGACTGGGCCACATGTTAGCTAATTAACACCGCTGTTAACGACGCTCTCTGCTAATTAAATAATCAAATAATTCATTCATTAAAACAGGGCTGTGATCTCTGGCGCGCTGCCTGGGACAAACCACAGCCGCCGCTGCACAGGAGCTCAGAGGAGGAGGTTCAAGAAGAGTGACACCTGTCAGACGCACCTGTCAGACGCACCTGCCAGAGGAGCTTAAGCAAATGATGCAGACGGACAAAAGAGGAGGGTGAAACGTCTTTATCCAGTATTATGGATTCTTACACTTAACACTGTAAAAGAATATATAATTACATGACTGTTTAGATTGACTCAAAGAATGGGGAACACTTAAGGTGAGACGCTACAGTGAATAGGAAAAAATCTTACATTTAAAGATATCAATTTGAAACTTCTCCTGTAGTTTACTCTCATAAATGTAAGAAAAATAAAAAAACTACACGTTTTTTTTTAAATCATGCCATGTTTTCAGGGCATTGTATGTGTAAAAATGGCATAAAATACACATATTTGGGACATTTAAAACTGAAAAATGGACAGAACCAGATTTAAATTTCTTGGTTCATTTTGTACACATATTAGTTATACAAAATTTTGGAATTCTTATTCTAGTAGATTGGACTGAAAATTGTCCTAAAAATTCAAATTTCACCTTTTTTTAAAAATGATTTTAAACTTCAATAAATAATTTTTAGAATTAGATATAAAAAAAATCTTGAGTCCAAGATTGTACAGTTTGGTGTGGGATCGACTTTAAGGTTGATCCTTATGTCTCTGTGGGAGAAAAATGCATTTTAAGAAAACGATCTTTGAAGTTACAACTATCTATGGATGAAGTGGATTCAATGGAAGAATAAAACATCTTTAGGAGCAGATTGGACAAGTTCGTTGTTTCCACATGAAAGCTGATATGTTGAGAGAGCAAACGGACCAAAAAACCAAAAATTGTGTGTTTTGCCTATAGCATCGTATCTTAAAGGTCCCATAACATGCAAAATAGACTTTTCAGAGGTTTTAACCTTCCTACAGTGCTATTTGGGCCTCGTATGTTGTGCCCAAAGTGGTTTTTTGATTGATTCCCGCATGCTTTCGCAAGAGAACTGTCTTTTTTGTCCCCCTCGGGTGAGCAGCAGACGGGGATGGATGACGCGGTGTTTAAGCCACGCCTCCAGGAAGCGCGCAGCCGCAGAATAAAAACAGCTAATGCTAATGCTACACAGTAATTACATGATGGATACGACAGATCGAAGAGTTAGCTTGTTATTTACCAAACGGCAACGTCCGTCGTCGAGGTCTTGGAGCACGTCAAACTCCAGGTCAGATCCAGGACGTAGGACTCAGCACGACGCACCGTCAGGACGGATAAAAGGTTTATTCCTGTGTTTGTGTATCGCTGTTTACCGGAGCACACGGCGCATGCGCACTATCTCTGCTCTAGGCTTCGGCACGAGTTGGGCGGGGGAGGCGCACGAGTTGGGCGGGGGAGGCAGTCTGCTCTCTGTTCGGGGGGGTCAGATCTCAGAGTGAGCCGTTTGCTTTTGCAAGGAGAGGGCCCAGTCAAAGAAATGGGTGTTTTTTGGAAACTGTTATGTTATGGATATTGCACAACGCAACATTTTATCAACAAAGCCCTTAGAATAGACTGTGTAAAGGGCAAAATAGCAGAATATGGGACCTTTAATAATAATTCCAATAATAGGCAAGGCAAGGCAAGTTTATTTGTAGAGCACAATTCGTACACAGGGCAATTCAAAGTGCTTTACATAAACAGGAAAAGTTGCATTAAAAATATATTAATATCATAATTCCACTGAGTAACGACTTAATTAACACCCTAACTCCATGCCCTTTAATTAAGGGTTTATAAAGAACCTGAATCATTCTTTATAAACTAACTAAACTAAACTAATTTTTTTTTTAAATATAGTTTATCAGGATTTTTTTCACATTAGTTTGGTAGAACATGAGTTTTAGATAAAGTACAAACACAAAAAGTTAAATTATCTAAGCATTTACAACTAAATTAAGATGAAATGCAGGGGAGTAGACAGGGTGGGCAAAGGGGTCATGTGAGAGTTCTTGCCCCGGCCCAAATTTCTGTTGACGGGTCTGATTAAATTTATAAGTTCTTTAGTAGAATTTGACACCACAAGATGGCTCCCGGTCTTGGACATTGGTTACTATGAGTTACCATGGTGACGTCGTGGAATTTCTCATTTTGCAAATAAATTACTAAGAGAGAATTGTCTGAGTCAATGAATTACAATTATTGACAGAGGTGTGCGAGTAAAGCGGAGTGTGTACCCTGTCAGTTTGTTAATGCACCATCACTAAAGATACTGATTCTGTTTATTTCAGAACCATAACTATAAAAGAAGAATTTATAACCTAAAATAAAAATAATAATAATGATTTTTAACATAAATTTGCATCAGATAAAGTACAAACACAAAAAGTTCAATTGTTTAAGTATTTATTTCAAAATTGGGACATAAAGGCTAGCTCTTATTAGTTTGTATGTGTTGTAGTAGAATTTGACACCACAAGATGGCTGCCGGAGCTGGACATTGGTTTCTACAGGTTACCATGGTTACCTTAAAATAACTCAATTGTTTAACTCATACTGTGGAACATTCAAGGCAAAGCAACTGAGAAGAGCCAGCAGTGGACCCTCCATCAGAAAAGTTACATAATGCACTTTTCATATCTCAAAAAGTCACTCTGTTATCCAACAATTTATTCTGAAACTGAACAAAAACAAGAGGAATTAATCTTCATTGACAAAAAGCAGTCTGATTTCAAATTATTTACGCAAATTTAGTGTTTATTTTAGAAGTGTCTGATAAAAAAACACACAAAAAAGGTGAAGCGCTTCTGGAGACGTGACTGGCACCTGTCACAAGAGACACCGCTCATTCTGTGGATTCTTCAAACACATTACAGCGGTGCAGGGAGCTCCCCCAGACTTAAAAAACGCTGCTATAACTTCAAACTCCAGCCACACACGCAGCTTTGTATTTACATGTTTCATTATCTGCCGCTGCAAAAGGCAATTAGAGCGGGGCCAGGCGCACAGAAGAATAACTGTGTGTTTTAGAGAGACAGAAGAGGGAGGGGTTTAAACGACAGGACGGACTCTTTTTACACAGAAGGAAAACTGAAAACATAAAAAGCGCTGAAAGCCGTAACAACGTCTCTGCTTTATTGTGGCTGTAAAGATTGCAGATGGAGTTCAGTTCTTGATATGTGGCGTTTTAAGAATGGTTCAATTGTTCTGTTTTCAAAAATGTTTCTTCTACAGAATAAAACTCAGTGAATGAAACTGAAATATAGCGCACGTCTTTCTTGTTCTGGCCTCCTCAGTCGTCTGTCGCCGTCAGTCGCTCACACATAAACATAAACATTAAGACTAAACTCGGAGCTAAAACGGGGCCAGACCAGGGTTAAACCAGGACAGGAACTCAAACCCGGACTGAACCCGGACACCACTCAAGCAGAAATGAAGCAGATCGACTCAGAGGCAGCAGAATGAGCAGCCTCCTCAGCCTCTCCTGCGCCTCTTCAGAGATGGAAGCAGTTTGAATTCTCTTCAGTTTGATGCCATGCACTGATGACTGGACTGGGTTAAAGTATTCATTCGTTCATTCATTTTCTGCCTCTTGTTCCTGTTGGGGGTCGCGGGTGACTGGAGATTAACCCTGTAACTCTGCTCGAACATATTTTTCCTAAAACGCTTGACTAAAATGAGCCTCATTTCAAACTGAAGCTGTTTCTGAACCCTTTGGAGCACAAACTGTTGTCTGATTGTAGTTTTGGACTCTGGCGTCTGATTTATTCTGATTACACTTGGAAACAAGCGCTGCACAGAGGAATATCAGACTTTAAAGGTCCCATATTCTGCTCTTTTCCCCTTTACACAGTCTATTCTAAGGGCTTTGTTGATACATTTTTGCGTTGTGCAATATCCATAACATAACAGTTTCCAAAAAACACCCATTTCTTGGACTGGCCCCCCTCCTTGCAAAAGCAAACGGCTCACTCTGAGATCTGACCCCCCCGAACAGAGAGCAGGCTGCCTCCCCCTCCCAACCCGCGCGCCTCCCCCGCCCAACTCGTGCCGAAGCCTAGAGCGGAGATAGTGCGCATGCGCCGTGTGCTCCGGTAAACAGCGATACACAAACACGGGAATAAACCTTTTATCCGTCCTGACGGTGCGTCGTGCTGAGTCCTACGTCCTGGATCTGACCTGGAGTTTGACGTGCTCCAGGGCCTCGACGACGGACGTCGCTGTTTGGTAAATAACAAGCTAACTCTTCTATCTATCGTATCCATCGTGTAATTACTGTGTAGCATTAGCATTAGCTGTTTTTATTCTGCGGCTGCGCGCTTCCCGGAGGCGTGGCTTAAACACCGCGTCATCCTGGTGAAGCGCGTCATCCTGGTGAGGAGCCCCCGTCTGCTGCTCAGCCAAGGGGGACAAAAAAGACAGTTCTCTAGCGAAAACATGCGGGAATCAATCAAAAAACCACTTTGGGCACAACATACGAGGCCCAAATAGCACTGTAGGAAGGTTAAAACCTCTGAAAATTCGATTTTGCATGTTATGGGACCTTTAATGTCCGCCTAAATGTTCTTTGTGAAATCTATGAACAAGTGAAGCTGGTGTCTTTAGCTTTTGCCTGATTGACTCTACTTTTGTTGGTTTTGACAATTCCTCTTTCAAAGCTAAAGCTAATGAAACAAAAAATAGTTTTAGGGACTTAAAGCAAAAAAGACTCATATAAAAGTCCTATTAAGTTTTTAAATTTGTGCTTTTGGAGTAGAAACTCTAATTCATCCCAGAATGGTTGATTTGACTAAAAATAAGTGGGTTACAGCTTTCTTTTCATATTGAACATGTCCAGCAGCTGACAGTTTCCTTATATCAGATGTGGATAAAAAAATAATAAATGAATAAAAAATCTTGTGTCCCGCCGGCACCAATAGCATCTGGTTACACTAACAACAAAAATGAATCATCACCTGCGCCTGGAGTCATGTTCCAGCTCAGGTCTGTGGAGAGGAAACGCACTCAATTACATGTGTTTTTCAAGTTTATTTATTTACTTATTCATTCATTCTTTATTGTTGTTATTTACTTTTTCAAACTAAATAATTCAACTACACACCTGTCATAGAGTAAATGCAGATAGGTGTAATGCCATACTGTGGAAAATTACAAAGCAACAACAACAACGACACAAACAGGCGGGGACATAGTGCACCTTTAAAGGGTCATGAGTTTGCACGCTCTCCCTATGTCTGGGTTGTTTTCCGGTTTCCCACATCAACCCAAAACATGTACCAGAGATAAAACCCTGCAAGACCAGCACAGAGCTCTGGAGATGGTCCCGGGCGCTGCTCCTGAAGAGATGCACCCGCGGCACTGAAGGATGGGTCAAATGCAGAGGACACATTCCCTGCATCCTTAACTCAGAGTTGTATCTTGATTAATTGGTGCGTATTTGATTAATCATGTGTGGTCCTGCAACTGAGGCTCGAGTGCACAGAAGACTCACACGTTCACCCGCAAATCTGCACTTAACTGAGACTTTTTAAGAAGACTCTGAGTTATTTATGTCGGGTTCAAAAACTTCACATTGTTATTTTACATCAATAAACACTTCAGTCCTGCAGTTTTTACAGGACGTCACTGGACCTGTTTCTGTTATTAAGCTGTTTAGATTAATATTGCAGGGAACAAAATGTAAAATAATGCTCTATATGTTGTTGTTTAATACTAAATTAACACTAAAGATGTATTCTTTAAGCAAAATCAAGAATTTGTCGGCTGCCCATGATAGCGTGTGACTGTAACCATATTGCTTTAGCGGTAATTGAAGTAACATAAAAATATATACACTTTCCCATCTACATAAGGCTTAATGGAGCGCGAAAAATTGTTCCAACACCGGCCTCCTCGAGCACATCGGCGCTCTGAACTCGTCATACATCCCCGTGGTTTCATTTCCCGTCTTTAATAAAACAAAAGCCTGTCCCGTCTGCGTTCCCTTGGAGTGTGAAGGATGGCGTTTCTGAGGGGGCAGCGTCCCAGACAGATAGATGGACTCTTAATACGGGGCGTCGGAACAACTGACAACACCAAACCCTCAACGAAGAAGAAGAAGAAGCAGAAGAAGAAGAAGAAGAAGGATCGACCGAGACAAACGAGGTATTCAATCATGATTTTTTTCCACCCTCAAAAAGAAAGATGGCGGCACGAATCCGGCATCATCTCTCAAACAAAGCCTCTCTCCTCTCTCTTCTCTCTTCTTCTTCTCTCTCTCCATTTAGGCACTCCGTTAGCTATAATCATTTTCATATAATTCACTTTCATACAATTCCTTCTCCTAATCATTATCAGGCCCACTAACGTCTTAATGACTTCATAAATTTAAGCTATAAAAAGTAATGGAGAAAGACAAATGATATAATTAGGGATAAATCTTAGCAAAAACCCATTTATCAAAACACGCGAGGCCCGGAATATTCCCCGCCATTAGGCCCTGGTATAATTAACACGGAGCTCTCAGTTATGAAGGAAACCTGCACGGCGAGATATTAAGATTGCAAAGCCCGACTGTTATTAAATTGACCGATGAATCCACGACGTATAATATGATGTGGATTATTAGGAGCCTTTTTAATTAAAAAGAACGTGGCCATTTTTTTTCCTTCATCCTTTGCTCTTCTTTTTTTTATATTTAAATTTTGAACGCTTTATGGTGCCCTGAACTCATCTGGTGATGGGGCAATGAGACGGAGAGGAGAGCGTCCGCGGCGGTGGAAGAAAAGGAAAGTCATCGCTCATGCCCCGTAATGAAGGCCCGTGGTGCTAATGTACATGTACCAGACTATATTTGTCCTTATTACGTGTTAAAGTGGAGTGATCTGTTGATGCATATGGCTTCGGTTTGTCAGAAGTGAAGTGGTTACAGTGGATTTACAGCAACAACGTCTGGAAGGTTTGATTTGATTGTGTGGGCCGTTTATGTTTGCAAAGTACTAAAGTAAAAGTGCTGTTGTTAAGTAACGTTTTTAGGTAGCTGTACTTTACTGTTTGAGCTTCTGATGATCAAAAATCAGGACAATACTTCATCAAGATCACAATCTACGTTCTCAAAAGTGTGAATTACATGTACTCTCAGTCATACACCAGAATACTATTGTAACATTTTTTAGTGGGAGCCTCACTGTGGAGCAAGAGAACTAACCACTACGCCACTGTGTCGCATCACACTGTGAGTCTTCATTCACTATAATTTACACACATAAAACATATTTTTCTGATCTTTTAAACATTCACTTAACAAAGTGAATAATATTAAGCTGTATAACTGTTGAGGAAATGTTGCTTAGATGATTAATAATCAGGACAGGACTAAAAATCTGTGTGAATCACTTTTAACTATGTCACTTTTTTAAAGGTGTACCTCTATACTTTTACTAAAGTAGATTTTTCTTCTATTTTTTCTGCTCCTGCATCTGTACTTTTACTTCAGTTACATATGAACCACTGACTGTTTGCTTCAGCGTTACTGAATGATGGGTCAAACGCAGAAAACAAATTTATCTTTGGGACAACAAAGTATGCCTAAACTTTAACTGCGTACGACAGATACTTATGATTTCCTTGTTTTGACTTTATTTGGTGGGATAATGTTTAAATAAACCCCAATCAAGTGTCAGTTTATGAAAATAAGAAAAAAAAATGCATTGAAAATGACAGGAAGCAGAACAGAGATCCAAAACATGATGATGACACTCCAAAACCATTTACACAGATTTTTTCTGATTCTTTAAACATTAATTCAACAAAATAAAGCTGTTCTCATATTAAAAAAAAAAAAATATATATATATATATATATATATATATATAAATATATATATATATATATATATATATATATATATATATATATATATTTCTGTGACATTAGAGAAGTTTTGGCATGACTGCTAGGTAACAGTAGAATTTCCCACTGTGATGTCATGATTTACAACCGGGAAGTAAAATTTTAAACCTAAAAAAGTGTTTAAAGGTTAATATGTTTTTATTCTATGTGTAGTTCAGTCTGTCAAACTGATGTGAGTGATTTCACAGAGAACCCATCAGTCCACTTCAGAGATTCAAATAAACCCCTGAAGAGTCTCCATTAGATATTCCAGCTCCCTTTGTGTCTGTAAATGTGTTTAGAGATCAGAGAATATGACGTGAGGGTGAGAGCAGTAAGGTTTTGGTTGAGACATAACCCTGACAAAATTAAAAACTAAATCATTTGGGCGAATAGCAAATAACCAACTAAACACAGTGGCGGACTTTCCATTGGGAAACAGGCCGCAATTGTCTTGGGTCCCCAACCTGGAGGGGCCCCCAGTAAGACGTCCTTCCTGATCAGCGAAGACACAAAGCTCTGAAACAGTTTGTTGTGGATTTCTTTAACACACTATCCAAAACAAAAAAACGAAATGGAGCTTTGTCTCTTTCCGCTGAAAAGACTTTGTTTTACTGTACATGTAAAATGATCTTTCCCCACACAAGTCCAAAGAAAGAGCGAACAATGATAAAAAAACATCCTTAAATCCCAGAGAACTGAGGAAAGCACAAGATGACGGGACAAAAGACTCTGAGAAAGATTACCCTGAGGACATAACATTTTGGCCGCTGTCTGTTTTAACACATGTCGAGATCACGCAAAACACACAATATTCACATTTATCTGGGACACGGCGACCTGTGACATATAAGGGGCCGTTTCAATTTTTATAAATGCTGTTACATGACATTTTTCCACAAGTTCTCTCAGTATCACGGGAAAGTAGTGCAGTTTACTTTTAAACACGAAAAAGAAAGAAGAAAGGAAGAAGAAGAAGAAAAAGTGGGTGCAAGGAAGTAAATAACATTGTAAAATTACAAAAGAATATTCATTCATTCATTCATTCATTTTTCTACCGCTTATTCCCGTTAGGGGTCGCGGGTGACTGGAGCCTATCCCAGTGACTTTGGGCCTTAGGCGGGGTACACCCTGGACAGTGGCCAACTCGTCGCAGGGTTAACACAAAAGAATATCATGTAATTAAATGTGTTAAAATGCTCCAACAAACAGGAAATATGCTCTGAATTCTTAAACACTTTTCCGGGGAAGGACCCCCAAACCGCCCTGTTTAACGCTGCTTAGAACATGTAGCTATTGCACATATGGATTAGGTAAAAAACAATATATATATTTTAAAATAACACAACAAAAACAAGCGTCCTTTCAAGAACAATTCAAGAAAAGTTACAGAGAATCACGTTTGATGAGGAGGGGCCTGTATTTAATTTTGCCTCGGGCCCCTAATTCCTAGCTCCGCCTCTGCCTAAAGTAACACCAGCGAGCGGCGGAGGACGTACGACTGCAGCGACAAACTATTATTTTATTGGCAGTTTGGAAAAGTAGCATACGAGCTGAAACTCTAAAGGTCATTGAAATCTTGTGTCAAACTGGATAAGAACATCTATAAATGCTAATCCATCAAATCCCGCAAATCCCACTAATCTAAACGACTAAACCCTTCCCTCTTTCCTCTTCCTCTCTCCCTTTTCTCCCCCTTTTCCTCCCCCGCAGTCCTGTCCGGTCCGGTCTGAAACGTGCCGCTCTTATCTGGGATTTCCCCCTGATTTCACTTGACCTTCAGAGCAGTTTTCGGTGGCTTCGACAATGGCCTCTTTAAAAGTCATCACACTTTATTGAGTTTCCAGCCCTCGTGTCTAAATGGGGCTCGTTCTTTTACCGCCGAGGCGCAGGAGAAAGGACAGAGGACGTTTGCAAAGTCTCCGGAGTCCGTCGTAAAGCGCCGAATTAAATGATTACAGTATTTTATGTAGCGTGCATGTGAGGCGATTCTGAGAGGGCAGAGATTAACGTTGAAGTTCAGCGGCTGAGTAATAGCACCGACGGGAGTGTACTGTCACTTTAAAATAATACCACTCGCCAAAAAGTAGAAGCAGTCACTGAGATACAAACACAAGTGTGAAGAAAAGGAGCAACTGAATGTGACACGCTGTTTTTAGCTGTTTTGGTGTTGACTTTAGTCTTTTTTTATCGATAATTGCGGGGATTAACGAGAAAATTGACGCCGTAAACCAGGACACATTAGTAGTAATTTTTAAAAATGAGGTAAATGGTTGTCTAACTTTTTTAAATGTCATATTCCTTTTTTTTATTGCTGTAAATTTAAAAAATGATGCAAGTAGTACATTAAATCTTTAATTAATGAATGATTTCACAGACCTTAAAACATTTGAATGTGCCTTAAAATATAAACCTTAGTCAGAAATGTTAGTTTAGGTATAGGTCCAATAAAATGTAAATGAGTAGTAAAATATTTTACTATTAAACAAAATTAAAATATGTTAATTATTAATAGTATTGTTAATCGACTATTTACCCAACTTTTTTTAATTAAATAAAATCAAAATATGAAGGCGAGACACTACAGGCACATTTTTTGGTCAGTTTGCTCTCTAAAAATCATAAATGCACTGATTGTATCTATTGTGTTGTCTGTTGACATAGAAAGGGAGAAGCTAATCTTTTTAATAAAAAACATGATTGCACAACTTCATCAATGTGAATTCAATTTGTATTTTCTTAAACGTCTCCAATTGTGTAAATGTTTTATTTGTGTGCTGCTGTTTATTTATTTTTTCCACTTTCAGCCTTAAAAGACGTCTCAGTCTCAGTGGGTTCTCGTCTGGTTCAATAAATCAAATCAAATCAAAAGTGTAAACAAAGATTAACCTTTGACCTCAAACAAAGCACAAACATGATCTAAACTGTATTTTGTCCCACACTTCTCAACATCATCATCTTTTCTCTCCCCCTTTTCTTTTTCATTCTCGCCCTCTCCCTCCCTCTCGTCGGTCTTCTCTCATTTCTCTCTCTCTTTTTCTCACTCACTTCTCTCTTACTTCCCCTCCCTCTCTCTTTCTTCCTCCCTCTCTGTCTTCCCATCTCTCCCTCTCTCTCCCTTCTTCCCTCCCTTCCACCATTTGTCCTCTCTCACTTCTCTCTCCCCTCTCTCCTTTTTACTTTCCTCTCTCTTCGCCTCCATTTGTGTTTCTCTGTTCCTCCTCTGTGCCTCTTTCTTTCACTCACTGTCTCCCCATCTCTGCCGCTCACATCTCTCTCTCTCTCCCATATCTTGCTTTCTCCTTTCACCTCCCTCTCTCTCTTCTCTCTCCTCTCCCTCTCTCTGTCTCTCTCACACACACCCTCTCTCTCCCTACCTCTCTTTCTCTTCTCTGTCTCTTCTCTCTCCCTTCTCTCTCTCTCTCTCTTTCTCTCTCCTTCTCTCTCATACCCCCTCCTCCCCCTCGCTCTCTTCTCTCCCCCTCTCCCTCTCTCTTCTCTCTCTCCCTCCTCTCTTTCCCCCTCTCTGTGTCCCTCTCACCACCCCTCTCTCGCTCTTCCTCCCTCCTCTCTTTCCCTCTTTCTCTGTCTCTCTCACACCCCCCTCTCTCTCTTCTCTCTCTCCCTCCTCTCTTTCCCCCTCTCTGTGTCCCTCTCACCACCCCTCTCTCGCTCTTCCTCCCTCCTCTCTTTCCCTCTTTCTCTGTCTCTCTCACACCCCCCTCTCTCTCTTCTCTCTCTCCCTTTCTCTCTCTGTCTCTCTCACATACACCCCTCCCTCTCTCGCTCTCTCCCTCCTCCCTCTCTTCTCTCTCTGTGTCTCTCTCACACACTCCTCTCTCTTTCTTCTCTCCCTCCCTCCCTCTCTTCTCTCCCTCACTCTCTGTGTCTCTCACACACACTCCTCCCTCTCTCGCTCTCTCCCTCCTCTCTTTCCCTCTCTCTCTGTCTCTCTCACATACACCCCTCCCTCTCTCGCTCTCTCCCTCCTCCCTCTCTTCTCTCCCTCTCTCTGTGTCTCTCTCACACACCGCTCTCTCTTTCTTCTCTCCCTCCCTCCCTCTCTTCTCTCCCTCGCTCTCTGTGTCTCCCACACACACTCCTCCCTCTCTCGCTCTCTCCCTCCTCTCTTTCCCTCTCTCTGTGTCTCTCTCACACACCCCTCTCTCTCTCTCCCTCCCTCCCTCTCTCCCTCGCTCTCTGTGTCTCTCTCACACACCCCTCCCTCCCTCCCTCTCTCTCTTCTCTCCCTCTCTCTCCTGTCTCTCACACACACTCCTCCCTTTCCCGCTCTCTCCCTGTCTTCTCTCTCTCTGTCTCCCACCCCCCCTCTCCCTCGCTCTCTGCTGTCTCTCTCCCACCCTCTCTTCTCTCCCTCTCACCCCCCTCCCCCCTCTCTCTCTCACCGGGGGAGCATGGAGGAGCTGTCAGGTCTAAATTAGTGCGGCGGACGTGTCGCCGGTCCCTGAGGTCATTAATTGGTCAGTGATTGGAGGTTGGCACGTCATTTATGTGAGAATCATTTGCATAGACCTTTCATTGGAAACACATTTTAAACATTCTGTATGTGACACTAACTGTGGCTCTGTCTCCTCCAGGACGGCGCTCGGGATTCAGGCGGTGCCGCTCGTGCAGACCAAGACATGTTTCACTTATAATTTGAATATAATTATTGAAAGTGAGATTTTATTTTTGATTTCAAGGCTCCATATCGCACTTTTTGAGTCTTGTTCCTTCATCCAGATGTGTTTTGTTTGCACATTTTAAAGTATATTTTGTCCATCTCGGTCCCTGTGTGGAAAGTTATTTGATGTAAAACGCTTTGAATGTGACCTGTAGCTGAAAATACTCAGTTAGGCCTAATTGGTTTGGTCTTTTTCTAGTCCTGGTTTAGTCGTGGTAATGGTTTAGGTTTAGTCCCAGTTTAGTCTGTTGTCTTAATGTTAAATTTGCAACCTCGACTGTGATTAATTGTACCAGTTGTACAGATTAAAACTAATTGATTTTTGTTTGTACCAGCGTGATACTCCATACCGATTTCAACAACTACAATCATTAAAAACACCCTTTTTTAGGCAAATGTTTTGCACAAAATAATAGTGTTTCTCTGTTACCATGTGGTGTTATGCTCATTATTCTGAAAATGATTCTAAAACACATTTGGTTCCTTTTAAGCATTGTAGTTTGTTCCAATGATAAATTTAGTATCACTGATGATCAGACTTTTGACAACTACGATTATTTAATTTATCATTTTTATTTCATGTATTCTTATATTTTATTTAATATAGTATTTTTATTCAATCTATTTCGTTAAATTTATTTTATTTGTTTCTTTTTTAGTTGCAACGTGTGGAGTCAAGTTGCAGACTCAAAATTCATTCATGCATCTTCTGTTCCTTCATGTTATGGTCAAAGTTGCTGCAATTTGCTCCAATCAACATACAGCAAAGAACTAAATACATTTTATAAAATACCAACATTTTCTTTCTTTTTGTTTTTCTTTTAAGGACAGTGTAGCATGAAATGGGGGTGAAAGCAGGGAGGACATACAGCAAACTATCAGCCAAACCTCACAAGAGCGTCATCGAGAGCTCGCCATGACGCGCTGCTCTTCAGACATACGACTCTTTCTTTTTCGACACATTTAACATTCGTCATAATTCCACGCGGCTCTGATAAAACCAATCATTTCATTTCACCTTTTGATTAAATTAGACCTCTCTTTGACGTCACAAGCTGTACATTAAAACCACATCCCTTTAGGTACAGACCGTTCTTCTCGATCTGCGCCTCGTCTCCATCTTCTGATTGCATTCCCATGATGCTTTGCGGTTGCCGGTTGTATGCGTGTCCACATCTCAAACTGCTTATCGCACTTCCGCACCGGCTCCTCTCTCTCATCGCCGCTTTAATTGAAAAAGTGTAATTAATCGTGGGACTGGACTGTGGCCAGAGACAGGAGACAGCAGCAGCAGCAGCAGCAGCAGAGGAGAGTGACCCAACACTGCCCCCTGGAGGACGACGCCGGGCCAGGAGGCTGCAGCAGCACAGGGCACGGGCTGAGAGGAAGAAAATACATGCATCTCAAGAGAATTCAGAGTTAAAAACCTTCAAACGCTCCCTTTTTAACAGACAAATAACCAGGACAAACTCAAATTTAAACCTGGACTAAATCAAATCTAACTCTAAACCGGAATTAAACCAGGACATGGACTGAACGTTTGCAGGAAAACACACAGGTTTTTTTATTTTATTTATTATTATTATTTTTTTTTTTTAAATAAATCCGTCCTCAGTTTCATTCCTCGTTTCAACTGACTTTTCAAAGGCTTAACACATTCACAACCAGGACAAACGGAGTAAATCAGGTTTAACTCTGAACCAGGACTTGGACTGAACGTTGGCAGGAAAACACACAGTTTTTAAAAAAATTATTGAATAAATTTGTCCTCAATTTCATTCCCAAATTCCCAAAGATGGTAAAAACATAGCAGTTGTTAAAACATTTTCAATTCATTTCAACTGACTTTTCAAATCTAGGCTTAACACATGCAGAGCCAGGACAAACGGACTAAAACAGGTCTAACTCTGAACCAGGACTAAGTTAACACGATTGGATATTTGCCAGACACATAGACGCATAGATTTTTTTTTTAATTATTGAATAAATGAGTCTTCAGTTTTCACAAAGATGGTAAAAACAGCAGACATTTTGATTTTCAATGCAACTGTCTTTTTAATTGAAGTTAAATTCTGTGTCACTTATTTGCCCTATTTGCATCAGTGTAGATATTTGTGTCAGTTTTTTGCTAATAGTTTTTAATATTTTGGCAGTAGGCACAGAGACAATGTACACCTTATTTGTGAAACTTGATTTAAGTTTATCTGCTCCAGTGCAATAACGGGAATGTTCATTAAAATATATAAATCCGTATACAATGTCACTGACAAACAACATTGTTAAGAGAAAGGAACAGATAAAAGAAAAACGAAATAAATAAAATAATTAAAGCAGGTCAAAACCACTCAGAACAAACTCAGAACAAGCAAGGAAAAAACTAAAATATTATACAATCCAAGGATAAAGAAGTAAGTAAGTAATCAAGCGAGTGCAAGTGGATTATGAAGGAGCTAAGGTTGTGTGAAATTTAGGGCAGCAATTAACAATTATTTTAATAGTTATTTAGCTATTTAACAATACATTTTTCGATCAGTCCATTAGTCAAACAGTTCATTGCGTTGTACATGGAGACTTTGAAATACAAGCAAATAAGGATGAAATAGAGTGACTGGAGGCTTATAGAAAGTCATTATTGTGTCATTTTGATCAAATCAGAAGAAGCTATCTCTTTTTTTTGTGACATTTTGATTTAATAATTTGTATTGTATGTGTTTTAGAGTCTGTTAATGTCTACATCTCCAGATAACGGTTCCTTTTTTATTTTTACATTTTCTTTTTTCAGTTATTAGACAAACAGAACAAAAAACAACACAAAACACAACACAGCAAGCAAACAAAAATATATGTTTGAACAAAAAAAGTGTCTCCAGACAACGTTTTCAAGTATAAAAACTCAATTCCGATACTTCTCACAGTCACGCTCAGTCGATTACTCATTGTCCCTCTGCAGTGTTGTTCTCAGGTGGTGCGGCGCCCCCTGCAGGCCGGCTCCTGTCAGCCCTGACCTACAGAGGTGATGCTTCTCTCTTTGCTCTCGTACATCGCTGACCTTTGTAAATTGGCTGTTGAAGCAAATGGCGACTCGACCCTCACACCCCACATAAAGACTAAATATACACATGTCAGAACGCCGCCGAGGAGTTCAATTGTGTGGAGGGACCTGCGAAAAGAGATGAAACACTGATTCAAACTGTGTTTTTAAGGAACTTCCACTTGAACCTCACCAGTGTCCAACAAAGCGAGTTATGTAGTGCTGCTTTTAGCTTTGATAATTCCAATAATTAACTTGTTTTTCTTCATGAATGTGTTATAGCTTTGTCTGGAATGTTGCAGGATCTGGTATTAAAAGTATCTGCCTCCATGGAGACAAGCAGGAGACGTCACATTACAGGTCAGATCTGAGGAGAGGCGACTCGAATGCATGTTTTTATGTTTTAAAGGACACATATATTTGCACTGCTACATTACTGACTGTCCAACTGTGCATTTTTGTATATAGTCTTAGTCTATCTTAGTCTACTTTATTTTATCTTATCTTATTCTTAATTTTATGCATGCCTATTTTATATATTTTATTTTATTCATTGTTTTATGTTGCACCTTACGCCGAAGCAAGTTCCTATGTTTGTGAATTTTGATCACTGACAATGGCAATAAACCAATTCTGATTCTGATTATGCTATAGTGACGTTTTTGACCTTTTAACCCTGTTCTAACAATGTTGCGTCATCAAAAACATACCTGGAGTTGCATTTAGCTTCATTCACGCAAGTTTGAGGAATGTTTATTAGACAATCATCTCCCTCCAACCGTCAGAAACACTCCCTGATGAACTCCCTTGATGTACGATGTTTTTTCAGAATTTAGAGGTCACTTATCCGAACATCTTCTGCTGTTTAAGTCCTTAAATCCTTGCCAGACTCGCTCTGAGCATTTCTGCCTCTAAACACAATGACTGTGAGTGCAAACCATAGTGTATTTACATGTGTGTAATTCACTCTGCGGCCAGTAGATGGAGCCACAGCTAAGTTAATATGGCGTCTCCCAAGGCAGTGATAAAGTTACATTGGTCTTTGTAAAAACATTTTATTTTTAGTACTAAAACATCAGATGGCAAATTAAAGATAATCAAGAGAATGTTTAAAGGTTAATAACACAAATAATGCATAACATTTGTCCTTTAAGGCAGTGGTACCCAATGTTTTTTTTTTGTCTTGAGTATCCCCTAAGCTTTGTTTCACACTAAGAGTACCGCTTAACTTGAGTTTTGGGCAAATAATTGAGTTTACTTGTCGAATATAGTCAGTTATTACTATTATATTTTTTATTTTAATGATATGAATGACCCAAGATACTCCAAAAGATGCTAAATTTACAACTAATGCCACTTTTTAATTCAGATAAAAGCACATTTCATCTTCATTTAAAACCTGAAATCATTCCAAGTGCCCCCTGCTAATTCCTCACATACCCCTGGTTGGGAAACTCTGCTTTAAGGGTGTATTGTTATTGTGTTTTCCAAGTAAAAATAGAAGAAATGTGAGGTAGATCATTTCCATGTGATATTGTGGAACATTTCAGGCAGCAGTGGAGTCTCCGTGGAAACAGCAGGAGCCAGACCCCCACAAGAAAAGATATAGAAGGCGCGTTTCGAATTATGGGTTTTGGAGCGGATGGCGTCGGTCCGAGAGTGTCCCGCCACATCTGAGAGTCTGAAGAGGGACAGGAGGGGTACGAGCTCAGGGGGCGCTGGCTCGGTGTACACCCCGGGACAGTTTAGAGCGAGATGACAAGAGAAAAGAGAAGATGAACGGCAAAAAGCAGATATAAACAGAAAATAATTGTCATTCCTCACCAAACGCTGACTTGATCTTGTGATATTTCCAGCGTATTTCCAGTGATGATAACTTCAGTTTTTGATCCGTCACAATCCGAACCCAAAACTTTTCAGATTCAGTGGTGGGAAGTAACAAAGTACAAAAGTAAAAGTGCTGTACTTCAATCAATTTTTAGGTATCTGTACTTTACTTGAGTCGTTTTTACATCAAATACGTTTTACTTTTACTTCACTTTTTGCTCCACCACGTTTTTCAATTAGACTTTAAAGTAGAAAGCACTTTTCATTTAGTTTGAAGGTTATTCTTAGCACGTTGCTGGAGACATTCTGCCTGAAGGTTTTGAGTTCAAGCTCAACAAAAAGCAAAGAAAACTGTCACTAATAGACCTTTGTTGACCAAGATTAAGCACAATTCTTTACCAAAATTATAACATTTAATACATAAAACTGGTCTCATAATCTGCATGAAATACTTGTACTTTTTTACTCTTGAAGCACATTTTCAATCAGGTACTTCAACACATTTCCTTAAGCAGATTTTTTAATGTGATACTTTAGTTTACCTTGAGTCATTTTTTGCACACGTATCTGTACTTTCACTTGAATAACAAAATGTAGTACTTCTTCCACCGCTGTTCATTTGTTTCCGATGTTAAAACGTGGCGTGGACGTGCAGAGGAGTGAAACAAATGCAGGAAAAGACGACGACAAACTGAAAGTGGAGGCTTGTTTGCTCTAGATTTTACAGCGACACAAACCTGGAACTAATAATCGTCTTTTTGTGAATTGAGGAGATTAAGAAAACAAATTAAGAAAACTTATAATTCAGGCGTTATTTTGATGTTTTCTATTTTGAAGATAACATTAAGTGACTAGAGACGCTCCGAAGTTGATGTTCATAGCGGCATTTGAAGTCATATAACTTAAGGTGATCAAAATCCCTGAACAAATTGGCTCATCTTTATTTCCTACAAGCACCAACCAACATTTGCAACATTTTACGTACTCCAACTTGCCTTTTAGTGTAGTTTCCCCTTAAAGGTCCCATATTCTGCTATTTTCCCCTTTACACAGTCTATTCTAAGGGCTTTGTTGATAAAATTTTGCATTATATCCATAACATAACAGTTTCCAAAAAACACCCATTTCTTGGACTGGCCCCCCTCCTTGCAAAAGCAAACGGCTCACTCTGAGATCTGACCCCCCCGAACAGAGAGCAGGCTGCCTCCCCCGCCCAACCCGCGCCTCCCCGCCCAACTCGTGCCGAAGCCTAGAGCAGAGATGGTGCATGCGCCGTGTGCTCCGGTAAACAGCGATACACAAACACGGGAATAAACCTTTTATCCGTCCTGACGGTGCGTCGTGCTGAGTCCTACGTCCTGGATCTGACCTGGAGTTTGACGTGCTCCAGTACCTCGACGACGGACGTTGCCGTTTGGTAAATTACAAGCTAACTCTTCGATCTGTCGTATCCATCACGTAATTACTGTGTAGCATTAGCATTAGCTGTGTTTATTCTGCGGCTGCGCGCTTCCTGGAGGCGTGGCTTAAACACCGCGTCATCCTTGTGAAGCCACGTCATCCTGGTGAGGAGCCCCCGTCTGCTGCTCAGCCAAGGGGGACAAAAAAGACAGTTCTCTAGCGAAAACATGCGGGAATCAATCAAAAAAACACTTTGGGCACAACATACGAGGCCCAAATAGCACTGTAGGAAGGTTAAAACCTCTGAAAAGTCGATTTTGCATGTTATGGGACCTTTAAATAAAAGCTCCCGGTGTTTGACCCGGTGCCGTGACGATGCGAGTGACCCGGAGGACGGCGAGGACACTGCACACAGACCAGTGCACACATCTGCTCATACGACAGAGGCCCAGGCACATTCTGCTGCCGTTAGATGTTAATGAGATGCCCAGGAGTGGCTCAGGCCGCTAATCTGTCGGATTTAGAGCCCGCGATGTAACGTGACACCCGCCGAGCTAATGAAATAAAGGTCTAATCCAGGAGACGGGGAGAGGGGGAGAGCATGGAACAAGACGCTGTGGTAAACTCTATAACTTCTTGCTTGCATTGTGTCTCGTCTTAGAAAAAATGGATATTCCACCTGAACTCAAAACATGTACAGTTTAGACCAACATCCATAACTTGACCAAAATCCCGGCTCAAAATGTGGTCAAGAGATTGGGTTTTTTGGGGGGGAAAGATAGAACCCTTGTGCTGTCTTTGTTTTAAGTTATGCATCTTTGGGTCAATGAGCAATATTCTTTTTACAAATCAGAAAAAATATGTATTTAAAATGTTGCATAAATTGTATGTTGAGTGATGTTTGTTACCAAATGAAAGCGATGAATGCTTTAGTCATCATGTCATAACAGTTCAAAGTCTGTATTTAGATTGTGAATTGGCAATTGTATTAATTATTGATCTGTTAATTGCAAGAGAGACGTTTGAAGAGAAGAACTATCACAAATGTGTGCAAAGACAGTGTTTGCACGACTGACTCTTATGATTTTCCGATGTTTATCACATTGACATTGCTGCCTACAACAGCTTCAGTATTTTTTTGCCCTCCTTTATCAAGATCACATCATTTTAATTATCTATATTAGTAAATGTTAAAGGGTTTTATGCTGTAATAAAGTGTATTTCTCACAAACATACAGGGATGATGGAAGTTAAATCAGATGTCCAGATTTGACAGATTTAGGGCCCGATCTACACAATCTGAACTCTTTAAAGCACACTCTTGACTCTTAAAGGTCGCTTATGTTTAATATTTGTTGTTTTTAAGGTGTTTTGCTTTTACGGCTTGATTAAATGACAAAAGCTACATTTCATGCTGGTTGCATTCACTACAATAATCAGAATGCCGGCCTGAACAGAATGAGCCTCATGGGTGCAGGAGCTGTGGAGTTCACTGTCTGTTTTTTTAAAGACAAACTCTGGTTTACTCTAAGTTTGTCCTCAGTCAGAGTCTGTGCTTGAGTTGTTAATTGGTCCAGTACGTAGTAATTAAAGTGGACGTGTGTGTCGTGAGGGGGTCGACCTGTCAATCATTCCGACCATTTCTTCTTTCTCTTTCTTTCACGCTCACACAGACTCTCTCTCAGTTCTCCCTCACCCTCCTGTTTCTTTGTCTCTCGCTTTTCTGCCTTTCTCTCCCTCCCTTTACATCTCTCTCCGAGTTCTCCTGTTCTCTCCATTCTCTCCTCCTTCCCATTAAAGCATTATAAATATGTGAACATTAACTCTCCCCTCTACATTCTCTCTCTCCATGTTTTAATTCAACTCAATTAAATTTTGAAGCGCCCAAAATCCCAACAACAGTTGCCCCGATGGGCCACAGGAAGAAAGCGGTTTAAATAAAATATTTCTCTTAGTATCTAGTATCTCTCTTTTATCTCTCTTGAGTCTCTCCCTCTACCCCCATCTATCTATCTATCTATCTATCTATCTATCTATCTATCTATCTATCTATCTATCTATCTATCTATCTATCTATCTATCTATCTATCTATCTATCTATCTATCTATCTATCTATCTATCTATCTATCTATCTAATTCCCCCCTCTCTCTCTTTATTTGTCTTGCTCTCTTTATCTCTCTCTCACACTCTCTGTCTACCTCTCTCTCTCTCTCTCTCTCTCTTTAATATATCTCTTTCAGTTGAGTATCTCTTGAGTCTCTCTCTCGCTCCCTCTACTTCCCCCTTTCTCTCTGTAGTCTCCCTCTTTAGTCTCTCTCAAAGTCTCTCTCTCTCTTTCCCTCTCTCTCCCTTTTAGTCTCTCCTTTCCTCTCTTCTCTCTCTCTTTTCCTCTTTCTCCCATTTCTCTCTATTGTCTCCCTCTCTAGTCTGTCTCATTCCTTCTCTTCCCCTCTTTCTCCCGCTCTCTCTCTCTCTCTTTCTCGCTCCCTTTAGTGTCTCCCTCCCTGTCTTCTCTCTCTCCCTCCCCCTTCTCTCCCTCCTTCATGGACCCCTGGCTGTGGACTTTAATTCTTCCTCATCACAGTAGAAAAATCACCTTGGAGCCTTTCAGAGCCACACTCATTAACCATGCCACAAAAGGTGATGGGCACAATGGACATTTTCATTCTCATCTCTCTCTTTCTCTCTTTTTTTCTTCTTTCTGATGGAGTGCGTATGGATTTACATTATTTTGTGCGCGGCGTGTGGGCTGCTGCTGCTTAAAATTATTCAAATATGTCACATTGTCATTCATGGACCACAATTACTTTATCAAAAACGCCAGAATTAAAGGTACTATACTGCCCCCCAACCTCCGCCTTCACAAAATCAAGTTTTACATTTAAACCGAAATAAGTCAAGCCATCACAAAATACACAGATTCAAGTTTTAGTTGATTTCAAATCCAAAATTGGGAGACGTTACCATCATTTAGCCTTGTGTATAGAAGACTTGACGTCATCTTTAATGATATGGCAGCACTAAGAAACCATTTTTATCTCAAATGGAAAAAAGAAATTGCATCTGTGATCCGTCTCTATCCACATGTGGAGCAGGCACTACACTTTGAGGTGACGTTTGAGATGACGTAATGTATTGAGCTAGTCATCCGTCATTTTAGGTCAATACTGTGATTTATAATGTCTAAAACATAAAATAATGGTTCGTGGATGTCATAATTATTTTGCAGACAAAAGCATTATTTGTCTAGGCAAGGTGACAGAGCGGCTAGCACGCTTGCCTCACATCAAGAGGGTTCGACTCCCGGGCTGGACTGGGCCTGTCTGTGTGGAGTTTGCATGTCTCTGTGTTTGAATGGGTTTAGTCCGGGTGCTCGGCATTCTGGGTTCAAAGAATCAAATTTAAGAAAAAGAAAGTAGTTCAGCGCCACAGCACTTTCAAAGCCTTTCTCAGACGTGAAAGGTTCAGGACACACCCCTGTTTTATGGTTGTGGTTCCCAAAGCCCTGAGCTGGGACACAAAATGACTTGTTTCTTATTGCACTGTGTTTAATCTTTTATTTAACTATCAATAACAGGATACACTACTATTTCTACTGTACTTTTTCAGGTCAGACAACACAATCCATACGCAAATAAACACACACAGACATCAACTTCATATTGCAGTTGGGGTCCCAGGCCGGTTGCAAAGTTCGTGAACCTGGCCTGACCATGTGACAAGAAGTCATCAACAGAACAAGTTCGCAACTGGCATCCTGACTTGACAGAAACAACACAATAAGAGCGACACAACACAAACATATCTTAATTATATATACATTTGAGCGGTAATCTTTCCCCTCCACTTCCCTCCAAAGCATCCTCTCCGCACACTCACGCGGTGGATGAAGAATTTGCAGGTGCATATTCAAATCAGCCGCTTAAACGCAGTAATTGAACCCTTGGAGCGGTTGCACTCGGTCACCATCTCCATCTGTGTCTCCGGGGATTACACAGTCGAGTAATGGGCCTGTGTGAAGACGAGCAAAACCCCGATGTCCCCTCCCGTGTCCCCTCCGCCCGAACCCCCCCCTGCACCCCCAACCCCGTCCCATCCGCGAGTCCCTCCTGTCAGTCACGACGCCCCACAGCAGCCCGCCTCCCTGGACAGTGCGGAGCTAGGTGTGCGCTGAGGGATCCAACCCATTTAATGAGGCAATTTCTCAGATAATAAGATTGGTGGATATGCTAATATTTCTACCTTAAGGAGATAATTACGATGTGGGAGATTGGAGTCGAATATCTTAAAGCGCCAACGTACGCGCCAGTCCCAAAGTCTCTTGTTGGTTGGTGATGTGTTGAACTAGAAAACAATGCCTTATAATGTTTTTTATTATTGTTATTTTAGGGCCGCTTTGATCAAACCAGGCATCTGACACAAGCAGCGAGAGGCAGGGGATTAACAGCCTTCATAAATATTTATCTGCAGACTTGCGGCGAAAAAAGTCAAACAAGGAAACGATGAACGAGAAATCAATTGATCTTTATTGTTAATGACCCAAAATGAACAACAAAAACATAATCCGCGTCCTTTGCTTTGTGGCGGCACTCGCACAAACTTTCCCGACGTCCTCGAGCGCTTTTGGGAAGTCATTGGGAGATGTTTTATCCAATCTCAATTCCCCAAATGGAGCAGCATTCCTGTGTACAATCAGAGGAAGTGATTATTGAAATGTAGGAGCAATCATTATAGCAAGAGTCTATCGAATAAAGCCCCAAAGCCCCAAGGAGAAGAGGAGGGAACTTGGTAATAGACGAGTGCATGTTGTTAAATGGGAGACCAGTGCCCTGAGTAATGTGTCCTGCTAAAATGTGTCCTTCAGGCTAAAGTAAAGTTGGAGGCTTTTCTCCAACAATGTTCATGAGTCGGCCATTAGACCAGCTCCAAGCTGCATCGAGGGTCGCACAATGAAACACAGACCAAGCGTAAGGCCACAGAATGATGGTTAATACTATGAATATGTATCTGTAGGTGCCACCCGGTGTCTAACTCAGGACCTTCCTGTTGTGAAGCAAGAGTGCTCACCGCTGCTCTCCCATGTCACCCTCATGAGATTTGATAAAATTTATCTTTGATATCTGCATTGGGAAATCTATCCCCTGCATTTGACCCATTCTTCAGAGCCACTGAGGCAAACTGTCAGGACCAAAGGGCACCGGGGACTGATCTCCAGATGTTGAGCTTGGTTTGGTTTGGAGGATTTTACTTGTAGTGCATGGAAACCCACCCAGACACAAGGAGAAAGATGGAAACTCCACACGAAAGACCCAGTCCAGCCCGGGAGACAAGAGTCCTTCACACTCTGTCGAGCCGCATGCTACACCACACTACTACACACTGACTGAGTCTTGGAACCTTAAAATCACGTCTGTCCAACACGAAGATAGAGTTATCAAAGCACTTCTAGGGATAATGACGGTCGATTCACCCGGAAGCCTGAGGGCCAAGAAAACTGGTTTGAGGTCCATTCAGTTTGGACACATTTGCTTTAGACTTCTGTATCCGCCCTCCACTTTTCCCCAGTTTGACAAAGTTGGCAATGTTTAAGATGTTCAACTTTCTGGTTGAACATGGGTAGCAGATGTGATATAGATCCAAAACTGTTGCCCAGCAGCCACACTGTAAACGAGGCTCAAAATACCTAATAACACCTTTATATTTTTAAATGTTTAATCTTTCAGAAAATTGTGTCCGTTGTGTGTAAATTGTCTCTGCATCTTGGCGGGAATGTCGCCTATTGATGACATCACATAATAATGTAAATAATAATTTTCAACTTTTATTTTTCCATTTTTCTTCACAAACTGCAACTTGGCTGATGCAAAATTATTGATAGATATTTACTAAAGGGACTATCGCACGAAACAAAGTGATAATTAGAAAAAACATGAAAACCCTTCATGTTCACTTTAAAATGATTGTCCAGTGAGTTTTGATTTTAAAAGCCCTTCTTGAAAAGTCCACACCCACCGGACTCACTTCCTAGAACGGCTTTATAGGACATATTTGTTGACATTTGAATGGATGGTTTTTGGGTTAAACATGTAAAAAGCCTGAAGCGGAACATGTCTGGATGTTGTCTGACACGCTCGTCCTCTTCACCTTGTCAAAGTTACAACCTTCTCCGCTGTAACTGTGTATTTTTATTGACATCAGTAATATGGGATGCTGCTCCTGCCTCGGGCCAAATCCCCCTGTAGACCATCTCTCTCTCTCACACCCTCTCTCTGTCGATCCGTCTTGAAAAGCATAAAGCCAACCAGGCCATAACAAGAACTAAACTGGGTCAAAATCTCCTCTGATAGACACTGACCACTGCATGGAGAACATAAAACTGCCCTAGGGTTGTCAAAAGTACCAAAAATCAGACACTAATCGATACTAAATCTGTCTCAAAACTAGATATACATTTGGACAAGAATCAATACATAAAAATAAGAATGTAGTATTGTTTTGTGCTGAAAATGTTGAAAAATAGAGCATTTTGAAATGATCATTGTGCTATTGAAATTGGTATTGAGAGTCTATTCCTTAGTCCCGAAATTGAGATTTAATGTTCAGTAACATGCACTAAACCAGTCTTTTTAAACCCTTTTTGAAATGAAGTGCACTTGAAAAAATACTCGTGGTCGCAGCGTCATGGGTTTGAATCCGGCTCTTGACCATTTACTGAGAAAATATTCCACGTCACACCTTCAAAAACATCACAAATCATTTTAGAAAAACTGTTATAAATTGTTATATGAGACAGTGAGTGGGACTGTGAGGTACAGACACACTACGTTTGGACAAACTGTGCTTTCGGTCAAAGGGACTCATTATTGGAATAACCTTCCTCTGACAATAACAGAATGTTCAACACAATCTTAAACTGTGGATGAAGGAACAAGCTTTTAACAAGCCTTTTGTTGTCCTGAGTGAGTTGTTTTTGTGATGTTTTGTAATTGTCTTTTGTGTGACCTGCCTATAGGGACAAAATGTGGAATTGTTTTTTTGTTGTTTTTTTGCAATAATCTGCCATATTTACATTGTAATGCGTTCATTAATACGCACTGTCCCTACCAAATAAATAAATTAATAAAATTGTGACTTTTTTGTGGCATTACTGGTTCTTTGGTGATTGTTTTGCTCTCTTTTCTTTCTTTCTTTTCCACAGAGGTATGTTCAGGACGCTCCAAAATGGTAAATTATTCAAATAAATCCATGTGTGAACTCAAATCTGACAATTTTACAAGGTACACCTGGCTGAAAGGCACTAAAACAGGTTTAAAGCTCCTCAGTCCTCTGATTCTACCACTTCAGACCCAGAACAGCCCACAAACAACCAAGACAAGACCAGGATTAGGATTAGGATTAGGTATACCTCAGGTTTGAACCAAGTCTAGAGCGCACTGATGAATACTGAGCACTGCAGACTGGAAACACCCCTCAAGAGCTGTGTTTATCAAAAAATAAACAAAGACTTTAACAGAGATCTTTAAATATCTAAACCAGAATTAAAACTAGGTATGAAGTAGGCTATTTTTGAGTGATACTGACCACTGCAGGAGGAGAACAGCCCTCAAGACCTTTATGAAACCAGACCAAGACTTATTTATTTTATTAATTCACCTTAATTTCACCAGGTATAGAAAAGGGAAAAAAAGCACTGAGAATGAAAAAGAAAACAAAAATGGTGGCCTGGACTCAAAGTGGACCACTGAGCATATCCTAAAAACATTTAAACATTTGCACTAGAGAAAAAAAAAAAAAAAGATAAAACATTATAAGAGATTAAAACAGGACACCTTAAAGCACAATGTTCATAAGATTCTCGCTGTTTGTTTTGAAAAGTAGAGCAAAATTCCCTCAAAGAAACCAAAACAAAATCGAAACCAAGACTAAACCAAGTCTAAACCAGATGTAACCCAGGCCTTAACAAGGTTTAAACCAGGACTAAACCAGGACTAAACCACGACTAAACCAGGACTAAACCAGGACTAAACCAGGACTAAACCAGGGCTAAACCAGGGCTAAACCAGATGTAACTTAACAAGGTCTAAACCAGGACTAAACCAAGTCTAAACCAGATGTAACCCAGGCCTTAACAAGGTCTAAACCAGGACTAAACCAGGACTAAACCAGTTAATACTTGGGGCTAAACTTGTTCTGGAGCTGCAGTTTTGGAGCTGCGTCGTCTAGACATCCCAATTTGTATAATTTACTCACATTCTTCCCCATTTCGGCCCCTTCTAACACACAAGGACTAAATATCCGCTCGCTCCTAATACGTCTGCACTAACAGGAGCCATGATGGAGAGATAATCTACTGAATTGAGTGGCCTAAATTCCTCAGATTTGCTAATTATCAAATAAAGATATCTACTGGATGCAATTGACATTTTCCCCACCTCATCTTGAAATGCAAATGTCATCTTGAAAATCACTGGGCATTACATTTCTGCTCCCTCTCTCTCTCTCTCTCTTTCTCTCTCTCTCCCCTCTTCACAGTTTTAATTAGGCAGTAACGAGTTCAATGGTGTAATTAAGAGCTCAGCTGGACCAGAAAACAAGGTGGCCATTAGCGCGCAGCTCAGATTAGCGACAGCAGCTGCTAAAGTGAGGCCGGTCTGGCACAGATGTCACCACATGGTCCGGCCTCGTGCAGAATAATAATGTTGATTTGCGCCATTGTAAATATTAAGTGAAACAATTAATTAGTACATTTGGAACTATAATAATAAGTGGATTATGTGTTGGAATTGTCTCTTTTCTACTCACCTGCTGCTGCTGCTGCTGCTGCTGCTGCTGCTGCTGCTGCTGCTGCTGCTGCTGTGTGCGGACAAAAGTCAATGCATTAAGTCCTACGTTTCTGTCATTGTGCGACGACTTACACGTTTTGATTGACAGGGCTGTTGCATTTACATGACTCAATGGGACTGAACTCAGAAGCTGAAGATCAGAAAGAAGTTATCAGAAAGAAGAACTCAGAAGGAAGAATTAAAAAGGAAGAAATCAGACAGAGGTATTCAGAAAAATATCAGAAAGAAGAATTCCAAAACAAGAAATCAGAATTCAGAAAGAAGAATTCAGAAAGAAGAATTCGGAATGAACAAGAAGAAATTAGAAGAAGAATTAAGAAAGGAGAAATCTCAAAGAAGAATTCAGAAAGAAGAAATCAGAAAGAAGAAAGAAGAAATCAGAATTCAGAAAGAAGAAATCAGAAAAAAGATATCAGAAGGTATAATTCGGAAATCAGAAAGAAGAAATCAGAAAGAATAATTCAGCAAGACGAATTCAGAAAGAATACATTTTTTGTCATTGTCAGCGAACAGGATTCACAAACTAGGACTTTGCTTTGGTCGTGAAGTGCAACATACAACAATGAATAATATTAATAGTAAAAAAGTGTCCTATAGACTGTGCCAAATAAGGCCAAGCAACATGAAATGTATGTAAAGATTAATAAAATAAGTTAAATACAATATATAAACAGCAAGGTCAGAATAATACTGCAAATCTAGCAGTGCAAACAGTGAAGTATTATCTCCATGGAAACAGCAGCCGATGGTACCAGGCTAAGTTACAAGTAAGATCTGTGGTATTTTTAAATTTTCTTTTTTATTTGATTTTTTTTTTTTATGGTGTAATGGTTTTTTTTTTTCTCTGTTGCATCTTCCTACACTTTACTCTTTATTAGTTGTAATAAAATCCATTGAGTTGGGTCCTTGAGAGACTAAAAACACAAATATGTATGACACCTCGGGCCCCATCATTGCTCACATTAAAGCCGTTGACTGATAACAAATAAAACTAGTGATTATAATTTGGAGTTAGTGTATTTTTTTATTGTAATGATACATTCGAGATGTTTGTGAAATTGGTCTGGTAGTTATTGCAAAAACAAACATATCATCTTTTAAATGTAACTGCACACTGTCCTTTAAATAAATAAATTAAATTAAATCATATCATGGCTCATAATATAAGCGGGTCTACACAGGATGTCCATAAATAGCATTATTGTTGTTAATGTAGAATCCATAGTCTGTACATTCTAAGAGTGAATGAAGAAATAACAATAATAAGCACATTTACAGTGATAAATAAATCATATACAGATTGTGTATTAGGGGCCCACTGAGAAGGTTTGTACCGGGGCCATGGATGTATTAAATGAACTGGATAAGGTACGCCCCCTCTGTCCGTGGTCCCAGATTGATTTGTGGCCGTGCGAGGTAGTGCAGCCTCTTGGAACCAGCCTTTTTCTAAAATTGCTCATTATAATTGCAGACAGTACTGAATTATTATCGATATTTAAATAAAATAGAAGGAAATGTTCTTTTCTACCATTTCTAAAATCACCGAAATTACCGTTTTTACATGAAGTGACGTCACCGCAAACATGTGCGAGTCACGTGAACGAGCACGTCGGACGATACAAACAGAAGCTCGTGGAAAAGGCTCAACTAGCGACACCTGTAAGTTCTATTTTATTTCATTTCAGACGCTTTCACGTGTGTCTAACATGAAGAATACAATTACAATCACACAAGCTAACGTTAACACAAAAACTTGCAGCTGCGTGGTCGTTCACATCGCTCAAAGCATCATGGGGGATTGTCGTCACGTGGCGCCCTAAAGCAAAGATGGCAGCCTCCGTATCAGGAAGTAAATGCGGAAGTAAGACATTTTTTTGGGGTCATGCGCCAATGAGCACTCTCCATAGGGATAAACAGGGCGCCATTTTGGATTCTTCTTCCAGGTTTTATTATAGTTCTATGACCGGGGCCCAGAATGTGTTGCTCCGCCCATGTCTGTGGGAGGCCACCGCCCACAGTGAAAGAGCATGTTTTACAGGGTATATTTTACAAACACAACAAAAACACTAGTAATTGATTAAGGTGAGACACTACAGTGAATAGGAAAATATCTTACATTTAAAGATATCAATTTGAAACTTCTCCTGTAGTAAAAAAAATGATAAATTACAAGTTTTTCCTCATGTCATGTTTTGATGTATGTAAGTAATGTATGTAATGAGGCATTTTATTTGTAAAAATGACCAAAAATATAGATCTCTGGGACATTTAAATCTGTAAAATGGACAGAACCAGGTTTAAATTTCTCGGTTCATTTTGTACACATATTAGTTTGAAAAAAAAAAATGTACAGAGGGGATTTTGTTCTTATTTAGTTTTTAAGTAAACTAGATTGGACTAAAATTTGTCCTAAAAATTCTAATTTCACCTCATTTTTGACTCAAATCTTCAATAAAGTTTTAGAATTAGATCTTCTTCAGTACAATTCGTCAAAATCTTGTTGAGTCCAAGATTGTACAGTATGGTGTGTGTGGGAGCTACTTCTTCTAGGGAAGAAAAATTCATTTTAAGAAAACAGTCTTTGAAGTTACAATGTCCGAGAGAAATCTATGGATGAAGGGGATTAAATGGAAGAATAAAACAATTTCAAGAGCAGATTGGACAAGTTTGTTGTTTCCACATGAAAGTCTATATGTTGAGAGAACAAACTGACCAAAAAACAAGTCTAAATTAAATCAACAGGAAAAGAAAGCAAGACAAACATGAAAAGTTATAGTGCATTTTTGAAAACTCTTTGAAAACTTTTGTTAGTTTGTTTTTTTGTTTAGTTATTAACTTTTTTTTTGTCCCTTTCTGTTGACACGAGCGCACCAGAGCAGCACCAGTAAAATATTCAAATTAATTCACTGCACATTAAGTGAAGAGTTGCTTTAAAACATAACTCTGTGAGGGAATATTCCAGAGTTGATAAATCTTAACTTTCTGCTTTATATTCTCCAAACAAAAGAGAAAGTTTTGGCTCCTCTCGGGCTCGGGCTCTGACAGCTCTCGGCTCCACAGTGACAGCGCTCCCTCGTGTTCACACTTAAATCCTCTCAAATCTTTGTTCCTAAAAGTGACGCGTGATCGGCTTTTTACTTTACACACAATCAACCTGACAAACAGCAGCCCCTGTCTGCTCCCTCCCCGCGCTGCACCCGGAGAATCTACAGGAATAAAAGCATCTCAACGTTCATCTGGAACTGGAACAATTATGTGGACTTGGAGCAAATGTGTTGTGTCATTCTTTTCCTTGAAATATTGTAAGTTAATCTACTTTTAGTAACATGAACTACTCAGATTAACATACGGCTTTATATGTTTATTTAAAGACAATGTTTCTTTGATGTACTTTGATTTTTTTTCATTCATTCATTCATTTTGATTTGTTTCAACATGTTTTTGTTTCAACACATCACCGTTTACTTCAATTTATTTGTTAAACTACGAAGAAAAAAAGCTCTTCATAAATATGACATTGTTATCATTATTTATTTATCTTTCATTATTGCAAGTTAAAACCTTGAAACCTTTTACAAATAATGAATAATCATGAAATAATTCAGACACTGTTGATGATATAAACAATCACATCTAATTAAGAACTAATTTGAAAGTAAATGTTTTGTTTGTTTAACATTTTAAGAAGATTATTGTATTTAAGGAGATATGATACACTTATTTAATCTACTTTCAGTTGATATAAAATACTTTGATTTAAAAAAAATGCCTTAATTTGTTCATTTAAAGACAACTTTTCTTTTTGTAGTGTATTTGATGCACTTATATTTTTATTTCTTTAGACATGTTTTTGTTTCAATACATAGCCTCTTATTTCTACCAAATTGATAAAAATAAAATATATATATATATATATATATATATATATTATTATTACATTATTATTATTATTATCATTAGTAGTAGTAGTAGTAGTAGTAGTAGTAGTAGTAGTAGTAGTAGTAGTAGTAATTTATTTGACTTTATTGCTATCTAAGTTGAAAACACTGAAGTCTTGTAATAAAGAAATAAATATCATGAAATAATTAAAATGCTCTTGACAATAGAAACAATTACAACAAATGTGTGATTCATTCAAGTAGTCATTTCACATTTTAAATACTATTCTAAGTAACTAATTATGTGGAAAAATACGATATAACTCATTTATTAAGCGTTAAAATACTACACTAACACCAATCCAGGTATAACTCAGCTCATTTTAACCCAGAGTTATTCCTCTTATTTATTTATTCCCGTGTGGCTCTCCTCTTTTTTGCTCTTCTTTGTCCGTCTTAATAGATTCCACGTACATACAGCTCCGTGCATCCCATTATGTCCTACAAACCACTTCCGTTATCCTCCGCTGCACCTGGCGAGTGGCGCCCTCTCACAAACACCAGCTCAAATTTATTTAGCGCGCGCCCTCGTGTCAGCTATCGTGTCGCGCCGCTGTATCTGAATAACTACACCATCCAATCCGTTTCATATTCACGGAGCGCCGCCGTATCAGTCGCTTGTCAATTGCATGTGGCACATTACAATGCAAACAAGGCCAGTTTTCAAACACCCAATTTAAATACGGAAACATATCTGGCTTTGCTGCTTCGGCGCGCTTTGTGTAGTTTCCCCGGCAGCTACGGCAGGGGAGGAGGGACATTTTTAGGGTGGAAAAGTGGCAAAAAAAAGAAAAAAAAAAAACGTGTTGATGTTTGGACGATAGCACCGAAGGAATGGGAGTTAATTTGAATACGGCACCTCGAGCCACTATTATCGTCAGATGGGACGGATGGGATTGGGGTCCAAAAATAGGGCGCTTTGTGCAGTGCAGGTGGGGGTCCTCAGGGGGGGCTGGGAGGGGAGGCAGTTGGAGCTCATTATCAGGGACAGGGCCCAGAGAAGGAAAGTGCTGTAAGAGGGACCGGAATGAAAGGTAAGTAACATTTTTAAGTTTGCTGGTGGGTAGTATGTATTTTTGACCTCTGTGGCGAAGTGGGAAAGTAAAGTAGTAGTAGTAGTAGTAGTAGTAGTAGTAGTAGTTGGGGGCCCAAGGCAAAATCGTGATCGTGCATACCTTTTCCGTTGTGTCTCTTGAATTGTTCTTGGAGGAAGCTTTAAGTGTTTGTTGTTTTTGTTTTGTTTTTGTTTTTTTACATTTAAATCCTATATGTTTTAAACAGGGGGGTTTGGGGGTCCTTCCCTAGAAAAATATTTAAGAACTCGAACCATATTTTCCGTTTTGTTGGTGCATTTTAGCACATGTTCAGCTGATTTATATACATGATATTCATTTTGTGGGTTTTGTTTTGTTGTTTGTTTGAGCTTGGGCAGAATGAATACATTGGACAATCCCAGACTATTTTGAAAACATTTCTTGTTTAAAAGTACACTGTTCTACTTTACTGTGATACTCAGAGAATAGCAACGGTTCCCTTGAATCTATAATGATTGGGAAGGGCATCTGATTGAGGTTAGGGTTAGGGGCCCAAGGCTGTCGTAGCCTGTTGCTTAATAGTAAGTCCACCACTGAGTAAAAGTAGTAGTAGAATGTGTAGTACTAAAGAAATAAAACAAATAACTGAAATAAAAAGGTATTTTGAATGTTTAGAAATGTGGGAAAAAGCAGCTGCAGAAAGGAAGAAAAAAGAACGTGAAATTAGAGAAAGAAATCTGAAAAGTTTAGACAAGATTAAAGGATTGGGTCCTGGGTCAAATGCCATTTAGAAACATGAACCATTTCTGAACCCTTTTGCTTCCCTTTCCTTTCTTACTTTTCCTCTCTGTCTCTTTCTCGCTTCCCTTCTCTCTCTTTTTCTGTCCTCCTTTTTGTCCCTTTCACTTCTCTCTTTTATCTCTCCCCCTCACACCCCTGTTTCCCCCTCTCTCACCTCTTTCTCTCTCACTGCCTTCTCACTTTCTCTCTCTTTTTCAGTGCTCCTTTATGTATCTCTCTCTCTTTCTCTCTCGCTCCTCTTTCTCTCACTCGCTTTCTCTCCCAAATCTCCCCTCTCTTTGCCCTCTCCTCTCTCCTCTCTTACCCCTCTCTCATTCTCCCTTGTCCTCCTCTCCATCTCTAACATTAAATCCTTTCCCTCTGTCTTCTGTTTTGTCACTCTCTTGCTTTCAGCTGCCTTTTTTCTCCCTCTCCCTTCACTTGATCCCACTTTAGTATATCTCTCTCTCTTTCTCTCTCTCTGTCTCTCTCCTCCCCCCTCCCTCCCGCTCTCTGGTTTAATCAGAGCCTCAGCAGGAGGTGACTTACCCGCTCTTCTTTCACCTGCTCTGTCAGAACAGTGAAGATGTTCAGGACCTTTTCTCTCCCGCTCGTCCCCCGAATCACATCTTCAGCTTGTCACTCGCTCCTCGTTCAAAGACCCATCCTCCACCTCCTCCTCCTCCTCCTCCTCCTGTGAATGAGATTTAAGAAAGAGTGAAGGAAAGGTGGACATCCGGACAGATAAACAGATGTAATTTTAGAAGGAAAGAAGGAAATCTATTTGAAGTTATTTGTTTTTGTTTGTTTATCTGACATTATTTATTATTTTCATACTATACATTTGATTGTCTTTTTTAATAATTAGGCCCGAGTCGAAGGACAAGAATCATCCAGGGCAAGGCATATAATACTACAATAAAGCCCAGAAAATTGTAAAAAAAAAAAACAAGTAGTAAACAAGGAGAAACACGCCATGACTGGTATCCAAAGTTAGAACTCAGTCAGCTCTAATTTTGAGCAAAGTGAAGATTAGCGCCACCTCAAAATGTATTTACATGGAGCCAATGGGAAATGGAAGCCCAGACCGGAAAAAATGTCATTTGAAATATGAAACTTGCTAAAAAAATTGAGAGGAAGACATGTAAACAAAAAAATATGACCTCGACCTAAACCCAAGAAACTCAAGAAATCAGCCACATTGGATCAAACCTGGTCCTGACGCATGATCACACTGCAGGGGGTGATGTGGGTGAGAAAGGCAGAAGGGTGAGAGCGGAGACGTGTCTTTGCAGTCACAAGGGGGCCTTTAATGCCGCTTGCGACTTTCAATATTCTTAAAACTTGTGCGAACCTCAGCATCACTAAAATAACGTCTATATTTTTAATCTATTTGCACTATTTTTGATTATTGGACACTTTTGTCACTTTGATTTTGATTGTATGCACACTTTTTTCTCTTTCCGATTGTGATGAGTACATTTTTCAGTACCATGTCACAATAACTACATCTTATTTTGCCTTAACAAAGACTTAATCCATAATGAACATATAGTTTCTTAAGCATGATTCAGGATTAGTAACTACTTAATTAAGGTTAGGGTTAGGGTTCGGGTGAGGAATAAGGGTTAGAGTATTATTACTCTTGAATCATTCCTAATAAACTTATTGTTAACTATGAATTAAGTCTTTGTTCATGCTTTGTTAAGGCAGGAATACGTTTTTTCCACTGTGAGAACTAAACGTCTCTATATAATGCTTTAAAAAATACAAACATTAAGCAAAGGTTTTTCTCTTGAGCCACTGTCCACTGCTGCCAGAGGAGACAAGATGGCCGGCGCTCGATGGCTCTCTGCCTCAGTGACGCTCCTCGCTCGGCCCCTGGAGAAATCTCTATCTTTTTAATTGGCCGTACACACACTTCTAATGTATCACACAAACACACACACATTTAGGGGAGCACAGTGAGGCCTCTATGTGTCAAACGCCACTTAACACGACTGTCAGTCAGCAGCCTCACACTCAGGGGCTGCAGGAGAGACAGAGAGGGGAGGAGAGGGGGAGGAGAGGGGAGAAACACAGAGAGAAAGCCAGCAGCCTCACACTCAGGGGCTGCAGGAGAGAGAGAGGGGGAGGAGAGGGGAGGAGAGGGGAAACACAGAGAGAAAGTCTGGAGCCTCACACTCAGGGGCTGCAGGAGAGAGAGAGCGGGGTGGTGAGGGGGAGGAGAGGGGAGGAAAACAGAGAGAAAGTCTGGAGCCTCACACTCAGGGGCTGCAGGAGAGACAGAGAGGGGGAGGAGAGGGGGAGGAGAGGGGAGGAAAACAGAGAGAAAGTCAGGAGCCTCACACTCAGGGGCTGCAGGAGAGAGAGAGGGGGAGGAGAGGGGAGGAAAACAGAGAGAAAGTCAGGAGCCTCACACTCAGGGGCTGCAGGAGAGAGAGAGGGGGAGGAGAGGGGGAGAGGGGAGAAACACAGAGAGAAAGCCAGGAGCCTCACCCTCCGGGGCTGCAGGAGAGAGAGAGGGGAGGAGAGGGGGAGAGGGGAGAAACACAGAGAGAAAGCCAGGAGCCTCACACTCAGGGGCTGCAGGAGAGAGAGAGGGGAGGAGAGGGGAGAGAGGGAGAAACACAGAGAGAAAGTCAGGAGCCTCACACTCAGGGGCTGCAGGAGAGAGAGAGGGGAGGAGAGGGGGAGAGGGGAGAAACACAGAGAGAAAGTCAGGAGCCTCACACTCAGGGGCTGCAGGAGAGAGAGAGGGGGAGGAGAGGGGGAGAGGGGAGAAACACAGAGAGAAAGTCAGGAGCCTCACACTCAGGGGCTGCAGGAGAGAGAGGGGGGGAGGAGAGGGGAGGAAAACAGAGAGAAAGTCTGGAGCCTCACACTCAGGGGCTGCAGGAGAGAGAGAGGGGAGGAGAGGAGAGGGGAGAAACACAGAGAGAAAGTCAGGAGCCTTACACTCAGGGGCTGCAGAAGAGAGAGAGGGGAGAGAGGGGGAGGAGAGGGGAGGAAAACAGAGAGAAAGTCAGGAGCCTCACACTCAGGGGCTGCAGGAGAGAGAGAGGGGAGAGAGGGGGAGGAGAGGGGAGAAACACAGAGAGAAAGTCTGGAGCCTCACACTCAGGGGCTGCAGGAGAGAGAGAGGGGAGAGGAGAGGGGAGAAACACAGAGAGAAAGTCAGGAGCCTCACACTCAGGGGCTGCAGGAGAGAGAGGGGGAGGAGAGGGGAGGAAAACAGAGAGAAAGTCTGGACCCTCACACTCAGGGGCTGCAGGAGAGAGAGAGGGGGAGGAGAGGGGAGGAGAGGGGAGGAAAACAGAGAGAAAGTCAGGAGCCTCACACTCAGGGGCTGCAGGAGAGAGAGAGGGGAGAGAGGGGGAGGAGAGGGGAGGAAAACAGAGAGAAAGTCAGGAGCCTCACACTCAGGGGCTGCAGGAGAGAGAGGGGGGGAGGAGAGGGGAGGAAAACAGAGAGAAAGTCAGGAGCCTCACACTCAGGGGCTGCATGAGAGAGAGGGGGGGAGGAGAGGGGAGGAAAACAGAGAGAAACCGGAGGGAGGAGAGAACGGCATAAGAGACAGAGATTAAAAAGGAAGAGAGAGAGAGAAGAGAGGCAGAAAAGAGAGGAAGGAAAGAGCAAGAGAAAGGAGGGAGAGGGTGAGAGAAAGGAGTGAGAGAGAGAGAAATAGAGATAGAGAAAGGAGAGTGAGAGTGAAAGAGAGGTCATAGAGAAAAAGAGAGAGAGGGGAGAAGAGAGCAAGAATGGAGAAGAGAAAGAAATAGAGAAAAAGGAGAAAGAAAGAAAGAAAGAAAGAAAGAAAGAAAGAAGACTATTACTGTTTTGTGTCAAATGTGATATGTTTATGGACTTGTTTATCACAGACCGACAAAAAAGAGAAAAAGAGAAGAAAAGGAGAGAAAAAGGAGAGTGACAGAGAGAGAAAGACAAAGGGAGAGACCTGCTCCTTCGCTCTGTAAACTTTTCTAATCACTGAGAAGGCGTCCATGACTTTGTAGTTTTGTTTCTGGTGCTTGTTCCATTTTTGTTTTGTTTTTACATTTAAATCCAGCTGATTTTGTGTCAATAATTGTTCTCTGTCAGACGTTCCTCGCTGTCACAGAAGGAAATGTGTGCATCCAACGGGAAAAGTCGATTTTTTTTTTTGCCCGTAGAATTATAAAGTTTCTCGTCTGTTGCTCCACACGGCACGTCAGATCTTTTAGTGACTGGAGCTTTGAGTTTTCTTCTTCACCTGTTCGTAAAGTGTTAGTAAAATACTTAAGATGGAGGTGATGATTCTCAAACTTCACATGAAAAACGTGGGGGGTTTGGTTAAAAGTTCAAGATTTACTTTTTTTTCTTCTTCTTCTTTTTCTTGTGTTGCGTTCAGGCAACTGGGATTCTCTGACTTGGAAAAATGTCCTGGAAAACAACTTGAACTGGTAATTCTCACTTAAACACAGAAAAGAGGACAAACAATGTAAACAATAGAAAGATCAAATCCAACAATCATCTGATATTTAACATTTTAGAGACATTTTTATAGAGTTTACTTTTGTTTAGCTCATGGTTTAGCATTAAATTGTTTACAAGTGACTCTAGTTGGAACGTTCTGAAAGTGAGAAATAACTCTTCTCACAGTTACTTGAATTGCTGCATGTTTTGATCATTTGTCGATCTCTATGGAGACAAGCCAGGCCAAATTACAGGTACAGTCCTGGTTTAATCCTGGTTTAGTCCTGGTTAGTCCTGGTTTAGTCCTGGTTTAGTCCTGGTTTAATCCTGGTTTAATCCTGGTTTAGTCCTGGTTTAGTTCTGCTTTAGTCCTGGTTTAATCCTGGTTTAGTCCTGCTTTAGTCCTGGTTTAGTCCTGGTTTAGTCCTGCTTTAGTCCTGGTTTAGTCCTGGTTTAATCCTGGTTTAGTCCTGGTTTAATCCTGGTTTAGTCCTGCTTTAGTCCTGGTTTAGTCCTGGTTTAGTCCTGGTTTAGACCTGGTTTAGTCCTGGTTTAGTTCTGCTTTAGTCCTGGTTTAGTCCTGGTTTAATCCTGGTTTAGACCTGGTTTAGTCCTGGTTTAGTTCTGCTTTAGTCCTGGTTTAGTCCTGGTTTAATCCTGGTTTAGTCCTGGTTTAGTCCTGGTTTAGTTCTGCTTTAGTCCTGGTTCAGTCCTGGTTTAATCCTGGTTTAGTCCTGGTTAGTCCTGGTTTAGTCCTGGTTTAGTCCTGGTTTAATCCTGGTTTAATCCTGGTTTAGTCCTGGTTTAGTTCTGCTTTAGTCCTGGTTTAGTCCTGGTTTAATCCTGGTTTAATCCTGGTTTAGTCCTGGTTTAGTTCTGCTTTAGTCCTGCTTTAGTCCTGGTTTAGTCCTGCTTTAGTCCTGGTTTAGTCCTGGTTTAGTCCTGGTTTAGTTCTGCTTTAGTCCTGGTTTAGTCCTGGTTTAGTTCTGGTTTAGTCCTGGTTTAGTCCTGGTTTAGTCCTGCTTTAGTCCTGGTTTAGTCCTGGTTTAGTTCTGCTTTAGTCCTGGTTTAGTCCTGGTTTAGTCCTGCTTTAGTCCTGGTTTAGTCCTAGTTTAGTCCTGCTTTAGTCCTGGTTTAGTCCTGGTTTAATCCTGGTTTAGTCCTGCTTTAGTCCTAGTTTAGTCCTGCTTTAGTCCTGGTTTAGTCCTGCTTTAGTCCTGGTTTAGTCCTGGTTTAGTCCTGGTTTAGTTCTGCTTTAGTCCTGGTTTAGTCCTGCTTTAGTCCTGGTTTAGTCCTGGTTTAGTCCTGGTTTAGTCCTGGTTTAGTTCTGCTTTAGTCCTGGTTTAGTTCTGCTTTAGTCCTGGTTTAGTCCTGGTTTAGTCCTGGTTTAATCCTGGTTTAATCCTGGTTTAGTCCTGGTTTAGTTCTGCTTTAGTCCTGGTTTAGTCCTGGTTTAATCCTGGTTTAATCCTGGTTTAGTCCTGGTTTAGTTCTGCTTTAGTCCTGGTTTAATCCTGGTTTAGTCCTGCTTTAGTCCTGGTTTAGTCCTGGTTTAGTTCTGCTTTAGTCCTGGTTTAGTCCTGGTTTAATCCTGGTTTAGTCCTGCTTTAGTCCTAGTTTAGTCCTGCTTTAGTCCTGGTTTAGTCCTGGCTTAATCCTGGTTTAGTCCTGGTTTAATCCTGGTTTAGTCCTGCTTTAGTCCTGGTTTAGTCCTGCTTTAGTCCTGGTTTAATCCTGGTTTAGTCCTGGTTTAGTCCTGGTTTAGTCCTGCTTTAGTCCTGGTTTAGTCCTGCTTTAGTCCTGGTTTAGTCCTGGTTTAGTCCTGCTTTAGTCCTGGTTTAGTCCTGCTTTAGTCCTGGTTTAGTCCTGGTTTAGTCCTGCTTTAGTCATGCTTAAAGTCTATATGACAGGTTCTTATGTTTTTCTAATTATGACATAGTTTGGTGGGAGGGCACCTGTGGTAAATATTTATTATAGTTTTACGTTTGTGAAGTTGCAGTATGTGAAGAAACTTTTAAAAATAAAAGTTAAGCGCTGAGTTCTAAAATGGACTCCCTCTGTGATACAGGTGTGAACTCACAGTGATACCGAACTGTCAAAAATGAGATCGTGACATCATACCATTCCAGAATTTAAAAACGCACAATCCAGAATAAAACATTTCATTTCCACACACAAAAATAGCTCTTAAACCATCTTTTGTTTCCATCATCACAAGCAGAACAAAGGGTCCGTGGCCTGCAGCGGAGGGTTCAGGGATCTTCACCAGGAGCCACCACAGAGAATGGGCCCAACTGACAACAGCAGCCAATTAAGTCCACACGAGCATTTACACACACACACGCTAACACGCTAACACGCTAACACGCTAACACGCTAACACACGCGCGGGTTAAATCTGAGGTGAAAACTCTTCTGGCTCTAATTGCCGCTCTCACAAACGTAAAGTTGTTGGTCATTTTGGGTTTGTGTTGACACGACAGGGGCCCGTGTGAGCGGAGGTGAACGAGGAGCAGGAGGTGACGGGGAGGCGTCTGGGGAGGGGGAGGCCGAGGGGGGGGGGGGGGGGAGCGCTGCAAAAAGGAACTATTTGTACCAGTTAAATGTCATGAATTCGGTGCCTTTTATCTTTTTTGTGTCGATTTGTGCAGTGAAATATCTGTCAATTGAAAAAGAAGACCTAGAAGATGATTTAAAGTGCGTATGACAGGTTTTAACGATTTTCTAATTTTGATTTTATTCGGTGTATTCATGCGTATTGTACATAAAAAATATTGTTTTACACCAATCAAGTCATGGTTTGTGGAGAAAAGCTGAAAGATCTGTTCAAAATTACAGGAAGTCAAAAACTGATGACGTCACACTAGAGAGACTCATTCCATCCAAAGGTTTTGCATCATTTACCCAAAATAAACAACTTATTTTACCCTTAAAACATTAATTCAACAAAATAAAGGTGTTCACATGTATTTTGATTTGTCGGACAAAAGCCCAGTGTACAAAGTAATTTCCTAGTGTGATGTCATTATTTGCAAACAGGAAGTGATATTACAAAACTAAAACAATGATAAAATTGATCAAATGTACAATTATTTTTAGCAAAACTTTAAATATATTTATCTTAACTGTATTTTAGTTACATAAGTGGTCCAACCTGTCATAGGCCCTTTAAATAATAATAATAATAATTGAATTAAATAAATACATTATGTCACTGTATTTAATTTGTTTTATGCTGAATGAACACATTGGTTGTAGCCCTGGTCCATCTATCTCCATGGAGACAAACAGACAAGTCAGATCTGTGTGGAGGCGAGCACACTGTGAGGATTTCTTTAGCAACAAAAAGATAATAATTTAATAAATCCATATGTGGAACCTTTCAGACACACTGCGAAAAAATATGTCTTAATCTTAATTTTAGATGTTTTGACTACTTAAGATGAATTAAGACATGCATTTAATGGATTATTTTCCTTGTTTAATTTAAATACATTACTTCCTGTTAGCCTGCTGGCCAAATTATCTGCCGGTCCGGGTTAAGATCATTTTACTTTACTAAATCACCACAGTAGTTGTCTCGCAGGGCGGCACAAAATTGTTGATTTAACCAACAGAAAGTTAAAAAGGACATTTCACCAGGAAAGTTACATAGTGACCTTTAAACCACAAATTCTTTTGCACTGGGTCAACGTGGAATAATGAATTGGTCAAATATTACATTTATTTTATGTACATTTTGAGCATATATTCTGTTTCTGTAGTTGGGGTTTCCGAGGATAAAATAAACCCCCACAATGCATTTGATCAGTAATAACTACACTCTAAAATATGAAATGATGACTGTATTTGAATGTTGAACCAGATCCCGACCTGGACCTGGACGCCTCCTTCTCCTTCTGTCTCACTGTTCATTTTGTACCTTAAAGGTCCCATAACATGCAAAATCGACTTTTCAGAGGTTTTAACCTTCCTACAGTGCTATTTGGGCCTCGTATGTGTGTCCAAAGTGTTTTTTTGATTGATTCCCGCATGTTTTCGCAAGAGAACTGTCTTTTCCGTCCCCCTCGACTGAGCAGGCAGACGGGGGCTCATCCCATGGATGACGCGGCTTCCCATGGATGACGCGGTGTTTAAGCCACGCCTCCGGGAAGTGCGCAGCCGCAGAATAAAAACAGCTAATGCTAATGCTACACAGTAATTACACGATGGATACGACAGATCGAAGAGTTAGCTTGTTATTTACCAAACGGCAACGTCTGTCGTTGAGGTACTGGAGCACGTCAAACTCCAGGTCAGATCCAGGACGTAGGACTCAGCACGACGCACCGTCAGGACGGATAAAAGGTTTATTCCCATGTTTGTGTGTCGCTGTTTACCGGAGCACACGGCGCATGCGCACTATCTCCGCTCTAGGCTTCGGCACGAGTTGGGAGGGGGAGGCGCGCGGGTTGGGCGGGGGAGGCTGCCTGCTCTCTGTTCGGGGGGGTCAGATCTCAGAGTGAGCCGTTTGCTTTTGCAAGGAGGGGGGCCAGTCCAAGAAATGGGTGTTTTTTGGAAACTGTTATGTTATGGATATCGCACAACGCAAAAATGTATCAACAAAGCCCTTAGAATAGACTGTGTGAAGGGGAAAATAGCAGAATATTGGACCTTTAATGCTGGAAAAGTCAACCATCTTTACAAGCCCTCCTTTTGACTTTACAAAAATGAACTGAATTTAAACTCTCTCGCCTTTTTATATGTACATTTTTCAGTTAAATTAATATGGATGGCACTGAATAGGATTGATTTGACATAATTAAATAAAAAACAGTTCCCGCATGTATTTTATTTATTTTGCTCCACTTCTTTTTGCTACTATGGCTCACCAGCATTAACCTTTTTTTTCTTTACTAAACCAAATGTATATAATTCCTTGTTGCAATTTTTTCTCACAAGATTTGGTCCACTCCCTGTAAAACAAATGTGCATATCGCAAACAGATGACGGTAAAATCTAACTTGCTTTGGATCGGGCACATTTTTTGAGAGTCGATTTACACATTCTAAACTCAAGTCACTATAACACACAGATAATCATTTTGCGGAGTTCAAACTAAACTCTTTTCCTTTCAGTGATTCCTGAAAGCGAAGCGTGGTGTGCCGTGACAGTGGACTCTGGTGACTGACTCTTTTCATTGGTTAATTAGCCCCTGAAGCAGCAGCAGCGGCGCCACAGACCTGTTCTCTGCATCTTCAAAGAGCCCATCTTTCACCGCCGCACCCAAGGGACCCTCCTTCTACCTCCGTAACACCCCGCGACTGACAGCTACCGATGGGTGTCCCCCGACTGGAAATGTGGCCCGCTCCTGGGGACGAGGAGCGGGAGAGCGCGGGACGTGAACGCAAATGTGCCTGGTCAGCAGAAAGGGACAGTCAGGAGGATGGAAAGAAAGAAAGTCACTGGGGAAGTTTGTGTTTACAAGAGAGAGGGAGGAACTTTAACCAAACTGTGGGCGTTAAGAGGACACTGCAGAAAATGTGTCGAAATGGCTGCGTAAAACACTGCGAAAGATGAGTTTCTAAATGAGTAAAAATGTCTTGATTTCACTTTATTAATGAAGATTCCTGCTCTACACCTCCTGCACATGCCGGGGTCTAAGCACCAAAGCTAATATGTTTATCAATCATTTATATCACTAGTTTTAAATTTTTTTTAATTCATTATGTTCCTCATCTTCGTTTGAGTCCCTCCAGAAACTGCACTTATTCCTGCCTTAATAAAGCATGAACAAAGCATCAATTCATAGTGAACAACAGGTTTATTAAGACTGACTCCAAACCTCCTGCCTAAACCTAACCTTAAATCATGATTTAGTAATTTTGACTTTAAGCAGAACTCAGTAACTTCAGCGACAGAGCTCCCCCTGCAGGTCTCTTGTGAATGTACACTCCCAGTACAATGACGGCAAAAGCTTTTTTTTTTTTTTTTTAACCTTCCTTTTTACTAAAATAGGGAAGTTTAATCTTAAATAAAAAACACTAAATATAAAAAACGAGAGCCAAGGCTTCTCAGGACAGTTGCAGCTGGTTTTACGCGACAGCAGGGGGCGACGACGAGGGCTTCAAATACATGTACAACCACCACACGGACCTACAAAGACGCTTAAGGTAAAAATGTTACTTAGTACTACTTTAATTTGGTGGGAGGGCACCTGTGGCAAATATTTATATAGTTTTACACTTGTGAAGTTGCAGTTTGTGAAGAAATTTTGAAAAATAAAAATTTTAAATGGCAGGAAGATGAGCTGAGTTCTAAAACGGAATCCCTCTGTGATGTCATCAAAAAGCGACGCATCACTGAAAACACACAGGAGACAATTTGCAGATAGTTATTTTTGATAGTTTAAACGATCATTCAACAAAATAAAGGTGTTATCGGGGATTATAATTTGTTAATTCCAAACTATTGTGTATTTTATATTCATTTTGGCCCATGTTTTCAAAATGGTTGCTAGGTAACAGCTCTGGAATTACCTCTTCTTCTTATCTATCTCATACTTGCTGCTCATGTTCAACCAGGAAGTGATATTATAAACACTACGAAAACTGTCAAACTGGGGACAAATGGGCAAAATGTTTAGTAAAACATATAGACTTTAATTAAATAGTTACTACGCAATGTGTCCGTGCTTTGTTAGGGATAATTAAGTTGAAGTTATCACCAAATAATATGATCTTACCGCCAAAATAGCGAGAATGAAAGATGCAAGTTGTCTGGAAAAGACTAATGCAATTTGAATATTTTTTTTAAGCGGAAAGTAATGCTATTGGTCTGCAGACATATAGTAGAGGTGTGATTTCACTCTAAACCTGACTCATAGTTGCACACACTACTATCGCCTTTACAATACGACACAATTATCCTAAAGCTTTTCACTCTCAGCCGTCGTTTCACCTCGCGCCGCTCGCCTCAGCACACCGCCCTCTCCTCCCGCCACACTTTAGGCCCGGGACTATTATATTTAAGTCGCCCCGATGCTGATCAATTGTTTCAGCGTCAAATTGTGTCAAAGAAGTAATGGCTTTTGGAGACTTAAGAGTCCAATTGTGCGAGCAGTTTTCTGACGGACGTTTCAATGGGCCCTGTGAAGCGTGACTGGTTCCTTATAGCGCTCCTCCCGTGGCACAGGCCCGGCCGACGGCACTAAAAAAGAGGAGGAAAAAAAAAGAAATCCTTAATGGCTTCTAATTCTAATAAAGAGCAAAGCCAAGGTCACACAGCGAACTTCCTCCCCATCACCGAACCACAAAGACCGCGAGCCCGGCAAGAGTGCATAATATCCTCATAGCTATTTTTGCCTTCAAATTAAAATCTATGACATGTTGAAATGAGTGCGGTGTGCAAAAGGGGTATTCAAAGTAGACGCTAATGATGCTTATTAATGGCGTGAATGAAGTCTTGACAGGTCGTGTGTCATAGCGCCGGCACTGCTCCTCTGGCATAATGGCTAATGTAAGTGGGGATAATTA